>OX419696.1:11948080-12597659 GCA_948474745.1 Oligia latruncula
AAACTAACTAACATAAGACCTGCTTTATGGTTAGTTCAGTTAGTATGCAAAGTTTCATGATCTAATTTAAAGTATTTTTTGAATACCAGCGGTTTATTGTTCGGTTTGGAGGTAACTTTTAATGTTTTTTCTATCGAGAAAATTTTATGGAATCGTGTTTTCGTCTAACATAGTACCTAACATTAATCCTCAACTTTAGCATATATTTATTTCAAAATTAATGCTCCGGTATTTTCGACATAACGGAGGATCATGCTAAGCCATTTGAGGTAGTATAGGCTCTTAAGTACAGACGCCAGCAGGTCAACCTACCCGAAACTGTCAGATTTTCCCAATCAACCTTGAACCTTATGCTTTAGCAATAAAGTCGAAAATCTATTAAAGAAATCTGACAGATTTTTAATTATAAAAACGTGATTTGATATTATTACCTACATTAAAGCGCGAATTCTGTAATTTTTTTCATATCACAGATGATCAGAAAAACAACGTCTACCTCGATGTGCTGTGCATGCTAATATAGAGAATAGATAGGTAATAGTTGTGTGAAACGGATATTTTAGCACCGACGAATGAAACTGAACAGATCAATGAAAAAAAGGTAAGTTATGGAGTAGGTATCTCTCGGTAAACAATGTCATGGATGGACACCGAACAGGTAGGTACCTAACATTGTTATACCCTGTTGAACTTCACAACTCCATAAGCTGAGGCTGAATGTTGGTGTTCCGGTCCTGTTAATGCGTAATTTTGATGCGCCAAGCTTCGATCAATAATAGTACTAGATGCCCGATAAGCGCTTCAAAAACGGCCCGAAAAATACGAGCACGAATACTTTTGTGCTCTTATTTCAAATTAGTATGGTCCAATAATAGCCAATGTTAAGACGTCAAAATGCCTCAGTGCGCGTTCAAAAGTTGTGTAAATAACCACCGTAACACCAATATTTTGGAAGGAATATCTTTTTTTCGGTAAGTTTTTATCATTACATGATTTTCATAAAATAGTAACACAATTAATTAAATAGTAAATATAAATCAATAAGCAAATATTATGATTGTTTGGCCAATGTTTGCGACAACGCGCCAACTATTCTAACATTGAAGCATTGAAATGTAATTCCAAGAACTACGTCTAGTTCCAAATTCGAGTAAGTACGAAATTGTCAACAAAATGTTTTTAACCTTATTGCTTAGACGTTAAGTTTCATATTAGAATAAATATTTTTGTACTTATTATAAAAAGGACTTTTTATTTTCAAGTGACATTTTAAATTTATTGCTTCGATGACAGAAGGACTTAAATATTAACCATTTGCAATCGTAATTAAACTTTATGTTGAGAGTGATAAGGTTTATAATAATCTGAAGTTGTTAATACTATTAAACTTTTTTCTATAGTTTGTAGTAAGAAATATAAATGTTTATGTGTGTGCAAACGTGGCCACGTTAGCGACGTATTTTTGTTCCTAATCATTCATCTAGTACTATTATTGATCGAAGGCGCCAAGATTATAAAATGGCACACGGTTACAAATTACATACCTGGGGCGGAATGTTGTAAAAGCAATAATTATTGTCAGGAATGGCAAAACGAGAAAAATATTTGGGTTTCCCATTGCTATTCCGATCATTTCGACAGATTTATAATTCCAATTTAAAAGAGTGCAATTATCTATAACACATTTACGATGCCTATAAACAAAACTAAAGGACAAACACATAAAGTAGAACTTAACAGTTCACATTTAGAATAACTTATTTTCCCATGATCAAACCATCATTATTTTGCAGCGCCCTGACATGATTAATGTACAAAAACCGATACTTAGTAATAATTATTGTGATATACATGACAGTACATGAGATCAAATAAATAACTATAAGTGGCGTCCTCGTGAGTATCCAGCCCACCAAATCTTCATGTTCTAGCAAAAGATGACTAGACCATACTTAAGAGCCTATACTACCTCAAATGGCTTAGCATGATCCTCCGTTATGTCGAAAATACTGGAGCATTAATTATGAAATAAATATATGCTTAAGTTGAGGATTAATGTAAGGTCTTATGTTAGACGAAAACACGATTCCATAAAATTTTCTCGATAGAAAAAAAATCCAAAGTTACCTCCAAACCGAACAATAAGCCGCTGGTATTCAAAAAATACTTCTAATTAGATCATGAAACTTTGCATACTAACTGAACTAACTATAAAGCAGGTCTTATGTTAGTTAGTTTTTTTGAGTTACCTTTATTTTCACCGTAAAAAGCAAATACCTAAACTATTGGCTCTTAAATGTTTATTACAAAAACGCTATAACATAAAACATTTGAGTTATATTCCTTTTGTTTGTTCAACTTTGTATTGATATTAGGAGCCCAGCAAAAAGGAAAAAAAAGGCAAGGAACGCTAAGCAAAAACGAGGTAAGAGCGCGGGCGACTCGACGCAAAGAGCGCGGGCGACTCGACGCAATGGGTCGGAGGCCGAAATTTCATGCGGACAAGTCGTGGGCAGAAGCTAGTTATATTATAATGTGCATAAATAAACAATTGTCACACTTACCTCTTAAAATAATGACTATTTTGTCAGGTCTCATAGTTCGTCCAGGAGATTCTAATAAATCATCAATCATAACAACATGTTTTGACTGAGGCTCGTCTTTATCCTTTGATTTTTTATTAAATTGGGTATTGCTATTATCGCTATCTCTACTTAGTCCTCTTTTACGAGAATCTCTTTCATGACTTCTGCTAGGTTGACTAACTTCTTCTCTTCTACCATCCCTACCATGGTCACGGTCTCTATGGTCTCTTTCCCGGTCTCTGTAAAAATCCTCGCGTCGGGTATACTTGTCACGGTCATCTCTTCTTCGTTCATCATCACGGTCATCTCTTCTTCGGTTATCATCACGTTCGTCCCTTCTGCGGTCATCATCACGTTCATCTCTTCTTCGATCATCATATCTATTATCTGGTCTCCTTCTATCATCATAATCATCTCTAGGTGGAACTCTTGGCCGGAAATCATCCCGGAGATCTTCTCTTGGTGCCCTTCTTTCAAAATCTCTTGAGTAATGGTCACGGCTATACCTTTCTCTACTATAATCAATTTCCTTCTCAGATCTTCTAGGTTTTCTTGTGAATAATTCATCCACTTCTCTTTCAAAATCCTTCCTTTTGACTTCACCATCCTTTGATTTGTGATTATAATCAAACATATGAACTGGTTCAATAAAATCACGAGCTAAAAGAGAATAATAAACACATTATTTATAAAAGTACAAAGATATACACTCACACTACATATCACATTCATGATTATTAACATTGACTTTCTACTAAGATGAGAAATAATAAGCTAGCAAAAAATAGGAGCTACAATGTAAAAGGATGGTAAATCAATACACAACAAACACCTTGCAAGTTTTATTACCTTTTAATCTCAGAGGCTTGTGCTCATATTCAACAATTAGAGATGGTGTGAACATCGGTTCATCTATCCACTGGGGTCGGACAGGTTGTTTTGGAACAGGGTTAATGTTATTTTGAAGTAAAGGCTTTCTCTCGGGAGGACCTCGAGGGTAGTTATTACCCATTTGGTGACCAGACATTTCTGGCATTAGAGGGCGTATTGGAGGCCTGGGTGCTGTGGTGTGGGTGATGTTAGGCCGTACAGGAGGGGGAGCAACCCTAGGTGGTCCATTATCATGATATGGTGGTCCCACGTCATTGCCACCATACTGCATATTTCTGTCATAATTATACTGCTCTTGGGGCATCTTCTCATGGATTATGTTTGGAGGTGGATAGTTAGGGTTTAATTCCTGGTTTTCTTGCCCTGGGTAATTTTGTCCTTGTCGGTTGAAGGGCATAATATTACTTTGTCTATTGTCATATTGTTGATTATTATAATTCTGATTATTCTGATTTCTATTCCCATGACCATAAGGAATACTGTTCTGATTATTAAAATTATAAGGTCCACTAGGAGGTGGAGCACTCATATTAGGTGTACTAGTTGAGGGCTCTTGAGAACTTTGTCCAACAACCATAGAAAGGATATTCATAATTTTTGCATCACCAAGAATATTATTAATTCCTTTAGAAATCGTTGTATAGTCTGGAGCCTTTGTAATTCCTGGTTGTTCTTCTGAAATATCTATAATATCTTGATTTGTGTTAGTACCATATGATTTCTCTCCCTCAGGTACTAAATCTAAGCCAGGAATACCTTTATTAGACCCACTAGAAGGCAGAAAACTAGGAGTACTTGGAGGAGGAGCAGAAAAATTGATATTTGATTGATAATTATTATCACTCGTACTGTGGTAGGATTCAAATCTATCTTGAGGATCAATATTTTGATTACTTCTATTGTATGTAGTTTTTGGCACATTATATTGCTGTTGCTGATATTGGGCAATGCCATGATCTGTATAGTTTTGTGAGGAGTTATTGACATAATTCTGTGTTTGTTTACTGGGAAATGAATTGTTAATTGATTTTTTTAAATTAGGAGGAACAGTTGTTGCTACAGTAGTGGCCATGGTAGTATTGGCAGGCTGAACCGGTGGGTTGATACTCTGAAGACGAGCTCTTTTTTGCTTCATCTGCTGTCGGCGTTCCATTAGCTGTGCACGACATGCCTCAAATTTCTGCTCATACTCTTTATATGCCTGTTTGTCAGGGTGATTCACATTGTCTTGTCTCCATTTCTCAATTTCCTCTTCCCATTTTTGGAATTGAATATCAAAAAGCCTCTCTTCTTCTGCTAGTTTCTTCAGATCATCAGAATTAACTGAACTTTGAACTCCTTGAGTTGGTTGAGCTGCTTCTTTAACATAGGACCAATTTGGATTATTACCTGCTTGTGGATGTGTGTTTACATTAGCATGATTGCCAGAGTTGTTATTTTGATGCTGCTTAGCTGTAGGGGCAGGTACAGGTGTAGGTTTAGGGGGGGCAGTTCCAAAGAGCGGTTCGTTGTTCTCATGCGGCGGTGGTGGCGGTTGGTCAGGGGGAGGTGGCGCGGGCGGTGGAGCGGCGGTCGCCGGTGGAAGCGGCGGCATTCCACCCAATGTTTGGATAGCTTGCATTTGCTCTGTATACTGTAAAATAAGAAAACTTAGTTTTAGAAACTTAGCATTTACCTTTATTGCGATTAGAAGCACACGCAATGACCAAACGTACTAACCTTCTCTCCATACTGGCCCTGCCATTGTGCGTATTGCTGCTGCCACTGAGTCCACTGCTGCCAGTTTTGATGCTGCACTGCTGCCCATTGCTCAGGCGTCATTTTGGCCATATTTATGTCAGGAGCCATAGCCATACCCGAACTCCATTGACCCGAAGTGGGCATTGGCCAAGCCATAGTGAATTATTGACCAACTATTGGACCAACTCTAATAGTTCGTCACTCAAAAAGGTGAAAATATTTAAATGATTTCATACAAAAACGCGATTTACGACATACAGTGAATAAAATCGGTCGATGATAACGTCGCAAAATAGCGTTATTTTAGTAGCACGGCGGCCATTTTGTTTCATCGATTTTCCTGTCTCCGGTCAACTCGTCGTGTTTGACGTTGATTTGACATGCGCCGAGCGCGTCGCATTTGCTTCTAGTGATGTCTAGTGTCGATTAATCGATGGATGGAAAAACTACTAAAATTTTCAATGGGACAGTATTTGTACGCGTAACGAGATCCGAAGATGGCATATCAGCACAAACAGTAAGCATGAACATCCGAGGAAGTAGAATTAACGCAAATAAAAAATGAAATAGTTCAGTTCTACAGTTTTATTTATTTGTTCACCAGCTGTGCCCCGCGGTTTTACCCGCGTAAATGTCGATCCCGTGGGAATATCGGGATAAAAAGTAGCCTATATGTTAATCCAGCTACCTCCATACAAAATTTCATCAAAATTGGTCCAGCTGTTTGAGCGTGAAGAAGTAACAAAGATATAAACACACACACACACCCCCTCACAAACTTTCGCCTTTATAATATTAGTGTGATTGTTACAAAAATGACCTTACAACTAATACATAATTATTTTATCTGTAAGTTTTATTGAACGGCGGTGCTATGCATCTTAACTGTGTAGGTATCTTGGGGGCCTAATTATCAATGGGAGAGTATACTGTCATGTATCATCATTAGTAGGTAATGTGTAGCGAGTCAACTAAAATAATAGAATTTGAATGATATTTATTCAATAATATTTGACTATCTAAACCTTAACATTATAGCATTAATGCTGCGTAATTGGATGTTCAAATAAAGCGTACCATTTATAGTTCATTCCTTGTGCTAATCTATATATATATATACTATACTATACTATCTGTACTAATATTATAAAGCTGCAGAGTTTGTTTGTTTGTTTGTTTGTTTGTTTGAACGCGCTAATCTCTAGAACTACTGGTCCGATTTGAATGATTCTTTTAGTGTTGGGTAGTCCATTTATCGAGGAAGGCTATAGGCTATATAACATCACGCTACGACCCTTAGGAGCCGCGCAGCGTGTGACACCGCGGGGAACAGCTAGTACTATTAATAAAGCTGATGAGTTTGTTTGTTTGAACGCGCTAATCTCTGGAACTACCGGTCAGATTTGAAAAATTCTTTTTGCATTTGATAGCCCAATTCTTGAGGAAGGCTATAGGCCATTTAATATCACGCTATGACCCTTAGGAGCCGAGCAAAAAAAAAAGTCAGAATGAACGCTAAGCGAATACGAAGTGTTGCGACGGGGCGGGGCAGGGGTACAAGAAATGTCACACGGACGAAGTCGCGGGCATAAGCTAGTGGAGCCATATTTGACCTCATTTCACTTATACTGTATTGTCCCATTAAAATAAAGGTATTTGACATGCTCTGAGAAAACATTGTTTATAAACCGTTTAAGCTGCCGCTAGCGCAACAAGTGGTGAAATTGCACAGTACATATTCACATTCCATCTACAACATAATTATACAATAGTGAAATATCTTTTCTTATTATAATGACAGGTGGAGACCTTTGGTGCAAATCTTAGTAAGATCTTTTACGGTGTCATTGTTGCCGCACCGTGGGTAGAACCACACACATAAAATGACAATGCATCGCAATGCCTATCATTTTGATATCTATTGCTTTATTATCATTTCAACCGAAAGAAAACCGCTGCTGGGCATAGGCCTCCCCCAAGCATCGCCACGTCGACCGTTTTTGTGCCACTCGCATCCAGCGGATTCCTGTTGCTTCCATAGATTTTAAACATTCGTCTGTCAGTCGAGGAGCTGGTGGTTAAGTAATAACAACTGCACGGGACGATTGATCAGGTTAAGCTACGTTTACAGCGGTTGGTCCGTAGATGGGTGACCATATTAACATATGTTATACCTACAGTTGGTCCCGGCTGTCATTCTTGATAAATGATTTTATTTCTGTAAGTAGGTTTGTACAAACACTTTTACACGTCAATCATATTTTTTTTTAACTAGTTGAGGTCGGCGTTTCCTATCTGACTATTCTGAGAAGAAAGGCCGAAACAAACTCAGAAGTCACAGTCAATTTTAAAGTCCAGACAAAATCTTGGTCAGATCGTGTGAAGACCATGTAGATTGGTGTCTAAAATGGTCTTTTGAGGAAAGAACCACACAGATTGAGCGGACCTGTCCAATCAGTGCACTCATTTGTCAAAAATCGTGCAGCTCAACTAAGAACATGAGGAGCTCAACGATTCGACGAACAGTAGGTACCAAAGACAGGACATTTTGGGTAGGCCGCATAAACTACTCAAACGCCACATCATGATTAAAACTAAGAAGGAAAAAAGAAATGACCCACATGGTCCTTTTTTTTTTTTTTTTGGTTGGGAAATCATCTAATGACCCCTCCCGCTCTGGGCGGAGCGGAAGGGAGTGTCAGACTCTTACTGACTAAAACCCACCCGTGTTCCTTCAGTTGCCTGTGCCAGGGGTCATGGTATCTCTTTCGAACAACCCGCGACCCTGGCGGGCATCGGCCCTAGCGGACCCCGTCAGTTGGTGCTGACATATCCTTGAGGCGCGCGTGGAACACAACGCGCCGTCGATCCGGGCCTGGTCCTTACCGGACGGCGAGCTGCCCATTGCTCGTCGCCCGCAAGCCCGCGCCTACGGTGGCCGGGAATTGGCTATCGACTCCCGACGCCCGGGGCGT
Source organism: Oligia latruncula (assembly GCA_948474745.1). NCBI lineage: Eukaryota > Metazoa > Arthropoda > Insecta > Lepidoptera > Noctuidae > Oligia > Oligia latruncula. Next base: position 11,956,272 of record OX419696.1, read on the forward strand.
CTCCTGCGGCGGCTGGGGGCGTGAGGGCGCAAGGATTGCCTCTCCCGCCGCGCGCCGATCTCCGCCGTGAGGACACGGCGGTGCTCTGCCGAAGCTGGGCAGATCTCCACCGTATGCTCCACCGTGTCCTCCGGGCGATCCACACAATGGTGACACCCGGGCGTTTCCTCCCGCCTTATTCGGAACAGGAACCTCCCGAAGCAGCCGTGTCCGGTGAGGACCTGCGTTAGGCGGAAGGTAAGGACGCCGTGGCGCCTCTCTAGCCACTCCTCAAAGAGGGGACTTATCGCCGCAATTGTGGCGTGCCCAGCACTGGGTTGCGACAGTCGCACTCTCCATGTCGCCATGAGATCCCGCCGGAGCTCTGTCCGCTGCACCGCGATTTCTCGCGGCAGCGGAGTTACGCCCCGGCGTTTCACCTCCTCTCGCCACTCCCATATGTGGGCGAGGACTTTGGCCTCCAGATCCCATGGCGGCAATCTGGCAAGGAGGCCACATAGTCCTCACATTCACAATAATGAAATAAAAAATAATAAAAAAATTACTTATAAAGTAAATATTCGTGTCATTGTCTAAATAAAATTCATTAATGTCAATGTGTACATAAAAAAAAAAATCCGGACATAATCTTTGAGGATCATGTAGATTAGTGTCTGAAATGGTCTTTTGAGGAAAGAACTACACAGATTGAGTGGACCTGTCCAGTCAGTGCACGCATTTGTCAGTTACCGTGTAGCTCAACTCAGAACACGGAGCTCAACGATTCGACGAACAATACCAAAGACAGGACATTTGGGTAGGCCGCATAAACTAGGTACTCAAACTGCCAGACCATGATTAAAACGGAAAAAATGACCCACATATACCTCACATTCACAATAATTAAAATAATATAATACTTTATACAAAAAATGTGCATGTCATTATTTAAGTAAGTAAATAGATACTTACAAAAGAAAAAGAATTAAAGTGTAAAATAGCAAAATAAAAACAACATTAATTGTCTAAACCTCAATCCCAAGCCTTTTTGTCCTCAATATAGTCTTTTACAGTATAATAGGTTTTCTTACATAGTTTTCGCTTTATAAAAGATTTGAATTTATTAAGGCTTAGTTCTTGAATGTGGCTAGAAAGTTTATTATAAAAATTGGATCTTTGACAGTCGTTACGGGTCGTCAGAAGCCCGAAAGTCTGACAACCAGTCTTACTCATGGGTAGCGTTTAACCCAGTAACTGGGTTGTGGAGGTCAGATAGGTAGTCGCTTCATGTAAAATACTGGTATTTAGCTGCATCCGATTAGACTAGAAGCCCACCCCAACTTAGCTGGGAAAAGGCTAGGCCGGTTTACCTCTGCTCAACAACATAAATAACGCAATAAACGTGACTAAACTGTCAAAATGAAAGGCAATGCGATCGATTACCTTTTTAAGTGTGTTACGCAATTACTCCGCTAGATGAGGCTGGCACGGGAGCGTGAGGATTGGCACAAGGAAAGAGAGGCCTAAGCCTAGCAGTGGGTGAAGTCTGGCTGTGGATAATACATTTATTCATCCGAAATATAAAACCGGTTAATAATCAGAATTTAAATTAAGAAACATTCCTCATTTGAAGAATTTTTGTTTGTCTGTTATAACCTAGAACAGTTCATTTAATTCCATACAGGGCCTAAAAAGACCCATCAAATACCCATTATCTACGCAATCTGTACATCAAACTTTACTTAGTTTGATGTACAGATTGCGTAGAAGGAGCAAAAATTATTGCTAGGAAACGACTTTTATTTTTGTTGTGAAAATACTTTTTAACAAAAAAAAACCGACTTCCAAAAAAAACACTACAAAGTGAAATATAACTTTAATTTCGGAAGTCGCGGTGTCTTTGGATCTGTATTTTAGTTTTTGCCACCAAGTTCCAAAATTAAAGTTATTTTTCTCTTTGTAGTGTTTTTTTTTGAAGTCGGTTTTTTTTTGTTAAAAAGGTTTTATTTCTAGGTTTTTAGTGGGTCTGTTTATATTGTATCTAAGTGACAATAGCCTAATGTCAACTTGCCCATCGCCTTTTACAAAATATTGCTTTTCCCGATGCAGGGACGTTAATTGTTGAGGAGTTCTCCTGGTATTCCACCATCAGCTATATTTCACCATTTGTATTGTGACGAGCATAAATTGCTTAGCCACCATATTAAAGTAATCGAATCGCAACCCGTGAAATACTTATTATTTAGTAGTTCCGGTGACCATCTGTGGTCTTCTTCATCAGTTCCACTTCACCAAATGGTGCTTTCCGAGAGCAAATGCACGAGTGACTATAAAAAATATCGAAATCGCTATAGGTGTGCCTATAAATTTGAAGAGTTCACTCAATTCCTCATGGATCCCATCATCAGAACTGGATTTTGATAAAAATGGGACCAATCTGGAAGTATATCCTATTAAATAAAAAAAGAATTTTCCAAATCTATATATATAAAATTCAAAGTCCTGACTGACTGACTGATATATCAACGCACAACCTAAACCGCTGGTCCTACAGACATGAAATGTGGAGGGTATGTTCTTTGTGAAGAGTAGGTATCCACTAAGAAAGGGTTTTTCTAAATTCCACCCCTAAGAGGGTGAATGGGGGGAGGGTGAAATTTCACACGGACAAAGTCGCGGGCGGAAGCACGGTCAAAATATCGCAAAACCTTAAGACGACTAGGTATGTACATGACCTAATGCGCGGTCTTTGTCGGACTGCAAAGAAAAGAACGAGAAGCACGATGACACAACGCTGGTAATTTATTTCAAAATATGAAGCAATTCTCTATTTACAAAAAATCTATTGTTTGGACTAAAAAATTAAATAAAACACTGGTGCTTTAGTATGTTGCTTGTAAAATAATCTAACAAAAAATCATAATGATTGTATGTATATTAGTATGGTTTTTATTGTAAAAAGAAAGTTTTTAGAGGTATTCTTCATGATTTTTTTCTACAGTATCAAATTAGTTGTTTTATGTTTTCAATACACTATCTACCTAGCATATCCTGTAAAATATCATATATATTTTTCTGATATTGTTTAATGTAGTCGATCATATACTTTTATTGTTTCTAAAACTTGCATTTTTTGTGTTTAGCTCCTGTAAGCCCCTTAAGGACAGTCTCATAGGGCCGTTTTCTTGTTATCTACCTACTTCAGTTAAGATACCTGCCCTTACTGCTCCAGCTCAGAATCCAACTCGTATAGTAGATACCCTATTTCACAGGCAGGAATGTGTATCATAACAACTGTCTGTCGAAAAAGGGAAGCCTGTCTTTTCAACTAATATATTATATTATTATGTAAATATGATTAATTTTCATGCCAAGAATGCATGCAAAATATTTTTTAACGGTAATTAAAATATTTACGGTAAACTATCGATATGATCTACCACAACTAGTACCAGTGACGGACGGACAATCGAAAACCGGGGGCACATCGGCACTTCGGTACATCACTAGAGCGACGCCATTTTCGCGTTGGATTTGATTGTGGTGTGTGTCGTCAGTTACGATTTTTTGATTTTATAAACAAATACAATTTCATATTTTGATAAATAATATTCAATGTAACTGCCTTTTAGTTATGCAATGTAAGAAACCAAATTGTGACATCAAAAGTTCAGTATTTGTGGTATTATTCTCTGCGCGGGAAATGTGACTACATCCAATCTAAATTTTGTTATTAGGACATTGCTCGATTAACAAGACAACAGTGCAAAAGGTTATAATTAATCGAAATGATTCCAACTAAAGTACGTGAAAGCCGGAGAGTGAAAGCTTTAAAGCTTCCTAAAAACCTAGAACGCTTATATAAAGAGGGAAAATGTCGGGAGTGTGCAGTTGTTGTTACTCGCATGGACTTTGCCAAGATACTGGGTAAATTTACTAAAGTTAAAATCCAATATGAAAGCAGTACAACACCCAAAACGAAGCTAAACGCAGACTCAACCTCGCCTAGCTCAATTGCCAGGTTAAAAAGTAATGAAAATGGTATGGTCCTCATTCATAGAGACACCTACAGTGAACGACCATTCAAAGACCTACGAAATACTAAAAAAGTGAAAAAAAGTGGATCTTCGGTCGCTCCAAATATATTAAAAGAAAATAACAGGCTAAAAAAACCTGTTTTAAAAGACAAAAATTCCAACTACGATGATAAGAAACAGGAAAGTGACACTAACCTAAAACAATATGGTATTGTATTTGAGGATCCCTTGGCAAATAATAATAACAATAATGAAATCAACTTGAAAATTTCATTAACTGATTTATTACCTGAAATTGATGATAGTATACTTCCTTCTGAGGAGTGGTGTATTGATTATTTTCCCAAGAAAGATGAACCTAAGGATGACCAAGTTTATGATCGCATAGCTGCTGAGTTGGAAGATCTCATGTACAATGAGAAACCAATTGCTAAATTGGATGAAAAACTAGATGTAACTGAGAACAAAGTGGATGACTTCCCATCAATAATGGACATTCTGAATGACAATAGTAGTGAGAGCAAATCAAATGACCAAAGTAATACCCTTGAATTTAAATCTAATCTAGAGTCTAGTGATGTTGAAGCCATGCTCCTTGGAAAGTCTAATGCAACGGGTGAAATTGTAGCACCAACACCTATGGAAGTTGACACCACCAGTATTGGTAATTTAATTGAAGATGTTAATCATCTGAGTACCATTCAAGATACTTTAACTAATGATGAAGAAAAAGTGAATAACAGTGAAGATATTTTGCCTAAATCAGACTTACCTGATGAGGTTGAAAACCCCCACAGTCCTTCCATACTTGATGAAGCTCTACAAAAGGGAATTGAAGAACACATACCAGTAAAACCAATCGAGCCCAGTCCAGAGGCTAATACAGAAGAACAGCAAACAAACAATGAAATAAAAGAAAATTTAAATTCAGACAATGATACAGAGATGAAGGAAACTGAGATAAAGGTAATGGAAACTAATGTTGATAATGAAAACAGTGAGTCTAATGACATTATAAAGAGTAAAGACATAAACGTTTTAGCTTCGAAAGACGGCATCACTCATGTTGTATTTAAAAAGACTAAAGAAGGTATATGTTCAAAATCTGTGACATGTCCAAAGAATTTAAAATATTGTATTGAAATAGAAGAAAAACCTATAGAATTTTTAGGTGCACCCAAATTTATTACTAGTTTAGAAGACTTACAAGTGCTTTTGCAAATTGTAAATGAGAGTGAATTAGATAGTCTTTATGTATTGCATTGAGTTATTCAAAAGAATACGAATATATGTAAATATATTGTAATACTTACACAAATCCATACATAGTTGAGTCATTTCAACATTTTAAAATTTAGTGCCTATTACGATTATTACTGTGAAGATTAAAAGGCTGTTAAGGGCAAAGTTTAGGTGACAGTTGTGAAAATATAAATACTAGAAAACCATACTAGAAATTGGTAATACCTCTATGAACAAAAAAAATTATTAATTCAGGCATGTAAGCTAACCTAGCTCAGCTTTTACCTAACCAGTGCTAGGTCCTTTCAAAGAAATCTCTAAAACTAAAAATACAAATACAATTTTATCTCAAAAAATCTAACATGTCACTGACTGTCAGAGCCACCATCAGGGATTTTAATTTTGATAACACAAGAGTTCACGAAAAACTCTTCGATCTAGCTCTTGGACTATACCTTACTAGTTGAACTCATTATATCTCCTAAACTAAGACCCGATTAAATCTGTGACTTGGCGACTGATTCTGACTAATTGGTGATAAAATATGGGAGAAAACAGATCTTCACTAGGTGCCCTAGTTTTTGAGATATAAGTGTGGCTCTGCTGGGGAGACTCCAGATCGGCCACCTATAAACCCTTATATCTTTTGAACCAGTGACCGACAAATTCTGATATTTGGTGACAAATTTCAACTAATTAGTGACTTATTTTGTGTGTTATCAAAATTAAAATCCCTGATGGTGGCTCTGCCAGAGTCAGTGACACAAATCTAACTCATATAATCTTACTTAACAGTCTTTTAGCCTGTCATGGCAAAATGAAGAAGGTGAAGGTATAAAATGCTTTCAAACTGTTTAAGTTTAAAAAGGAAGTATGTATCTGGTAAGTGATGCTCTGTTATCTAGCCTTTCAAGGCTTGGCCATATAATGACAGCATGATTTCCCTAAATGATCATAAATCAACATGTGTGCTAAAGTAACATTATGTTAATGACTGAAATATTGATAAATTGAGCATTAGTTACATATAAATATGTATTGTTATGTATTATCTTGAAAATATAATTGCAATTTAATTATTAAAATATTTTTAATAAGGTAAGTTATAACAGGATAACATTAACTTCAGTTTTAGAAAGAACAGAAAAGCTCTCCCAAAAAATATAATTGAATGGGGAATAGGAGGTACTGAAAAATAACTGCTCAACCTATACATTTCTGACTACAAGAACAGTCAACTAACTTGTCCACGGGTAACAATGACAGCGGTTTTATTTCAAGGGCGATTTTTGTAGTTGAAATGTTACTTTGTACGTATGGTTGAACATTCGAATCTTAGGTCATAAACCGAATGACAGCAGGCAGTGGAGCGGCGCGCGCGGGCGTCAGTGCGCTCAGATGCATATAGTCTGTTCCAAAAGTATCTGATGAAAGCGTAAACAAACCCTGTATGGAGGCCTTAGTGTTCGACGAGGAAGAGTACGCTCGCGTCTATTACGTGGTGTGTTTATAGTGAGGCCTTAGTGTGAGGTTTTTTCACTCACGTTCGATTGCGAGTGCGTTAGAATCTTATTTATTTATTTTTTATTTATTTATTTATTTATAACATCTTAAACTACCATTACAGGGTTTTACCCTAATGCGACAGTTAAGAACTTAAACTAATAAACTAAGCTACATACTTACAATAATTAAATTATAAAAAATTAAAACTAACAACATTATTAAATTATTACACCATTAAAGTCACAAAAACATAGTATACACATACATATAAACACAAACATACTTTACAGTTTGAAGAAAAAATTAAGTATTATTTTGCTTGTAGCATAATATAAATAGTAATACCCTTGCGAATTCACTCACACAACATGTAAACACATCAATCTGAGTTTGAAGGTCGTTGATGGTACGAATAGCTCTGGTAAGGGGTGCCTTGGCAAGCAGGTTAGTTCTGGCTGTAGGTACCAGTAGCAGTGGCGGGCTGCGCCGCCTCCAAACGTAGCGGTCAGGCACACACAGACTCAAGCGCTGCAATACTCCCGGGTTACTCTCCACTCCACGAAGCACCTTCACCATGTAGGCAACCAGCGTAAATTCCCGTCGGACATGCAATTGATTATAACCAACCATGCCCAGGACAAACAGAGTGGGATACATCAGTGGGTAAAACGGATATACCCCATATAATTTCCTGTACAAATGGCGCGTGAACTTGTTCTGAACACGCTCCAACATTACAGAGTACTTAGCTTCATGTGGAGCCCATATGACTGCACTATGTTCCAGATGACTCCTGACTAGTGCATCATACAGGACCCTAACTGCTGTAATGTTTGTGAAGCTTTGTGTCTGTCTCAGAACAAATCCCAAGTTTCTGTAGGCCTTCTTACAGATCCTGGTTACATGCTCACGAAATGTCAGATCGGGGGTCATGAAAACACCCAAGTCTCGCACCTCCGTGACTCGTTGCATTGGTGCCGCGTCCATCTCGTACTCATAGAGCAGAGGTGTACGAGCACGGGTGAAACTCATCAACGAGCACTTTGATACGTTGAAGTACAGTTTGTTTTCATGGCTCCATTGTACTATTCGATCGATGTCTTCCTGTAGGCGCCTGCAATCAGACACGGACCTAATCTCTAGCAGCAACTTGAGGTCATCCGCAAATAATAAACAAGCGCCATGTCTTACTTATCTTATATGGCAAAGAGTTATAGCGCCACCTGGTGGTCACTAGGAGAAACCTAATTTCCCATACAAAATTCTAACGCGCTCGCAATCGAACGTGGGTCGAAAAAACTCACACTAAGGTCACAGGTTAAATTCTTACGCAATCACTCAGTAAAGGGAATTAGTAACACATTCATCTGTATTTAGGTTTCAACTTTTATAATATCCCACCACTAGCACCAACAATGATTTTTTGAGTAAGTAACATTTTTCTTATTGTAATATCATCGAAAATTGAGGTTATAAAATAACCTCAATAGTGAACATTTTGGCGATTTAAGATCAGAATTTCCGCTTTAATTAAGTATTCAAATAATAAAATCAAAGCTCTCAATCTGTAAGTGTCACTACATTATATCCACAGACACGATTTGTAGTTCATTTTTTGTTTAATTTTCATCAGATACTTTTGGAGCAGTCTACAGATTTGTATTGCATTGTTCTCGGATGGCAGCGGCGCCGGCGCGGGCGGCGGGGCGCACACCACAGTTGCCCGCGCCGCGCGCCGCTGCTCTCCGCTGCGTGCTGTCATCCAGAATAAAACTGCCTTTCCACTGTGAAACTAACCAATAACATCGCTTCATTTTCGTAGCTTGAGCTAAGGTGGCGATGTTATTAATATTAGTTAGTTTACATAATCATGAAGTACTTTTAGAACAGAGTATACATAATGTCAAATGTGTTTTTCTGTTACATTCAAATCTTATTTTTATTTTTTTCATTTAAATTTTGAGTAGGACAACATTTTTTATGAAACTTCAAACTGGTTTACGGACGTGGACTCATCAATGGATTGGAGATGTTCCAATTATTCAAGGAATAATTGTTAAGAAAATACTTCTATCACCAGAACGTAACTACTTGAAGATGAAACAGTTGGTATGTTACACAGTGTGTCTGGGACATTGATGCACAACCTGTTATCATAGATTTTCTGGATCATGGGTGATTCTGGACGCCCTGCGCTGAAATATTTCGTCAGTTATTTAAAAAAATGCTTTCCTAGAAAAGTCAAAACCTACGCGGTCAAAATGTAAACCTTTCGCAGTGGGGTGCAGCAGAATCTATGCTAACAGGTTACGCGTCGATTTCCCTGCCACTCTGTATGTTGTTAGAACCTTTAAAACTTCCCTTGCTAAAACATTTTAGTGCTGTTTCTAAAGACTATAAACACGACTATTTTATAGCTTTTTAATTATTATTTTTTTCATGTTGGCAACTGGATCAAGAAATATGGTATTAATGCTGTAAACTAAAAAGAGATAAAACTATATTATGCACAGTCACGATTATAAATATATTACTATGGAGAGTTCAGGAATAATATCTGATTGATGGTGCATTTATTAATCAGGGACGGTTACCGTTACCAAAAAAATACCGGTAAAATTACCAAAACATTTCGTTCCGTTACGTTAAATATTTAGCGTTAAAAATAACGTTATAACACAGGATTTACCGGTATTAAAATAGCGTTACTAATAACGTTATTTCGCTAAAAACAAGTCAAGATCAAATTGTATACAGAGACGTGTGGTTGACTGTTCAGTCTATACCTATATGTTTACTGGCCGATGTTTTAGTCAGAAAATTTAAATATTATGTATGTACTTACACATTATACGGTTATCGTAATCTCTCTTTTTTAGGGTTCCGTACAACAAAAGAAAAAACCGAACCCTTATAAGATCATTTCGTTGTCCGTCTGTCTGTCCGTCAGTCAAGACCCTTTTTCTTTTTCTCAGGAATGCGTAGAGTTATCAAGTTGAAATTAAAATCAATTACTCAAGGCTGCAATCCCTTGAAGCAGTGAGAAAATCAAACTTCTAAGTCAACGCAATCAAAAAATACGCCCTATATGTTCCGAAATCAAAACCTATTGTAGGATACTTCCCGACTTCCTTGACGTAGAATCATGAAATTTGGCAAGAAGCAATGTCATATAGCACCAGTAAAGGAAACTGTCCGAAAACCGTAAATTCGTAAATTACAAAAAAAATACAAAAAACTGTAAGTACATATCTAAAAATGTATACGGAGCCCTCGGTGCGCGAGTCCGACTCGCACTTGACCGGTTTTGTTAAGTACATGTTGCACGATGCAGCACAGAAACAATATTTATTTTATACACGCTGAAACTAGTCGTACTTAACACCAAAATATGCTAGACACCGTCATTGATAGAAAGAGATAGGCGTATAAATTACCGGTATAACAAATTGAAATGTTTACCGGTACTAATCCTATTAGATAACGTTAACTGACTGATGGGGTATCGTTATAAAAATCGTTACTTTTTTATCGTTATCATAACGGTAATTAGTAACGATACCAAAAAAATAACGGTAATTCGGTCCCTGTTATTAATATTCAGATAATAATAATGATGATAATAATTGTTCTCAAAGAGACAGCATTATAATTATGTGATCTTCTGTGGAAGGCTTTTTTTATAAAATGGCGGCACAAATATGTGACATCGAAGGAACACCAAAACTATACAACTTTGATACAACAATATTGATCGCATCGGCTGCCAAAAAGATTGACCTATCCGAATGCATAAACATCGGTCATCTCTTGCGTTATAAATATCTGCTCAGTTCCGAAGAAATCACTGGCAGCATAAAAATCTGACCGTATAATGTTTCGAGCGAGTGCTGCTCATAATGTAAAAATATGTTACACATGAACTGAGTACGCAGATATATAAAACACCAGACATCTCCGATATTTATGCATTCGACGCGCAACGCCAAAATATAGGATCACTCCTATATTTGGGTCTTGCACGTCGCGTGAGATAGTTTTGGTGTTCCCTAGATGTGGTGATATTTGGGCTACTTTTTTAAGCCTTCCACAAATGATAATAATAAAATAACATATTTGTTATATTCTTGAGAACAATATCAATCAATAAATCATGAAAACAGATATTATTGCCGAACTGTCCATAGTAAGAGGTATATTTTATGCTCCTGTACAATGTCTAATATTTACTTACAACCGATAATTCAGTACCGAAGTAGGTACTGATGTACGGTTGCAATAAAGTTCTTTAAATAAATCTATAATGAATTTAATAAAATTGTTCTGATTATTAATCCAGTTGCAGCTTTTAAACTAAAAGTGACAACCGTTTAAATTCCTCTAGTTGAAAGCTATCAAACAAATTCGTCTCGCTGTCGTTTTATCCTCCGGACTAAACAGGGTTGCCAGATTTGATTCTAGGTAACCAAAAATTGAATATTGTTCAGATAATAACTTTCGAATTACCTATAATTATTACAAAAGCTTGAGGATTTTTTCTTATTATTTTGAGTTTCCACTTGTTTCAAGCCGAAGTATCAGTGTCACTGACTCTGGCAGGGCCACCATCAGGGATTTTAATTTTGATAACACAAAAAATTTGTCGAAATTTGTCGCCAAATATCAGAATTTGTCGGTCACTGGTTCAACAGATATAAGGGTTTATAGGTGGCCGATCTGGGGAGAGTCTCCCCAGCAGGGCCACATTTATATCTCAAAAACTAGGGCACATAACGAAGATCTGTTTTCTCCCATATTTGGTCGCCAATTAGTTGGAATCAGTCGTCAAATATCAGACTGTCGGTCACTGGTTTAAAAGATATAAGGAATTATAGGTGGCCGATCTGGAGAGTCTCCCCAGCAGGGCCACATTTATATCTCAAAAACTAGGGCACCTAGCGAAGATATGTTTTCTCCCATAATTTGTCGCCAAGTCACAGATTTAATCTGGTCTTAGTTTAGGAGATATGAGTTCAATTAGTAAGGTATAGTCCAAGAGCTAGATCAAAGAGTTCACCAAAAAATCCTAAGAAAAAATATTTCTATTAATATGTGTAATATACTTTTTATCGGTCTAAAGTCCTAAGAAATGTCCGAGAGATATAAATTCTCAATTAAATGCATGTTTTTATGTTTTAAATTATTTATTTATTATTTTTCATTTTTATAAACTAAAATTTGTTTACAATTGACAATACGTTTTCAACGTTTAAGTATTTTAAACATTTTACTAAAGGTACGATATTTTTTCATTATTCTAGTAAGGTATAGTCCAAGAGCTAGATCAAAGAGTTCACCAAAAAATCCTAAGAAAAAATATTTCTATTAATATGTGTAATATACTTTTTATCGGTCTAAAGTCCTAAGAAATGTCCGAGAGATATAAATTCTCAATTAAATGCATGTTTTTATGTTTTAAATTATTTATTTATTATTTTTCATTTTTATAAACTAAAATTTGTTTACAATTGACAATACGTTTTCAACGTTTAAGTATTTTAAACATTTTACTAAAGGTACGATATTTTTTCATTATTCTAACGTTAATTAGAGCTTAACATTGTAAACGTGTAAAACAGTTGCATGCGACTGTACATCTTGACACCAAATAGACCAAGAGCAAGGTTTAATGTTTTCAAAGAAGTTAGTAGTAACTACCACTCTAACCTAGTAATTTAAAACATAAAAACATGTACTTATCTCGGACATTTCTAAGGACTTTAGACCGATAAAACTAGAAGTATATTACATATATTAATAGAAAAAAAAAATTCTTGGCATTTTTTGGTGAACTCATCGACTAGCTCTTGGACTATACCTTACTAATTGAACTCATTATATCTCCTAAACTAAGACCCGATTAAATCTGTGACTTGGCGACTAATTGGCGACAAAATATGGGAGAAAACAGATCGTCGCTAGGTGTCCTAGTTTTTGAGATATAAATGTAGCCCTGCTGGGGAGACTCCAGATCGGCCACCTATAAATCCTTATATCTTTTGAACCAGTGACCGACAAATTTTGATATTTGGCGACAAATTTCGACAATTTTTTTGTGTTATTAAAATCCCAAATGGTAGCTCTGCCAGAGTCAGTGACACGACTCCAGATCGGCCACCTATAAACCCTTATATCTTTTGTACCAGTGACCGACAAACTGATATTTGGCGAAAAATTTCGACTAATTAGCGACTATTTTTTTGTGTTACCTATCAAAACTAAAATCCCTGATGGTGGCCCTGCCAGAGTCAGTGACACGAAGTATCATAGTTTTTTTTTTCCTTTCGTGTTATGCCACGCGGCATGACTAGAATAATCTGCTCGTGATTACTCTTAAAGCGCCACGCCTTCGATGTCACTTATAACAATGCATGCGACCACGTGTTCTCAGATGGTGTGTGTACACATCCTAAAAAATATGTTATCTCTGATCAATACTAAATCGTGTTCTTTTTAAAATTCAAAAGACGTCACAAAATCATTTGTGACGTCTTAAGTCAAGTAAGCTGTCAAACGAACCGCGAGAGCTTAGTGCTGTGCTCCGTACCGAGTGTGCATACTGACACTCGATGAAAAATTTAATCAGCCCGTTGAGGGTCATTCTTTGGATACTAATTCTTTGTAAAGGTAAGAAGGACCAATAACCATGCACCGTCTTCAGTTGAGGGCAGTTGATAAGAATACCATTTTTAAAATTGTTAAACAAATTATTTGTACAGACCTATTCATTCCTATTCAAAAAACACCTACCGGCTTAATGCGCGTCCCAACTGGCCGCGCGGCTCTGTTAGGCCGAGACTCGTGAGTTCTTATAATGGGGACGCGTTGCAAACAACAGCAAAAGCCTCGCAAGGCTTTGGAGGCCGCGCGGCCCTAGTAGGTACGCGCCTTTACATAAGGTATGAAAATCTTATTACATTATTTCTTCATAATTTGTAAATCTTATCTGCACATAGTTATTTTTACTTAATGGAACAATAGAATAATATGTTTGTTGGATCTTCAGAAAGATTTACGTTATTAGTAAGGTTAATAAACTACTATATTGTACCTACTTATATATACTTAACAGTGTGTAGGTACTTATGTACATTTGTAGTTTTAATTATTAAAATTCGCGGGTTTATTAATGATAATTATTCTACTTATATTTTTAAGTATGTACAGCCCGTTTTCATAAAAGCTTTGGTTTCCTCTGGGTTTCCATAAGGGGGAAGCGCTAAGATAGCCCGCGAAATTTAAATTTTCTTACGTTTTTTGCAATTTGCTGGTCAGTATTAAGTTGTACGTTGATTAAAATATGATTCGCGACCGTAACAAATAGGTATTTACAGAATTATAATCATTAGAAACCAGTAAATTGCAAAAACCAGTAAATTTCAAAAAACGTAAAAAAATATTGAATTTCGCGGGTATCTTAGCGCTTTCGCCATAATATGGCGTTCATTTAGTGTTAGTGAAAACGGGCCCGTCACAGTCATGTTAAGGAATACCTTGGCCGTTCTGAACATGAGGCGTATGCTTGCAATTAAGTGACACCGTCATTCCTCAAAGCAGCCGTCTCGGAGTCTGGCATAGATTTAAGTACGTAACTATTCAGCTACATTAACGTGACGAAATTTCTATATAGTACTTACTAATTCCATGGGCGAAGTGGAGAACCACCATAGGTAATATTATAATTTTTATTATTTTTTTAATAATTATAATAATAATATAATAATTATTATAACAAATATTATACTTACTGGATTTGACAGATTTTTTATAACTTCAGCATTTCCTTTTTTTTGTAGTTAAGTATTTTAAATGTTTACGGTCAGCAACGAAAGTCGATTAACACCCGATTTTTATTGTTTTTAAGTAATTCAACAATAAACAGAACAAATTTTATCATATTAATTTTGCGATCATTTTCGTTCGAGAAACTGGCCCATAGTGGACTAGAATGACGATAATGTGGCTGACTGTACGCATACGCTTTACGCATTGTCTTTTTTTTTTTTCATTATCTTTCCCTAAGTTCAGAGCGGTCATGAATGCATGAATAAATAATGGCGAATTATTGTATTCTTTTTAGAGAACATAGTGCTCATACACGTCGGACAATCGATAGCCGATTTTTTGTCGGATGTAATAGAATAGTTGAATTACAAACTATCTCTACAAGAAATTGCCCATTCACATAAATAAATAGGTACGGTAATATATTGCTGATCTTGTATCGGGCCGTCTGTTGTGCATGTAACAAAAACTCTGACGTGTGCGAGTGCACCTCGCGACGGTTTGCCTTATTGAGGCGCGTTCAATTATTTCTGGAACTAATAACTGAATTCGTCTCTGATGTATGTAGAGAATCTTCACGACATTTCACGTGGGGCTACCAAACGTCTGGATTGAATCGAAAATCGGATGATTGCTTAATCCGTAATCCAGGCATGGAGCACACACAACCTTTTTTGATCAGGTCTGGCACAAGTCCAACTAAATGGAAATGTTAGGTACCTATATTTTAGGTTTGGACAAGGCAAACCGCCGATGAATCCGGGGTTTATTTAAAATGATATTTTAGTTTCATAAATAAAATGTAACCATGTAGATTATGGAAATTTTATTTTAGTATAGGTATTCAATATTACAAACCAATGTTATATACATAGTGTATCTTAAGTGCTTCTTAGTATTAGTTTGTTCAATAAAATATTCAAGATTTAAAATTACAAAGGCGTGTTTCATTTATATTTACACAGATAAAAAATTTCGAATTATAGCTCGATATATTTATATTCCTTTCTGAACGCATCGAACTTAGATGGGTAGCTTGTTTGGGTACCTTCCTTGGTAACAGAAAATGTAGCCACATGACAGGCAGCACCAATGATTTGATGCATGGGTTGGTTTCTATAAGTCACTAAGTATGTTGCCAAAGCACCAACGAATGCATCACCTGCTCCCTGTAAATGGAATAGGGTTCATATTTTATTATTACGTTGGACATTTTTTTTTCCAGATGACCTACCTAATAATTGGTCCAATAGAACGTCAGCGATAATATAACCAAATAATTTATAAGTAATTATATATGAAACTAAGACAGATTGCGTTGCGATGCGAAGACACATTGAAAAAGTCGCCAACGAGCGACGTCACGTCACCTGAATAGTTTCTTAAAAAAATGGTTTTTGCATTGCGACATCACGTTGCTCTTACACCGCATGTTATGTTAGAGCTAGCCGCTAATCGTCTCACATCGTTGACCGTTGGGTTGTCGGTCATCTGCGTTCGGCTTTAATCTCGACGAGACTATCTGACTGTTATAGGTAGGGTCAGCAAAGAAAGTTCATAAACACTTTTACTTTGAATATCACCTAAATTGTCACAAAATTATTAAATACTTCACTGTTTTGAAGAATTTCATGAAACAGTTAATAACTTTTATTTTTTTTATTATATGGTATTTTTTGTGTACAATAAATATTCTTTGAGAAACTGAAGTGTTTTTGTCTTTCTTTCTTCTTTGATCGACTTTTTTTGTTGACCATACCTACATGACATTCAGTTTAAAAAAATATGTATGAGGTAATTAAAAGTCATACAGTAGTATCCACAGGTGTAACATGTTCACATAAAACATGTATTGCTTGTTGATCACGTTTAGACATGTAAACAGCCCCTTCAGGTCCCAACGTAATGATAACTGATTCACAACCAGTTTCAAGTAACTTCTTGAGGGCAGTCACTGCATTTCTGTCATGAGAGTAAATTTTTATGAGATTTTTTTTTTAATGATAAATTATTGATATTGTATGACTTGTAAATCTAACAATAAATTTTCCAGTAACTTACTTAATATTGACGTCAATATTAGTTAGTAAGGATGCCTCAGGTTCATTTACACAAAGTATCGAACAATAAGGCAATATTTCATCTATGCCTGTTCTGGCCGGTGCTGCATTTAAAAGTTTAATCTAGGTAAAAGAAAAAATTAAAAATTACCCAGGTGTTTCTAAAAGGTGATATCAAGTAAATATATTTAGATCTATAAAACTTACTCCTTTGTTCAATTTGAAAGCTTCCAAGGTAGTCTCAAACGGTGTCTCTAACTGACCAATCAATATATCAGCATTTGCTATCAATTTTGCAGAATTTTTCACATCATCCTTACTAAGCTGGCCGTTAGCTCCTGGTACTATCACAATTTGGTTCTCCCCACTTTCAGCAACGGATATTTGAGCTATGCCAGTTGTTACATTTGGTGTTAATTTGACATGAGTAGTGTCTACTCCAACTTGTTCCAAATTATCCCTGTACTTATCACCCCATTGGTCATTTCCGAGCTGAAGGAAAAATAATAAAAATGGATTACAATCTCAGCAAAAAGTTAAGCAGGAACTTACTATTTTTTACTATTGGTAAGTACTTCAAATATTTATAGTAAGCTAGTAAGTAATTCCTCATTGAATAAAGTACAGCCGCCAGCACATCAAGCTACCCGAAACTGTAAAATTTCCCCAATCAACTTTTAACCTTATGCTTTAGCGATAAAGTTGAAAATCTATTAAAGAAATTTGACAGATTGTACCTAGTAGCTTGATGTGCCGGGTCCGTACAAATTTTACATTTAATCTGGTTTTGATGACTTCTAATAGGTAGATATAGTAATTATGAGTAGGTAAACTAATCAAAGTAGGTACATACGGTAGCATTGGTAGCCGACTCTCATTGAAAGCACAGTTTTGTGTTGTGAATAGGTGAATTAATAAATAGGGGATTATAATATGAGCCACACTTACTCTACAGATCATGGAGGTGTTGCCCCCCAGCTTTGCAGCAGCCACACATTGATTAGCCCCCTTTCCTCCATAGCTTGTTGTAAACTTTGTTCCAATGAGTGTTTCTCCAGGATTGGGCAGCCTTGGTGCATATCTATATTACAAACAGTATTATTATGATGAATAAATTACTGATGAGAATGATTTGACCAAAAAGGATTCTATAATTTAGTTAAGTAAGTACCTACCTACTGAAGATTTACTAACCTAAGAATAAACCTATATTTTGTTTTACTTACCTATTCCTAAATTTGAAACCAACCTTTCATTTAGGTACCTACTCAATTTTATTCTAATAAATTGGTTTACAGTTGTGTAAGTATTTCAGAATTAATTACCTACCTACACAAATAATCAGCTTTCAGACTCTAAAATGTCTACCTCTAAGAACTTATTAAGTAAACAAATAAAAAAGTACCACTTAATTCGTACATACGTGGTGAAATCAACACTGCATGATCCAATTACAACAATTTTTGACATTTTGTTGGTAGTTTTCTTCAATAATTCAGTCTTGAATTCTTGATGCAATCACGCTAATGCGATAATAAATGTTTAAGCAAATACGCGACACAATCAACTAATTTAATTTACTAGGTAATACTTACCATGTTACGTCTTAGCAACTACTTCACAGTTGTTTTTATGACAACGATAACACTTATCAATGATTATTATTAAAAATACAATGCGATAAGATAAAACAAAGAACAAACAAATGACAGGCTGACAGCCGCTATCATTCATTATTAAATGTCAGATCAACTGAGAATGCAATATAGTACTTACTTCTTCCATGGAATGCACGTATAGTAAACACAGAGCATTAAGAACCTGGTGCACACAACGTTTTTTAAACGCGCCGTTGACGCGCGTTTGTAGCGATACATACGCGATACGCACGCGAGTCAGCTACTGGCGCCGATTCTGTTATTCACAAACTAAACTAAATTTAAGTTCATGCATCTCTTTCTTTCTATTTCATTAAGAAAAGGACAGAAGATAAATATTAGTTTAGTCCTGTCAAATTAAGATGCTCCATAGACAATTTAGACAAGATTAAAAAATTGGCTATTAAAAATACGTCAATTTGCGTCAGGCGCCGACTAATTTGACAGGACTAAACTAATATTTATCTTCTGTCCTTTTCGTAATGAAATAGAAAGAAAAAGATGCCCGAACTTAAATTTAGTGAACAACAGAATCGGCGCCACTGGCAGGCACTGCTATGCTCTGTAGGATAAAAGCGCGCCGTCGACCCATGCGCGACCAACGCGCGTCAACGGCGCGTTTAAAAAACGTGGTGTGCACAGGCCCTAATACTCAAGAGATAGTAAATTACTCTGTGGTATGCTGGCAACGACCATACAGCCCTATGCTGGTATGCAGTGTCCTTATAAAACAGCTTAGGACACACATAAAGTGCTCATAAATACTCCGAATAAAGAAAAAGTGTTACATGCATGCTCTGTGGTCTGTGGTCACACAGCCACAAGGAGGGGGGTTCAGTTGAAATCAATCCCAATCTCGATCGTATTCCAAAACGATTCATCGGCACTCTTGAACAAAGTCTAGAAAGTCACAGGGTACAGAATCAACAACGACATTTTGAATAAATCCCGGGCTTAAAGTTACGAAAATTAGAGGGTAACCCTGTTTATGTAGCATTATGTTGTTTATAAAAACCTTCCTCTTGAATCACTATATCTATTGCTGAAAATGCGTAGGTATAGGTCTACCAGTATCTCATGGCAAAGAAAAACACTGTGATTTTCATACTTGTCCTAGTTTAAAAGATCTAAGCTTACAGACAGCGGGAGCGACTTTGTTTTACTTTGTCCATTTTTAGGGTTCCGTACCCAAAGGGTAAAAATGGAACCCTATTACTAAGACTTCGCCATCTGTCCGTCCGTCCGTCTGTCTGTCACTAGGCTGTATCTCAAGAACCACGGTACCTAGCTACACAGTTGAAATTTTCACAAATTATGTATTGCTGTTGCCGCTATATCAACAAATAGGTACTAAAAACAAAATAAAATAAATATTTAAGGGGGGCTCCCATCGCGCGCGTGTATGAGTGGCGCGCGGAGGCACTAAGCCGGGGGGAAGTTCCGCTTCCGCGGCAAATCGCTGCGGAGCGGACTGAGCTCCGGCGCGATCTCATGGCGACATGGAAGGAACGACTGTCGCAACCCAGCGCAGGGCACGCCGCGATAGCGGCGATAAGACCCCTCTTTGAGGAGTGGCTAGAGAGGCGCCACGGCGCCCTCACCTACCGCCTGACGCAGGTCCTCACCGGACACGGAAGTTTCGGGAGGTTCCTGCACATCATCAGGCGGGAGGAAACGCCCGGGTGTCACCATTGCCAGGATCGCCCAGAGGACACGGTGGAGCACACGGTGGAGGTCTGCCCCGCTTGGGCGGAGCACCGCTGTGTCCTCGTAGAGGCGATCGGCAGCGGCGGCGACCTCTCGCGCCCGGCCCTGGTGCAAGCCATGGTCCGGGGCGAGAGGGAGTGGGAGGCAGTCACCTCCTTCTGCGAAGCAGTCATGCTAGCGAAGGAGGTGGCGGGACGGCTCAGGGAGAGAGCCTCCCGTCCCAGCCGCCGCGGGAGACGCTCCGGGCGTCGGGAGCCGCGCGACGACTCCCGGCCACCGTAGGCGCGGGCCTGCGGGCGGAGAGTAATGGGTAGCTCACCGTCCGATCAGGACCAGGCCCGTGCCGGACGGCGCGTACGTGTTCCACGCGCGCCTCAAAGAGATGTCAGCATCGAGGAGGGGCCCCATAGGGCCGAAGCCTGCCGGGTCAGCGGGATTGTCCGAAAGGGTTATCGCTGGCCCGGAACATAAAGGGCTAAGGAAGGAACACGGGTGGGTTTTAGTCAGTAAGAGTCTGACACTCCCTTCCGCTCCACCCAGAGCGGGAGGGGTCATTTGATGATTTCCCATCCGCAAAAAAAAAAAAAAAAAGGGGGGCTCCCATACAATAAACGCGATTTTTTTGCCCTTTTTTGCTCGATATAATGGCAACAGAAATATAAGACACTTGAAATATTCACAAAATACTCAGTTGTATTTTTAATTTAATAATAAAATTAAAATAAAATAAATATTTAAGGGGGGCTCCCATACCTACAACAAACGTGTTTTTTTCGGCGTTTTTGCCTTGTGGTACGGAACCCTTTGTGTGCGAGTCCGACTCGCACTTGGCCAGTTTTTTTTATCTTTTATTTACCTTCTTAAGGACGCGTTTACGAATCTAACAAAAATAAGGAGTTTTTCGGTGCATTTTGCGGCAAAACCAGACGAAACCAAATGTAACTAATAATTACCACAGATAGATTACTCTTTCATCTTCAAATGGTAGCGACTTTTTATTCGAAAATTTGGATCAGCTGTGTGGATACCAAAATACAAAATTATTCTTAATTTTCATAGCTCTTTTGGAAGCAGTCTCCTACATTGAATCACATGGACTCAACAAAAGCCTTATTCTCTCGGATTCTCTTAGCTGTCTACAGGATTTAATAAAATCGCCTTTTCGCTCTCCCCTTACCTATCATAAAGATAAAACAACTCTTGTAAGTATAAGATGAGATGCCACTGCTTAGGCATAGAGATTGCACTGGCTTGGATCCCCATCAGCCACTCTGGAATTGCTGATAGTAAGAATGCGGATTTGATTGCCAAGCTGGCTACTCGGAATGGGATCGAATCTCATCCGTCTTGTTATCCCCGAGATCTGCACCCGAGATGATGAAGGATTGGAATGAGCATTGACAAAAAACTCGATTATTGAAGGGTAGATTTTATGGCTCTATCCAACCATTCATTCCATCTAAATGTTGGTTCAGCAAACCAAAATTTTCTAGTAAAATAGCCACCTCTGTCATAATTATAAAGGGCCATACTGATCTATATGAAATGCACAATGTATTTGATACGTAATTGGATAAGAATTAATTGCTGTATTGCTTAAAATCACTTCGTAAATAAGCCATTATTTCTCGCAAAAAGTAAAGGATAAAAAACCGGGCAAGAGCGAGTCGAACTCGCGCACCGAGGGTTCCGTACAATCATGTTTTTAAATTTTCATCGGGGACGTCTATACCTATTCGTCAGAGAATTTTAACACTGCGCGCTGCGGTGTAGAATATTGCAGTTTTAGGTCAGCGCCATCTCTTGACCGATAGTGGAACTAATGTAACTTTTGTTGATGATTTCTGAAAAAGTGTGTTAACCCCTCAAGCGTCGCCGTAACACCATTGGATAATAAGATTTAATGACTCGAAACGTCGGCGTTACACCATTGGATAATAACAACTGTCAACACGCATGGTTGTCATTGGACGGTAATATTTTCTATTTATTGGCACTTGCAACACGATCTAGCTGTATCATTCGATTAGTCGATTCATGCTTGACCTATTTTGGTAACATTTAAACAGGAGCGCCAACAAAACGGAAGAAAAAAAAAGAAAGAAATTAGTGCTTCTGGAAAGTTCTGTGAAACCAAAAACTTAACGCAAATGAAAACAAAAACTTAACGCATCGTTGCTAGATAAGGTCAGTTGTATTTGCATAATGAATGGTATAAATAGTTAGGTTATCTAATAACGAAGCCAGGAAGGTATAACATGTAACGTTTAACTGGCTATGTATTAACGAAATCTGCGTTTTTTCGAAGGCTTGCCCAAAAATCAACAAGTACTACCAAATGTGCCGACGTTTGTGGCACTTGCGCATACAGAGGCCCGACGTTCAAGAGGTTAATTAAAGACTTCGTTTTATTTTTCCTGTATTCTTTACAATATAATAGCTGCTATGGTAGCATGTGACCAAGGGAAGGTACTTTCTTGTTTCATCCTTTTGAGTAGTTGGTATACCATCAATTTGAACTGAAGAAATACTAGGTATAGGTGCTGAAATGCAGACCAGACATTGATTTTGTAATATTTAAAAAAAATAAAACATTGTGTGTATTTTACATTTCATATTTTCTACATAATTTTAACTTGACATAATGTAAATTGAGGATATTAGTTAGCTTTCAGTGGGTTTTTCTGGGGCTTCTTTATTTTGGTTGCTACTTTTATCAAGTGAAGCATTTTTTTCTTTACCAATGTATTTAGCCATCTCAGTGACTTTTGATTGCCTGTAATCTTGCTTTGCTGCATCAAGTAATACATTTTGAATCAAGCGCTTATTGTTTGTTTTCCTATTTAACAGGTCAGGGAAGGGGTTTCCTCTGAGTTCTAATACAACTTTTTCAATTTCACGACTGACTTGTAGCTTTGGTGCATTGTACATTCTTGTATAAGATAAATTTGAGTTTTCATATCTCGGTACTAAAACTTTGAATAGTTTATGTATAAGTTCCTTTTCGAGAAGCCAAAAGTCTGCTGTGTCCATTGTTGGTTTGTGACAGTCTCCATTGCGTATGGCTTCAGATATAAGCTAAAACACAAGAAATATATTATAAATTTATTCTAAGTAATAGAGAGGAGGAAGGAGAGGAGGAGGAGGTATAGTGTAGGGAGAGGGAGGCCTTTGCCCTGCAGTGGGACAGTTCAGGCTAGTTAGATTAGATTCTAAGTAATGCCCATTTTTTATCAACTGAAAAATAATAAAAATCATGGAAATAGTGAGAAAATGTTGCTGTTTTAAACTTACTCTTTCAGTATATTGGCGTGCTTCATCAGCTCTGTTATAGTTTAACTCAATCCTTTCAAATTTTATTAAACCAGTTACTGTTTTACGTAATTTATCTATTCTGCCTTCAGGACCCTTCGGACTTCTTAGATTCCGATGTTCGGGTGGAACCCTTATACGAAGCTTGGAGACTAATTTAGACACTTCGGCTTGATTCATTTTTATGTTTTTCCAATTCTGTTATTATAGAAACCTCGAAGCCTCGAAGTAATTATCAAAATAAACTTGACAAAATTAGGTTATGTTTTATTCTATAGACAATAAATAATTATTAGAACCACAGATTATTTAGAACTTGCGTCGAGGACAGAGGAGGACTGAGACAAGGGGGAGGGAGAGGAGGATTGCCAGTTGCCACTATAATGTGACCAGACGATAAAGAGTAACCAACTTAGGATTAGGAAAAAAGGTTATTACATACTCTGTGATTAGGAATGTACGCAGCACATCAAGTTACCCGTCAACTAACTAACCGTAACTGTCAAGTTTCCCAATCAACTTTGAACCTTACAAATTAGCGATAAAGTTGAAAATCTATTAAATAAATAAAGACAGATTGTAGCAGCTTGATGTGCTGGCGTATTGTAATGAATTGAAAACAGCAGTAATTTATGAACCATACTACAGGGTCAACCGGCCTACCGTGTAACTGAAACAGTGCCCGAGCTATATGTGCGGTACGGGAGGGATGTTGGTGCCATTCGGTGACAAAATGACTGAACTGTTGCGAGCCAACAAGTCAAGTCACCACCCGCACTATGTAGCTACGTCAAGTACAATCTTAGTAAAACAGTATGTAGGCCTGTAATAAGGTTGTTTATTAGATTGTTGGTTAAAACTTTCTGCACGAATTATGTATTGATGTGCCTCCGGAAAACATACAGCATTGTTTATGAAGAAGCAGTGTATACTTAGCCTTATTTGCGCGGTCAATAGTACGGATACTTTAGTTTAACTTAAGAATACCAGGTGGCGTCACTATCGCCGGTGTTGTATTTACTCTGTGCCAGCTAGGACGCGGGAACCGCTGTCACTTTTCGAATTCATAGCGTTGTGTACTTTCGCCGCGTGCGGTCGAAATCCAAAAATATTTGGTTAATCGTTTAACATTTAAAAAAAGTTATTTATCATAGTGTTAGACTATTTGATAGTGCATTTATTATTGGATGTATTTTCAATCTTAACCTTTAAAAAACCGGTTTTTTCGTTATGAATCCCGCGCCGAGTGACGAACCCGATGAGGCTACCGCCGGAGCCAATCGGTCGATCGTTTCGAACTCGCCAACTTCCGAGAGGGATCTAGGACAAGAAAAGGAGGACTCTTCGTGCGCTAGCAGTTCATCGGACAGCGAAGCCGAACGAGAGGAACCTCCACGCAAGAAACAAAAGCGGGATTCACAGGTAACGGTCGATCCTCGGATCGACGCGTTATACAACCAGGTCAGTTTTCTTACAAACTTTATAATGCACCAACAATATGTACCGCAGACTACTGTAAACACAAGTGACGTGACCGAACAAGCAGATATTATCAACAATGATTTTTTGACTAATCCGTCAACAGAAACGCCTAGGTCGTTGGATTTGGGCGCCTGTAAAACTAGTTTCGATGAGAAAAAAATTCTTAAATCAGCTGATGAAAAACGTTTACGTCAGTTAATAAGTTTGCAGCATTTTAATACCCCCACGTGGCAACATATTCGTTATAAGAAGGCATTGTTAGAAATGCTCGCGTTTCCGGGCTTTTGCAATTTAAAAATTAACGATGAACTGTGTTGTCTGAACAAAGGAAAAGATTTCTTGGCCTCAACGGAGGAAATCATGGCTGCAGCTACCAACGCCTTGTTACATCAAAGGGAACTATTGCAATCCGGTTTACAGGGCATCATTGATTGGGCTCACAATAATCCTGCCGAATTAAAACCCGATAACCTCTTTAATAAAATTTCTGAAACATTTGGTAATGAGTCGTCGTCTTATAAATTATCTGAACAAACCTTACAAATAATTTGCGGTAAAAGGGCCGAATGTATTGAGACTAGACGTAAAAGAATAATTCTGGAAATTCCTGATAAAAGTATTCAAGCTGCGCTTAGTAATATACCCCCCAGTGAAGAGTTTTTATTTGACAAAACAAAACTTACGTCTCTTATCCAGTCCCTCGGAGGGCCTCATTTCTGGTTATCACCACCACAAGCTCACAAAACTAAGGACCAACTCAAAACAAAATACAAGGAACCAACACCATCTACCTCCAAATACAGACCCCAGACACAAAATACTAAAAATTATAATTTTCGGGATACCTACAAAAAACAACAAACTAAACAAACGTACAAAGGGAAAAGCGACGGTTACAAACAAACTAAAAATTATTCATTTCGAAACAAAGACGGAAAAAAGTGACTATCCAACACATTTCAGGGGAGGTTGTTTAACTTTATTCAAAAACCGTTGGCAAGCACTTGGTGCAAACAAATTCATAATTTCAGCAATTTCGGGGTTTCGGATACCCCTTTACAAAAAACCCCCTCTGTTAATGACAACAAGAAGGATCATGACGCAATATGCAACCAAGCCATCCCCTGGAATGTCTCAGACAATCAAAGATCTATTGGATCAAGGTGTTTTGCGGCTAGTTTCCAAGAAAACGCCCAGTTTTATCTCCAAGCTTTTTCTGCGGAAGAAAAGCGACGGATCGATGCGCCCAATTTTCGATCTTCGAGAATTGAACAAGTTCGTAAAAACGAAACATTTTCGTCTGATTTCTCACACCTCAGTCCCAGATTTTCTTCAACCTGGAGACTGGATGATAAAAATAGATATATCCCAGGCTTATTTTCACCTACGGGCAGCAAAATCTCACCGGCCTTTCTTAAGAATCAGTTACAAAGACCAGTTATACGAGATGACATGTTTACCGTTCGGGCTGGCTTCAGCGCCGCACCTATTTTCCTCTGTAACATGCTGGGTCGCGGAGACCTTGCGTGCGAAGGGATGTCGAGTGCTAGTCTACCTAGACGACTTCCTTCTGGTCAACCAAGACCAATCCAAGTTATGTCTTCAGGCTGCGGAAGCCGTGAGGCACTTGGAACATCTGGGCTGGCAAATCAACCGCCAAAAATCTGTCTTGATACCAACTCAAGATTTAGAATACCTGGGCATACGTTGGCAAACAGCTGTAAATACAATGTCTCTACCAATAAAAAGGAGACAAAGCATAAACTATACACTAGACAGGTCGTTGTTGAGAAATCACATCAACCTCCGGGAACTGCAAAGTCTGCTGGGTCAGTTAAACTTCGCCAACTTTGTTGTTCCCCGAGGAAGACTACACTGTCGAAAGATGCAAATCTTCCTGCGACACTTCAACAAAACACGACCCCGTCAAAAACAGCTGCTGCCTCAAGTTGTGTACCAAGAGATAATGTGGTGGCGCGGAGCCACAAGTCACACATTGCCTATACACAAAAAGCCTGCTACCCATTTTCTTGCGACGGATGCTTCGGATTGGGGTTGGGGCGCCCACATAGATGGGAATCTAATGTCAGGTGCATGGACAACGCACCAAAAAAGATGGCACTGCAACAAAAAGGAGCTATATGCAGTAATAGCGGCAATCAAATTGAATGCGAAGACGTTGCAAAAGTCGCACGTACTGATCCAATCAGACAATCGAACCCTGATTGCATATATCCGGAAGGAGGGAGGAACCAGATCGTTAGGGTTACTAGCCCTAACCTTCAAACTATTAAGCCTGACGGACAAGTTCAACATAACCCTATCAGCCCATTATCTACCGGGGAGATACAATATAATAGCGGACAGGCTTTCACGAGGAAAACCACCCGTGGAATGGCATCTTCTACCTCGAGCAACAGCGGAAGTCTTTCGGAAGTGGGGGCTTCCACAAATAGACTTGTTTGCGACACAAGAAACCGCGGTAGTAAAAAACTACGTATCTCTAGACTGCAGAGATCGATCGGCAAACTATATAGATGCCTTCAGCAGACCATGGAACCATGGGCTAGCGTGGGTGTTTCCTCCTCCCAGCTTGCTGCCCAGAGTTCTGGCACACCTGAACAATGCAACGGGTATTTACTTGGTGGTGGCTCCAGAGTGGCCTCGAGCTTTCTGGCTTCAAGACCTGAAATCCAGAGCTCTGGACCATCCACACGAACTTCTGAACCTGTCGGAGACCATGATAGATGTAACAACATCACAGCCTCCCCCACAGGTACAGACATTGACCCTGAAAGTTTGGAAAATTGGGGGTGGGGTGCCCAAATAAAAGACTGGTCCACAGAGGAAAAAGAACTACTAAAGAAGAGCTGGCGGCGCTCAACTTTGTCAACCTATTTGTCACCAATTAGACGGTGGTTGAGATGGTGCTCCAACTCTCAAGTAAACCCAAAATGTCCTCATCCTGCTGATGTCGCTAAATTTTTAATGTTTCTATATCTAAAAGAGAATTTGTCCTATAGTACTATCCTTGTCCACAAATCGGCAGTCTTAACTTTTTGTGGCCCTCATGTGGAACAGCAATCCTTTTCTAATTTTATTATAAAACACACCCTTAAGGCAATAGGAGTAGCCAAACCAAAAGAAGTACGGCCATCGTTCACGTGGGATCCACGTATCGTACTAAATTGGCTGTCATCAAATGCACCAAAAGACACATTGTTCGATGTAGCACGTAGAACAGCCACAGTTTTATTGCTGGCATCAGGTCGTAGGGTTCACGACCTGACCTTGCTGAAAATCTCAAATGACAGCTTCTTTGATGACGGCGATAATATATATTTAATACCTGCATTTGGATCTAAAACCGATACACACTATTATCGACAGTCCGCATGGAAACTTTTACAACACAATGATAAAAACATATGCCCTGTCACTTTAGTTAGACTTTTAATAGAAAAAACTGTAACAAAGAGATCTGAAGTTAACAATTTGAACAATCTTTTTATCACTGTATTTAGTAACACAAAAGCTGCGTCACGCACTGTAATTGGGAACTGGGTACGCACAGTTCTCAGAGATAGCGGCATTCATGCGTCTCCGGGAAGCTGTAGGTCAGCAGTAGCTTCCTTAAATTGGTTAAATAACCAACCAATTGACGATATTTTATCACGAGGTAATTGGAAATCAGCCAACACCTTCTTTAATCATTACTGTCGCGAAATAGAACTCCATAAAGACAGTCGTAATTCATTTTTCAATACATTTACTTCTACTTAAATTACAAAGAATGTCTTGTATTTTTCGTAAGCAATCATCATTTTAATCAATCATCGGTAATACATTCCTACAGAATTTGATTAATCCGTAGAACATCTTAATTTATTGAACGTAATTATCGTTACTTTTATCTGTAAAGATCAGATATTTTTTATTAGAATTAAAAAACATTATTGTAACAATATAAATAAATCATTACATGTGTATCTACTTAATTCTCAGAATAAACATTTGCTAATCATCATAGCGTTGTGTTTTTACCTATAATTAATATTTCACCAGCAGATAACAAACACGTCTTCATAAACAATGCTGTATGTTTTCCGGAGGCACATCAATATAGCGGTTTTACATAAAAATAAAACCGATATTATGTGCCGAGAGGGAAAACATACAGCATTGTAGGAAGTTCTTCCTGGTGAAGACTATGAATTCGAAAAGTGACAGCGGTTCCCGCGTCCTAGCTGGCACAGAGTAAATACAACACCGGCGATAGTGACGCCACCTGGTATTCTTAAGTTAAACTAAAGTATCCGTACTATTGACCGCGCAAATAAGGCTAAGTATACACTGCTTCTTCATAAACAATGCTGTATGTTTTCCCTCTCGGCACATAATATCGGTTTTATTTTTATGTAAAACCGCTATATTTGGCATCACGGTATGGATTACCTAAAAATTGCATATTATCCATTATTCAAGCAAAAAGTACGAACTTGGCAACATTATTAAAGAAAATGTACCTTGCATTCTCGGTTATCCGACTCAATTCTAGATTCATTCTCTATCTTACTTTACTCTATGCTACGGACTCAATCGACTCATATCTACAGAATGAAAGAAAAATTCGCCTGGGTTTGTCATTGTCATTGTCACGTTGTCAGTGTCAACCAGTTACGTCAAGTTTGACAGTGCCAGTAAAAAGTACTCTGTGGGATCGCCACTATCACTGTGGATTATGGATATTTGGTCATTCTTACGTTTAAACATTATTTACATTTTCATCTGTCGTAAACAATAACCCATATTAATATGAGTTTACCGAAAAACACATTTTAAAGGGTTGAATCTTGTGAACAATTTCCAAAGAAATCTAGCTATGTCTAAAACAAATCTTGAAGATGCGGGTGTTTACGATCTTCTCACCGATCTGTGCACTAAGACCGCAGCTAAGTACTGCAATCAGAATAGGATATCACAGAAGCGGCTTATGGCTAAAATGAGATCGAATGCTTACGAAATTATATTAAAAAAATCTTCCAAAGACTTCTCATCTTCAAAAGGAGAGCCTATTGTCGACTTGTTGTCATATTATTTCGTATATCAACAAAATGCGAGGAACGTGGCCGAGTACAAGAGAACAGTGGAATTAAAAAAGATAATCAGCACAATTCGTCAAACAGATTTTGGGGATACTAAAGAAGTTGTTTACAATATATTGAGATTCCTAAATGGACTTAGCAGCACAGTCAAAGAAGATTTGTCAGCTGAAATGTTTCAGGTGAGATTGTCTTGGGACTATTTACTCTATTTATTATGAGGGCTGGTTCGAGGCGGCGCAGGAAAAGAGTTCCTGGAAGGACTTGGGGGAGGCCTTTGCCCAGCAGTGGGACAGTATAGGGTGAATAAAAAAAAAAAAAAAATTATAGCATTTGATCAAAGTGGCCAGTCCATAAAAACAGACACCACCAACTGTTTAATGTTATTCATCATCATTCTCTTGCCCTTATACCAATTTATTTGAGGTTGGTGCAACACGTCTCAGTAGTCACCGCCTTTCTAGCCATATCGTCTTTTGCACAATAAATCCATTATTTCATTGGTTGTGGTTAAATAATTTCTAATATAAGTATTTATATTCCTTGCAAATTATATGACAAATATAGTTTTTGTAAACCCTTATAACATTTAATTCTTTCAGAAACCCTTTTCATTTGGCCTTCTAGACGAAATGCTGCCTAAACCCAAGCGGGAGGCGTTTGGTTCTCCGCAGCCCTACTCTTACTACCCATCACATGTATTTGAGCTGCCTTTCTCTCTGAAGCATCAAGGGGCAATGTTGGACAGTCAAAAGTCACAAACATATACTGAGTACACCGTAGAGAGTTTTGATTCTAAAGCTTGTAAGTTCATTTTATTCAGTACAAAGATTACCTACATTATAGGGTACACTTGAAATTAGCAAAAACTGAGGTATTTAGCATTGGTTTCTATTCTACTTCTTTTTCGTGTTGCTAGCACAACAGTTATTCAAATTTTGTTGACCCAAAACTTTGCCACATCTTTGGTGTTATCGGTGACAGTGTGAGAGAGATCACTATGGCTACATGTTTGTGGCACATAGGGTAGGATAGGAGGAGGAGCATAGTTTGTGACACAGCTCCACAACCACACCCTTAAAAATATTAAATTTTCACAAAGATTTACAAAAAAAAAATAAGGAACTTTTTAATCATTTCATAATATGAATACTATCTAGATGTCTCATTTATTCAACAGTTTTACCCACTGATTCGAACAACTCTCAAATTCTTCAACAAATGGAGCTAAAAACCTTTCTGAGTCCAATGTCACTGGCCTCAATGACATCCTCTCATATGTCCCCATACTCTGAGGGTGCCATGCTGAACTACCCAAGGTTGACAGCTCCTAGAGATCTGCTAATACCTGGATCACAGACCAATGCAAATGTAAAGGTAATGAGAACTTAATGTAAGTTTTTCAGTAATAATGATTTGTTAGTATTCCTTGTTATTAAAAATGATTGTATGCCATTAGAATTTAAAAATTCAAGTAAAAAACTGACTTGAATTTTCAAACTTTTCTTAAGGTAATAATCTGATTCGCCCGAATATTACAAACATTTTTAAACAAGCATTTGCCAAATCGGTCCAGCCCTTCTGAAGTGATGTGGTTACCAACAAACAGCATTTAATTTTTATTATCTAGATTTTTTGAAATTAGAAAACAACCAACATGATACTTGCAGTTAGATTCGTACAGACCAGGGAGGCAAAGCGCAACAAAGAGGATGCCTATGCCTGGCAGCAGGAGGACTGCCAATGATGCAAATGATCAATATTTTACTGTATTCAACTGTTCTAGTAACATCTATTGTAGGATAAATATTCTTTTTTTAATTAAGAATTGACTTGATTGCAGATATCATTGGCCAGTACAAGTGTAAAGTCTGATGTCAAGGAAGTGTTCAGAGCTAAAACTGGTGATGATTCAGTTGACATATGGGAGCTGGCTACTCACGTAGATAAGGATATACCTGGTGACATATGGGAGATAGTTGGTAAGTCATTAAGTTCATAACAATGCGATTATTTTCACACCTCAGTGATTGCTGAATGTTTTTTACTAATAGTGCTTGATGTTATGATTGTATGTAAATTGTTAAATGCGTAGATAATAATTTGTTGGTCTAAACTTGGATCATGTTTAGTAATATCTGGTTGATAGATTCTAAATAATGTTGAATATTTTATCACAAATGTTAATACTACACTTCAGACCAACGAGTGCATGTCTACACGAATTTCAATTGATGTGTAAAAGTGAGAAAGAAATGCAGTAGATCTTTTAATTAAATTCCTCCTATGGTCTTTATTCTAAATTGACTAATTTAATTATGTTTCAGCGAAGTTGCCGCCAATCAATGAGAGGCAATTGCTGGCATCATCGTCAAGAGAGCATTGTCTATGGCGTGAGAGATATGGCAACATGATATCAGATCTAAATGTCATATCCGAAAAGCAGTTTATCAGACATATCATGTATTTAATAAGTAAGCATTATATGTATCTTAGGAATGTAATAAAATGGATTAGCAACCTCAAAAACACATAACCCTCCTTTTGGGCTTCGCCGCAGTCGGGTAAAAAGGCAGACAAGATTGAAGCTGGATGAGAAAGGCGGAGTACAGGAGGGTGCGTTGGCGCAAACTGGGAGTTACCTATGTCCAGCTGAGTTCAGGAATTATTGATTACTGCCCGTTTTTACTAACGCTAAGGGCCACTTAAATTAATGCCTAATTAAAAGCACGCTGTTGGATTTTCAACCCTCGGCTCAGCGCCAAAAGTTGAAAATTTGAGTATTGTGATACTTGAGCCTTTGTACCTGCGTCCCTATAGAAATTAATATTCCTTTAATGAGAATTATTTATTTTGCAGTTGGCGTAGAAACAAGCTCCTTCCCCTTCAGTCAGGAAAGAAATAGTTTCTACATGAAAGAGGATTTAATACTGGAATGCATATCACAGGAACATATCAGAGGTTACGTCTCCGAGTTATTGCTAGTTGGCACTTACTATAGAAGACTGTACAAGTTCGCATTTAATGATACACTGGAGGATTATTTTCATAGTCATGGGCTTGTTTATGAGGTAAGATTGAAGGGGATATGATACATTCTTAAAACAAGTGCTTTCCTCAACACATGAAAAATCGGCGTTGATAACGTCATGTCATAATAAGCCCTCACCCACGAGCGATTTTTGTTATCGTGCGGTGGATTTTCAGCACTGGATTTTCAGAGTTGAGAATCCAACAGTCTATTTTTTGACGTGCTGGGATACACTGTAGGATTCTCAATGCTTGGCACCGATAGTTGAAAATGCAGTGCACTATAAAAAATCGTCTCGTTAAAAAAACACTTGTTTGCACTAGGGCTAACTTGGGGAGTTGTGGGCGAAACAACGACACACGTTGTCCAAACTCACAACATACGATATCAAAGGTCAATTAGCTGTTTTATCACTAACTAAAATTATTTATGGTGATGGCCATTTCACACACATTTGAATCCCCTTGACTGTAAATGTTCATTCAATAGTTTTAAATAAAACAGCCAAACCATTTTGTGATAACCCTAACCTTAGTACATAAAAATCATTTTTTTTTATTATTAAATGGCGCTCTTGACCCCGATCAAGCCTGATGGTAAGCGATAGATGAGGTCTATGAAAACTATCTATCTATCTTTTCTACAAACCTAGGCCCAAGTTGAAATTAATATTTTTGTAGGTGATAAACCTTAGTTTATGGAATCTAATTGTACCAGACAGAGGTTCTACATAGAACTAGAACAAAAAAACTGATTTCAGAAAAACATTTTTTTTGTGGGTTCTGTTATGAAATGGAAAAATATGCGTCTAGAATTGCTTCATAAATATGCAATTCAAACAAAACTCAATCATATACAGTTTTTATTGTACGAATTATTTTCAGTATTTTGACCTTCAAGGTAACGAAAACTTACCTAAAAATAGGGTTTTTAAAAATACAAAATTGGCACCTGGGAGTTCTACTCGTGCATTTTTAGTGAACTATTGAGTA
Organism: Oligia latruncula; assembly: GCA_948474745.1. Taxonomy (NCBI): domain Eukaryota; kingdom Metazoa; phylum Arthropoda; class Insecta; order Lepidoptera; family Noctuidae; genus Oligia; species Oligia latruncula. The sequence goes on from OX419696.1 coordinate 11,990,204, forward strand.
GAAATTTTCAATAAAAAGCTGATGTCACTTTTATGGGGCAATAAAAACACTGGATATGTAATAAATAACCTTTATGTAGCTATTCATATGTACCTATGCATGTATCTACAGTCCACATTACTTTAATTTAGTTACTTAAAAATAAACCATCAAACAGTCCACACATAGTTTTAATGCATTAATTCTACAAAGTAAAAATCAACCTTATCGCCGTAGTCATTTGGTCCTTCGAGCCGGATGTTTACCGCTGGACGAGCGTGTCGCGAGAACAAAAGAAGAAGTTTTTCATTGATATATAATTAGTGAATGCAAAATGTTGTGAAATCGTGTTCTTTAATACTGTTCACACGTCTCAAATAGCAGCGAACGACGGCGCAGAACGAGAGAGCATGTTCAAACTAGACAGTTTTAGTAAGATGAACTCCAAATGATAGCAGATAGGGATAAGTCGAATGAAGTAAGGGATGCTTTTCCTCAGTAGCGGGAACCAAAAGACTAATAAGTACACATAACACTATAACTAAAGATGCTTAAACACTATCGACGTCCTACATCTGTTGTAATAAAGTAATTTGAACACCTAAATGGTCCATCATTGAGGCTCGTCCATGGGCATCACACCTAGCATAATCAGCCTATAATGTTCCCACTGCTGGGACACAGGCCTTCTCTTGGTGAGAGGGAGTGGGCCGTAATCCACCACGCAGGCCCAGTGCGGGTTGTTAGATGTCACATGTCTTCGGTTTTCGGACGGTTTCCTCACGATGTTTTCCTTCACCGTTTTGAGATTGTGGTGATGAAATAATTTACACAATGTAAAGCGACTGTCTGGATTCGAACCTACGATCTACAACTCGTAAGTCGTAGCCGTTGCCACTGGGCCACCACCACTCGCTGGGCCACCAGTGCTCGCACCTTAAAGGAATATAATAAAATGTACAATAATTGACTATTTTCAGGCATCAAGAGAGGTAATAAGGCGATATCTATTAAAGTTTCGCTTGAACGCCACAGATATTTACGAAGAGTCGTGTAAGAATGACGAAGAGGATTTGAACAGAATGCCGACGCTGTTACAAATACTTCAGCATATGGAGCCACTCAAATATGAGATAGAAACCATTGCTTCTATTTATAAACTTATAGACACAGGTATTTATTTGATATCTTATTTTTCTGTAATCTTTCAATAATTTTAAGGGAAGTAGTATTTGGCCAATGTTATTAAATTATCATCTACTAGCTTCTGCCCGCGACTTCGTCCGCTTGAAATTTTGGCCCCCGACCCATCACATCGTATCCACTTCTTTTTCACTTAGCGTTCTATCTGACTTTTTTCCCTTTTGCTTGGCTCCTAAGGGTAGTGTTAAATAGCCTTAAGAAACCTTCGCTCCGCCCTGGATTCAAAGAAACACTCTCGCCTTCAAAATAGTAGATTTTTTGCCAAGGGAGCAAACAACTATTTTGAAGGCGAGAGTGTTTCTTTGAATCCAGGGCGGAGCGAAGGTTTCTTAAGGCTATTTAACACTACCCTTAGGAGCCAAGCAAAAGGGAAAAAAGTATATCCGGAAAAGTAAAGTAATCTCCGGAACTACCAGTCGGATCTGAAATAGTAGATTTTTTGCCAAGGGAGCAAACAACTATTTCAGATCCGACTGGTAGTACCGGAGATTACCCAATAGGTATTATACGTATAAACAAACACACAAATTTTACCTTTTTATAATATTAGTATAGATAAAATCTAAAAATCATATTAAGCCAACCATCTAACATAATTATGGGGAGGTTTTTTTTGTTTATATCAAGTAAAAAATAATCGATCAATGAATTAGGGTGACAAATCAATTAAAAAAGTCTTGACTTCTAAATGATTTAATTTACTTTGTACTGTTGTAAGCTAATTATATTATTTCAAGATCCAAAATCATCAATTCCGCACGGAGCAGAGCTTATGTCGTATTTATTCAACGAAATATCGTTAATTACTCACAGACAGACTACGCTCACTATGTTCAACTCACTATATTCTATCTGCGCAGTTTATTTCAAGTAAGTATTGAACAACAATAATATGATTATGTATTTTAAACCTTATTTTAGTTGTGATTAAGTTCACTATCGAATTTATCAATGGAAACTGGGGCATTTTGTTGCTCAATGTACGCTGACTGTAACAACAACAACAACAATTCTTAGTTAACATTACCGCGTAAGTATATTATAATTTGGTCAGCGGGATTGTCCGAAAGGGCTAAGGAAGGAACACGTTTGGGTTTTAGTCAGTAAGAGTCTGACACTCCCTTCCGCTCCATCCAGAGCGGGAGGGGTCATTTGATGATTTCCCATCCTCAAAAAAAAAAAAAAAGTATAATAGAATTTTACGATATCAAATTGTACCTCAGACAAATAACACCATTTTTTTTAGGTTTATCGAAAGATTTATATTCGAAGGCGAACTAGATGATAGATTCAACGAGTTCTTCATACGTAAAGACAATCAGTACGTGAATAATCGTTCTAAAAGGTATTGGGACAAAGGGTTCCATATAACGCAGAGTGTGGCCGTACCAGAGTTTTTGAAGGCTTTGGCTAAGTTCATACTACTGTGTGGCAAGTCATTGAGGTTGTTGAAGCTGTGTAACCCGACCGTGAGTATAAACTATTTGGCATAAAGCATTTTTTGTTTGTTTAGCCTATACTGTCCCACAGCTGGGCTAAAGCCTCCCCAAGTCCTTCCAGGAACTCTTTTACCGCGCCACCTGAAACCAGCACTCGCGGAATACGTCCAGCAGGGTAATTGCGTAACACACTATCAGTAGCAATGGGTTTCATTTTGACAGTTCAACAGCATTCATTGCGTTATTTACGTTGTCGAGCAGACACATTTTTCGAACTTACGGAGCAATGGATATTAGCAATATGCTTCAAAATTATTCAAATTGAGCGTAATTGTGTGTTACACAATTAGGGTGTTGGTCATTTCGCCACCGCTTTCTGGGTCGACCTCGGCGGCGCCGTCCATCTTCAGGCACCCATTGTGTGGAAACTTTTGCCCAGCGGCTATCCTGCATGCGGCTGATGTGACTCGACCAATCCCACATGAGCCTGGCAGCCTTTCTTGCCTACGTCTATAATACCCGTTTTGGAACGCAGCATGGTGTTCCGAAATTTGGACTGTCTTTTTACACCCAGGATGCTGCGCTCCATCGCTCTTTGGCAAACGCCAAGGCGGAACTTTTGCTACTCGGTGAGCGATTGAGCACCATAGGTATATAGGCATAAAGCATAATCAGCCTATAATATTCCCATTGCTGGGACACAGACCTCCGCCACCACGCGGGCCCAGTGCAGGTTGGTGGATGTCACTTCTTTTTAAAAAATTCTGCTCTTCGAACATTTACTTCTTTTCACGATGTTTTCCTTCACCGTTTTGAGAGCAGTGATGAAATTAAATTCACAAAGTAAAATGCCTGTCTGGGTTCGAACTCACGGCCTACAACTCGTAAGTCGGGGCCGATACCACTACTCTGAGTATACACTATTTATTATTTTTAAATTGTAGCTTTGAAATATGTTTTCTTTTGACCTTTTTGGATTTCTTGAACTAGCTACAACCATGAATACGAGAATGTGAACGTAAGCCCCTCTTCTTCTTAGCATAAGAATATTTACCTCAGTTGGCAGGGTTACGGTAATAACTTATTATGATTGGAATAAATAAAAATAATATAAAGCTGAAAAAAAATTAAAATTGAAGAAATACACATTTTATTTTCACTTTGTTCAATTAAATAACTCCCTAAATTGCCTAATGCCGTCTAATGCCGTCACTATCTTAAATCTATTTAAATACTTGTTTCAAGTTGATGTTAATTCCACTTAAACAAATATCAACTCTATGTGACTGTAAATTCAGTTGATTTACTAGTACTATTGAAAAAGTCATATAAGTATTAAAGTTAATTTACCGCACAGATTAGTTTATATTTTTAGAATCTAATTTGCTTACTTATAACTATTTAACCATTCAAAATCATCTCTAGGATCCCCTAGTCCTCCTAATATCCTCGGACCACCCATCAGTGAAGTGCTGCGCCAGCTTCCAAGAGCTGGAGAGCCAGCAACAAGTCCTGGACGTGTATCGTACTAGATGTCTGTTCGTCAGCGGTGAGCTGGTGACCTTCGACCAGATACTGTTGAAGAGAGAAGCTGAGAGAAAGGCTTTCACTGAAATGGCGTCCTTGAAGCAAGCTGAAACTATGGAGAAGATTGTTGGTAAGTCGGAAATAGATGTTTTGTTAGAGGGAGGTTTAAGTAACGTAACCTATTTCAGGTATTAAATCAGATCCCTCTTGAATTAACAATTACAATTTTAGATTTGAACTTAAGCGTTAACTAGCTGTAAGACCTCTGCCTCGAATCTTGCGGGCAGCGGGGCGGCGGCGGCGGCGGCGCGTTGTTAGCTTTTGAGTTGTATGGCGAGCGTAAGCACGCACTCAATTTTTCCATGATAAATTCGAAAAGCCTTTGAAAATGTTTTTCTTTGGTGAATCTATTTACACCTTGAATTCATAAACCAATGAGCACTATTTTCTTGACAAATCCTATCTGCCTTCTATATTTTCGATATCTCAAAAAGTTCATATAATTTTTAGCCGAACGCAAAAGATTGGCACAGTTAATAATAGCCGAGAAGCAGCACTCGCTAAGAGTCCTAGAAGCTGCTATGGCGGAGGCAAAGGCAGCTAAATGTAAAGCTAGACAACGAGAAAGGAAGCGCTTTGAGCTGGAACATGCCGCCGAAAAGGCCACGGAAGAAGTGGACTCCAAACTCAGGGATGATGAAAAGTAAGCTATAATAATGAAATAATATTACCTAATTTTAAAAGGATTGTTTAATTTAATTTGACCCTTTTGGCTATGTCTCCTGTTACAGCATTCCCATGTTTTAGATGCGTTCTTTTAGTTTCTCTTCAAATAGTATTTTATATAATTTCAATGCCAGTGCATTGACTTGAGCATCTTGCTACAGAATCTTCTGCCATTTTTGTAAAGCTGAAACAGACCATTAACACTTTTCCATAAGAGATTGGTGGTTGATGGTAGAAATCTAACTTAGAAAGATATATTAATGATTCTAATGATTATAATTCTCTAAATACGTACCTGTTATTGACCTGCAAATTGCAAAAAACGTAAGAAAATTTGAATTTCGCGGTCTACCACTATCCATTATCCACACCTTAAAAGAAAAATATAGACTGAGCGTATGGAACAAACAAGTAAAGCCAAGGGTTGTTTTTGTGTTATTTATGTTTCATTATAAGGTAATCATAAGACTGTATTATGCCATGCCAAATTATGATTAATGTGTGATTTTGAATAGTTAAGTAGTTAGAATAAATAGCATTTCGTTTTCTATTTACGGGAACAAATCGTACTCAGTTTGCTATTTTAAGCTTCAATGAACCAGTAAGAACAAATCGTATATCTGTGATTTTAAAAGTTTAGTGTAGTTATATTTTATTTGTAACATCGTGTAATTAATCAGTGATTACAACCCGTATCCTTCCAGAAACAACTAGGAATTACAAAATATTGCAAAAATTCAATGTTTGTACTTTTATTCTAAGGTGCCAACCCTAGTGGGGCAGAATCCAACAAGATTATAAAGTAGGTAGTGGAATCTGCCCCACTAAATCGAAATAGTGGGGCAGATTCCATTGCAAAAATTTATGGATACCACTTTGCCCCACCAGGGGGGCGGCTGGTGGGGCAAAGTGGAATAATTCGAAATTATGAGTAAAAATATTTATTTTTGATTTATCATAATTTGATATCGATATCATTTGCTATGTTGACCTTCTGTTTTCCAAATGATCTCCGTGGCACGCACAATGGTCCACTGAAGGACTAAGTGCGGAAATCAAACCCATAACATAGATGATCTCCGTGGTTAGAATTTGTTAATTTGACCACTCTTCTTTTAATTCATAGTCTGTTACAGTTTGAAAATTGTTACAAAATTATTCGGATTCTTTATATTCCATGCAAATAATCTACAACATAGTAAAAAATTGCAGGAACAAAATAATGGAGTACTACTCAAAACTAAACATGGAAGTAGAGAAGAGCAAGATGCACACAGAATGGAAAATAAAACGTTTACAGTTAGACCAGAGCAGGATGCAGCTGTTGTCCACCGAAGAGAGGAATTTGAAGAGAGAGAAATTGGAACTCGAACACCAGAAAAATGAAGAATTGATGGCGATGTCTATACAGAGCGATATGTTGAGATCAGTAGAAGATGATCTTGATAATAAAGAAGAGAGTGTGACAGATGAAAATGGTATCGATACAGACCCTAGTCTCACATTCTCATCAGTTATTACGGACCAAGTAGAAGAATGCGCAGACCCTTCGGAGTACGACAATAACAAGATGAGGGCACAAGGTTCCGGGGCAGTTTTGAGCGCTCTCTGTAATGTTGCCAAAAGCTTTTTCGGTGTTTCTAAGGCTAACGAGAATGGCAATGAAAACGATAATAATAAAGCACTAGATGCTCAAGGCAATATCGTTGAATCTGGAGCTGACGACAATTCTCGTACACTACATACTCAATCTTCTTGTGAAATAGGCAGCAAACTAGATGATGGTTACGATAATTTACAATATCAAAACAGTAGGAAAGAAGCGTTGTTAAACAAGCAAAAGGTCATGTCTCACGAATTTGGCCAAACTGATAAAGAGAACAATCAACTGACAGATCCACCGCTTATAGAAGTTGCAACGATTGACCAAGAAAATAACTTGCAAGATTGGTCTCCATTCCTTGAAGCGAAATTTAATAAGTTGAAAGTGTTGGGTACAGAATTTGATGTCATTAAACCAGTCGTTAAACCATCTGAGCCAAAAACTGATGCACAGAAAGAGGCGCTGGTAAACAAGCAAAAAATTTTAGGAGTAGAATACAACCTCCCTTCCGAAGCTTATGTTAAAAGGGAACCTGCCAATGTGGCGCAGGAAGAGGCAGTGCGTAACAAGGAAAAGATTTTGCATGCGGATTACGATATGTTAAGCACAACGACAGAGAGTCCTAGAAGGGTCAACAAAAGGTCAGCGCTGACTTTGAACTTGAAACCCTACGGAGAACCTTCTTCATCTACGTTTAGACTCGGAGTTACACCTAACACAGGCTCCGTCACTCCAGGCGAATATTTTCCAAGAGTAAGTTTGTACAGTGAAATTTTTGTCACTTTTTAATCCTTTATTTTCGCATAGTGATTGATTTTCTATGTAAATAATTAATCTTATTTTAGCTGGACGTAGAAACACCAACTACGGCAGACATACCTCTCGAAAGCGCGATGACCTCCGAAGCATTTACTCCTAGAAGTGATGTTAGTAAGGACTTGAAGTCCAAAGGCAAAGAATTTCTTGGTTCTGAAGGATTTAATTTCCCAATGATAGTCGACGAAGAGAACGTAGAATCAGAAATGACTAGCGACGTTCAAACTGGTGACACGCCTGATAATTCCCCCTCAAAATCTTTTGATTCACCAGTCAGTAGAGTGAAATCAAAGTACTCATATTTCAATGTATTAGATGGGTCGTACAGTTTGAAAGACTTCGATCCCTTTGGAATTAAAGAGATGAAACATTTCTCCAAGGATCACTTTACAAGTAAAATGAATTTGGAAATGACAAGCTCTTGTTACACTCACCCTTCAGTTATAATGGACGAAGTGAAGAAACGACCTTATAATAATATATTTGCTTCACATTTCCCTTCTGGCGATGAAGAACAAAGTAAGATTACATGTGACAATATTGCTTCACTAACAGCTTGCCTCCAAAGATCTGTAATGTTACCGCTAACATACCAACTAGAAGTGGTGAACAACTCTATTTTAACTTACTTCTTAGTAAATCAGGATATGTACGAACATTTGAGGAGTTTGAAAGATTATTTCTTTCTGATGGATGGAGAATTTTCTAGAAGTATTTGTCATAATTTGTTTACGAAGTTGGTGAAGACTTTGAATCCCCAAGAGTTGTTGAACTTCGCTACTTTGCACAATATTTTGGATAAAGCTCTTGGGTCATCTATTTCACGTGAGTATTGTTTATATTGTCACCAATTCCTATTAACATCGGTAACACTTTTTGACTCTCGTAAAAGCAGCCGATCTTAAATTCATATTCTTGATATCTCACTTGTTATTGATGTTTTTTATAAATTCGGGATAACGGTGCAAAGAGGATAACTCGTTAAGTACTTTTTTTTTAATTGCAGACGTGCATAAGTTTTCGGAGAACCTATCATTCACGATCACTGAGTCCCCTCTAAGTTTCCAGCACAGTTCTCCCGACGTGCTACAATGTCTATCTCTGACTTACACGGTCAGTTGGCCCCTCAATATAATATTGTCGCAAGAGGCATTACTTCGGTACGCAAAAGTGTTCCAGTTTCTGATCAAAATGAGACGAATATTTTGGGTTTTGGGTGAAGATTTTGAAGTAAGTATTATACTGTTTAAAAGGAAGAATGTATCATATTTTTACGAATATATTTTTATAAAAAATTTCTATGTCACAGTCTTTAAAGTTATCAGCAAAATTATCAAGACATCAGCATCCCCGCAAATTGCTAAGATCGCCACAATACATATCAGTCCAAATATATCGGCACATAATGGCTTCGATGATTCGAGCCCTCGACAACTACATAGTCACGACTTGCATTCTCACATCTTGGACGGAGTTTGAGAACGATTTGAAGAAAGCTCGAACGTTGGACGATCTATATGAATGCCATGTGGTTTATATAAAGAAGGTGCTGTTTAGATGCCTGCTCAACAACAGATCGACGCCTGTGATGAAGCTTTTGAATGATATTTTCACAGTGATATTGAAATTCAGTCGGGTGTTGAAAGCGGGGTAAGTGACATACGCTTTGCTGTTACTTTTATCGTTTCGAAGGATATTCACCATCCGTTGTAGGTACAAATTATGACATTTGAGTTTTTACTTTACTTAAATGATCAAAAAGTATAAATATCTCTTTCTTTTTCTAGCGTCTGGCAGCAAAATGAGCCCGAAGGATCGTTCACACATTCAAGTTTTCCTCAGTTGGAAGAACTATTCCATTTGTTCGAGAAACTCGCTAAATACTTGCACAAAGTGGTGACAAAGTTGATGGAATGTGGGTACCAAAGACATTTGGTAGAGCTGTTGACTATGGTCAACTTAAACGGGTACTATGACCCGGAAAAGTCAAAAGATGAGCATAATACAACTGTCCAGTCGACGTCATGAGAACCAATGGTAAAAGAAGTGTAAAGACAGTACCAATCGCGAATTCTCGGGTACTTATTAATTCTGCGTAGTTTATATCCATTGTGATTGATGAGTTACGACTTACGGGAACTATGATCAGTGACTTTTTATAACATTGTGTAAAATTAGCATTAATAGATAGTTCTGAATGGTTGTAATGAGGTACAAAAGCCGATAGGGCTACAGAATTTATTTTTGAGCAATTTTAAATGTTTTAAGGGCTGTTCAGACGAAAGACGTGTAAGAGTGAGAAAGTCTGATTTTTTTTTTGTGACAGACTTTTTCGTGCGCGTATTCTGACGTCTGCGTAAGTCTTTGTTATAATTACTGTCGTTTACTTGTTTCGTCATGTGTACCACTTAGTATAGCGCAAAAACGAATACTCGTAAACCATAGTTTTAAAAGAAGATTAAAGAGTAACATCAATTTTGTCAAATTCTCTCCCAAACTAATATATTTACAAAGCTTGTTCTCTGTTGGTTCTCTAATGATTTAAAGAATACTATTGTTAGCGTTAGAATCTTTTAATATAAATTGCTTTTTGCATTATTATTTTATGCTGAAGTATTTAGGCACAATAATGTTATTCTATAATAGATAAAGATATTTGTGAATGTTTAGCGGGCCCAATCCATGACATTTTGTTGTTATTCATTTTCTTTTGATCGTTAGTCACCTTGAGTAGTTGAAATAAACAAAGTGTGCCCTAGCACTATGAGCGAGGTTATAGTTCATACTAGTAAGAGATGCTTACTGTACTTAGCAAAATAAGGTCAAATTGCGGACTGTGAATCTCGCACTTAGAACGCAACGTTACGTTCTACGCCACGTATGTGTAAGCATTTTCAGCCCATAACGTTGCTACTGTCAGGACAAAGGGCTCTTCTCCGTGAGAGGGAGTGGGCCATAAAACACCACGAGGGCCCAGTTCGTGTGTTTACGTGTACATTTTATTAAAATTAAATTCTCGATTTCGATTTATATTATTACGATTGTTGGCGACACGATAATGGCATGGCACATATACAATTTTTATGCTGACTGATCGTGCTTAGGGTTCCTTTTTAATTACGTTACTGATTGTAGCGATCAAAAGTATTAAAACTATTGACCTGTTAATTTCTCCCACCTAATAATCATGTGATATATAATTATTATTTTATGTCGAATAATGTTAATTGATAGTCTTGTTTCTAGAGTGAATGTTGAGTCCCTAACTATTGTTAACTTTGGGTTATGTAAATAAAGTAATAATTATTATAAATACAATGATCACTTTATGTTATATTTTAATAAAGTATGGTTATTAATTTTGTTTTATTTAATAAGAATTGAAAAATTCCTTCAGGTAAATACTTCGAAAGGGTCCTAAATACTCAAAAACAAGAGGTCTTTGGGACGTAAACGAGACATTACGTGTCGTATTCGTATATATCGTGGTATATCAATCCCAATTGGTACTGCTTAGTGCGGGTTTCTGGGTTTGATCTCCGGATCAGGCAACGCGTTATACCTATCTGGTTTTTAAACCGACTTCGAAAAAGGAGGAGGTTCCCAATTCAAATGTTTCTATTTTTTTTATGTATGTTCGGGCATAACTCCATCGTCAATAGACTGATTTGCATTTTTTGTTCGATAGAGCTTTATTCCGAAATGGTCCTATTTAAATTTCGTAAAGATCTGATGATGAGTTTCGGAGACAGACAACGGAACTCTTCAATAAGTTGCTGCTATAGCATATGTATGCATTGTTTACGCAATCACACAACACAACATCACGCCTGTACCCTTTAAAGGGGTAGGCAGATGTGTTCAATAGCATTCTGTCACTGATATTTACATAGCAAGTAGTGAAGTGAATTTGTTTGGGGTAGGTAGGTACAACTAAAAAGTGAAAAATTAAAGTTATTTTTCACTTTGTAGTGTTTTTTTTGGAAGTCGGTTGTTTTGTTGTTTTTTTTTTGTAAAAAAGTTTTTTCAATAAGGAAATTCTCGGTAGCAGCCAAGTGTAGATTATTGCCAAGTATATAGGCTCGCCTATGAAGTGAAGATTATTACATAACTGGCGAAGAATAATTTATTTGTTTACACTTTCCGCAGAATACAAACAGCTCTTGCTTCTGTAGGGTACACTTGGTTTACCGTAACTTGATTCAAGATGGCGTTGTTATAAAAATAGTCTTAAAAGCGCCATCTCTTGCAGAGTAGCTAAACCATTATTTACTGCCATCTATTGACGAGTAGACGGACTCATGGTTTGTTTCATTTTTGCTATTTTGTTTTCGGCCATCAATAGTTACATAGAATATTGGTCTATAACTGATTAATATTTTTTTATATTATTTATAACTATAGTTTCGTTTTAATAATCAGTTATCAGGTCAACAGTGATAGAGTTCGGTTTCATTTATTATCCGTCGCGACGGTGGCGCCAATATTTTCCTTATAATCAGACTGTGTTTTCACGATACTTCATTCTACCGCAAATCGTCCTAGTGTTAACATCCTAACCTAATCAGTGCGAGACTTTGAAGTGAAAGCCGGCATTTCCTGCAATCTACTTAACTGTCGGTTTCCTTGGAAAATTTTAAAATTAATTCCTGTTTTTACTAAACTCATAACTTTCGTGAGATCCAAAAAATTAAGTGATCATTAAACATTGCTTAAAGTTATCGATTGGAGAGCAATTTTCCACGATCGGACTCAGTTTTCGTCGTGTCGAAGGCGATATTTTACCAAAAACGTTAAAACCCAAGAATCACCGTCACCGCCGCAGAGATGGCGTTCATGATGCCTGTAGTGAAGAAAGATTGGGACCTGTACAACTCGAACCGGACTCGGCGGGTGTCCGAGTCCGCGGAGAAGGCGGCGCTGGGCGGGCGCGTGCGAAAGGTATCGGAGTCGCGCTCGGAGGGCCCGGCGCTGCCGGCGCGCTCGCACGCGCTGAGCCCGCACCGCAGCGCGCCAACCATGCGCTCGCTGTCATACTGCCGCGCGCCACCGTCACGCGCCTCGCTGCGCACCGCCGACAGCCCCAGCAAGGGTTCGGCTAGCCCCAAGAGCGTCGCGCGCGAGGACAAGTTTCACAGCAGGTTGGTGGAGAAGTTGAAGCGAGCCCTCGGCCGCTCGGATTCGAAGCGGGAGGAGAGGAGCTCGTGAGCTAACGCGTGCTTGTGTTCAGGGCGCGCGCAGAGTCCCCCGAGCGGCACTCGCGCTGTGGCGCGTGCGTGCCCTACCTGTGACAGCGCGGCGAGCCCGGCCCGAGCGCGCCGACACACTATCTGTGATATGTTCCCGATAGTGAACACGAAGAGATGAGTAGACATTTCATGAATGTGCTAACTAACCGCCTAAGGTCTTTCGAATGCTGAGAACCTAATGTTTGAAGTTACACCGACACAATGCAATAGTTTTAGTTGTCATACATTTGATTCGCTTTCCTTAGCTGTTGCATGTTTGTTAGTCGTCATCGTACCGTATATATCTTAAAGATCAGGTTGTCAGATTTAGGTTGTAATATGAAAGTACGTTGTATGGATTTTAAGACTGCGTTTAGTTTAAGCACACCCTTGGGTTTGATAAGTATTATTTGAAAAATCACCCCGGTGGTCACTAGAGGTTAGTTCGTGGCAGTTTGTGACGGGTATCTGTGATTCGTTATTTTGTAAGTAACGTGGATTTATTTATTTAAGCTGAAAGGGAAATTGCATTCAGTTTTACCTATTGTTTGTGAGAGTCCTTATTGTAATAATTTTTGACATAATTGTATTGTTTACAAACACATTGTATTTGTTTAGTTTGAAATTTGTTCAGAAATTGTAAAAACTTTGGTAATTTAATTGAAATTCAGCAGCAGCTTCATTTGGCGATTGGTAAAGAATTGAAAACATTGAATTCAATACGATGGATTATGAGACATTTGTTATAATATTTGTACTGTAGTTGTAATAAGAGTACCTTTATATTAATGTACACGTACATGAGGTACACGTACACGTAGTGCAAACTGTCGATATTGATGTAAGCAGTGTTGTATTGTAGTCATCGATGTAATAATACAATGATAATTTATTTATACAAGGTGTAACAGAATAAACGCAAGTCCTGAAAGTAGTTCGTTCATAATTAATTACTGAATCAATTTCGGTAACATTTAAGATAGGTATTTTTTTTAAATTATGTATTTTGCCATACTGATCGCCGATTGAGCCAAAGAAAATTAAATCTTATGTCAAGGCAATAAGACTCAATTTTGAATGCATAAAGTAATGATAGGGTCAACACAATTTACTTAATAAAAATAGTTAGCTTTAAAAAAAAATCGTTTTGATCATTGTATTATGCTTTTAACTCAATACTCTAATTGGGGTGTATGAGGTCTTGCGTTCATTATGTTACGCATTGTATATGAACGGGGCTCGCCCTTGTTTTACAAACAATTTTGTTAATGATTTCGCTTGATTTTATTACGATGTTATCTTGTGACTGTATTTGGACCAGCTTTGTTAATAGTATTATCTATCAGTGAAACTGAAATCGATAATAGTGATATAAAAGTAAGATGTATAAAAGTAAACATTTTAAAATTAAGGCATATCTCGATGAGATTTTGATGAAGGCATCAAGGAGCGATGTAACGAATGTTTTTATTTCGTTTGCTTATCAAAGTTCCTCACACCTATTGGACTGCCACTAGGTAGTTAGGTAGGCCTATTTAAATTTTTACAAGTATGCAGTAGTTTTATACAATACCAAATTCAAAATCTTATGTATCATTAATATTGATTGCAAACACTTTCAAAATTGCATGTATTGTCAACGATGTCTGACCTGATGATTTTCAACTATTAAACACTTTAATATAAAGCTTATTATGAAAAATATTTTTTATTTAACACCTACTTACCTACTCACCTTGTCACTGCAACTCATTACCATACTTAACGGTTTTGAGTAATACTAATGAAATGATTAACGAGTAAAAATTCTGATAAATTGGCTCAATAAAGTTGGCGCTCACTGAAGAAAACATTAAGTCCTACGTAGATACAATTGGCCACGTGTGCTGTCAACGAAAATAGAAGATTTAAACGACGTATGTCTATTAACGTAACGAGGAATGTCCGCATCACTAAACTTGGCGTTCAAATTCTGGCAATAGAGAGACAGAAGTGAAACATCTCAAACAAAACAAACGAATGTTCATTTGGTACTCCTAAAGAGATAGGTAGATTCTATACACCCTCTATATTTTGTTGCAAACGCCTGACAGAGCAGCAACGAAGATTGATTGACATTCATGAAAGATGTAAGAGTTCAACGCTTTGTTTACAAGTATATAATTAAAGGTTCAACGGATATAAAAAACGTAACATCATGCCTGTCATCCCTGAAGGGTTAGGTAGAGGTACCTACACCTATAGTCCACGCAGATTTCGCCAGCTATGTTTAAGTCCCATATAATAGGGGGCGAGCCTATTGCTATCAACTGGAATCGAATCCAGTCTCCGGCTGTTACTGAGTAATTCCAGATGGCAAACCCTAATAACTCATAAACAACAATAACAGGATTTCCAGTAGTTCCATAGTGCGTCCTATTTTATTTGCCCATCACCTAAATTACCTACAGTAGATCTGCTCACCAAAACTCATCAAACACCAAAATCGAAATTAAAAGATTCCAGATCCAATCAATGAAACTACTTACAGGCTCTTAGCCGTTATTAAACACTATCAAAAGTATCGATTTCGCTCATTCACCAACCTGACACCTCAATGATCAGATTTTTGATACGACTGCAACATTCGCGTATAATAGGCAATTAGGCAGTAAACACACAGACTGATTGCAACCTGGAATATTACCAGGGGTCAGGTCGATCATTCAATGGATTGTTCTCGAACGGAGTCGAACTTTCCGACGTACCTAAAGAGATGTTGGTAAGTGTTGGTTAACACACTTTGCACTTGTTTATTCAAAGGTTCATTTGAACAGTGTTTTAATGGTTGTCTTTTATGGATTTAAAAGCTGTTTTGCATAGGAGGTGTGGCTCTTTATATAGATTTAAATCATTCGACATCGAGGGATGAAAGGAGATCTTAGAAGCGAAATAACTTAAAGTGAGATTTTGACAGATCCAGTCGAAGTGAAAATTAACGTTAAGATTTGTCTCTGTATCCTGCCTGTGGTATACAATAAAATGAAGCAACAAATGGCTTGCATCGTCCAAACACCGTTTTTGCAACTTTAACTGTTGCTTCTGCTTTATGGTAAGCCACAACTAAATCGCACGCCGTAAATCGGGCTTTAAGAGTTGAGTGCGGTCTGGAACTTTATCAGGGCTCAGGGTACCTACCGATCGATAACTCAGTAGCATCGCAATCGCAAGGCATCTTCGCTCTCGAACTTTCCGATGTAGCGATGTTAAATGTAACGCTTATTTGACTCGTTAGCACTTGTTTAAAGGTTGATTGATTGATTCAAGTCAATAGTCTTTCATTGATTGTCATTTAATTTTTTTATGACATTCGAGGCTGTTTTGTTAGTATATGTCATTTTTTGCAGAAATTAAGGAATTGATGACACTACACTACATTATCTTAAAAGAGTTTTATGAATTGTATGCAGCCAGGATGAAACTCGCACAGACCAGGGAAGCATGGCACAAGAGGGAGGAGGCCGATACTCAGCAACGGGTAGAACAAGGCTGCTCATTTTGATCATGATGATTATGATGATGCAGCCTGGAATTTTATAAAGCTCAGGGATTCAATCACAGATATAGATACACCTAGATAACGCAAGAACAACTACTTCGCGTGCTACGTACAAAAATCTAAAGCCGCCATTTTCGCGCTCAGTCCTGACTCCGGAGTACTGCTGGCTGGGTGACCATGAGTGCTGGCGCTAGGCCCCAGGGCCGCGGGGGTGGGGCGAGATGGGTGCCGCACGCGGCGGCGTCTTTGAATCGATTTGATTTTCCCATCTACCTATAATAATCGATTAAATCGAACTAAATAGTGCTTGTAACGTCATAGTAGGTAGTCAAAAAATGGCACGCTTGGTTTTCATACAGATCGTGATACTTGCGTTATCTAGGTCTACCTATATATGTGGGTTCGATCGATAACCCAATAGCATTAGGTACCTACTAATGATAATTCTCGAACGATCGACGTAAAAAGATGTAAGTCTAAGTGTAACCTGCTAATGATCGTTTAGCGCTTATTAGAATCGTTAGCACACTTCGCACTCTTTTATAGGTTGGTTCATGTCAATAGACTTGTATTTACTTATAGCATTTTCTGATTGTATGAGGTTTCCATTGAATTGTATGTGGAGGTGTGGCTCGCTCTACAATCTAAGTACTTATATAACGGGCGATGGCTTTGGGTGGCTATAGTGAACTATAGGACTATGTCCCCTGCCTGACTAACGTTAAATACTGGAAAAAAATTAACCACTGTGAAAACTGTAACCATGAGTTCAGCATATGATTGACCGGGCGTAGAAATTTTTCGTCGGTTATCAAAAAAAAATAGTAGTTCCATAGATTTTTAGCGTGTAGGTACACTTTTCTATGAAACAGTTAATTTTTGTTTTGATAACCGTCGAAAAATTTATATGCTAGGGGTTTAAAATCATATGCTGAATTCATTCGTTTAAATTTTTTTCCTGTAGGTATTTCTGCTATCGAAAGTCCTTATAGCCGAACAATTGGTAGTTGAGTCATATAACTGTCCTTGATTCATAAATTAGTAGATATCAACGTACCTATCTGTAATAAAAATGAAGTTTTAAAAGTAGACAATAGAATTTTACAGCATTATTTGAATTTCATGGCAGTAATGATAAACCACGTAGGTAATAAATTAATTATCAGAAAAGTAGTCGTCATCTTTGATAATGATTAGGTACCCACGTGTAACAAGTACCTACCTTCTAATCTATTGGTACCTATCTCTTTACATCTTTACTGTAACCCAAATTACTGATTACTTTGCCGTGGAAAATTCCTTCAGACGCCGCTGAAGAGTCAAGTGACGAACTTATTAAAGTACATACCTACAGTGATTGCGAGCGTCAGAAAGTGACAAACGAATTTCGTAATTTTCATAGGATCCAATTACATTGGTATTTTAAGCTTTTAGTTGAAGAGAGAGCTTTTTTGCCCTCTATTTTGAACGTGATTATTGCGGAATTTACCATACAAAATTTAACATCGCATATCAACCATTTAGAGTTTTGCTTAAAAAAGTATCTATACCCTCAGAATTCAAGTTCTCTATACCACATCCAAATCCATGCAGCAGTTTAGTCGTGAAAGCTTAACAAACAGAAGAAGTTACAGATTGGCATATATTCTATAGAAGTACCTTCAAGTCATACGTCCGTACGGTGGGATTTCTTATCGGCAAAAGCTACGAACTTCCATAAAACTTTCCCATTATGGAATGATTTAAAAAAAACCCTTCCATAGTTCACCTTAGTTATTTACCTAAGGAACTCTTGTGCATTTCATGCTTCTAGGCTTACCTACAGTCTGGCCACGACTTTTAGCTTAGCGGGAAGCGGCGCGGACACACAGACAGTCAGGTTGGTTGTTGCGGAAACACCCAGACCATCATGTCTGCCCTGTCAAACACATTAATAACTTTATAGAAAGGTCTGAAATTAGCGTTTAGGCTGTGCGTTGTCTGTCAACACGTGATCTTCAATCCTCACTTTTAAAGACTGAAGGTATTCAGTGTTACCGGTAATTTTGTGAGTAGAAACGCCGGGAGGGGACGCCCTTTAAGCAGGACAAATAGTGACCTTATGTTCTTTACAGAGGTCAGGTGCGTAGTACTTGCAACCAGCGTGCGTACATGACCAGATGTTTGAACGTAAACTAGGCAAAAGGACGTAAGGATAGGATCGTATCCTAGGTAAGGATCGTAGCAGGTGGCGTTCTGTAGTTTCTGCTCTACTCACGCCCTCTTCCCATGCGGGTAATGGGAAGAGGGCGTGAGTTTATGTGTTTAAGTGTACTTTTAAAGCAGAATTTTTCATCCACAATGTATTTATACACAGTTCTTTAGTTTTCACTTATTTTGCTGCTAACGGTACAAGACTTACTTAATAATTGCAAATTACTTTGGCATAGACTTCCATTTAAATCTGGAGCGTAGCAAACTTAAATGTACGTGAAACTGTTACCAGTGCCGTATTTTTATGCTACTCAAAAAATAAGGTGGGCGGAAAAAGTAATAGGTACCTACACATAATAACTAATAGTATTAACGTGTTATACCTACTGAAAATATGTTTATATTATTATTATTAATTATTTTATAGGGCTTATCAACTAAACACATTCACAGCATTAACCCAGAGTCGTTGACATACTATTGATCTTGCATGTATTTAAATTATAGCAAAGCACGGCACTATAAATTAGCGTATTAGTACAAAAAAGAATTTGAATACTCGTTATAGCTTAAAAATGCTGTTTTTAGGGTTCCGTACCCAAAGGGTAAAAACGGAACCCTATTACTATGACTTCGCTGTCTGTCCGTCCGTCCGTCTGTCTGTCTGTCACCAGGCTGTATCTCAAGAACCGCGGTAGCTAGACAGTTGTAATTTTCACAAATTATGTATTTCTGTTGCCGCTGCGGAGGCGCGACGCTATGTGCGTAGGCGTAGCGCTACGTACGTAGGCGTAGTGCTACGATAACAACAAATACTATTTAAGGAGGGCTCCAATAATAATACAACAAACGTGTTTTTTTCGGCGTTTTTTGCCTTGTGGTACGGAACCCTTCGTGTGCGAGTCCGACTCGCTCTTGCCCGGTTTTTTTATATTACATAGCGTTAACTTTATGTTAACAAAATCTGAAAACATTTTTTACTTTACGTAATTACTTGTTTCTTCAAAGGTTGTATTGTATTGTGTTGCGTGATTACCTTTATTTTTATGGGAAGGGTATCAGTCTCAGGCTTGGGTATAAAAAGTGTACACAATCGTACTAAATGTCGTTTGTTAGTTTTTCAGTGCTTCGCGTTTCCTCTTTGCTTTTATCGTGCTAATCAAGTTTTTTTTTGTAGTAATAGTATCTACTGTCGTAAGGTTTTTGTTATACTTAAAAGATCATTAGTGCAAGTGGGAAGATGTAGGCTGTTTCGATGGGATTAGATATAGATACCTCACATAGGTACTTAATAGAGAAGTATGAAAAAGACATGTTGGGTCGACCTCAAATCAATTCGGATGAGGATAAGAGAATGATGATGAAATGATGAGATAGGTTGAGTGACCAAAATCTACCTTGGACAATATACTATCTTGCTTCTTGCTTGATAAGCTCATAAGTTTTTGACGACTATTATAATAGTTAAATTGTTTACCATTATAGGTGTATGCGTCATTGGGTGTTACGTCATTGGTTATAGGTACACCCGAAATGGACCCACGGGAGCACTAAACCCAATTACACATACGTAATTGGGTTGATCCCGTTCCCGATCCCGTGGGTCTATTTGGAGTGGGTCCTGTTGACCAAAGACTCCGTCGTGTTTTGTAGGAGGCCTACATAATACAAATTGAGGCGGAGATTTCTTGAAAACGGTCAGAAAGTTGGTTTTTTTAAGCAGTGTATCTCATAAACCGTAGGATACAATTTTGACAAAAAAAAAAAATATTTTCAAGTCTTATTTTAATACAGTGATGACACTCAAATCTTAAACATACATTAATGCATCAAAAAAATCTTCAAATACACCTCTTAATTGTTTAGACAAAACGTTGGAATTATTAGTTAGCTGAAACTACTTAACTTTCACTTTATCTACTACTTCCTCCATTTTATGACCTATAGACTTACCAGAAAACAAATGTTGCCCAAACGAGCTTACGTATCTCAATGGTAAGGATAATTCCACAGTTTACTAACAATACTGGGCTTATCAGCCACAAAGATGTGGTTAACTATTTTCAAAGCTATAATATCCTACACAAATAAAAGCTCATGAAAAAGGGCCGGATAAAAGAAAGCATACAGGGTTAACGATTAACCCTATAAACTGTCTCAGATAGGCAGTCGCTTCATGTAAAATACTGGTATTCAGCTGCATCCGATTAGACTGGAAGCCGACCGCGACAAAATTGGGAAAAGGCTAGGCAGATGATGAGTCTTCGCATGGTCTTCGCAAAGTGCTTACGCTAATTAAAGTTTGCCATTTAAGGTATTTCCCTTTTAATTCTATAAAGGCGATGATGACATACCTACATAACGCCAATTACTTACGAATGTGTAAGAAGTAAACACTATGATCGGAGTTCCTTCTGTTTACCTTCAAGATGGACTTGTAAACAAGACTAGTACTCTATCTTATTGCTGCCACGCCTGCGTAGGGTTTCCGTGCCTCTAATTATATTATACTAATCTAATATAGACAAGGGAAGTGTGAAAGAGACGAGACCTGCGTAACACACTTTGAATCATAATCATTCAGAATCATTTTGAACGATATTTTTCAGATTGTCCATTGCTTCATATGTTCGAAAAATGTGTCTGCCTAGCAACGTAAATAACGCAATGAATATTTTTGAACTATCAAAATGAAAGCCATAGCTACTGAATCTGATAGTGTGTAATATATCCCACTGTGCTCGATACTCAGCAGTAGGGTACCTATCGACAAGGCTGTCAATGACGATGACTAATGTTACCTGTTTAAGGTGAATGGATAGTGGTAGACCACGAAATTCCAATGTTCTTACGTTTTTTGCAATTTGCAGGTCAGTGTCAGATTGTAGGATCTTGATCAAAATATGATTCTAATGAAATGAAATCTAACTTAGAAAGATATATTAATGATTCTAATGATTATAATTCCCTAAATATGTACCTGTTATTGTCGCGAATCATATTTTTATCAAGACACATGACCTGCAAATTGCAAAAAACGTAAGAAAATTTGAATTTCGCGGTCTCAACTACCCATTCTCTTTTGTGTTTGTGCATTGTCTATGCGTCATGTTATCGTACGCAAAGTACTTAATCGTAATTTCCTTCTCTTTCTATATTGTTTTAAATAAGACGGTTCGTTCGTCCAAAATGTTGGAAGACATTTAATTGAAAGGAAGGTACAATCTAATTTCCTAATAATTATGACGATGATTTTTATGTTTCCTTTGGAAAACATCGTTTTATATGAATTTTATTGCCTGGTTAATGTAAAAAAGTGGTGGATTATTTAAGAAACGCCAAAAGTTTATAATAACGTTAAAACTTTGAACATTAATTTATTGAGTTCTAGAACATCTGGAGAAGATCTTTGTGTTGTTGTTTTCAACTGAAAATAATGTAGCCTGACCTTATATTACAGCTGAAACTGAAAGAGAAATAAGGCAGGTGAAACATTAAAGCCTATTCTAGGCTTGTTCTTCAACCCATTTAAGGGCCGACTACTGAAATACAGGAAAATTACTGTTGTAAATAACTAGGTATGTGTCGCAACAATATGATCACTATTTTCGACAACGTGGAAACGAACATACCTACGACAATAAATGAAAATATTGACAAGACTAATTAGGATAGGATTATTTTGAAATTATTAACTAAATCCTAACATCAAAATTGTCACGAAAAATCACGGGCCGGCTATAAGCTTTGCCAATCTTTGACTGGCTTATAGTGTCTAATCTGTTGGATATATTTGATTTAATTTTTATATGCAGACTGGGAACGTTATTCAACCATGTATACAAGATATAAAACTACTAAAACTATATTAGACAGTTCCTAGGGTGTCTGAATAACATACAGTTACATAAGACAAATACATTACAAATATTATTACGGATATTACCTTAGAATAGCTAACCTAGGTAATTTCGATAAATAAGGATAATACCGTAGGTACATGGATAACATAATCTACCAGATGCAGTGAACATAGGATGTAGATTAGGTACTATGTTACGGTATGTGAAACATTTCCTAGCGGGCTAGTAGTTCTCATTGAATTTATGTTAACTATGCTATTTATAGAACATGCAGAAGTAGGAAGAAATTATTATAATGGGCTTTTAAACGATTTGAATCTCATTAAATGCCTACAGACTACAGTTAATAAACCTTGTTGCATTAAGGCGGGTTTTAGAGTCGCGCTGACCGCACGCTGTTCGTCGGCGCGGACAACGAAACGTATGAGCCGTCAGCGCTGAGCGGTCAGCATTACTCAGAAACGCTACCTTACTACATAGCATATTGACCCATCAGCGCTGACCATCAGCGTGCGGTCAGCGCGACTCTAAAACCCGCCTAAGGCTCCGGCAGACAGGTGCGACGCGACAGTGCGACGAGATTCTAGTAAAACAATTTATAGGAAAACTTCATGGAAATTGTTCTACCAGAATCTTGTCGCACCATCGCGTCACGCCTATCTGCCAAAGCCTGTGTGTGCAATACAGGGTGAATATGTGATTTCTTGTTCTCTATAAGATCAATCTCATGGTTCTTTCGACCAATCCTATGTATTTATTCTCAAAAAATCATCCATACTTTACTGTAGTATACTGTGTTTCCGACAGCAAACGATGTTTACTTGTATAAAGTTCCCTCATGTTTAATAACATTAATCGAGTCTGACCCAATTACATTTCGATCAGTACTTCGCCAATCTGCACAGGGATTAAATTTCAAACTTTCTTGCTCGATACTCTAAATCCGTAATATACGAGGTAAAGTTTACATGGCGCAGTAGGAAATAACGAAGTTGTCCTGAATCTGAATACGTGTTTTGTGGACACAACATTGCTATATTATTAATTTTGTGGCTTTTTATGGAAAGATGTAACGTTCTCTATTGTATCAGTAAAACTACTAGTTATTCAATTTTCTAGATATTTAGTACTAGCTTCTGCCCGCGACTTCGTTCGCGTGAAATTTCTTGTTCCCCCGACCCACCCCGTCGCATCGCATCACCTACTCCCGCTTGTTTATAGCACTTCGTTTTCTCTAGGCGTTCTTTCTGACTTTTTTGCTCAGTTCCTAAGGATCATAGCATGATGTTAGCCTATAGCCTTCCTCAAGAATTGGAATCCGCTGGATGCGAGAAGCATAGAACCGGTTGAAGTGGCGATGCTTGGGGGAGGCCTATGTCCAGCAGTGGACGTCTTTCAGCTGAAATGACGATGATGATGATACAATTTTATCAGATATCGCACTCCACTTCCAGGTGCATTCAGCGCATATACCTAAGACCATATTTGCACCCGATAACCTTCTTTATCTTATCACATTCTATGTCCAGTTCCAGTCTAATTATAAACAACAGTCTTAAATGAACAAGCAGTATTATATCATCGTCAATATCAGTTTCCACGACAATGTCGATGCAAATAACTCGTGCTGTAGTTGACCTCTGCCTAAAAGATAAGGGTGATCACATGCATATAAACCCAGGTACGCAGGGGCGATTTTGTTCGCGCATTGCGTTTGGGACTCTCGGTATTAAGCCGAGCATTGAGAATCCAACAGGGCATCTCAGTGCGTCAAGAAAACACACTGTAGGATTTACAACTCTTGGCGCTAAGGAGAGAGTTGAAAACAGGGTGCGCGAAAAATAAACCGCCGTAATAAAAATATGCCCGTGCGAACCTGGGCTAACAGTGGCAGTTATTACAAGTGCTATAATGAAGACTATAAAATCAATCGACAGTTACCGGTGCAAACCGGATTGGAAAACTGTAGCTGAATGTACTGCGTACGCGCATTCTAATGCCAGATGTAAACATACGACGGAAATCATAATAGTTTTATTAGGTTTCTGATGCTCTATCGATTATTATGGCTGCTGAATGTTGGCATACCAGTCTGATCAGGAATTTGATAAGATTGTCTTGATACAGATTGTGGTGTTTGGTAAAACTAATGACAAATGTGTCAGTTCCAGTTGTGGTTGGTTTTGTTATGTTTTTACTCTCATAACATTTTTTTCTGTTGTTATAACAACAGATTTTCCAGCAGTATCTTTCTCATTCAATTCCGAACTTTTCACTTCACACACATAATATGGTTCATTAACTTCACTAACAAGTGTTATAAAATCTACTTCATCAACTTGAACACTTGTTAGGTACTTGAATGTAAAATCATCAGTTCTGACCGTGCTTTTTTAATCGATGAAAACATGGAGGATGTTCTCAAGTCGACGCGTATTTTTTTTTTATTAGCTCGTATTGTCCTACTACTAGGCCAACGCCTCTGTACTCTCCTTGCACCTCTCTCTGTCCATAGCTCCCAAATGCGTATGCAACACATCCCCGCAGATAACAGCCCACCTTCGATCCTGTTCCGCATGCCCTGTTGCCTGTGCACTTGATGATCTTATGACTGCGTCAGTGAGCGGAGTTCGCGTGAATTTGGACCGCGTGAATTTAAACCAAAGATGTTTGAACTTTTTGCCATCGATATGCTAAGAAGTACCAATATGTTATAAAGAAGTGGCCGTGCTTAGCGGTTCTTCAACAAATTATGACATCAATGATTGTAAGAAAAGCTCTGGAAAGGTAAAATGGCTAGTGACATCCCTGCTGCTACATCGCTTTCTTCTGATTCTCTTTTATTTTTTAAGGTGTTCAGTCATATGCCAATAACGGAACCTTTATTGATTTTGTATAGGCCTTTAATAGATCTTGGTGTCTTAGAAACGCTTTGTGCTAATCTTTTGTCCATCAGACAAATGAGTCAAGTACTGTACAGGAGACATATACTATTCTTAATAAGCCATAGAAAAAACGACTGAACCAATTGTACAGTGGTACATCTTTTCTCTAGTTTTATTTGCATCGCTGGAGTATTTGTTTTATAAATATCGCAGACATTAGTTCCACGTAAGCATCTATCGGTTCTAGTTTGGATAATTCTATTCTGGATATTTCCAAGCATTGGTTTTACTTGTAATCTGTAAATATATTCTAGGCTTATTGTTTTAATTGTTCGATTCTTTTATAGATCGAGAAACTAGCATTGCATAAGCAAATGCATTATGCCTACATACGACTATTTAATTTAGAGACCACTCTAGTGGTGGAACATATATGATTTCTAGATTTTTCCATTGGGTTTTCTCAGTAGCAGCCCGGAGTGTGGATTTGTACCCGGTTGATGACAATATAACTCCGTCCTTACATGGGACTTAAACATAACTGGGTGGACTATAGGTACACCTGCCTAGCTCTTCGGGCATTACAGGCGTGATGTTATGTATGTATTAAATTTCTACAAAACACAATAGATTTGCCAAAATGAAATTATATTTTATTTTCCTTCAGTCGTATTATCGTTGGCAATTTTAAGATTAATTGAATGAATGGAAACAGGTTAAAGCCGACAATTTGCAGTAACACTGACCAGTATTATCCAATAGTATATTTGTGAAGCGTCTAATTCAATTGTCTTGCAAAGTGCTGGCAAACAATTGTGGAACAAATTACTTTGAACAGTTTAGTCTCCTTCATGCCTTGGTGGCGAATGACTTCCAAAATTTTGTACCTCTGCTATTTGTGTAAGAGTTTTATATAAACAAAGACTTGGTTCACAACTGATGTCTAGCCCATCGATGTGATTAATTGAGAAACGTTTTATTGGCAATTTTGGTAAGGACAGACGTTTTGTAGGTACTGTTTATAATATTGGTAAGAATTTTGCAAATGAAGATTTAAATACCTTGGGATAAGAAATAAATTGTAGATTTCGAAACTTTACCAGATCTTTATTAAGGCGGAACATGGTGTTGATTGATTGAAGATACAGAAAACCATCACGGACGCTGACTCACAAACATTTAAATTTATTGTTATTGACGTAACGATCTAGTTCATGCTGTGACGTAAAATATCTTCAAACAAATAGTACAATTTGTGTTTAAGTACCTTACAATGTTTCAAAGTCGTGCTGTTTGAAAAGACCAGTATTTCTATACTTCGACCATTTATATTACTTACGTTAAGTGTTTTCACTGTCATTCTAGGTTTTAAATGGGAAGTTTTTGTTTGTATATGAACGCTTTGAGTTTGCTCAAAGCATTTATTTAAAATAAACCAATTACAGGCACTTTTTGAATTGTCAAGGGGTCGGTCAGTCAGAAAAATAAAGTGTAGTTGCCAATTCCAAAGCGCAGTAGGTACCTATGGAGAAGAACGGGCGAGAAACTAAAAGGACACTCTTTTAAAACATGATTTCTCCTTTTCAATTTTATCTTTGAACAGTTGCGGTCAAGGAGAGGACTTTCTTGAGCGTAATTGTTTAAATTTCCGGCGGTTCTTCCAGCCTTGGAGGCGTTTTTTTATGGCAAAAGCAAACATTTTAAGTGTCGGACCTGCTATAATTAAGGGCCTTCAGGGCCAAGGCACACATTTCAGCTGTATGTATGTAGGTAAGTACTTCATTTGTTGTGTGATAATTGTTTGGTCTGTTTTTCAAGAGTTTAAGACGAACTCTACATTTAATTCGACAAGAATGTGATTGTCCCAATAGATCACAAGTCATGTCAATAATTCACAAAACAATTCCAATCATTAAAGTGACCCCCCTGCCATTAGGAGGTTTAAAAGATCCAGTAAATAACTATTTAATTTAGAGAATTTCAGATACGTTGTTCATTTCGTTGTCTGAATTCATTTGAATGGCTGATTTCAGACATAGCTTAACGTTTTGGCTACACTTGGTCTTTCATTTGACTCATACGGGACCACTAGGTAATCGGCTGATCCATATTACACGTAGGTAGGTATATGATATTTACGTGTGGTCTGGATCAGTCGATTACGACACAACACTTTCGTGTGACGTATTTATTGCACCAGATGAAGATGATATATTAGCAGAATGTATTTCTAGAGCATTATTAATTACATTCTGTTCCTTATATAACAGAACATTTATGATTCCTAACGAGACGAGTGTACTGCCAAAATTATACTCAGACACCTACTGCAACTCACCGTTTGCTACACATAATTTGTCTCCCAAAACGGCGAGGTAATTGCGTAACACACTATTAGTAGGAATGGCTTTCTTTTTGACAGTTCAACAACATCCATTGCGTTATTTACGTTGTTCAGCACACACATTTTTCGAACATATGAAGCAATGGATTAGCATTATCCTTCAAAATGATTCAGATCGTGATTAATAGTGTGTTACGCAATTAGGGTGCAGGAAGATCAATTTCTTACTACGGTTGGCACTAACTTCTGACCTTTTCTCCAGGGTTTTCTGTTATTGTCTTTGTTATTGGCAAGTTGGATAGCTCATCAGTTAGTAAACGAATCTTCTTCATTCAGCTGTATTACTGTAGGATCATTGTTGGATTTCAAGTTGGTCAGTACCGGTTTTAGCACTACCAGCGCCCTGGGCGAAATTTCTACGGCGCCCCCTATCTGCCATTGAAACCCATACGAAAAAATAAGCAAGGGATATAATGAAATAACTATTTTAAAAAAATAATAACATTTTAATTTTCTAGCCTTTCTATCGGCAAACTAAGACATCAAAGTCTGTTTTCCGCAATTTTATTTTCGATTGACAAAGTTGCTAAGTTTGTCAATCTAGATATTGTTGATCGCAGATAGGTTTTTATCAGCTTATGCTTAGAAAAACTCCTTTCCCCACTGTGGCTACAGTTACAGGTAAAGTGATCAGTATTCGCAATGCTATCCATACATTTGGATACAGTTCTTGTAAGTTGCGATCTTTGATAAATTATAAAATAAAGACAGGAGTAACCACATTCTGATCACTGAGTTCATCGCACAACACATGATACAATCATCTATATTATCTGACTTGAGAGTCTACAGTTAATTTCAATTGGAAATCACTATTGAGTTTGAGAAGGTCCGAAATCTTTTTTATATTGTACAAAAAAGACCAAGATTCCGGGTATTCATTTAACTGTTCAAATTTTTCATTGAATGAATTTATGGTAGTGTCCAAAAGACAGTTGAAAAATTCAACTTCAAATTTCTTTTCTGGAGAAGTTATAGTTTGTAGCTAGATTAAGGGAATTTACTAGTACGTCGGACTCGCTCTATGAACAAGCGGATATAAAGGGGCGCCGCAGGCGCCTCTTCAAATCTGGCGCCCTGGGCGATCGCCCAACCGCGCCCTGCCCTAACGCCGCTACTGAAGTTGGTAATAATGAAGGCACTTTTGTTATTTTTCCCAAGTTAAGTAAGATTTTTTCGGTCTCTTGCTTCACCCTTATTCCCACGGATATTTTAAGTATAAGCACTGGTTGGGTGAAGGCATGATATATTTACGCGGAATGATGGAAGATGTTGATTTTCGTACGTAAGATAAGGACTATCTCACTGTTCTTCTAACAGCCCGGGGTTCTCTTAAGAAAGGTGATGGTGACCACCCTATTCTTCTCTCCATTGTTGTTATTCGTTTACGCAACCGAACATAACACTAAAATTAACATTCTTAATGATTCATACATGCATACGACGAGTTGCATACGGTGCAGTTACCAGTTACATTACGTCCGATTGTGATTGTCCGATGCCTACGAAGCGGTGTGCGGTGAATCCAGTGAGCAATACTGGCCGGTACGATAACATTAACTGGTTTCAACCGGCGCGACGGATGCCGCCGTCACTGATTCCGTTCGATTCGCTAACTCTATCACAGAACTAAGTTACCATACTTCAACAGTTTGTAGGACAATGTAATCAGTGTTTTTGTTATACTACACGTGGCCTGGGCGTGTGAGAATGTTGAAATATTTTTTCTTGTTTTAGTGGAATATTATGCTGATTGAAACAATAATTTGTTATGAAATTTAATTTAATAGCGTTTCTGTAAAACTTGGGAAGATCCTCGATTTCCAGTTCTTCATGCTCTGGCCTGTACTGAGACTTACCTAAATTTTGATATCAATGCGTCAACACAAATCTCCGTAGTTCAGGGTTTCCGAGACGCTGAAGACCGGAATAAATGGAGGAGCATGGCGAGGGCTGCTTTGGCCAAAGAAAATGCAGAGTCATCAACCACGACCATCTGTCAAGAGGAACGACTAAGGAGGTTAAGTTGTTTAAGCGAAAGTGTTTCATCTATAATGACACCAAGGTCACCAATCAGCTGTTCCCTACATTTATGTTCGTATAACTCGTCAAAATATAGGGAATAGCAGATTTTTTTCGCGATTTCAGGTTTGGTCCCATAGTAACAGTTATTCATAATGATGAGTACAATGACCTCTTACGAGGTTGTTAATGTTTTACCAATAACTCTGTATATGTAGCTGTTATCAAAAACTTTCATAGACCACTCTATAACAAAACCTATAATCTTGAGACGTGGTCATCACAACCATTGTTATTGTTTGCGGCATGTACTGTGTCGAGTGCTTGCAATTGCACTTGAGTGCAATGTCGGCTATTCTAAGTACCGTAATCAAATATTCCACGCCGGCGTTACAAAGGGGACTATTTGGATTTAGCTAATCTTATCTGTACACTTTAGTTTTATGATTTTTGGAACAACAGAATGATTCCCAATGTCAACTGAAAAAGTGAGAGTAATTTAGATAACAGTTTGCATTATCAGGTTGATGTAGGTAAACAAAAGCTGATAACAGCCTCAAAATCGAAATTTCAGTTTCACCAGCCTATGATGATTGTTTTTAAACCTTTCCTAAGGACGAGACGAAAAGTGATAGACAATAAACATTAAGTAGTCAGAATAGTTCGACTCATGAGCTAATTAAAGTATCTTCTGAAATAGCCGTCCTTGTAGCTTTTAATAACCGGACTATTTTGGGCAGCGGTATTTATACAATTCTTTTTCGATGAGGCTAAGGCCAGCCAGTTTACGCCATCAATTTGTAGAAGAACAATACTTTATATCACTGTTACTGTTGCGATCCAGGGCTAATGTGGGCCGCTGTTCGTTTGTTTAGTCCAGCTCGTCCCGCCATCTTCTATCGGGTCTGCCGCGACGCCTTCGGGCTGTCGTAGGGCTATTTTATACGTTAGAACAAAATACAGGGCATTTGTTAAAGTTTAGGGGCAACCGATGTACAGGAACCCGTTGGATGCGAGAAGCACAGAATCGGTCGAAGTGGAGGTGCTTGGGCTCCCCCAAGCACCTCCACTTCGACCGGTTCTGTCTGCCTATGTCCAGTAGTGGACTTCTTTCGGCTGAAATGATGATGATGATATACAGGGTCAAATTAAATATAGCTAGCGAAACTCCGCAGACGTGATGGGTATGGATATCTAAACATGATAAAACAAAAATAAATTAATTTGATGGTTTTTTGGTGGGGTTATCGACCGCAGTTAGTGTAGTCACTGGAACTGTTTTTTTGTGTGAACTTCATAGACTTGATGGGTTACGATATCTAACTAAACACGATAAAACAAAAGAAAACACATTTTCTCAACTCAAACTGCAAGACTTAAAACTACCAGCGGTCGTTGACCCCTGTGCCAGCCTCATCCAGCCGGGTAATTGCGTAACACACTATCAGTAGTAATGGCTTTCATTTTGACAGTTCAACAACTTTCGTTGCGCCTAATTACGTTGTTGAGCAGACAAATTTTTCAAAATATATTATAAACCAATGGACAATTTGAATAATTTTGAAATACCTATCCTTCAAAATAATTCAGATTGTGTGTTATTGATACCTAGTGTGTTACGCGATTAGGGTGCAGGTTCTACCCGCAATGGCAACAATATTGTCCGTCCATCTCGCCGCACAATTCCTTCTAGTAAATATTTCTGGAATCTCAGGTTTTAGCTAACAATCATGTAGCGATCATTAGCGAGCCGAAGAGATGGATTACTTCTTGTAATCCATCTCTTCGGCTCGCTAAAGAAACTGAAACCTTATTGCATCTTCAATAAAACTACTATTAGGGATATCTGCAGCAAAAAATGGTCACGGGGTATACATATATGGCAATACTGGTAATAAACATAAACAAGGGAGAATCCGGCAAGAGGAGGATACACTTCTCCAAGAAAAAAGCAGTTGCTTGATTGAAACCAATTATTTTCAGGCAAACACGTTTGACGTTGTTATAAACTTGTTCAAATCCAGATTATTCCAGCTCCTAGAACAACACGTCTATCTATAAAAATATGACGCACTTCAGAACACAGATATATCTTAGTTAAAAACAATCTGGAACGTGTTACGTATCAGCCGGTCGATTCTGTTAAAATCTCACCGTGAAAACTTAGGTGAAGTGAGTTTGTTTTTGCTAGGAATCGACACTATTGACAGCTTACTCCACGCTCACTTCACCTAAGTTTTCACTTTGAGATTTATACAGAATCGCACCGCTGTTCTATTTACGAGACATCGACCGCGAAGAGATGTGACATCGTAACCACGCCTCCGACCGCAGCCTTGAGGACGTAGGTGGATCAGATGGCTAAAACTGAATCCGATGTATTTTTAGTTAGGTCTTTGTGTTATTTGTATCGGTTGCTGGTCACGTGTCGACACCCTTTGTTTATTTATTGCTGGTGTTCTCAGATTTCTGTGAAACGTGGAATGCTGTGGAATTGATGATATTTAAAGCATTGATTCAATTGAAACCTGATGATTCATTAGAATTGCAGGGATTGTATTAATGAATTTGTTCTAGGTGTAATGGCTTAGTTCTATCTTATAAGTACCTAAACTAATTGGGTCACGAGTGATAGTAATAGCAAACACGTAAATGCCAAACTTGGCTTATTAGTTGATTCGCACGAATTTACTCGCCCGTAACGGGCGAACCGTCACTTTTAAATAATATTGTATTTTCTTTAAGCGACTCGCTAGAAGTTAATTTATTTGTGGGCGAGTCGAGAACTCCAGAAAGATGTATTAGGCAATTGGCACATTTTGAATCTTTTGCAATGAAGTAACTTCTTTGAAGAAAAAAGGACACGTTCTATAATACGACCATTTGAGCGAATCGACTAATAAGCCCCAAACTTTCTTCTCAAGAAATCTTTTAGACAAGCCACACTGTACAGAAATCAACCCACGGAGTATCTTATATGCTTTCGATAGTTTCAATACTAGCATATCTATGCTAGCCTAAGTACTAACATCAACCGATAAAAACCTTTAAAAGCATCAAAATAAAGCGGACTCAGGAGTATAGGTACTTCAAATTCTCACTTAACACAGCATAGTGTCCACTTAGCATGCAAATGTTTAATTGGAAGTCAACAAATATTGATTGTAGACTTTTGCTGACGTAACCACATAGGTGTCAAACTGTTAATGAATAAGGCTCTCGCAGACTGCCGCGTCGCGACTATGTTGGATTTTTTTTTTAAGAAATTTCATGGAAATTATTGTTCTACCGGAGTCGTGTCGCGCCTTTCTGCGGGAGCCTTTACCTGAATAACATGATTGACATGATTTGCAGACGCAAGTAATTTGCAGTAATTTGCAGTGTATTGACGTCAATCATCGTATGTCTGGCCGTACCTAATCCTTATCGGTTAGTATCACGGTTAGGAGAGTTATTGGGAAATGATGGTTATAAATATATAATTGATTGCCTAACACGTTGACTGCCAGACCACAGACACAATAGAAAATCTATTGTTCGCGGTCACCGGACCGCGCTGGCAGTCAATGCACCTCAAAGAGATGTCAGCATCGAGAAGGGGCCCCATAGGGCCGAAGCCTGCCGGGTCAGCGGGATTGTCCGAAAGGGTTACTGCTGGCCCGGAACATAAAGGGCTAAGGAAGGAACACGCGTGGGTTTTAGTCAGTAAGAGTCTGACACTCCCTTCCGCTCCACCCAGAGCGGGAGGGGTCATTTGATGATTTCCCATACGAAAAAAAAAAAACCTTTGGGTGACGACTTGAGCACATTATGAACATGTCGGATTGGCCCAGACATCAGAAGTAAAACACAAGTTTATTCAATTGAACAATCAGTTATCTTAAATCTAGAAAATACAGAAATGAAATACTAAAACTAATAACGGCAAAAGGCGGTCACATAGGGCAGTACTGACTGTCAGGGACAGTGGTCCATGCACCCACCGCAATAAGGATAGTACTAATTGTCAGAGACAGCGTTCCACATCCAATAATCGGGCAGTACTGACTGTCGAGAGACAGTGGTCCGTGCACCACGACGCAACCGTTGGAAATGCGTACCGATCAAACAGCGCAGCTCCTTATAAAGGCGATCGCTAGTGGGGGGGAAACCGTTACAATATTTTACTGGATTGGATACCAAGTCCTTTAGGCCAAATGATCGATAGAGTGAATGATTTGCGTCTGGTGCACGTTCCACTAGCGCCATCTAGTCGCCGTCTCTCACAGCTGCTAATCAATGTGTCCGCCGACAAACACATTATATGGAGTTATAACAGACAATTTATGGCTGAATCTTGATCATATTCCTGCCCTTATAGCAATTTATTTGGGGTCATGCACAACATGTCCATACTTCTCTAAGTGTCTAAACATACTATGCCGAAGGTACGTTACGCGCCCGAAGTTTGGCATGATTACGCCTGCAATGCTATTTGAATTACTGACGACACAATCACATTATGCCGAAATTACGTTGCGTTAAATAGCATTGCAGGCGTAATCATGCCGAACTTCGGGCGCGTACCTTCGGCATAGTGTGTTTAGACACTATTAGTCATCATCTCGGTAGTCACTCCCTTTCTAGCCATATAATATTTCACACCATCCATCCCTGCCATGTTAATTTATTTGGGGTTGATTCATAAAGTGTTTTTTCTATAAGTTTACCACGTGATTGCACATGTATTTATATCTACAGGGTCAAATTAAATCAGCTAGCGAAACTCCGTAGTCGGATGACTGATGGAATTGATATTTATGATAATCCATGATATAACAAAATAAAAAAGGATTCGATGATTTTTTTTTTGGGTAAACGACCTTAGTTGGTTACTTGAAATACCTGTTCTATTTAGTGTAAACTTTACAGACGTGATAAAACAAAAAAAAAAAAATAGTTTTTCTCTCGAAGTAGGTAACTTACACTACCATTGGTCGTTGACCCCCCGATTTTTATATTTTTTATTAGGCATATGTGTCGAGATCTATCACATCTTCGTTTATTTGGCCCTGTATTTTCATACCCAAATTATCTAACTCTCCTCTTGTAATTTGGCCCTGTATTTTCATACCCAAATTATCTAACTCTCCTCATGTAGCCACTCATACCTACTGATGCTTTAATTAAAACGTCCCGGAAACCTGTTCTTTAATCCCATGGCATTAATTAACGGATTAAGGCTTATGCTTTTATTATACGAAAAAATTGCAGCTTTACTCAGTCGGGTAACATATTCTGAGGCCCCTCGTAATGACTCAATAAAAGTAAATCCTGAAAACAAATCGTAAAACAAAATTAAGGCCCAAAAGTCAACATTTGTGAACGGATTAAGGCGGGTACAGATTAGCGCAGATTAAAACTAATCCCACTTAATATCCTCGTGTACTACCTGCTTTACGAATGGTAAATTTTGTTATCTGTGATAAACAAAAGTGATTAAATTACGATTCATTAACGAAAGTGACGTTAGTACTTGTGTTAGTACGTCGTCATAGTAGCGTCATTAAAGATGGAGACTCAGATTAGCAATGTTTATTGCGTATGTTTATGGCAGTACAGTATATATTGTTAATTAATATTTTATTTTCATAAACGGCGAGGAAAGAGAATTTACTATCATCACCTTTCTCTTTATAGACTGGAGAAAAGTTTCCACTTACCACAGTGAAAAGTCTATTATTTTCGTCATTCAAGCTAATGAAAAGTTTATTTTCTCTTGACTGTATCTACTTACCTACCTGTCAAAAAGAGTAAGGGGATCCAGACCTGGTTATAGTGGACAGTGGTGTACTATACCGTTTGGACCCGTGGCAAATTCAAGAGATGGGGCCCTCACTCAATGTAAAGAAGCTCTACCAACGTTACAGTTTTTTTTACTAGCACTTTTCCGCGACTTCTTCCGCGTAGATTTCATATTATCCCCTACAACATTTAGACACAGACCACTAGACCAACTTTGCTTAGTTGAAGCATAGTTGGTCTAGTGGTCGCAAACGTTACTGCTGAGCATGAGGTCCTATCCAAAAAATTAGACAAACAATGGGAAAAAGGTACAAAATGTTCGAAACCTGAATGTTGTCTTTTGTTGCAAATTTTCAAAAAAAAGTTCGCATTTATAAACTTATGTATGTTAGGATCCTCCTGTGCTCATGGCCCTCTCGGGCCGGGGGCCCCCTCTGGCTGGGACCCGTGGCATTTTGCCCCAATGCTACCCTATAGTTACGTCACTGATAGTGGATAAGACAGAAATTAAAACAAGAATAACTAGCAGGGGATCCAGGGGCAGAAGGGGTTCAGGGGATCAGACCGGAATAAATCTGTGCGAAGATTCTTTTCAACGTTGTTGGTGCTTTTGTTTTTTGTTCTGAAATTAAATTCAACTCCACCCCAACCCAACCCCTTGGGGATTACAAGCGTGATGTTATGTTTTGTGTAAATAAAAGTAAAATGTATAATAATCTGACACGCGTGGTTTATCAAGTAAGTATTATCTATATCTTGCATGGTATCGCTCTAAATACCATTCAGTAGCAAAAGTCGCCACTTGAAGCATTTCGTGTGGAAATAAATGTTTCCAGGAAATGATTCAAAAGGCCTTCATTTCTTAGAAAATATATGACCACTCATATGTATTTATTTGATATTAGATTAGATTTAGAAGGAGACTGTATTTAGATAAGATAAACAATAAGGACAAATAACAGACGGCATTATTAATAAATGTATGTCTGCCATGACCACTTTCCTAATATAAGTAAGGACCTAACACAATTACTAATACAAAATATAGAATTATAATTATTAGAATCAGAAATACAACTCCTTAGTTTAGAGTTGACCTCAACTGTCATGATTTTATGAAATAGTCATTCAATAGGGTAATCAACGATAAAATAGGGTTACAGCTCGAAAAAACCTGGATTTTTAGAAAAGCAAAAAATAAGCTTATCTACTGATTTGTTAATCAGTCTTTATTCTTATCTTGTTATATTATGATATGATCAAAATTATACATAAGTACTTGAAAAGCTTACAAAAAATATGTTTTAATGGCATACGCTGTTTTTCAATGTTCCTGAAAAACAACCTGAAAATTCCTTTTTCGAGTTGTAACCCTATTTTGTCGGAGGTGCGATATGAACTTAGAGTGATGTATTGATGATTTTTATGTTTATAATTCTATAAGTAGATACTTAAATATTTGTTATGGCCGCTGATCATTAGATCAAAATTCAACATGACACTGACCTGCAAATTGCAAAAAACGTAAGATTTTTTTTAATTTCGATGGCTTCCCTGTCGCTTTCCCCAGTCCCATGTTAGAGAGGGTGTCTATTGCCACTAGCCAGGAACAAGTTCTCTCGTTCTGTCAAACATATTGAAACAACAAATAAACCTTGCTGAAACGGGAGTAGAAATAGAAAAGTCAGACATGATTTCGTGGGAAGGAAGGTACAGTCAACAGCAAAAGTAGATGATTAAAATCAGAAATTCAATACTAATGAAAGGAGTTCGGGTCAGAACTGTGTGGCGTCGAAGTGGTTCAAAAGTATGTGATTGTTTATTATACCAAACATTTACTACTAGTACAGCTGCCATAAATATTCGTGATCAGTTTTGACTCCTATTGAATTTCTGATTTTGATCATCTACTTTTGCTGTTGACTGTACACTTTACAGTCGTGTTTGAAATAAATACATAGAAGTGAAATTCATGTGTTTTTCATGTTTAAAAGTGTTAGTAAATATTAAGTATTGCGTGGTTCACAGACGTCGTTTCTTGCCAAACGATTTTGCGCACATTTTTGACAACCGTAGTAATTACTATGTATCGTAAAGTACAAACCTCATGTTAACAATAAAATGGTCGATCCGTTGCATATACGCGTAATAGTGTACCTAACCACAGTTCTTTTAGTAGGAGGTAGATACGTCATTACGTATGCATTCCGAAAATCAACAACATTTCATGCTGAACTATAAATACGTATTTTTCACGTTGAAAATCTTCTGTAGTTACTTTTCTATAACCATGTAAATCAGTATTTTCATCCCTGTGCGAATATTTACATTACATGCACGTTTATTAGGAGCAGTGGTGGCCCAGTAGCCCCGACTTACGAGTTGTAGGTCGTAGGTTTGCACACAGACAGGCACTTTACTTTGTGTAAATTATTTCAACACCACTGCTCTCAGAACGGTGAAGGAAAATATTGTAAGAAAACCGTTCATGTGTGTCCATAAATTCGAAAACATGTGACATCTACCAACCCGCACTGGGCCCGATAACGGCCCGCTCTCTCACCGAGAGGAGGCCTGTGTCCCAGCAGTAGGAACATTAATAGGCTGACTATGCTGGCACGTTTATGACGTCACCATAAATGACGACCGTTCACTAACGTGACAAAAATGGCTCCAAATAGCATTGTAATGAGAGTTTTCGCGGCACGTAGACATAATTACGGTGGTAAAATTCTTGGCACTAAAATGGGATGGAGGGCGCTTGAGTCATGTAAGGCATTATTTTGGAGCGGACGGGAAACTGGAAAGGTCGAAAATAAATCTTGCTGTAGTTGATATTTTATGTACCTTGATAGGTAATTTTATATGTAGGTACCGACCTACACATAAAATTTTACCTACACGAAATGATGACCTCATTTCAGCCGAAAGACATCCACTGCTGGACATAGGCTCCCCACCCAAGCACCTCCACTGCGACCGGTAAAATAATATACACACAGGTAAAATTATATATTACTATAGGTCGGTACCTATAACCAAGAATACGATATTTTGAAAGTTTAGACTGGTGCTATGTATAGGTAACGACGACCAAGGTACGCTTTGTAAACCTATTGATGGTTGAAGTATGTTTTTCTCAAGACATAATTCTCTAATTATAATAATAAAGCTGAAGAGTTTGTTTGTTTGAACGCGGTAATCTCTGGAACTAAAAGTCGGATTTGAAAAATTGTTTTTGCATTTGATAGCCCAATTATTTTTTCTTCAACCTCGAGCAAAAAGATAAACAGAAACAACGCTAAGCAAAAATGAAGTAAAAGCGTGGGAGGCTGGTACGGGGGACAAGACATTTCGCGCTTACGAAGTCGCGGGTAGAAGCTAACCCTTTATAAAGGTAATCAATCATAGGAAGTGTAGCTCTCAATTGCTGGACATGGCTTCTACCAAGGTGCGCCACAATACCCGGTATATTGTGGTATCACCTACGTTTCTTTCATCATCATCTGCCTAGCCTTTTCCCAACTATGTTGGGGTCGGCTTCCAGTCTAACCGGATGCAGCTGAATACCAGTATATTACATGGAGCGACTGCCTATCTGACCTCCACAACCCAGTTACTGGGTAATACGATACCCCTTGGTAATTTAAGACTGGTTGTCAGATTTTCAGGCTTTTGACTACCCGTGACGACTGTCTAAAATCCACGAATTACAGCCGGGACCAAGGGCTTAACGTGCTCTCCGAGGCACGGAGGGGTCTCGGTATGTAAAGATGGTCACCCATCCACAGACCAACCGCGGCAAGCGTAGCTTAACCTGATCGATCGACCTGTGCGGCTGTTATTATTTAACCACGGGCCCCTACTAAGTTTCTTTCATAAAAAATGAAAATCGCGCTATAAACATTATATAGTATGGTAATACTAAAGAATGACTTTAAAATTCGTAAATCTTGCTTAATAACATTTCAAATCTACAAAAAGTAATTTCCTTTGTAAGAAAAATTTTCAGGTACCTATCGCAAACATTAAAGACAATTAAGTATTGCAAATGTTACCGTTTTATTTTGATTTACTGCAGTCTTAATTTTTTCAGTTGTATAGAGAGTTTTCATTTTTTCAGTAGATAACTTGTTTTCAGTCATTTCATTACTAAAGGAAAGAACGAGTACTTCGACGCCTAAGCGTTCTTTTGTTTTTGTAATTTTATTTGTATACCTAGTTAGTTTAGTCATTTAATTTATTACCTGGTAAACAGTTAACTATTGTAAGAGTTTAAAACATAATAAAATTTAAAGGAAAAGAATTTGAAGTGTTTTCAAATATATGTAGTTAGGTATCTAGAAAATATTGGCCTTTAAGCTCAATATAAAAATCCGAACTCTGCCATTCCAAGAATGAAACAGACATGATGTACTCAAACGGGGACATAACTTAAAGCAATTTAAGCGAACGCGACCGAAACGATAATACTATTTTATGAACACAGCCATTGTTTCTTACGTCACGTCGTCACTAACATTTTTAACTGTAGGAAATTTCCATGTGAAACACCTAATCGAATCGTGTGAGGCTAATGTTGGTAGGTATACTAGCTAGCCTGTATGATTCCATATTGTGCTGTTATAAAAATATTCAGTGTGGTTTTTGTGACGCGGAATGTTCCGTAGGTTTGTATTAGGTATGCGTAGATGGGTGACAATTGAGAGGGGCTTGTGGCTAAGTAATGACAGCCACAAGGGTCGTTCGATCAGGTTAAGCTACGCTTGCCGCAGTTGGACCGTGGATGGGTGACCATCTTTACATACCAAGATCTCTCCGTGCCTCGGAACGTTAAGCCGTTGGTCCCGGCTCTCATTTGTGGATCTTTGTCAGTCGTTACGGGTCGTCAGAAGCCCGAAAGTCTGGCAACCAGGCTTACCAAGGGGTTTCGTATTACCCAGTAACTGGGTTGTGGAGGTCAGATAGGCAGTCGCTCCATGTAAAATACTGGTATTCAGCTTCATCCGGTTAGACTGGAAGCCGACCCCAACATAGTTGGGAAAAGGCTAGGCAGATGATGAGTTCATTGGTGACAATGGTGACAATTAACCATTGTTTTTAATTCGGTAACTATTGCTTTTCGTACTGATGGAGAGCTTTAACAATTTTTTTGGGAAAATATTGATAGGTATCTATAGGTCCATAATTTCTTGAAGACATTTAAAAGTAGAACACGGCGTACGTTTGACTCCCTCTAATTGAACTCTGAATTCGAATATGCTTAAATATGCTTTCAGAAGGTTTTGAGGAAATAATAACCACAACTTACAGTGGAATTTATGTAATGAATGTTTAAAAAATCTAATTAAAAAGAAAGGTATTAATTTACTTACGCACATAAAAATTCCCAAAACAATATCATTCCTAATCTTAATCGCATAGTAAACCGATAAATTATAAGTAGTTAGTTTAGGTACTATTTCCGTGAATTGCATAAACGCTATCAGTTTTCAGTATCGCCAGTCTGAAACAATATTGAAAGTAGGTACCTATTTTAACCAATGATATTATAAGTGTAAAATTTACTTATAAATATCATTGATTTTAACATTTAAATTGATTGCAACACAACAGTGGGGCTCGTG
Source organism: Oligia latruncula (assembly GCA_948474745.1). NCBI lineage: Eukaryota > Metazoa > Arthropoda > Insecta > Lepidoptera > Noctuidae > Oligia > Oligia latruncula. Next base: position 12,031,041 of record OX419696.1, read on the forward strand.
GCTAAAAGATAACAGCCGCATGGCTCGATGGAAGGTGACCATCCATTACATATCGAAAAGCACGTTAAACCGTTGGTCTCGGCTGTCATTCGTAGACTTTTGCTAGTCGTTACGGGTAGGGTAGTCAGTAACCCGAAAGTCTGGCGTATTGTACCTATTACCCAGTAACTGGATTGTGGAGGTCAGATAGGCAGTCGTTTCATGTAAAATACTGGTATTCAGCTGCATCCGGTTAGACTGGAAGCCGACCCCAATATAGTTGAGAAAAGGCTAGGCAGATGATGATTTAAATTGATGGCAACACTGCTGTTACTACTCGCATTTAGGGGAGTCCCAGATTTCATACACCTAGCTACGATTAATGTTATCGTATTTCCTTGAGTACATGGTTGTTGAGTAATTTTAGAGTACTTACCTGCTTCTTCTTCTTGGTCGCTTACTTCATAGCTGAAAGGCCTTCGTGGCTTTATGAATGTTGTTCTTCCACTTCGTTCGGTTCTCGGCTACTCTCAGGGCAGTGCCACAAAGGCTGAAAGGCCGAAACAGTTTTATAAAGTGTGTCGTCCCACTCACTGGCGAACCATCACAAGAGAGACTGAAGCTGTGGCGAGAATGTGCATCCTTACCCAAACCGTTCGTCCCACCCGCTGAAGACCTCCCACCTGGACATGAGTTACCTTGGGTAACCTGGAAGTCTTTAAACAGACTCCGGACTCAGGTTGGCCGAAGCAAGGAAAACCTGTTCAGGTGGAGATTCTTTAGACGACTCCGCCTTGGAGTGTAAATGTGGATGGGACACTTAATATCGTGTCCTGCTTGTCCTGTCAGCTGCACGTTACAGGAACTGGTGGACGCTGGTGATGGCGCCAAACTATAGTAGCCGAATTCTGGGCCGAGTCTATTTAGATTGCTATCGACACGCTAAGAAGAAGAAGGGTGCTGTATCCGGACTAGTCTATTACTGATCTTGGTGACATTGGAGACCTCTCTGTCCTGCCAAATACGAGTCATAGCTTCGGCCATTTGAGTCCTTCTCTTGCTTTAAATATATATTTTATTCTGTTTTTAGTATTTTTTGTTATAGCGGCAACAGAAATACATCGTCTAAGAAAATTTCAACTGTCTCGCTATCATGGTTCATGAGATACAGCCTGGTAACAGACAGACAGACGGATAGTGGAGTCTTAGTAATAGGGTTCCGTTTTTACCCTTTGGATACGGAACCCTAAAAACGAAATGGAATGCATCCTTATAACTTCAACTAATAACTCTAATTCAATTACCAAACTATAAAAGTGAAGTGTATCTATATATCTCATTAGAGAATGAGATATTGGCCAATATTTCAGTAATGAATGAGATATTTGGCATACACTTCACTTTTATTGATCGGTAACGGAAAATATCAATCGATAGAACCAAGTATCTATTAGTGATTTCAGATTTCAGTGGTAGGTATGTACTACGTTGTACGCTAAGTATTTCCTCAAGGTCTTGCACATACTGCAACGCAGTTTTATCGCATTTTGCGAAGTGTTTACAAAAAAAACCCGAACAAAAGATTTAGTTCAGAATACTGAAAAGCTAAGTTTTCTTCTCTTCTTCTTTTTTTATTATTATGTAGTTTGCTGATCCCGACAGGGTGGGTCCATATTGATTATAATTTTAAGTTACCACCTAAGTAGGTATTTACATTGTGGAACGCAATAAACTTTTGAGCATTGAATACGATTGTATTTTGCCTAACTTTAACTCTTTACCTGAGATGTAGGTACTACTTATGTATTTACAGTAATGTCGTTGAAACCTAATGTTCACATGCGGGTCAAACGAGTATTCGGGGCGACTTTTAAATCGACGTGTTCTTTCTAGATTGCGTTAATGTGTCATAATATTAGGTATGTACCAAATTAAAGAAACATCCTTTGATTACGTGAAAAGATATAAGATGATCGCTGCACGAAATCTTAACCATTATCATAAAAAAAAAATCATGAACAACTGATAATGATAACAGTGTTAATCTCATATAGGTAAGTACCTAGATAATTGATAACATTAGACTAGTTTCGCATACCTACGCCGTAGGTAGGTACTTTATAAACACGGTCTAAAGCGTGTCTAATTTTCCAGACTTTTATTGAAAGATTAAAATGTTTCATGCCATTTATTGCGCCGTATTTTGAAACGTTATTGAATGAATCAATCTTCAGAAAGTACGCACTATATTAGAGTAGGTACCTATTCTGTGTAATCAAACCACCTTCACCACAAGTAAGGGCGGATTTCACAAATGAAACTAACTAAACTCCGTTCAAGAGTAGTCAGTGTCAGTATTCACCTATAATGATGACCCTGACAGCACTTGATCGCGGTTTAGATGTACCGCGGGGTAATTGCGTAACACACTAACAGTAGCAATAGCAATGGCTTTCATTTTGACTGTTCAACAACATTCATTGGGTTATTTACGTTGTTGAGCATGCAAATTTTTCGAACATAATATGCAATGGATTAGCAATAAATTTCAAAATGATTCAGCTTGTGATTGAAAGTGTGTGACGCAATTAAGGTCCTGATCGCGTTCCAGTTCCATTGTTGAAATTCACCCTAAGTAGTTAAGTATCCAAAACATTTTGTCCTAAGCTCTTCTCTGAGAGCTATACTCCTGTATGATCCATTTACATAATGTACTTGTAATACCTATCTAACATTAAATGTTACCAAAATGTCTGTATGTCTGTCTATTTTTAAGATATATTGACTAAACCGCTAATCCAATATTGATGGGTGTCGAGAACCCTTTTTTTTTTTTTTTTTTTTGCGGATGGGAAATCATCAAATTACCCCTCCCGCTCTGGGTGGAGCGGAAGGGAGTGTCAGACTCTTACTGACTAAAACCCACCCGTGTTCCTTCCTTAGCCCTTTATGTTCCGGGCCAGCGGTAACCCTTTCGGACAATCCCGCTGACCCGGACAATCCCGCTGACCCGGACAATCCCGCTGACCCGGACAATCCCGCTGACCGTGTCGAGAACCCTCAAGAAAAATCAACCCTTATAGATGTGAAAAGTCGCGTTAAAGTTTGTATGGGCAATCCTTGTGGACGAAGTCGCGATAAAATGCTAGCTACTAATTATAATCTTATCATTTAAGCACGGAAAAACCCCCAAGGTTTAATTAAGACCTACATTTCAAGTACATAAAGGTATCAAAATCGTACGTGACATTCTACACGTCACGTAGAACCATAGACAACGTCATAGTTTCCATACTATGTTCGCAATAATGTGGTTACTTGGGATGATGAAATTGCTAGTGATGTATTTGTTTTACCTGTTCTATCGTATTGCCTTTCATGTTCATGTTGACGTACAGGGAATTACGTGAACGTCACTACGTTTTAAAGGGAAAGGTCACGACTGATTGTTATTGTTTTCTTCTTTTGTTTACTAATAACTGAACTTTAATATTGTCCTCGTGTAACTCTTTCAACTGTTGTGACGTTGGTAAAGGTTATGACATAATTTCTACGCTACGCCCGGCGCCCACAGACGAGGCTTTTGTATATGTTGGTTTTAGAGATACCCACGGGGGAAAAGTTTAGTCTGAAAATATATGACGTTAGCAGCTCCAGTGTAGTCACCGTAAATGTGAGAATATTTATGATTGTTTGAAGTTTTCCGTAAAGGGCGCCTTTATTTCTCCATTCTTTTGAAGTACAAAGGTGTGATTCATGGGGCTTCGAAAGATTAATCATTAGCGATCTGTTAATTTTACCCGTTCTTTTGTCACATTAATGGCTCGCCACAGTATCTTTTACGTTAGGGAATTACGTGTGCGTTGTGAGTAAACGCTTGTGACTCCTAGTCTACTCAGTTGTTAATTAGTATGATTAATTATCCAACGCCTACAGCTAAATATGAGCGTCTTATGAGACTGCTGCAAATAAAAATCTCATGGGAAATCTCCATAGACTCCCCGCTGGGAAACTGTAGCATGGGCGTTGCATCCTATACTTTTGAAATTGTTCCATAATTGTCTTTTACGACACCCACACGTATAGGATTTTCAATACAAGCTAGTAAAGGGTTTCTTTATTTTTATACTGCAGTGTGACAGTGCTATAAGTTTGGTTGCCAGATGAAGTTGGAGGAGCAGGCAAACTAGACATCGAAGTCGAAAATAAAATAATAATAAAAAGATACAAATTGCTGGTGTTTTTGTAACTTGAGGCAATCTCTGGAAGTACTGATCTGAATCTGAAAACTCTTTCAGTAATGGAAAGCTACGGTGTCGCCGAGTGGAACAATTTAGGAAAGTATTTTTTTTTTAAATAAGATATTTCACGCTGACGAGGTAGCGGGCAGAAGCTAGTAATATTTTAAAGAGATAAATTGTTACTTTGTTTGTAAGAGGTAATCTCCAATTGATGCGATTTAAAAAAATATTTCACTAATAGAAAACTACACTATCGCCGAGTGCCATATGTTTTATAGTTGACTTTCACGCGAATGGAAGTCGCGGCTAGTCTAAGATATTTCCGTTTCAGTTGTAAATAAATGAAACCACTACTTATCTATTTATCATTCTTGTATCGTACTCGTATCGCAGTCCAGAAAGAACTATCGCAGGTGTTCGCAATAGACGTGTTAAAATTCACATCACGTCTCTCCGGTTCTTCCCGAAAAGCGTCCTAATTTTCCATAGCCTGTACCTACCGCGTACACGGCGTGGAAAGATCGTTACTTATTAGTGAAGTGTTAATTTTTGCCGTTTTGTCGTCACCTTATAAATCGTCACAAATGTCGTACGTTAGGAAAATACGTTTACGTAGTAATTAGAAGGAAAAGCACGTGATTGTTACCTTTGTTATTGTTTATTACCTTAGTAGACGTACAGTTCCGGGAAAATTAAGCCTTATGCGTAATCTATGGAGACTACGGATCTTGTTCTTTCTAGGAGTGCTTTTCCCTTGTTGATACCTACGAAGATAGGGGAAATTGCACTTAGACTGATATATTAGTTAGTCTAAGTACTGCAGTAATTAACGTATTAACATTGTAATGAAGTACACTCGAAACCTGGCTTCATCGTAAGTTTACGTCGTCGTTTCGGCGAAGTCTCCTTTGCATGTCTCCTAGCTTGACGTTAATTTCGACTCGGATCGACTCAAAGGAAATGCGCATTAATAATTATTATCTAGGATGAACTTATCCAGAATTGCAATTAAAACAGTTATAAAGAAAATCAGAATAGTAGGCAGTACCTACTGACATAGGTATTAGGGGATTATACATGAAACCAGGTTTTCTGAAAATTTTAGTTGGTTAAAGTTAACTTTAAGGTTTTCTCAATAGATATTTCTTATCGCTATAGTGCGTCACGAGACTTTACGGCAACAAGTCATCGACCCAGCTTTACATAATTATTTAAAACCCATCAGTATAGGCTATCTATAGGTTTGATGCTCATAGCAACTACGGCGGCCATCCAAAGATTTTTAATCAGAAAATTAAAACCAATTTGACACATCCGAAATACGGGATCATACGTATTAAATTAATTACAATTTAAACTATATTCGATCCACTTTTGATCGAGTGCATAAAACCCCCCGATCATCATCATCACATCCTCAACTCTCAAACAAAACCGAATTTTAAGCTTTTTAGGGTTCCGTACCAAAATGGTAAAAACCTTATGGTGAGACTCTGTCGGTCGGTCATAGCTGGATATTTCAAGAACTACTAATGCTATCGACTTGAAATTTGGGATAGTTTTAGATGACGTTTGCCCAACAATTTTGCAAATATGAAAGAAATAAAAATATATGTATATTTTTTGCAACAGAAACTGAAAGGGGGGTCTGAAAAATTCGAAGTGGCTATACTAGGGCATGTCGGGTATCATATGAAAGAGCGCGGTTTGCACACTCTCAACCATTTTTTATTTTTTTTTAGGCCGCATAGTTCTCGACTTTTGATCTCGACCCTTATCTCCGAAGTTTGCAAGGAGAAAAATCTGAAATAATTATATGTGATAGAAGTTTATGTAAAGATTACAGGAAAAATAAAACGAAGTCTCTAAATAGCACACTTTTTAGAAATCATCAACAAAAGATACATTAGTTCCACTATCGGTCAAGAGATGGCGCTGACATAAAACTGCAATATTCTATACCACAGTGCACAGTGTTAAAATTCTCTGACGAATATAGGCCTCGCCGATAAAAATTTAAAAACATATGATGTTACGGAACCCGACTTGCTCTTGTTTTATATCACAATAATGCGTCTTAGAGTAACTACACGAGACTCATCGGCGACAAGCCATCGACCCAGTATAGGCTATCTATAGGGTTGATGCTCATAGCAACTAGGGCAATCGATCCAGTCACCGTTTGTCTCACGACTAGCGATGCAGACAGAAAATAAAGGTAAGTACTCTTAATAAGGTTTCGGTGCAGCCCTATAAATCCTGGAAAAAATTTACCCTTTTCTTCGTAACGGAAAATCATGTAGGTAACCATGTATTCTAAATTAAGTTTATGAAAATGTTTTTCCATTTTCTTAAGTGGGCTGTAGCCAGGTAAGGACTTATCTATTTAGCAAAGATTGAAACCATTTTGACATGTCCGCTTTGTGCGGTGATACCTAAAAAGCTAAACGATACGAGATCATACTTTAAACTATGCAGGGTGACATCGACGCACAACAATTCAATGTACCTAATAATATTCGACGAAAAATTTCGACGCGGAGGGGGGACCCCTCCGTTGAATATTTTTTTTAAATCGGCGGCTTCTTACAAAAGTGCAATACCTATGAAAATGTATGGAACAGCAATTTTTTTTTAAGTAACCGACGAAAAATTTCAACCTTTCTTTTGTTATTTTTTCAATTTTTCTTGTTACCAACATGATTCTAGAATCATATTGGTAACAAGTGATGATTCTAGAATCATGTTGGTAACAAGTTATACGTCGATGTCCCTGTCACACTGTATAATTACGTATCCACTTTTGAACAAGTGCTTAAAAAACCCCTCCCAGAAACGATCATGATCATCACACTTATGGTTTGTTCCAAAAATGTCTGATGAAATAGTAAACAACCCTGTTCCGGTTAAATTCTTACGCAATCGCTCACTAAAGGGAATTAGTAACACATTCATCCATATTTAGAAGGTTTCAACTGTATATATCACACATTTTCCCAACAATTATTGTTTGAATACCCTTATTAAATTGTAAAAATGAGCTTATAAAATTGGTTAATTTTATTGTAAAATGTAAAACATATTTATGGTGATTTAAAATTAGAATTTCGGGTTTAAGTATTCAAATAATCAAATAGCATTCCATTTGTTTACATATTTTTCATCAGATATTTTTGGAACAGACTATGGAATAATGAATGATCACTGAAAATATAATTCTACACAAAAAACCAAGTGAAGTGAAGAATAAAAGTGCAGCGTCTATGACAAAAAGCTATCGTTTCAGACTGCCACGCCTTTATGTACTTGTTAAATAATTTAAAACACGTTTCAAACCAATTGGATCCGATGCGTCGTCGTTCCTTTGAAATAAATTACATAATACGAACTGCGTCGCAAAAAGATCACCCAGCCTTGAAGTATCATCATTATATGACATGATATAATGGCATAATAGATGCGCAGGATTCAGTACCTATATTATGTAAGGTTTTACAACTGATATAATAGCCATTACCGACCTATTATACCTACCCATTGATGTGCTACACTTAGTTGTACTGCAATGGGTATTTCATGGTTATTCTTCTGATTCATCAGTGCCTTTTCACAATTTTAGTACTTACTAGCTTCCACCCGTGTGGTATGTCGATAAAATGTCCCTTCCCAGTGTTCAATGTATCCCCATACCAAATTTCATCAAAATCGGTCCAGCCGTTTCGGAGATTAGCAGGAACAAACAGACAAACAGAAAGTTTTTTTAATTTTTTTATACTCACTCCTACAAAATTACAGCTTTCTAGTACTAACGGTCTCTTAGCGAAACCTCGGACAGACAGACAGATGGACATGACGACACTATAAGGGTTCCTTGTCAGAACTACGTAACCCTAAAAAAACATTAAAACAAAACTTGAAATAAATATAAAAACATGAGTTACTGTTCATCATACATTCAGTGAATTTCTTGCTGAAAGCGACTGTATCTCAGATATTCAGGCTAGTCTAAAGTGTAGCATGTGCCAGTCACAGAACAAGAGTGAATAATTACAGCGAAGTGTGGCAGTAAACAGTGGCTGAAGCTGGGTCAAATTTTAATAATGGCGCCACGGTATTTTCCATAAGGAAATAATAACGGAAGACGAATGGCGCCGTTATGTATTAATATGCTTCTGTATCAAGCTTATGTAGTTATTTATGAAAACACTGGACCGGAAAACGGTTGGAATATGTAATGGTTTTCCTATACCTATACTCTAACAGACTATGGTAATATATATCTAAAAGTATGGTAATTGGTGGTGCAGTAGGTTCTATGAGGCCATCATGTAGCATCGTCGAAAGCATCATCACTGACCTTAAAATGAAGTAATGGTCAAATAATTATTATCTAATACCTAATTAATTAATAAAAATAACAAAATTAAATCCTAACTTGACTAAAACTAAAATATAGCGTCGAAAAATTCATCCGCATCGCTGTAAATTGGTCAAATTGTAAGCCTTCAAAATTAAAATAGTCACTTTGCTATATTCAAGTGATTTTTGATAATAAATACAAAAAGTATGAAACAGCACACAATAAATATATCTACAGGTCATCCATACTATCCATGAATACTTATAATTTTATAAACGTCAAAGTAACTATATCTGTCCGTTGCCTTTTCACGAGTAAACCACTGAACCGATATTTATGAAATAGAGGTTCAAGGTGGCGTGGGACCTGGCGAAGGACATAGGCTACTTTTTATCCTGGATATTTGTATATTAAAAATATTATTATATACAGGGTGAATTGACAACATGCGACAAATCGAAATGGGAGATTGTACTCAACATTATGAACAACTTTTACTAACCTGAAATCGCGGAAAAAACATTAGCTGTACCCTACATTTATGTTCGCATAACTCGTCAAAATGTAGGAAACAGCAGATTTTTTTTTTCGCTGTTGCAGGTTTGGTCCCTTAGTAAAAGTTGTTCATAATGATGAGTACAATCTCCCATTTCGGTTTGTCGCATGTTTTCAATTTCAACCAGTATTATTAAATTATTATATTTATATTTATTATAATATTAAAAAATGATGAAATACAAAATACACGCAGACCAAATAGTGGGCAACAGCTAGTAGGTATTTTGTTCGAATATTACCTAACAGTCACGCGATTGTTTTGATATTGAGTTTATATATCACGTAAAGTGTACCTAGATATGGCCTACTTCCTTAAATGTTATCATGATATTACTCGGTAGGTACTTTAAATCTTGACATAATCATCCAATTTATCATTCATATAAATCCATTTTCCAATGGAAAATGTCTAAGTTATGTCTATCTACAGCCAGTGATTGATTGGTGCTTATCACACTAATATTATGACTGCCTATCTGACCTCCACAAGGTCAGATAGGCAGTCGCTCCATGTAAAATACTGGTATTCAGCTGCATCCGGTTAGACTGGAAGCCGACCCCAAAATAGTTGGGAAAAGGCTGGGCAGATGATGATTATAAAGGTGAAAGTTTGTGAGTGTGTTTGTATGTTTGCTACTTCTTCACGTACAAACGTCTGGACCAATTTTAATAAAATTTGGTATGGAGGTAGCTGACACCCTGGATTAACACAAGATACTTTTTATCCAGATATTCTCATGGGATCGATACTTATGCGGATGAAACCGCGGCGCGCTGCTATTTCCAAATATTTTCCGGAAGTCTGGCAAAAAAAATTCCTTGGATTCAGTTTTTGTTCGTACTTAGGTATTTAATGGAACATGTTCAACATATTCACAACTATTTGACAGGCTTCCGAGTTGAAAATTACACATTTTTTAGGTTAGGTATGTGATTTGCCTAATCCCCGGCAGCAAATAGCTGTCGGAAGAATAGTGTAAAAAAAATACTGTCAAAAAATAACATTGATTGATGTTCGATTAGGCACGGAAGCGTATCCATTGGTTGTGAATAGCTATGCTGGTTCACCTACATACCTATCAGCCTATACATATAGGTACACATGCACCTACATACCTTGGTGCACGTGCACATTGTGTTCTTAAGGTCAACCTAAACAAAAGTTATCCAAATAAAAGTAGGTACTTATTGAATATATTTACATTAAACATACATCTAAAAGCCAAAACCAACAAGGTTTTATCTGTAACTGAAACAGAACAAGTTTACAGACAGCATTACGGATTCTTTGTTTAGTTTTACATGTTTACAGACAACAAACATGCTTTTATTTACAAAGAGCCGTCATAATATGTAATTCTCACAGTGATATAACGCCCGCCCATGCGCGTCCTAGGACAACGCGTGACGTCACGGCTCGGGGTCGGCGACCTCAGCTGACTTGCGCATTTTGACAGATCGAACGGAAAATTACCGGCAGCGGTGCTTGGAAAAAATGTAGATATACACGTATAAAAGAGCGTTTTATGCGCGAAGCGCTCGTGCGTGACTGAAATTCATAATGCAATTACATGGTTCATGCAAAATAAAAGTTTTATAGCTTTTAAAAGTAGAAAATTGAGGAAGAAAATTTTTAGGGAGGTTATTTTCTTGCTCATCAATAAGCACTTACTAAAAAGAGGAAGATTACAAACGTATAACAGTTTTTAGGCAGAAACGTTACTGTTACCTGCCTAAATACCTTTTCCCGCTTTTCTTTACTTTTCCCGCTGACGGGGATGCCAACGAATTTTTTGATTCCCTATGATTCTTTACCTTTGTTTTGTTTTATATAAATGTACTGGTATTATTTTAAGTCTGTTAGCTTATATATTATGTAAATATTATCTTGTTGGAAAATATTTACATAACTAGCTCGTTTCACATGTTAAAAATGACAGAAAAGTTTTTTTTCCAAAGTTTCTTACCGTAATTCCATGAAATAATGGAAAATTATAAATTTTCTACTGATCTTTTCCTAATTAATTCACTGGTGCGTCTTAGAGATCATAATAAGTACATAGCATAATCATATGAGGCTTATCAATGAAGTTCTATAATCCTTTTATGTAGGCTTGAGTAAAGCCGGCTTAGTACCTACTACAAGCCCCTTGGGTCCTACACAAGTAATCGATCGAACCATAGAGCACGCAAAACCCTCGGCGTAGGCTGTTAGAGGTGGCATTATCAACACCTTCCGTACCATTTCCGTACAAACCAAGCGTTTCATCATTTACTCGCGCTACGACCCACGACACACATGACGGCTTTGAAGGCGGTTTGTGACAGCTAAGGCAAGGGATTTTTAGGCAAGGCACCCGGCAAGGGATTTTTATGCGACGAATAGGAATAAACCTTAATAGTATGACAATATAATTGAAATTTCAATGATAATCATCGTATGTACAAAAACAAAATGTCGGCGGCCTTTAGAATGCCTCGGAATCCCTCGGGATTCTTCGGCAGCCATCGGCATCCCTCGGCATGCTTCGGCAGCCATCGGCATCTCGAGGCAAGGTCGCATTACGGGTATTCTTATAAAGATCTACTGTTGTGAAAAGACCGCGCGAGCATGATGTCGCAAGCGCAACGGTACGCATCGGCGGGTCTCGGGCCACCATCTCGGGATACCACGGCATACTTACTTAGTTGCCGTCAGTATATGCTTGCAAGTAGTGATGCTGAAGGATGGCCCTGCCGTGCCGGGCCGTCAGTGGGCAGGCCCTGGTGCCGTCAACGTTCTTTCGGTACCTACCACAAATATTAGTACTGTCACATATCTAGACGCTGCCGGGGCGGCAAGGCGATTCTGTGCTCTATGGATCGAACGCTTCCAGGCTTTTAACTTAATATGTTCGTTCAGCCTGTACCACAAATATCTGTCCTTCCACGTAGGTACAGTAACCCCAATTTATATAATTAAAGTAAATGGACTGGGGTTTATTAATGCATTAGGTTCCAGGATGGCAACGCTAAGGTAAAGTAATGGGTTCATCGACCTCAAATGTTACCATGTTAGGTTTGTAGATAATTGAAAGAGATGGAGCCAAATTAAAGGAACTAAGTACCTACATATTTAAAATCTTAAAGATATAAATTATTTAAGTAAGTTTTTTTTCCAGTAATGAACTGCAAGCATAACGGTAAATCTCGATGTCTTACTTGATTTTGCCTGAAACACTCGAAATGTAGACAAAAGATGATCTGCTATGTTATGAATATTGGGAAAGCAAGTCTTGAGACAAACCGCAATTTTCAGAGCGCACAATGTAATGTGTTGCTTGTTTATTATCAAAACCAGTTCGCGAAACAATTGTGAACCATTTGGTCATGTGACACTATTATTCAAGTTGGTATAAGATACCATTCTACATACTTAAGCTGAATAACGTCTAATTGTTATTCATACTCTCAAATAACTCGTTTTTATTTAATTCTAACTTTTGCAGTTCAATTGCTAGCAGAATAATAAATATCATCATGTCTTAATAAACCGCGAAGGTACAATTATTGGAGCTTATATCTCCATTCACAACATTCAATTAAAACTTCTTATTATTTTTCAAACACTTAGCGACGAATATAGTTGACCTTTTAAAGCTGAAGCTGAAAGGGAGAGGCATTTTCACTAAGATAAAGCAATTCGCTACAGGGAATGCAGTCAGAGAAACTCTTGCTTGCCTGACCTTTGCCTCAAAATAGAATGGAACGCAATTTCGAGCATTCAATTCCTTTTTTCTTGAAAAACAATATGATCAATCTTTTTATATACTTAGGTACTTATGTCATCATTTCAGCCGAAAGACGTCCACTGCTGGACATAGGCCTCCCCCAAGCACTTCCACTTCGACCGGTTCTGTGCTTCTCGCATCCAATGTCTTATGTAGTCGAACATATAGGTATTCAATTGGATTGTTTGCTGTAGATTCAAGATTGGCTTTTTCGAAGTTGCAATACGACGACCAATTTTCAACTTCTCACTTTCAGTTTTTGTTGCTTTCTTTGGAAAATTCATGAATAGGTAAATTTTTAGTACCTATACAGGGCGAATTTCGAAATTATTTCTAGAATTACTTTAGTTATCATTCTGATAAAAATTGGGTTATTTCCTTTATTAGCGAGATACTAATAAAAATGCACTGTATTATCTTGATAAATCACCATGTTATGGGGTTTTTCCACAGGAAAATATTTGCTTAAATTATCTATAAATAACATGGTTTGCCCATGCATATTCAAACATTATTAAAACGTATACCTACGTGCAAAACACTGCTTATCATTACATTCTTCTCCATAGGTACCTACGCTTTGGAATGGGCAACTAGCTTCATATTTTCTGACTGACCGACTTCTTGACAATTCAAAAGTGCCTGTTAATGGTATAATTGAAATAAATGCTTTGAGTTTGAGATTCAAGTACATACATACATGGATCATCGAAAGAGGAAAATATGATAACTAGTTAAGGCTCCTACAAACAGGCGCGACACGCAGCGCGGATCGCGCGCGACACAAAGGCACCGCAAGTCGCGCGACGAGCGGTGCCTTTGTGTCGCGCGAGATTCTCGTCGCGTGTCGCGCCTGTTTGTAGGATCCTTTATGGTAATCGATCGCAACCTTTGATACCAAATAATGTGCGTTTTAATTACAAGTGTTAGATAACGATAATTGCTCGCAGTTTCTGAAGATACCCGACATACCCCTAGTAGTTTTTCTATTTAGTTTGTCAAGCGATTATGGCAGTATTCTAAAGTAAAAACTGTTGTGGTCAACGGTTTAACAGTGGACGTACCTATACGAATTTTACTGTTTAACATTTTCCGGGACACTTAACGTCCCTCGATGTAATAACAATAAAACTTTTATTGTGTCTCGTTCAGTGTCCTTCAATGTGCTTTAGCACAACCTAGGTATAAAAAGCTTCGGCACAAGGCAAAAACGCCGAAAAAAACACGTTTGTTGTATGGGAGCTCCCCTTATATATTTATTTTATTCTGGTTTTAGTATTTATTATAGCGGCAACAGAAATATATACATCATCTGTGAAAATTTCAACAGCTATCACGGTTCCTGAGATATAGCCTGGTGGCAGACGGACAGACGGACAGTGGAGTCTTAGTAATAGGGTCCCGTTTTTACCCTTTGGGTACGAAACCCTAAAAATAAACCCCTTTCTGTGCATTTTTTGTCTCTCTGAGTTTTCTATTTCAGCTGAGCTCGCGTAATTTCCGGAAAATCTGCAAATAGGTACAAGTTGTACCTATTGTGTTGTTGTTGTTGTGTTGTGTAGTAGGTACCGAGTTATGTTCCTGAAATCAATCTACTTTCTGCCGCATTCCTAGCATTATAATGTGTAGCATTTCCACGTTATAATAGCAACGTAGATATTAGATTTTGTTGCTTTGCTTTGCTCTGTGAAACACATGACACACGCAATCACTATAGGCTTGGCAGACAAATTGTTGTTCGTACGTTATCATATCACGTTACTATTCGAAGCGTGCCGATACAAAATACATAGTTCTATTCCCACCCACACCAACGTGGCAACGGTATACTATTAAGATTTAATAATAGAGTTAGTAAACAGTGCGTTTGTTGGCAAACACATTTCCTAGAGCTAGCCTAGCTCAAAAGCTATGATGCGGAAGACGACTGTGCGAAAATAGCGAAAGGAAAATGGCGCTAGACGAATAATTTTAGAATAATAGTAGAAACTTTTGTACCTAAATGTTGTAAACGCATTAAAAACATTCTCTAGAGTGGAGTAAACTAACCGGATTTAATATCTACATCGCCATAAATTATTGGGCCGATCGATCAGGTTAAGCTACGCTTGCCGCGGTTGGTCATCTTTACATACCAAGACCCCTCCGTGACTCGGAAAGTACGTTAGGCTTAGGTGGCTGGACTCGGCTGTCATTCGTAGATCTTTGACAGTCGTTGCGGGTCGTCAGATGCCCGAAAGTGTGACAAGCAGTCTCACCAAGGGGTATCGTTTTAACCCAGTATAGTTGTGGAGGTCAGATATGCAGTCGCTCCATTTAAAAGATTGGTATTCAGCTGCATCCGGTTAGACTGGAAGCCGACTTCAACATAGTTGTGAAAAGGCTGGGATGACCTCCATAAAAATATCTAAGTTCTTATTTCTTCCGCAAAAAAGTAGAAATATTTACAAGTAATAAGATGTCTGAACTTTGGTTGTTTTTATCAAATTGGGCCTAAGTCTAGTAACCTCTGGCACTAGTACAATCTACTGCTAAGCAATGATGTTTTCATCTTTCAACCGTCAAAGTCTTCCTGGCCGTTACTTGAAGAATTGCCAAGGTGCCAACACCTTTTTTGGTATTGCTTCACATAGCCAGATAAAAAAACACTTTTTCACCAAAATCACTCAAACTCAAAGCATTTATTTCAATTAAACCAATTACAGGCACTTTTGAATCGTCAAGGGGTCGGTCAGTTAGAAAGATGAAGCTAGTTGCCCATTCTAAAGCGTAGGTACCTATGGAGAAGAACGGGTAAGAAACTCCATGGACACTCTTTTAAATCAAAATAATATGGTTACAAAGTCTTGCTTACATCATTCATATTAAAAATTATGCACGTGAGAACGATGCAGAACGTTAAAAGCGTCCGTAATGAAAAGACGAAAAAAAAATTCAAATATTAAATTAAAATAAGCCATGGCAGCAAAGAGGTAACCAGCACCTTAATTGTGTAACACACTATTACTCTCAATTTGAATCATTTTGAAGCTTATTGCTAATCCATTACTCCTTATGTTCGAAAAATGTGTCTGCTCAACAACGTAATTCACGCAATGAATGTTGTTGAACTGTCAAAATGAAACCAATTGCTACTGATAGTGTGTTACGCAATTACCCTGCAGTCCCTACTGACGGCGCCCGTTTACGAACATGACACATGTATTGTGTCTTCTGGAAGGTATCAGAATAGGAGTGTTCAACCTAGCAGTGCGTCATCTAAGTATGCGTGAGTTAGTTTTAATAATATGTCCGCGTGTGTTGACACAAACAGCCTTATTACAAAACAAGGTTTATCTGATCTAGGTTTAAATCACCGAGCCATTTTTAAATTTCGAACTTATAATCTAACAAAGTTAAAGTTCTTATTAATAGAAAAACTGAAGTAAAACCCGAGTCTACATTGTCAATTTTGCCTAGGTCTAAAGTTAGAGCTCGTTTTGTAATAAGAAGAAAAAGGTTTTGGTTAGCTTCGCTTTCATAGCGGTCATGAGAACACTACCAGAAAGAATTGCCTTATTTTTTGGCAGACATCAAGCGGACATCACTCAGCTTGAATAAATCTTACCTAATCGATTTCATAATTACGAGTACCTACTCAGTGTAAACAATATTGATTAAGGTTATAAATAAGGAGCTTAGGTAATACAGAACATTGTTCTCGTAAAGTAATGCGTGATATGCTAATTAATATGTAGATTGTAGGTACTTCTGAATTTGATAAGATTAACATCATCATCATTCAAAATAGGTAATGAGGACAACCATTCGAAATACAAAACTGAATCATTATAAAGGCATGTATGCATTTTTAAGCTGTATGCATTTAATTACAAAGCTTAAAATTGAGGCAAATTAGATCTTCTTGTTAACTTTGTCTTGAAAGTACAGTAGACAAAAGAAGTAAGTTAGCAGGTGATATATTCACCAATATTGTGACCCGGCCTTTGTCGTAGCTTGTTTGTCTAATCAATACCTGGTTGAGAAAGTTCGTGAAGATTTTTGGTCGTTAGTTCTCTGAATGAATGAATTTGGCACTCAGATAGACCATGTCCTGAAATAACACCACTCATCATCCGGAGATAGACCATGTCCTAAAATAACAACTCATCATCGAAGATGAAGTATGAAGAAATTTTCCTAAGATGACACAACAACAAACACAACTGGCGAAATGTGGGTGTACTTATAAGTACACGTCTACCTAACACGTCGGGGCTTACATGGGCTGATATGTATGTTGTTTTCCCTAAGATGCTAGTGAAAATTCCTGCAATAGTCAGTATCATAATCAGCCTATAATGTTCCCACTACTGCTGGGACACATGCCTGCTCTCGGTGAGAGGGAGTGGGTCGTAATCCACCACGTGGGCCCAGTGCGGGTTGGTAGATGTCGAATGTCTTCGAATTTTCGGATCTAGGACATGCCGGTTTCTTCACGATGTTTTCCTTGACGTTTTGAGAGTATAAAGGTATGAGGAACAGGGTGTAAAGTTCACTCATACTCTATAGAAAAGGGAGGATCCTCCGACCAGAAGGGTGTTGTGTCTGGCGGGCAACTGCCCGATGATTCATGTCGGGCGGTTGTATCTATGCTAGTTGCGCGGTAAACTCTGCTTGCGCGATGCAGGATTTTGCGTGACGTCAGTATGACGCGTTGCTCGCATGTGGCGTTGTAGCACGGATACCGCTACATGAGCAGTGGTAATGAAATAATTTACACAACGTAAAGCGCCTGTCTGGGTTCGAACCCACGACTACAACTCTTAAGCACTGCTTTCCAGTCATGCAGTCAGTAAGAATGATAATATTATTATCGTTGTTTACTTGATTGTGAAACTCTTCTGCTATCTGTACCATGTCTTACACGTGTTTCTCTAAACAATATTTCGTCTTAGGTATTCTGTTATCGTAATGAATCACTAATACCAGGCTCACGTGAATCAGGCCATTAAAACTCTTCATTCAGGTATGCGTCATAAGCCTACAAATTCTTTGGTTTGAAATAAGAGTCAAGGTACCTACTATATCGGTAATCCAGTGAGGTGTTTGGCTAATATTAGGTCACCTTGCTTAGTTTTTTGGGTAGGTTGCACCTTCCAGCTGCCTGTCATGATGTCATGGGTACTTTTTAGTTCTATGGCACATCGCAAAGGGAAGCACTAATGATGTCTGTGTTTACCTACACCAAAAATAAAAGTCGTTTCTTATCAGTTATTTTTGTACAATGTAACTTTGTTTAAAGTAGAGAATGCCTGTGGAGTCCGTGGAAGCGAGTGCTAGTCGCACCGAGCCGTGTCGCCGCCGCCGCCGCGCCGCGTCTCAACTCGCCGATGCCGCGATGACGCGCTGCATGGTCACGCTGCCTATACATGCAGACCGCGTGCAACGCGCTGTGTTGGGTTCGATTCCCAGCACTAAGTTATTCAAAACATTAGATAAATGACACTCCAGGTAAAAATTACTGTAGGTACCTATTCCTAGGAAATCTACTAGCTCGTTAATATTCTCAAACTATTCATCATTACAGCAGCTAGCTAGGTTATTGCTTTTCAAGTAGCATCCTTGGTATGAATTTGCTGTAAAATATTCAATACAGACGTGCCCCTGAATACATCAAGAGGTATTAAATCAGGCATTGAATACCGAATGTTTTAGATACTTTGAGTGCTGGAAAATTGTTATTTAAAAGCAGTCATGGGTGACGTGAAAATAAAGAGTATTAAAAAAAAAACGACATTTGCTGGCACTTCATTGCCTGAAAAGCGCTGGCTGAAATTTCTCTGAAAGGATTAGCGAGACTATTATCAAGAATGATAATTATTGATGTAAATAGAAATGAGTCAAGTACAGTCTTCTTAATGGATATTCATGAGTATCTACCTACCTATCTATCTAAACATCGATCTAATCTAGAACATCAGTCTCAGACTAGTCATAGAATACATTATTTATATGTACCAAGTCCTTAGCTACCAGTGTCCTGAAACTCAAAGTTATTGTTGTAAAAGCCAAGTACAGACCGACAACAATTCTAACATAAAGCTTTATCAAGGACTAACAACCATAAATAAACGACCCTAAATTACCCTATTCAGTCAGTTAATTTCAACAAAACATGGCCTTCTAGAAACTGTTAGAATAACATAAAAAAACAGGTTCCCTGTATAATTAGGCTATCAAAAAATCATGCTATTAGTGAGTAATAATTAAGCATGGTTTGTAATTTCGCATATTACATGCAATTAAGGTAACCTACCTTAGTACCTTAATTGCTATGTTATCATTTAAGTTATTAAGTATTTTTCTTGTGTATCAATTTTTTTTTATCATAAAAAAGTTGAAGTTTGTATTTTTTTCTGTAAATTAAAATAATAAGTAAGTATATTAACAACTAATATCTAATTAATTAATAAAAATAAGAAAACTACACTTAATCAGCTTCTGGAGGGAGGTAGGCTGGTTGGAATAACCACCGAACGGCCGCCATGGCCCACTTGAAGGACCAAGTGCGGAAACCAAACCCCATACCATAGAACATAGCTGATGACAAAATGACATCCTAACTTAACTAAAACTATAGGTACACAAACTAAAATATGTCGTCGAAAAATTCCTACGCATCGCTGTCATATTTAACAAGTCTTTTATTTCTTAGGACAAAAATGTATGCACTGACTGGATAAACTTCTAATAATACACTAACAAACTATTCAAATTAAAATATAATATCCTGACCTAACTAAAACTATTAACAAACTAAAATATGTCGTCGAAAAATTCCTCTGCATCGCTGACGACTGGTAATATATTTTTGTTCTTTCATTTTATTCATCAGCCCGCGTATTGGTCAGCGTGAAATTTCACCCTCCCGTTCACCCTCTTAGGGGTGGAATTTCGAAAATTCCTTTCTTAGTGGATACCTACTCTTTCCAAAGAACACACCTTCTAAATTTCATGTCTCTAGGACCAGCGGTTTAGGCTGTGCGTTGATAGTCAGGATTTTGAATTTTATCCATACTAATAATTCGAAAGTAACTCGCGAAAAGGTAACATACAGACAGACAAACACCGTCTGTCTGTATGTCACCTTTTCACGCCTTAAAATTTGGCAGAGAGATAGATTGCATCCCGGGATCATAGGACAGTTTTTATTGACATACCTCGCGGGCGAAGCCGCGGGCGGAAGCTAGTATAAGTATTATATATAGACTAGCAGCGTATAATATATAGACTAGCAGGGCCCCGCGGTTTCACCCGCATAAGTGTCGATCCCGTGGGAATATCGGGATAAAAATCTATCCTATGTCCTTCCCCGGGATGCAATCTATCTCTCTACCAAATTTTATCGAAATCCGTTCAGTGGTTTAGGCGTGAAAATTTAACATACAGACAGACAGAGTTACTTTCGAATTTATAATATTAGTATGGATTTATTTATGATATTTGCTACCTTATTTATCTGCCAATCCCAAATAGCGCCCAGCCGGTTTCCTAACCCTGTTCATTCATATTCAGATATGGTTTTGATTCTTCACTTTTAATCCATTCGTATAATTTATTTCCTAAACAAACACTGCTCGATATCAGACAACCAAAAAAAACGTAATATGATAAGTTTTCTTATCACGTTGTCAATCTCATTTCCATTTATATGAAATTTGGCCTTTAACCACAATCCCCTTATCGGGTTAATACGGTACGTGGGGAGTTTTGGCCCGGTTAGACCAGCTCAAGGACAATACATTATTTGGGTCACCCGGCCAAGGTCGAATCTCCTGCACTGAATTGGAACATGAAGGCTTTTCCTATTGTTTTTATTACCACGTTGCCCGGGGCCGTTATTCGAGCACGTTGTTTCTGTTAAAAACGTCATTCGAAAAAAAAAATGACGTTTAAGAGATTACAGGATCTAAACGCAAAAAACGCAAGTTTTAGAAACAATAAAAGTATATGATCGACTACAGTAGACAAAATCAGAAAAATATATGATATTCTTCAGGATATATGCTAGGCAGTTAGTGTGTTGAAAACATAATACAACTAATTTGATACCATAGAAAAAAAAATGAACATACCTCTATAAACTTTCTTTTTACAATAAAAACCATACTAATATACTTACATACAATCATTCAGATTTTTTGTCAAATTATTCTCTAAAATACTAGTGTTTTAATTTTTTAGTCCAAACAATAGATTTTTTATAATTAAATAATTGCTTCATATTTTGCAATAAATTACCAGCGTTGTGTCATCGCGCTTCTCTTTCTTTTCTATGCAGTCCGACAGTGACCGCAATTTAGGTCATGTAAGCCCATGTAAGCCCCTTAAAACAGAGACCATTTCCATTGGTACTTTTTAAGCGGTTTTAGTTTCCTTCGAGTTTAAAAAAAAAAAGTTAATCCTACTATATAATATTATAAATGTGAAAGTTTGTGAAGATGTTTGGAGGTTTGTTACTCAATCACGCGTAAACCGTGGAACAGATTTAGATGAAATTTGGTATAGAGATAGTTTGAGTCCCCGGAAAGGACATAGAATAGTTTTTATCCCAATATTCCCACGGGATCAAAACTTACGCGGGCGAAACCGCGGGGCTCTGCTAGTTAAAAATAAAATCAACGTCTGAAAGTTGATAAGCTCTGAAGATTTCTTTATTTGAAATTCATGAATAATGAATAAATTATTGGCTTCGTTACCAACGTCAATCTTCTGTGTACGTCCGTGAGTGCAAAAGTTCGTTCACAGACATTTGCGTCAATCATCACATTAAAAAAAACATTACCGACGACTGTTTGTAAAATCTATTTAAGCGCCGTCTTACAGCTTTCAGCGAGAACATGGTTATTATTAAGCAGAGGCATCCTGAAGCTCAGAGCTAGAAATAAAACACTGTACAATGTTCCTTTCTTTGTTCAGGTACTTACTTACCTATACTTGTTTCTATTCTATTCATGTCAAATGGAAACGTCCGGTACATGTACAGGATTGACAAACGCAATAGTAAAGTCACGTTAATGTCAATGTGTTGTTACTTTTTTATATAGCAGCAGAGCAGTAGTCACTAAAATAAAACTAAAACTCTTGTATGACGTATTTTGGACCAGTTTCGTTTGAGCCGTGCCTCCTCTTGAAAAATTATTTTGGCGAGTACTGAAAGAGAAGTTTTAAAAACGTTGGGGGTCTTAATATAGTGGTGTAAACGTGTAGTACAGTTTTGGCACTGATTCAGAAACAAACACAACGTAAACATCAGAGGAATTCGCAATGACGTGGGTACAAGCCCCCTCCGGATACAATATTTAAGACGTTCATCGTTCGTTCAAAGCACAGATGGACCGCTGTTAACAAATCGTTTATTTGGAGAAACATCAACGTAATTGCTATTTTACTATTTTTTACGTCTTTGTTTTTCCTAAATTAAATACGATTCTTAAGTGCTTTGTCATATTTAACAAATTTTTGGGGAAAAAAATACATTTTCGTCGATGTTTCTCCAAATGAGCGAAATAATATAAGTAGGTACCAATATTATTTTCAATAGGCCATTTTGGGTTTTATTTGACCAGCCTTTTAATGTTTTAAGTAATTATTGGCAAGAAATAGTGTGAAAATCTAAATGAGTTTTTGCTGCTGCTGAAGCTGTCCAAAAACAATTTCTTTGCCAAAAAAACCTTTTTCCATTCACTCGGGCTCTGACTAATGGCGCCATAAAACGTAGTGTTTCGCTTTTAGTAATCTTTAATTTTAGTCTACTTACGCCTCTTTGTAAATTACGAATCACTCATGTATGCGAATCGTAAATAGTCATCCAGGCCATATTTCGGCTAAAGCGGCCAATCTCAATGGAGACTAACCTTCGGCGCAGGAGTTACTATAGCGCACAAGTGTATGCGCAGACACAGGTGCACTCCCTCGTCGTTGACTCTCGTAGTCCGCTGGAACGACACGCAATCCACGACCGGAGAGAGATCAGCGGTGCTATTCTGTAAAAAAATCACCGTGATAACTTAGGTGAAGTGAGCTGTCATTCCACTTGATGCTAAAGATTTACACTATTGACAGCTCACTTCACCTAAGTTTTCACGGTGAGATTTTTACAGAATTGCATTACAGGGCGTAAACATGAGTGCTAAGCTTTAAAGCTCATTAGTTATTAATTAAACACGATCAAGTGTTTTAGAACTAAAGTTTTCTATTAGTAACACCTCCTTAGACTTTGTGTCTGCCGAAAATAGAGACAGGATTGCTTCAGGTGTTCTATTATTCAGTCGTTGAAACTTTAACTATACGTAATTACGTCATACCAACCAAAGTAATGATAGGTATTTAATTTATTTCTTAGGCTAAAAATATATACACTGACTGGACAAACTTCGAATACTAAATAAAGTAACACACTAAAAATATAGGTAATATCCTAACCTAACTATAACTAAAAACGTCGAAAAATTCCTCCGCATCGCTGTCCACTGGTAATGTGCAGACGCCAGCACATCAAGCTACTACAATCTGTCAAATTTCTTAAATAGATTTTCAACTTTATCGCTAATGCATAAGGTTCAAAGTTGATTGCGAACATTTGACAGTTTCGGGTAGCTTGATGTGACCCAAAGGACTGGCGGCATTACCACGTTGTATGGCAATACTTCGCTCTGGCGAAGGTAAAGGTTAGAATCAAAGTTGTCTTTTCCAAGTACGAAGAGTAAGAACCATTTGTCGAATCCTCATTGGCTGAAACTGAAGGATATACCGAATTTCACATCAAATATGTATTATATGAGTATCGATCATAATGCACTGGAAGCATCCTTGTCCTATTTACCTAGTTACATTCCTCATGTACCTTTAATGGCTGAAACTGAAGGCTGTTATAGTAACTTTATTGACGTTTTAAGTGTGTTTTGTTTGTGGCTTTCTTGCCGTTGAATGTGTTGACAGCAGTGTAGAAGACTGGATATGTAGAGCTGAGGGCCTAAAAAGGCCACTTTGGCAGAATCATAAACGGATATCAATATGAATCATAATATGGCGAAGACAGTCCGAGTTTTTCTTTTTTTCGCTGTACTACGTAGGTATAATCAAAGAGATTGGATTGATTGGTATTTTAGCACAGGCAAAAAAAAATTGAAAAATCCTTCACTAATGGGATTTGATACGATTAACTGTCCATTATAATTCATATAACCTTTTATGATTCTGCCAAAAGGGCATTTTTAGGCCACCTGAACTGTAGTTGAATTATCTTTATGAAGATTTTCAGTTCCCAAAGAAACAATCTGCCTAGCCTTTTACGAACTATATTTTACATAGAGCGACTGCCTATCTGACATAGAAACTGGGTTGTAGAAACTGACCCAAAAACCAAAAAGCTCTAGCCCAAAAGTCTGAAAACTCCAACAACCAACCAACCAGTCACAACAACAGACTTTTGGGCTTCTGACTAGCCGTAACGACTGTTAAAGATCTACGAATGACAACCGGGACCAACAGCAAGAAGCAGGGAATGGTCAATGGTGTCTAATGAATGGTGCTCCATGGACCGACCGCGGCAAGCCTACTATAACCTATGATCGACCCACGAGCCCAGCCAAAACGTGCCTTATTTGGCCTTTTAGACAGATCAATTAATTAAGTAGGTATCGTGTGATCTTTCACAAGCAATTGATTGACTTTATTACAACCGAAATGTTCTCTAGTAACAGTTTAACAGTTTATCTCATGCCTTTGTTTCAACAGTAAACGTCTTTAATTTGCCTCATAAATGTGCTGAAACAATACAATGGAATGAGCTCTTTATCACACACACTGTATTTATTGCTTTCTGACCGTTAAGGCTGTGTGGTAATAATTATGTGGGTTGAATATGTTGCTTTGAATGTACTGAAATCCAGCTTACAGAATGCATGGATTGTTCGGGAATGGTATGAATTAATTGGGAAAAAGAAAAAAAAAGAAACTTCATAAGTATTCCTGAAAAGCAACTGCAGTAAAGGTTCGTCGTTGGGAAGCGCGTAGTAGTACTAGATGTAGTAGACTTTGATAGATGTATTATAAGTGTTCGCAACCTGTAATACAGTTTTCAGCTGCCTTCACTCCCAGATGGATATTATGTTCGCAAGTTGTATGAGTTATTTGGGTCATAGGTAATGTAATGAGCTTTCTCATGGATTCCTAAAAAGTGACTGCAATTAATGATCGATGTAGGGAAGCACTTTTTATCACTCACTAGACATGGCCAAGGGATTGGTGTAACGAATGGGTCCATAAACAATATTATAATACGATAGAATGTTCTAGAAATCTCTATACAAGCCCTCAGTCACCTGATATCATCAACATTTTACAAGTGAAAACTTCTTTAGGCGCGTTGGGCAGTTACCGTAAGCGACACCGCGCGTGTTTTGTTTATAAGACGATACAAAAAATACCCGCTTCGGATGTGTTCGGCTGTCCTCGGGATGGCAAAGTATTCTATTTGTGTTTTGTTTTCACTTCTGTCGGCACACCCGGAGTGCCACTGTTTTTTTGTTGGTTTAGTGGGTGCAAGGGCTTACTGCCGAGCATGGGGTCCAATGTCGAATTCCCATGACGGGCAAAGTGTTGTTGGATTTTCCATCAGGAATCTTTCAGTAGCAACCCAGAGTAGAGATTTGTGCTCGGTTGGTCGCAAATGGCTCGCCCCTATTACATGGGAAATAACTGGCGAAATGTGGGTGTACTATAGCCACCTTCGCAACCTGTAAGCAAAACAGGTGTGTTGTTATGTTTTTGTTTTATGTTAACACTAGCTGACCCGGCAAATGTTGTTTTGCTATATAAATTATTTCTAGCTGCCCGGCGCTACTTCGTTCGTGTGGTGTCCTACCCTTACCCTACCTTACTCCTATCCTACTCCTACACTACTCCTACCCTACTCCTACCCTACCCTACTAGTACCCTACTCCTACCCTACCCTACTAGTACCCTACTCCTACACTACTCCTACCCTACTCCTACCCTACCCTACTAGTACCCTACTCCTACACTACTCCTACCCTACTCCTACCCTACCCTACTAGTACCCTACTCCTACCCTACCCTACTAGTACCCTACTCCTACACTACTCCTACCCTACTCCTACCCTACCCTACTAGTACCCTACTCCTACACTACTCCTACCCTACTCCTACCCTACTTCTACCCTAGTCCTAACCTACTCCTACACTACTCCTATCCTACTCCTATAAGTAAATAAAAGTAATATTTAAATAAAAAAATATAAATATCCTATGTCCGTCTCCTGGTTCTAAGCTACCTCCCCACCAATTTTCAGCCAATTCGGTTTAGCCGTTCTTGAGTTATAAATAGTGTAACTAACACGACTTTCTTTTATTTATATAGATTTTATAGCTTTCCTGAAAATTCACTGCTCCATATTAAATAAAAGTAACCCTGAAGCTACAATCACAAATTCATATGTCGCGGAAGAAGTTGGCTTTGCCAAATGACCACTGACCTACAAATCTACAATATTATAATTTTATTTTTCAGCCAGTTATTTCGTCTGCCTAATGGTGAGGAAGCTCAACTAAATAACGATTTGACATTGAAACTGGCTTGTTCCTGTATAAACTGACCAACATTAATATGATGGTTATGTATAGTGTATGGTTTGCAGCAAAAAAACTTCTTTACAAAAAAAAAACACTAGGTACTAAATGAAAAATTATTTACAATTTCGGAGGTCGGGTCGGTGGCAAAAACGGAGACTTCCAAAATTGGTCGGTTGTTTTTTTTTTGTAAAAAAAGTTTTTATTTTTCGCTTTTTAGTTTCATTTGTTTTATTATTATTCGCGGATTTAACTTTCCACAGTCATGAAACCCTTCAATGTACGAGGGCGTGCGTTCTGGATTATGTAATTCTAATGTTCACAAAGTGCTGATTCTCAGTCTTTTTTTGGAATAAAATATTGATTTGATTTTTTACGTGATCCGACACGTACTAAGTACTAAGGAAAAATGTGGGTGTTCCGTACACATCCTCCTCACTGAGAGAGGCCCGTGTCACAGCAGTGGCAACATTATAGGCTGATTATGCTGAAAACAGTCCTACTATCATTTTCATTCACAAAACACTTGCAACTTTATACTATTTTTATTTTATTTTGTTTATTTATTGCTGCCCGCTCTTGACCTCGATCACGCGTGATGGAAAGCGATGGATGAGGCCTATGATGGAACGAGCGTGCCCGCCCAGAAGAGAAGATGCCTATGGCACTGGAACTCACACGCATCGACGAAATACAGCAGGCTTCTTGACGGTGGGAGGGTGGTCGCAAACCAGGCGGGTGTTAGACCTACCACCGCAAGGGAAGAATTGGCCAGTCAAATAAGGTGTTGGGTGTGACTGACCAGGCTGCGCCGAGCGCTCGGTTCAGTTGAGTAACTGGCGGAACAAACTGCGTTACACGAGGAGGCTTCTTCATGCATCGCAAAATACTAGTTGTAGGTAAGTACACAGCCCACTTAGTGTAGCTTCTGTCTGTACAATGTTAATTGAGCGTCATGCTAACACGTAGTCTCCTCAATGAATATGTTTTCTTGTTGTTGTGGCAATAGGAGAAACGTCACGCGCCAATCATCGTGAATTATAGGTCATCATCATGTCGGCTTGTAATATTATGAGCGTATAGTTAGATGCCTGTGCCTTCATTATAAACTACAGGTTCTACGACGCATGCCATTGTGGATTATAGTAGATTACCTACTACCTTGTAGTAGATTCATCACATGGAAGGTTTGGATAATTGATTTATAGTTGGTGGTTTTACGCAGCCTGTTAATAAAGATATGGGAATATTTAGATAATTAATTAAACCTCAATTTTTTTTTTGCTCTTCAAATGATCATTATCTGCCGAGCCTTGTACTAACTATGTTAGGGTCGCTACCAGTATTAACAGATGCAGCTGAATACTTACCAGTGTCTATCATATATGGAGCGACTGCTTATCTGACCTCCACAACCCAGTTACTGGGTAACACGATGCCCCTTATTAAGACTGGTTGTCAGACTTTTGGGGCTTCTGACTATCCATGACGACTGTCAAAGATCTACGAATGACAGCTGGAGTGGCTCGATATTATTATGTAATAGATGGTCACCCATCCACGGACCAACCGCGGCAAGCGTAGCTTAACCTGATCGATCGACCCGTGCGGCTGTTATTACTTAGCCAAGCTGCGCCCCGCGGTTTCACCCGCATAAGTGTCGATTCCATGGGAATATCGGGATAAAAAGTAGCCTATACATTAATCCAGGGTGTCAGCTACTACAATTTTATCAAAATTGGTCCAGCCGTTTGAGCGTGAAGAAGTAACAAACATATAAACACACACACACTCACAAACTTTCGCCTTTATAATATTAGTGTGTGATACAGCGCAATATTTCAAAAAAGGCACTGCAAAAAGTCCTGAGTTCCTCGTAGCGAAACCTTTGAAAGACGTCTTTCATAGTTTATAGGCTAGGTATTTAAGCCGACACGCTTCACTTTACTTAATTTATATCTCTATTCGACATTCTTGTTGTTGTGAATGTGAAATGAAACAAAAATGAAACTTCAAAAAAAATGACAAAATTATTAGGAATTAACATTCATCTCATTGTTCCTTTCATTTTATTTTTCGGTAGGCGAGAGAAGAATGCCGAGTGCCGAAATCCAACATCGTTGGACACTTATAAATTAATTTTTCACTTTTGATTAATTTTGTGTTCAGCTACATACGTTTTACTTGGAGTAAAATATGTAGAATGAAAGGCAAAAATGAACATCAAGTCTGGCTTTACAAAGTTCAAAGGAAAGTTCACTGGAGCGCACACTAAAGGGGAACTTCGTCTATCTATTTACAGCTTTCTCCCACGTAAGTATATGTTTAGGTAGCAGTTCAAACATATCTAGAAGTGTATCTATCAATGTTTAAGATGTTATCTATTTCTTATCAAATTGTGTTTGTGGCTCCTTATGAGGAAAGCTTAACTTTTTTTTGGCGTGAAAAGTAGCCTATCTATGCCAAGTAGTTAAGTACTTTAATTTTATTTTAATCTTGTTAAGCTGTGAAAATGTAGGTACTGATGAAAATTTTACAATTTATTGTTTCTTGTTGGGATGTGTATTTTTTTTCAAATATTTGCATACAGCATCATAATCAGCCTCTAATGTTCCCACTGTAGGGATACTGGCCTCCTCTCTGTTAGAGGGAGTGGGCCGTAATACACCAGCGGCGGGTTGACGTATGTCACATGTACAATCAGCACTGCCAGCATTATCGTGTCAATGTTTGGATTTTTGAAGGACATTAATTTCATTTAATGGGATAACAACGACCGTTTTATCATTTAACCTACATCTATATCGAGCAGGATTTGCGTCTTTCGGCTTTCAACGCATTAAGCCGAAAATAAAGTGCGAAAAAAATGAGATACACAATGTATAAATAACATTATTTTGTATGCAGAACATTTTCTTGGATCGTTGGCAGTGAATCAAGTGTTTGACGATGTATTGATGTTTGCGATTCATTTTGTACGCTTACATTTAGATGAGATTGGATTTCGTTCACAATCAGTACATAGTGTTATTTTACTGTTATTGCTGGGTAAACATATTTATTGCTTCGTGCAGCTATATCATGTAGTGTATCGAATTCATGTGTATCACCATTACCTTGTATAGCTCGAATCATTGCGTTTAGCTTCTCTATATGTATATCTGATAACCCTACTTTTTTATTTGCATTCATTTTTTGATCTATTAATTAATATAAATTGGTAACTGCACTTTTGATTGTTTAGTGCGCTAAATGATATTTGTTTTCCTAAGTATATATAGTTACTCACATACTCTAGTTGGACATCTTCAAGTTGTATGGTTTCGTGGCTATTGTTTGTCATTGCTTTCGTTAAACAATCAACAGGAAGTAGACAGAAGAGTTCAAAAGACCTGGAATAAGTTTTGGAGTTATAAAGAAGTGCTGAAAGGCAACTTTCCCATTACACTAAAGAGAAAAATAATGAACTCATGCCTCTTACCCTCCTTGACATATGCATGTCAAACATGGAAGTTTACTCATAAAATAAAAAAAGTACCTAATTTAAAAAAATTAAACCGACTTCAAAAAGAAATCAACTCAAAATTATAAAATAACTTTAATTTCGGAAGTCGGTGTCTTGGGATCTGTATTTTAGTTTTTTGCCACCGACTTCTTAAATTAAAGTTATTTTATAATTTTGAGTTGATTTCTTTTTGAAATCGGTTTAATTTTTTTAAATTACTTTTTATTTTGTAATTTTTAGTTTTTGCACTAGAATTTGAACAAGGTTTTAAGATGTTTTCCCTTTGACACTACACCCGTAGCTCGTATCAATACGTCAGGCCGTCACACTTACACGTATTAGTCCATATCTTGAAAATTACTGAACCGATTTTGATTAAACTTGCACTGTTCCCTAAGTTGAAGTAAATGTAAGCTAATACAAAAAAAATGGTCACGATCCGATTAATAGTTGCTGAGAAATGCGTGGACAAACATACATACATACATACATACATACATACGTCTATGAAATTTTGTTTATTTGTTTGGAAGCCTTAGTAGATTGTCATATGTGAATATAATGCAATTCCAATAATATTACATACATACGTATCGAATTGATAACCTCCTTTTTTTTGAAGTCGGTGAAAAACAAGATAAAAACAAGTCAAAGAAGTATGGAAAGGAGCATGTTGAAGATAAGCAAATTGCAAAAAATATCACATAGCACAATCCGTAAAAAGACAGATATTATTGATGCCTTATGTTACGCACAGAAATTAAAAATGAGATGGGCGGGCCATGTAGCCAGAATGACTGACGATAGATGGACCATACGAACCACGGTGTGGCCAGGACCAGCAGGCTACAGAAAGAGAGGCAGGCCGCAAACACGATGGGCAGATGACATAACACACATAGCCGGCCGTGACTGGATAAGAGTAGCAAGCAACAGGGACACATGGCAATCTCTGGAGGAGGCCTTCACCTAGAAGGGGTTCTTGCACAAAATGTTATAAGTAATCTTATCACATAGGTAGAAATTTATTTAATATAACTATGCTAATTTATTATTAATTGGATAATTTATATAATTTATTTTGAATTAATTTTATTTATTTTAATTTTCTAATTTTATTTCAATTTAATTTTAATTTTATTTTTCAATGTTTATTTTTTTCTATCGATTATTCAAAATCATTGGCAAGAAATAAAAGGCTTTTTTATTTTTTTATTTTATTTATTTTATAACTGCCCTTACTGTCCCGTTGGTCTCGTGGTTGCAAGCGCGACTGCTGAGCGTGGGTCCTGGGTTCGATTCCCTGGTCAGACAAAGTGTTATTGGGTTTTCCATTAGGAATTTCTTAATAACAGTCCGGAGTTTAGAAGTTGGTGGTTTAATACCCCCGTGACTCGGAAAGCACGTAAAGCTGTTGGCGCTGGATCTCTTCCCGGTCGTGTCGGATTGCCGTCATAACATACTATGAGAGTAAAGGAACAAAGAGTGCACCTGTGTTTGCGTACACACTTCAGTGCACTATAATATCTCCTGTGTACCTGGCCACAGAATAACTTCTGGGTGGCTAACCTTTGCGTCGTTGAGATTGGCTACCATAACCGAAATCGATCGGGAGGCTATTATTACTGTCCCATTTTAAAAACTCACCCTGTAAGTATAGATAAGATTTTTTTTGCATTTTTTCTATTCACTTGGAAAACGACGTTGGTGTCATTTTCCAGAAGTTTACAAGAGCAACATTTCAGTATTACAAAACCATGATCCCTGTGGTGGTTATATTTAATGCAGGTACCTTATTCAGTGAAAGACTTGTAAAATGGTAAAT
The DNA here is from genome assembly GCA_948474745.1 of Oligia latruncula. Classification (NCBI taxonomy): domain Eukaryota; kingdom Metazoa; phylum Arthropoda; class Insecta; order Lepidoptera; family Noctuidae; genus Oligia; species Oligia latruncula. The sequence goes on from OX419696.1 coordinate 12,062,914, forward strand.
AATATAATAGTATGAAAGTCGTAAAGAGTAGGAACAAGAATGACAAGACAAACTACTTGACAGCTTTTACTTGACAATGTTTATTCTTCATCTATATATTATGTCACTGCAGCTGTAGCATGCCAAAGAGGCTTTAACACTTTCCCTCAGCTGCTAGTCGACCTTCCAATCTTTCAGACCTATGTTCTGGCAAAGTTCCTGCAACCTCGGTCTGGGCAGGGCTTTAGTCAGCAGATCTGCCAGCTGTGTAGCAGAGCTAGTCCTTTCGACCACAATGTCGTTTTGGAGCACAAGTTCTCTTACGAAAAAGTGTCTCACACGAACATGTTTCGTTCTTCGATGAAACTCGGGATTATGCGCTAGTTTCACCGCAGCTTCGTTGTCCACAAATAAAACTGGAATTTCTTTTTGACCATTCATGTCTTTAAATAGTCGTTTTAGCCAAAATAATTCTCTTGCAGCCTCACTTGCTGCCACAAGCTCAGCTTCTGTGGTGCTAATCGCAACTGAAGCTTGTCGTTGGCTAATCCAAGAGATTGCTCCTTTAGAAAATAAACACAATACTCCTGTCGTGGAGCGACCTGTTTTTAAACATCCAGCATGATCTGCATCACTGTAGGCTTTGATTTGGTTGGGAGAATCCGCATCATGCACATACTTTATTCCTCTCGATAAGGTTCCTTTTACATATCTCATTATGCGCTTCACCACACACCAATCACTTGAAGTCGGCTTTTCTAAGCTTCTCGAAGCCACTCCTACAGCATAAGCTAAATCAGGACGAGTGCCTACCATCAAGTAGGCGAGCGAGCCTACTGCTTCTCTGTATGGAAATGACTGTGACTCATTCTCAGCTTTCCCTTTTTCAATAATTCCTTCTTTCTGTAAAGGAGTCGACACTGGATTGCAGTCTCTCGTATTGAATCTCTCCAAGACCTTTCTAGCGTAAGCTTGTTGATTTATTAAAATCGAGCCATCTTCCATTTGCTCTATTTCTAATCCGAGATAATATGAAGCTGGTTTGGTTGTGATCAGCAAAATCTTTTTCAAGTCATTGATGAACTCATTTGCAAGGTTTTTATCACTCGCTGCAACTAAACCATCATCGACATAAAGTGCTATTATGATTTTTTTATCACCCATGGTTTTCATATAAAGGCATGGATCAGCGTCGCTGGTCTTAAAACCTAAAGATTTAAGTGTTTCTGAAAAACAATAATTCCAGCAGCGGGGTGCCTGCTTTAATCCGTAGAGGCTCTTTTTTAGGTGACATACTCTTGATGTTCCATCCTCAAAGCCTTCTGGCTGCATCATAAAGATATCTTCTTTCAAAACACCGTTGAGAAAGGCTGTTGCAATATCAAACTGAATAAGATGCAGTTTCTCTCTTGCCGCAACACTGAGCAAAGATCTTACAGTTGCCAGCCTGGCTACCGGGCTGAAAGTTTCATTATAGTCAAAACCCTTTCACGACTAATCGGGCTTTATATTTCTCAATAGTACCGTCAGGGTTGGATTTAACTTTATAAACCCTCTTACATGGCAGAGCTTTTCGGTCTCTCGGCAGATTTTCCAAGTCCCACACTTTAAACTTCTGTAAAGAATCGATTTCATTCTTCATGGCTTCTAACCATCTCTCTTTAGTTGTACTACTTGATACTGCTTCTTTATACGTTAAAGGTTCTCTTTCGATTATCGAATCGACCAAGTATAATTCAAAGTCATCCAATTTTTGTGGAGGTCGTAGAGTACTTCTGTCTCTGAGATTATACCTTGGAACGTCCGGTATAGAAACATCGTTCTCTGAATTCATCGGCATCTCAATATCAGGAGGAATAGCATCTACGAACTCTTCAGTTTCACAATCTGAAAATGCGTCTTCATTTTCTATGATCTCATTTTCCTGTTCTCCCTCTAATTGGACTGACTGTCTAACAGGAGAAGCTACATGTTGTGGAAAATCATCTTCCGGAAAGATCACTCCCTCTGTCTCCTGTCCAATCAAATCAGAATCTCCCTCTATCTCACCGCTCACTGGTAAATTAACATCTTCTTTAGGACCTGGTCCCAAGGCCGTTGGGATTCTCAATTCCATGGTTGGACAAAAGGTGACATCTCTAGATCTTTCGGTCTGTTTTCCATTCCAGATGCGATATCCGTCGTCGTTATCGTAACCAATAAGTCTGCCTTTGGTAGCTTTCTTATTTAGCTTCTTCCTTTTTTGTTTGGGAATGTGAAAGAAACATTCACTCCCTATCACACGCAAGTGTGAGATTTTAGGCTTTTTCTTATGCCACAGCTCATACGGAACTTTCTCTACTTCTCTTGTTGGTCCCGTGCGATTGAGAACGTATGCAGCTGTATTGATAAGCTCTGCCCACAGGGCTTGTGGAAATTCGTCTCCTGCGTGCATGTATGATCGAGCTGTTTCCACAAGAGTCCTGTTCTCTCTTTCGGCGCACCCATTTTGCTCGGGCGTGTATGGCATCGTGAGCCGCTGGATTATTCCCTGCCTGTTAAGTATATCCCGGACCGCTTTATTGTCAAATTCCCCGCCATTGTCGCTCAATAACGTTTTAACTGTATGTCCAGCATTTTTGGCTTCTTTCAGAAATTGAACAATCTTGTCTTTAACATCACTTTTGTTTCGAATGAAATAAACATGACGAAATGCGGAGAAGTCATCCTTTAAAAGGACAAAGTAGCGACATTTCGAATAACTTTCAGGGAATGGTCCGCACACATCTGCGTGAACCAGCTCTCCAGGCATACTAGCTCTTTCTCTTTTGCCAAATTTAAGACGCTGTGCCTTCCCATAAATGCAGCCCTCGCACTGTATATCATCTTTATCATTTAGATTAATCCCCAGTTCCCTCTTGACAAGATCTTTGATATATTTCTTGTTCTGGTGACCAAATCTTTCATGATATAGCTGGAGTAAGCTCGACGAATTAATAGCATTAATCTCTACAGGTTTGTTTGGCAGAACTGTCTTCATTCGTAACTTATACAGTCCTCCATTCTGCTCCCTGAGTCCAACTGCTAAAATCTGACCATTTAATTCCAGCCTGCACTCTTTCGTGGTGGAAATAAATGTACTATTTTTCAGTTTATCTTGTGCAGCTAACATGGATAGTAAATTCGTTGTAAGCTTTGGTACATACCAGACATCACTCAGAGTTATGTTCATTGTTTTGCCGTTAACTTTGGTTTGAACTACCACAGACCCTTTCCCTTTTGCAGGAACTACAGTCCCATCTGCCGTTGTAACAGTGTGGTTCGATCCAAAGTCCTCAAAATATGTGAATATGTCTCCCCTATTGGTAACGTGAGTCGTGGCACCATTATCCACATACCAATTTTCTGTATCGCTTTCTTCAGAGCAAGTGTAAATCATCAACGTTATATTCTGCACTTGCTGCTGCTTGGACGAAGACTGTGTAGGTTTCTTCGGTCTGCCATCATTAATCCACTGTTTGCAATTCTTAATGCGGTGGCCTATTTTTGAGCAGTACCTGCATCTCAAGTTCTCGTCCCTTAACTGCGATTTATGCTGCACCTTTGAGGTAGAGGCGAGCACTTCCTGAGTTTCCTCAATATGACCACCTAGCGCTCTCTCGTACCCGCACAGTTGTGCTGTCAGTGATTCAATTGTCCTCTCTTGTTTGTTTAACAGCATCCAACTTGATTTGAAACTGAAAAATTTTTCATCGAGGGAATCTAAAATTTTACAGATCAAGAACATTTCCGGCAACTTCATGTTAGGATCGGTCTTCAAAATTTCAGCATTCAAATTGTTCCAAATGTTTTTAAGATTCGACATCAAGGTAGATACGTCATCCTTCGAGTTTTTTTTGAAGCTAAAGAATTGCATGCACAAAGTGTACGCTCTGTCTTCTGATTGACCGTCAAACAAGTGGTGAAGTTCCTGCCATACTTCGTTTGCTGTTTCAAAACGCATAACTTTCATTAAATTCTCTTCGGTCATGTTGCTTGTAATTATTAGTAGAGCGTTGCTGTCTGCCTTCCTATATTTTAGCAATTCTGCATTATAGACCATCAGCGCACCATCGCCTGTTCCTAAAATTGGCTTTCTTAGTTTTCCTTCTGCCGCCTCCATGGCATCTTCTGTGCCCCGCAGCATGATGGATACCTTATACTTCCATGTAGCCCAATTCTGGCTACCTATGAGCTGACCGATCTGAATCTTGGTGGTGGTAAAATTTTCCATTTTGACAGCACCAAAAAAAGCTTTTTTTTTTTTTTTGCTGATTTGTATACTGAGTCTTATCCTGAATATACTGGGTATATTGGGTGTTCTGGGCCCATAACCTAATGCAGGTACCTTATTCAGTGAAAGACTTGTAAAATGGTAAATAATATAATAGTATGAAAGTCGTAAAGAGTAGGAACAAGAATGACAAGACAAACTACTTGACAGCTTTTACTTGACAATGTTTATTCTTCATCTATATATTATGTCACTGCAGCTGTAGCATGCCAAAGAGGCTTTAACAATATTTTCTTTGATTTTTACAAAAATCATGATTAATGATTATTCACAATCGTTCGAGATTTATGTGAAATGAGTAATTGTTATTGTGGACACTAGTGGACTAATAAATTACAAATGGAGTAGGTACCTAAGTAATCTGTTTTTGCATTCACACACCTGTCTATGTACACTTTAAAAGGTATCATTCTACATTCTTCAAACACAAAGGAGTTTGAATAAATAGGTATATTTACATTAACTTTTAGCCATTGAAAATCTATACGACAAATAATACGGGAATTGACATAAATAAATACATGTGTACTATTTCTGTCGTACGTACTTAGGTATTTCTTTCCTGTACTTACTTACCTTATTATTCAATAATAATATTATTTTTCAACACATGCAAAAATATGTAATTTTAATAATAGAAGATTCTATTTATTTATGTTCCAGATACTTTGAACTCATTGTATGCTTATTTTAGTCACCCTGTAGGTACCACTAATTATTCTTACTCAGTTCACCTTTCATTACTCATATTTTCAGGAGTAGTTTTTAACCGACTTCTAAAAGGAGGAGATTCTCAATTCGGATGTTTATATAATTATATATTTTTTAAATGTATATTCGTGCATAACTCCGTCATTTATAGACCGATTTGCAAAATTCTTTTTTTTCGAAAGAAGTTTATTCCGAAATTGTCCTATTTAAATTTCGTAAAGATCTGATGCTGAGTTTCGGAGACAGACAACGGAACTCTCTCCAATAAATGCCAGCAAATCAACCGCTATTGCTGCTAATATAGGCATATATAAGCAATCACACAACATAACATCACGCTTGGACCCTCTAAAGGGGTACGCAGATGTGTTCAGTATACCACGGTACACCCTCATTTCTGTCAAAGTTGTTATTGGGGTACTTCTAATCTAAAAATTCTCTCATTTTTAATGGTTAAGGTATGCTCCGAAGCATACATTAAAAAATCCCATATAAATATGTGCTTTGCCGGGGTAGTTTTTGAATTAGTTTCAATAATACGATTTTTTTCCACTTAGTCTTTATTACTTTTGTTTTAATATCTTCCTGTAACTGATATACTGCCTATTGCAGTCCACAGCTGGACATAGGCCTCTCCCAGACTGCGCCACAGCACCCTGTCCTCCGCCTTCCGCATCCAGTCTACCCCAGCCACCTTCTTTTGGTCGTCCGTCCATCTAGCTGGGGGGCGTCCCACACTACGCTTGCCGATACACGGTCTCCACTCCAGGACTCGTCTGCTTAATTACATATTTCCTTATTTTTACACAGGAACTTTTTAAAAGTACCTAACAAATGAAACAAACCTTATTAGGCTCTCTACAATAAAAGTATTTAACATTAGCTGCACCCCGCGGTTTCACCCGCTTAAGTTTCGATTCCGTGGGAATATCGGGATATAAAGTATCCTATGTGTTATTCTGATGTATAACCTATATTACTGTTAAGTTTCATCAAAATCCGTTCAGTAGTTTTTGCGTGAAAGAGCAACAAACATTCATCCTTCCATCCTTACAAACTTTCGCCTTTATAATATTAGTGTGATAGACTATCACAAAGGATAAGTAAGTTACGTAGAAGTAGGCAATGCCGGATTAAGACTACTTGATGCCCTAAGCAATCCAAACTTGTGGGCCCGCCTATCCACTATAAACTACCTATCAGTCTTAAATGTCTCAACATATTTATTATGAGACCATTTATTAGACCATCACTTTAGATTAAGTATATGTACGAAAGCCTACATTTTTTTATTTATTCAAATGTGACTTGCGACTTCGACGGGCATTAAATTCGCGGCATAGTTTTTAAGTTCAACGTTTATAACATAACTGCCTCTATAAAAACGTCCACACAACGACATTACCCGCCGACAAAACGCGCGGGTTTTCAAACAGCGTTGCCTTTCATGTTATAGCAAATATTTTTTCGGCGCTTTTTATGATGCACCCGAAACGTGATGCCCTAAGCAATTGCTTAATTTGCTTATGGGCTAATCCGGATCTGGAAGTAGGACAATACGTTCATAAAAAACACTCTACTTAGTTCCAGCGTCAAACATTTACCAGCTCTCTACAGACAAAACGCAGACAAATTAACATAACTAGAAGAGTTGTATCAAACTTCTATAGCACTGACAACAACACTCGATTCTCATTCGTAAACCTAGCTTAGACTGTAGATTTAAGGTCGAATTTGGCATGCAACTGTCAGACTCTACCGGTAGAATGAAGTGGGGCAAGAGCCGGGACATTGTGACGAGTCGACCTTGCCAACCACGTGCTCGCATCGTGTCAGCGCACCTGATTATAAATTATATACTAAACAAATTAGTATTCGCTAATGCTGAGTCAGGAACTTCCAGTGGAAAATATTGTAAATTGTTAGTGTGAGTTAAATTTACTGTAATCGTTTTTAGCGGGCTTAGCGAGACACGTGCTCGGTTTGACATTTTCAGGCTTGTGGTCCGATTCCTATACTTATTATGATTGTGGTTGCAAACGAGTGAAATAAAATTGCTTTCAGTCTTTTATTGCTTTCAGTCTTTTCAGTGGGCCATTATTACTTAGGTTTGGTAAGGAAAATAATGTTACTCCGATATCACTCTTTCAATCATTAACTTTCAATCATAATCTGAATGATTTTGAAGGATATTGCTAACCATTGCTTCGAAAAATTTGTCTTTTCAACAACGTAATAACGCAATGAATGTTGTTGAACTGTCAAATTGCTACTGATAGTGTGTTACGCAATTACCCCGCAGAATGTAATGTGCTTAGGTACTTGCCTATTAACTACATTTAGAAATAACATTACAAAAAAGAAACATTATTTAACATTTTTAGGCTAGGTATATCAAAGAATATCGGTAGCTAGTAAATTATGTAGAGGTAGAGCATATTGTTTACGATCTGACCAGAAACCGTTATGGATGGTTCCTGATGACTTTTGACTGCAGATATGTTATAAATATAGTGGCATAGTAAACATCTACGTGGAGATGTTTTCCTTCAAGAATGTTATTATCATTTAAATGATAAAATGGGTATCTTCACGTTGTACAAGTAGAGTCTGTAAAAAAGTACTTAAATGCTTTTATATGCATAATTTTATACATAAAATTTTTCTTATTTATATTTAGTGATGAGTACTTCGACCCCTAAGTGTCCTTTTAGTTTTGTATTTATTTATTTATATAGCAAGTTAGTTAGCTTTTAATTGGGTACCTAGTGTAAATGGTAAGTTGTGTTTGTATTGTATATTGCACCTACGATAAAATAGGGTTACACTCGAAAGCCATTTACAGGAATTTTCAAGTTGTTTTTCAGGAAAATTGAAAAACAGCGTATGCCAATGAAACAATTTTTTTTGTAAGCATGTATAATTTTGACCACATAATAATAATGTAAGAATAAAGACTGGTTAACAAATCCGGGAGTAGATACCTATATTTTCGCTTTTCTAAAAATCCAGGTTTTTCGAGTTGTAAGTTTGTAACCCTATTTTATCGGAGGTGCGTTAAGAGAGTTTTAATTTTGAAATAAATCATTTGACCATCGAAATGTATAGGTATATCTATGCATTTGACGCTATCTATATTCAATTCAAAATTGATTTCAATCAAACTATTGATATCAGTAAATTGATAAATTGCCTACAAGATTCTTTTTATACCTATTCGCATGGAAAAGTTTCTGTTTTTTGTAGTCTGAGGTCATGAGCCTTTAAATACGATCTTGTAGGACACGTGGAGTTTTTTTTATAGTTTTTGTGAAGACACAAAATGAAACAATCTAGAGATATAAATAAAATTGAACTGTCTTGAACCACCTATATGTACGGTCGTTTAACAAAAACTGTCTGGGTGTCTGTTTGTTCCGGCTAATTTCCGAAACGGTTGAACCGATTTTGATGAAATTTGGTATTAGGATACTTTGAACCTGGGACGGGATATAGGCTGTACTTATAGACTTTTTATCGCCATACGCCACATACCGCGCGGGCGGAAGCTATAGTCTGTAATAAAATGACGCAGGAGGGTACCTATGTGTACAGTGTATGTTTTATGTTCCTTGAGTGTAAATTTTAAAAACATTGTGACAAGATAATTGAATAAAAAACCTTATTTTATTAATCTTATTTTTCATCCCATTCTTGACCACTGTACCAATTTGGGACCACTAGATAATATAATGTATTCTATGTCCTATAGGTAAGGTATGTACTTACAGTCAACAAAAGAGATAAGTATGCAGGATCGTCGGATATAGTTGAAGTTTAGTAAGAAACCGATGAATGTTCTAGAAAAAAATTTAATTTTATTAATAGAAAACCAACGGCTCATTTATTAAATTAAATTTTAACCTACTGTCTGTACCAGAATAAAACAGAAGTGGACATTTAATTTTTAACTAAGGCCAGTAAATATTTATTTAACTTTTGTGATAACTGTGATAAGTCAAACTCACTCAAACTCAAAACTCAAAGCATTTATTTCAATTAAACCAATTACAGGCACTTTTGAATTGTCAAGGGGTCGGTCAGTCAGAAAGATGAAGCTAGATTGCCCATTCCAAAGCGTAGGTACCTATGGAGAAGAACGGGCAAGAAACTCCATGGACACTCTTTTAAATCAAAATAATACGGTTACAAAGTCTTGTTTACATCATTCATGTTAAAAATTATGCATGTGAGAACGATGCAGAACGTTAAAAGCGTCCGTAATGAAAAAAAAAACAATTCAAATATTAAATAAAATTAAAATAAGCCATGGCAGCAAAGAGATGACCAGTCCCTACTGACGGCGCCCGTTCACGAACATGACGCATGTATGTGTGTAAGTTTTAAGTAATAACTTGTAATTTTATAAGGTTATCGGGAATCCAATAATAGGTGGCTGCTGAACTAGTGACCAACGAATAAACATAGGGATAATCAGCCTATACTGTTCCCACTGCTGGGACACAGCCTCATCTTCCAGCGACAGGGAGGAGTGGAACACACTCCACCACGCGCGCCCTGTGCGGGGTGGTGAATGTCACATGTCCTCGAATTTTTTTGCTGTAGGACATCTGGACCAATGAATTTAAAACTAAAAATAATCTTTTATCTTTTTTAAACATCGTTTGTAAGTCACCACACTATTTCATTTTGCAAAGGGGTTGACTTGTTTACGCTTGAGAATTTTCTAGATAGTTCTCAAAGGATGTTAGGCTTGAATAGAGCTTTGTGATGGGGTCAAGTAGGGATCAATCCCTCTTTATAAATCGGTCTCTTTTTTGTTGAAGGGGGTTATCTTGAATGTAATCCGTAGGTTACTTTACATGGCACAAAATAACTTACTTATGGGTGTAAATACAAAAAGAAAGGATACAATAAAATTGATTTTGTTTAATTTAAAAAGTAGGTATGGCGAATATAAAGTTATAGGCGAAAAGGTTTTTTTATAGGTACCTAATTTAAGGAAATTACAAGGTTTTTCTGTCCCCATCTGAGTTGGATAAGTAGGTGGGTTGGTAGGTAGATAGTAGGTGGAATCTAAGAACATTACTAAGTACCTAAATAAAAGATCGCGTTAAAATTTGAAGTGTGGCGGGATCGAAGAAAAAAGTCATGACTGTGTTTTTTTGGTCTTGAACTCTTGACATAATTATTGAAATCGGTGTATTTTTAACTAGTTTACCAGACCAAAAGTTACATAAACGTGTCAGATTCGCGAATCAGCAACACGAGAATCGTCGAGGTGCGTTGATCACACGAAATAGAAAGCAACACTAGTGGGTCGATGAACCTTGTGACCGTTCGGTACTCGGTACACGCCATCTCCCTAGAATTCGTTTGTCTACAGAATGCGTGCTGGCTGGCTGCAAGTCTAGCGTTGCTTTAGGTAATAATGCTGTGGTGTGGCTAGTCCAACAAGAAGAACAAAAACAAAGAAAGGAAAAACGTCGCTCTATTTTTAAAAGTGACAGTTTAGATTTCGATTTATGAGATTGTCTTTTGTTTCTGTGTAGGTAATTCACATATCATTTACTGTACTTTGGTACCAAAATATGTACTTAATTGTTCTTAAAATGAGCAAATATTTTATGAAGAAAATTAAAACGAAACAATCCAAACACAGACAGCAAACTTTCCCGAAGTCCTTGCAAACGAACGAAATAATTTAACTTATTTTTTTTCTGACGTCACACGCAAATATTTAGGTACAAAATCCTTGAAAATTCGCAAAAATTTCCAAGTTGTTTGTGTATCAAACAAAATAGTAAGTCACAAGGCCGAACGGATTTAACTCCACCGCGATCTTGACTTGCGAAAAGCGCCTAGAAGCTACGAAACAAAAAAGAGACATACTCTTAATCTTAATCCTTCTAAAAAATACTTTTCGGTCAAAATTTTATAAATAAAAGACCACCTTCATTTATTATTTTTAGGGTTCCGTACCACAAAAGGAAAAAACGGATCCCATAAAGGATCACTTTGTTGTCCGTCGGACCGTCTAGGTCTGTCTGTCAAGACCACGGATATGGATATCTATGGTCAATCAAGACCCTGTATCTCGGGATCGCATGGCGTTATCGAGTTGAAATTAAAAACATATACTTTGATCTACGGTCCCCTTGAAGCTGTGAAAAATCAAACTTCTAAGAAAGATACGGCCGTTTATGCCGCAAAAAACGTATATTTCGACAATCTCAAGGGAATCAAAATGTATTTCCCGTTGACCTAGAATCATGAAATTTGGCAAGAAGCAAGATCATGTAGCACAGGTAAAGGAAAAAATCCGAAAACTGTAAATTATTAGTTAAATAAAAAATTTAAAAAATCCCGTGATAAACTATTTACTTACATACCTACAAATTTGTATGGAAACCTTGGTGCGTGAGCCCGACTCGCACTTGACCGGTTTTTTACTTTACACGCAACTATTATACATTTCTCTCCCTTTTGTTTTTCCTTTGTGCTATAATATTTAATCCATCTGAGTCGAAAAAGGGAATTAATACTGTCGTAGATATGAGTTTGTTAGTAATAGCACAATTCCAATTCCCTTTAAGTAGGTAGGTAATTGTTCCATAATTGTATTGTTTGTTCATATTATATCATGTTACTATTGTGTTATTTTTATGTCTAATAAGCATTTTCGCCGTAAGTAAATTATAAACAAAAGTAAGACAACATAATAATCTTTTCTCGAATAGGTTTACAACAAAAACGAACAAATAGGTAACATATTTTGGAATTAGACCAACATTTCTTAAGTTTTTCTAAGCAGAGAAACATTCATTGTTTTGGAACGAATATGAAAGGTATAAGTACGTACGTGTCACTCGTAGGTATATCGAAGTAGGTAACACATGTCAATTGTCATGATGTCACAGGAAATTGTATCGAACACGTTTGTTTTAAAATAATATTTTTGACCCAAGATTGAAAACGAAAAAAAAATTTGGTGAACGGAAAATTTTACAGCACTTAAATTAATTGTGAATAAAAATACTTAACGAAATTATTAATTTGTTAATAATTCCTTTCTGGAACAATACACATATTTTATAAAATATTGGCTTTTATAAAAAATTAATAATGCCACGTGCATAGTGGGTAATGTGCAAAATAATTGGGACACCAGAAATACTTACTCTAAATTATTGGGCAATCGACCAAATTCTTTTAATTTTTATTGGGCACACCTCCTCCATCATTTTGTTAAATAGACCAGGGACTACATTTTTATTGGTTTTCCGGTTCGCTTTTAACCAACTACAAAATAAATTGTTTTAAAACAACACGTGTGTTTTAAAATATAATTATCAAAGTCCACGTTTTATAATAAGTAATATGTTAGGAAGTCATTAGAAGAAATAAGTAAGTGTTGCAGTATATTACATCAGACGCACTACACTTTAAACTTGCAGAAGGCTACCTATATTTCGGCTTTAGAATGACTATTTTATCGATAAAATTGCATCATTATTGCCCATGGTCTATAAATATAGATGCATTAGGTATTTTTAGTAATTGTTTGCATGTTTTACTGCAATTATCACAGTGGGTTGTACAGTCAACAAAGGAGTTAAGTATACAGGAGCGTCGGATATTGTTGAAGTTTACTAAGAAACCGATGGATATTCTCGAATAAAATTTTAATTTATTAATAGAAAACAAACCGCTCATTTATTAAATTAAATTTCAGTCCAGAACATCCATCGGTTTCTTAGTAAACTTCAACTATATCCGACGCTCCTGTATACTTAACTCCTTTGTTGACTGTACATAAATGTATGTATGAGATACATAAGTACATAGTTTGCTATTTTAAGTACACATTATTCATTGTGATGACGGAAATGCCCTGACCTATCTTTATCTGACTCGTAATGGGTAGAAGTCGTATGTTTTAATACCTGTGGGTATGTTTCGTTACACGAACGCATATGTGATTTGTGGTTTAATTATGTACTTACTATGTACACGTAGGTAATTAATTTCATTCATTTTATTGTTATTCGTCATCTAGTTCCTTATAAATATTTCATAATTTTTCCATTGTGAAATTCATTTTACGATCGCTATGAAATTTATTTTTAAAATGTTTAAAACGTTAATTAAAGAGTATTTGTTCCTCATTAAACTTTTTTTCCTTCCGATGACGTTGGATTTGGCATGGTGCCATCTTGAAAAAAAGTCATTGTATAGGCAAAGAGCGCCAGGCAGACGTGTGTATGACCGTTAAATAATTATGCAAGCAAGCCTGTGAGTTGCAAGTCGGCGGCGAATAGACGACCAAGCAGCCGCGAACGAGGGCTCCGCCGCTAGTGATGTGCGGCTCGAGGTCATTCGGCAATCGATATCGATGGAAAGTATTTTTTCCTTGATGGAGGTGTAAATATACTTCGGTTTTTTTGGCAGAGATTTGGCTGAGGACTTGAGGAGTCCTCTGGTATACTCACATTTGGTCCATTTCATACCCTATTAAGATTATTAAGTTTTTAATGGCTCTTCTTCTTCTTGGTCACTACAGTCCTGGCAGAGTGGTCTTAGCCGGGACTTCAAAGTTAGTATGACTAGCATGCTTAAGAATCCGACGCCATTCCGCCCGCACTGCTGCCCTTCTGGTAGGTACACTCATAAAGAAGACTATTAATTGCTACCTTTATTTGGTCAATCCAATGATCTATAAAGTCCGCTTTTGGTTTCAACATTCCCCTGTACCTTACATACACGGTTAAGGATAAGCTAATAATCATTTAACGGAACTCTGAATCAAAACCAAATTCTGAGCTTACTAGTATTTGCAAATTGAGAAAACCTGTGACATTATGTTCGTTAATAGGCTTTTAATAGGGATGTGATGTCATGTTACCTTTTTAAACTGGATTATATATAACTTAATTAGTTTCTGATAACCTATAAAAGGTTCATTGATGCCTTTGAAGACACAGACCCAGTTTATGAAAGTCTTGTTATAGTTGATCTATCCCTTCCAAAGGAAAAAAAATATTATATCGACATTATGGTTATGGTAAACCAGCAGTGGTATGGCTGAGTAAATGTACAGCCAACAAAGGAGTTAAGTATACAGGAGCGTCGGATATAGTTGAAGTTTACTAAGAAACCGATGGATGTTCTGGACTGAAATTTAATTTAATAAATGAGCTGTTTGTTTTCTATTAATAAACTAAAATTTTATTCGAGAATATCCATCGGTTTCTTAGTAAACTTCAACAATATCCGACGCTCCTGTATACTTAACTCCTTTGTTGACTGTACATATATGAGCATACGCTAAAGGCTAAAATAAAAATAAAATGAAAAGGGTCTTACAATTTTTCACGCCTGTAGCCTTAAGGTTTGGCAGAGGTATATATTCACTCACATTTCACCAGTTACGTTGAGCATATTGCCGTATACCGGATTTCAGGCTGCTACTGAGAAATTCCTATTATGAAATCCCAATAATACTTTGCTCGACCTGGGGATTGAACCCAGGGTCGTATTCATAGATTGATTCTATATACTTAACAGAGCTTCTATAAATAGATATTTATTTTACCTTAACCAAACCCTGGCTATAAACCCGGAAATGTCTGGCATAAAAATACCATTCCGAAGTTATATTTATACATAAATGTGATAAGGAGGCATGTGTTGTGATCAATTCATGTCAACAATACAGTGCTATCAGAACGAGAGCTTTCAAGATTAGATAAACTCCGTTGTTGGTCGCGAGCCAAGTATAGTAGAATTGTTTTATAATATATTTCTGTCAACCCGTATGATGCCCATATGCCAATATGACCTAAGCTACGTATTTTAAATACTTTGGTGTTTTTTTAAGTACATATGTACATAGGTACTTATTTTATTTTTGTCTAGAATAGGAATCATTTCTAACCGTGGGCTTATTCATTGGCTGGCAGACAACACATTTAATAATATTTGAATGTGTCATTATTGTGCCACACTATTTTCTTAGAGAACTTGTTCTTTCTTTGTTTTTAGGAAACCAAAATATTATCTCAAACAATAAGCTGGTAAAATTCTAATTTGATTAAAGTATTTCTAAATAATATCGATATTAATAAAGATATAAACTTCACTAAACTTCCCATACGTTCAAGTTTCAATTGTCTGCAGTGGAAATTTCCACGATAAAACATGTAACCTTCGAATGTACTGCTCTTACACGGCTCACTTGGTATACTTGCATCTCTATCGCACAGAATCGACGCAGGCGCTCTGACCTAACCGGTTTGGACTGCTCGTGCATACGGGTACACTTATAAGTCTGTCTCTTTCACTTCGGACAACTTATCGTTCTATTTTACGAATAGCTCACTGCTATGTATACTTCTCGGTCGTCGGCCAAATGATTTTGTTACCTGTCTTTCTCTAGAGCTTGAATGAGGCAAAATTTGTTTTCTTGGTGCAGAGCTACAGCTTCAAATCCAACAAAATACTATAGTACTACGTCCACGTGCTCGAGAGGTTAACGACTGATACAACAGATAACATTGAAAATAAATAAACAATAATTGAGTCATATAACCGTTAATGGGAGCAAGAAAAAGCGCTGCTCTACCTTACTTTTCTTTTTTTCATCGCTTGCCAATATTTTATTAGTTCCCGACGAGCTAGCGACGACGACGAGTATAGGTAGAGTTGTGGTTGAAGAGTATTGGCTTGGCAGGGTTAACTGATGATACCAAAAGTAGGTTATTAATTAGCTTATTATATTATAACTTATTAGCGGTTGATTTTTGAAGTGTTCTCAATAATTAGTATTGTCTGTAAAAATCCGTTTGTGGGTACTTAACTGTATTTTAGAATGAAAATCAATATAAAATTATTAAGAAGATAGAATTCTTGCTATTCATGTAATTAGGTGCAATAATTGCACATCATCTTAATTAGACTTATAAATTTATTATAAAAGTGGAAGTGATTAGGAATTATTAAGTATATTTTTATTATTATTGCCAATGATACATGATTGATCCGGTTTGGTCCGTTCTTGGCGATTATAAGGATGATGTATATATCCAGGAAGACAGGCTGAAAATATTACAGACTAAGGCTGAAAATTCTGCACTTCAGCCCACGTGATCGGATGTTCATAAAATATTTGTGTAAATATTTTCAGATATGTTTATAAACGGAACGTCCTTAATGGCCATTCGTTTGGCCTCATATTAATTCTCACGTTAAGCAAATAAGTTAACGATATGAAATAAATCTAGCTGAAATAAATCATATACCGAAGTAAATAAGCTGGTATTCTATGCTACAATCTGTGCAGGTACCTATTTTATTTTAGAACTCAATTGTTTGAAACAGAAATAAAAAAGTAAAAGTAAGCACTTGCGCCACGATACAAATCGCGCGTCGTGGAATTTTCCATGCTTCGGACGATTGGAGAAATAATTTCTGTATGTTCTCTAGATAGGTATACCTTTGGTATTTCCTAATCGAAACTATCAGATATCCTTGTTGATATTGCGTATTGCAAAAATACTCGTGACATTGGCTACGTCACAGGCGTCGCTGAGACGAGTTGTTTTAAAATTACTTTGCTCCGGAATCCGACAGCAAATGTTCCCGTATCCGTAATAAATCGTACACTGAGAAAATGTTGGTAATACTTTAATAAACAAACACTGGCTAAAAGCCGTAAACTCCCACGGAATAACGATCTGAATTATGGATGAATTTGGGGAAATTCGTTCACTTATAAATTCACAGGCAAGGTGATCTAAGACTTATAAAAACGTTGTTAGACTTGCCTACTTACCTATATCTTTTTTCCAGTGTCTACTTGTTATTTCTGCTTGGTAGTCTGAATTGGAATTATATTGGAGCTCATAAAATAAATACACCACGTGACGAAAGTAGGTACCTACTCGTACATGCTGTAACTTTATAATTTGGCACAGAATTTGTTTATCCCGAGTCCCGCCCGTGAATATATTCGTGTAGGTTGGTAGAGTTCATTGCTAGACATCCGGCTACATTCATAATACTATAATAGGGAATATTGTATTAACAGAGAACATCAAGAAGAAAATATTAAAGATAACATAAATTATGGTTATTGCACGAACTTAATTTTACTGCTTTCGACTCTACGGCTCCTACCTTGCTGTTACCTTGCCGATAACGTTTGGATTTGAAGCCTTTAGTCAACATAAATGTACCTATAATTTAATATCTTTTATATTAATTAGGTATAACAACAAAATTGAGCACACATACAAAAAAAGTTTTCAGATTAGAATATTAACTTGAGTGATAGCGACGTGTAATGATGCACACACTTGTACCTACTTATATAAATGCAGCATTGCAGTTACGTGTCTATAAAGAACGGACTTCTCGCAGATCATCTGATGAATTTGATATACCTAGATAATGCTCTATGTAAAATGTGTAGGTACCGTTAATTAAAATATTGGTAGGTATTCACATAACCTGGTGCACTTATGTGTATATTTTACACACGTAAAATGTCTCTAACCGATGTCTATCAACTATTACTGTATGTGTTTTACCGCATACTTAATTAATAATTATTTTCCATAATTTAGTACTTTCAGCTTCAACAATATTGCTCTTTCTGAAATGTAGTCAGCGCCACCTAGCGTAGAATAGCATTTTTATTTTTAAAATGAGGGTGTAAATTTGTGCTATTCGGCAATAGATGGCAGCATAATCAGTAACTCTTAGTAAGCTGCTTTGGTAAGTAGTAGTAAATAATGACACTAGATGGCAGTGTTTAAGATTTAGTAGATTGAAACTTCACGCCAGTAATGTCCGAAGAGGTTAATAAGCAGAAGACACTGAATCGCGGAAACCGCAAAACCTGACGGCTTCAAGTAACTTAAGCAATTGTGCCTAGATATTTACTTGAAAGTAATTCTGAAAAATAGCGTCAGTATGATACCAAAGACTAAGTTTTTTTATGTTTAATTATATAGTTTAGATACATATTATCTACCTATAGATTATTTCTAAAATAATAAAAATCGTTAGTTTTAAAAGCCAACACACCTAAGTGTGGGAACTTATGGGTCCTGTAACATACTTGGCCACCCCTACCGTAATCGGTATCAATTACATCAGCATTAGAACTGCCACAGTTCCGCCTCGTGCCATTGATTTCCCCAGACAACAATTAGATGATCAATCTAATCAACACGCGACTTGTCACCACCTACTTCCTCCGTATTGTTACAAGAGATTACTAATTTACAGGGTCAAATTAAATTAGCAAGCGAAACTACGCAGACGTGATAGTTTGTGGGGGGTCATTGACCATGTAGCGGTCTACAACGCCACATGCTAACAACGCGTCATGCTGACGTCGCGCAAAAATCCTGCATCGCGCAAGTAGAGTTTACCGAGGAACTAGCATAGATACAACGCGACAACGGTGACAAC
Source organism: Oligia latruncula (assembly GCA_948474745.1). Taxonomy (NCBI): domain Eukaryota; kingdom Metazoa; phylum Arthropoda; class Insecta; order Lepidoptera; family Noctuidae; genus Oligia; species Oligia latruncula. Next base: position 12,081,395 of record OX419696.1, read on the forward strand.
GGCCCGACATGAATCATTGGGTAGTTGCCCGCCAGACACAATACCAGTCTGGTCAGAGGATCCTCCGTTTTCTATAGAGTATGAGTGAACTTTACACCCTGTTCCTCATACCTCTATAACCACAGTTGGTACAGTTGTACAGTTACTTGAAATATTAGGTTTAAAAACTCAGATTTTTTTGTGTGTAAATTTTACAGACATTTATTTCTATCTCTTTACAGACATGGTGGGTATAGATGTCTAAATACGATAAAATAACAGCAAGAAAGAAAGCAAGAACACTACCAGCGGTCGTAAAAAAAAAAAAACATCGAATATTTTATTTTATCAGTTTAGATACTTATCGATATCCACCACTCCGCAGTTTCGCTAGCCAATTTCATTTGACCCTGTGTATTAAAAACGTATGACTATATGATAGGTATATGTCTCTCTCTTTTCAATTCATGTTATTTTTGGGATAGGTACAGACGCCAGCACATCAAGCTACCCAAAACTGTAAAATTTTCCCAATCAACCTTGAATCTTATGGTGTTGCGATGAAGTTGAAAATCGATTAAAGGAATTTGACAGATTGTAGTAGCTTGATGTGCTGGCGGTCTGTACCTACATACATTACATAGTTAAGTTATAAGAACTACAGCCTAAAATAAAATCTAAGTATGATTATTTACGACAAAATACGAGACGATAGACACAGTTCAAAATGACAAAATTGAGGGTGAAAGTACATAATTAGGAGTATTAAGTAGCTCCTTAAAAGGTTGGCAACTCATTCAAAAGAGGTGGAGTTTCTAAACAATTAAAAAATGGACTGATGTTAAGAATGCGGCAAAAGACAACAGCGATTTTAATGATTTGTCTTGTAACGATGATTAAAGTGTTTTGTCTTTATCAGCACCAGTCCAGGTGTTCAGTATCTAGTATTTTTATTACGGACTTTAAGTTACGACGCGGACGCGTAAGACAGGTGGACCGGATCAAGTATGTCATCATCAGCCTACAGCTGTCCACTGCTAAACTCTCCAATTGCACGCCAACCCACAAAAGAAAACAGAAGTTCTCAATGCAATACTTCAATCAAATAAAAGAAAAGGGAAGTAATAAGAAAAACCATATTTTCCATATGTTATGGAAGGACCTAATTATACAACAATGAGACAGAGGAGACCTAGCTATAGGGCCTATGTCTTACCTATCATCTATACTGTATAATAGGCCAGGGATGGCCAACCCTCGTATGTACCTTCCAAAGCCCTTTGAAACCCCATGCAGAGTTCCAAGAAATGCCAAGAGAGATTAATAATAATATTAATGCAAAACTATATAGTTTTTTTCCAGCAGTCACTAAGTCAAGATTGTTTGTTAGCACGATGGCTGAATTTAATATTTATTTGGAAAAAATGGCATGTACCTATAGATGTATAGAGGTTCGCCATCCCTGGTATAGGCCATATTCAAAAACTGGTACCCATTTTCAACTATATGCATATATACAAAAAAAAACATTGTCGGTAAGCTATTTTACTGTAGTTTTGGGCGCATGGAAAAAGCTCGGCGCCTGGTGCCTAGCCTAGATCAATAAAGCAGAGTCTAAGTCTTATCCCGCCAACACAAGTTTTTCTTTTGATCACACGTCTTCCAAAATAGTCTGGACTCTTTGTAAATTATATGCCGTTCACCCTTCTACACACAATCTAATACCCATTAAACACGTGTTCGCCTCGGCGAGAAATTCACTTACGATTCTATTACATTCTGACTTGATTAGATTGTTTTATTACAAAGTGTTGAAGGACGAATTATGGACACACTGGGCTTCTAAATATGCGTATCAGGTAGATCTTTGTTATGGTCTGAAGATTTTTTATCATAGCTATTTAAAATAGACAATTTGCAGGTTAGTTCAGGTGCTTTTCTGGTCTGAGATGAATATTGTTGTGTAAACTAGTGTATTATTTCTCCTCAAGCACATACCGAATTTAATATTGAAGAACCTGCACTGGCCACAAAAAGGCCGCGCGGTGGCGCGATCAGATTTTTTTTTGTAACCAGCCAAAGTATAAATCATTGTGACGACATATTTTATAAAAATGCTACATGATCAAGTCGTCTGTTTCCGCATATTATTGGCTTATTACAAATGCATGGGGACATCGAAACGTGTTGGAAAGCAGCTGCGGTGTGAGTCGGGGACGCCGTTCCCTTGAGACACTGGGGGACTAAGGGCTAAACAGTCCGCACCTGTGTACCTATTACTCATTTCATTTTATTGCCGTCTTCAAGATAAAGCTTTGAAAAACTTCTACATTGTTGTAATCACTGACACTATTATCTCACACCTGCGTTAACTTTTGATAAGTTATCGATTACTTAGCAGCAGATTAATTCAAGCCGCCGCATTTTTTCCATTTATATCGCCATAGTAGCTGGCGATGACAGACCGACTATCATAGCAATGGTTTTTTTAAATAAAAAGTGATTATTAAATAAGTCAAACTGCCAAAATGAAGTTTCTTAATGCATTTTTATGTTTTCTGACTCTGTGGTGCAGTGTTAATGCGAAATGTGTCGTACGTGGTGAATGCTACGAATCGTCGAATGGATTGTTTAAACCATGTCATGTAGATGAAGAAGCAACACCATTAATCGAAGGATTAACTGAAGAACGGGCAAGAGAAATCATAGATATCTTCAGCAGGGTATGCCCAACTTTAGTTGTCGACGATGAAGGCAATAGATTACCAGACGGTGAGATATTTACTTGTTGCGAAGCAGACCAAACAGTCAAGATGGCCGATAGTTTAGTTCTCGCTGAGGGTGTCCTCGGCCGTTGCCCAACATGCTACAGAAACTTCGCGAGGCAAATCTGCGAAATGAACTGTGCTACAGACCAGGACCGATTCTTGGAAGTACGGAATACGACCACAGACGGTTATACACACGTCGACGAAATAGACTACAGAATGCATGAAGATTTTATGTTGGGAGCCCACGCATCCTGCTCTGGCGTCATCGTACCTCAAACTGGCTTGCCAGCTATAAATATGATGTGTGGTAATGCAATAATCTGTGATGCAGAAGCTTGGTTTGGATTCACTGGTGATACTTCAAACAATCCTTTAGCGCCGGTTCAAGTGAATTTTCTTAAGTGGCCTACTACAGAAGATTCTATGAACAAGGAGGCTTTACCTTGTAGTTCAACCTTCGGCGATGACCTGCAGTGCAGCTGTGTGGACTGTATACAAACCTGTCCTGTGAATGAACCTATCATCCCTGATATTTGTACTGTTGCATCACTAAATTGCTTTGGATTTTCTATTGGATTGGGTTTCTTTGTATTCAGTGTTCTCATATTTATACTTCTAGCATTTCTGGAGCGTAGAAAAGTAAACAGAAATTTTGTAAGAAAAGAAAGTGGATCAGGTGCAAATAAGCTGACAAAGGTATTTCAAATATTATTTGCTAAAATCGGAGGTATGTCCGCGAGTCACCCTGTCCTAATTATTATGGTAACATCTTGGGTCACTTTCTCTATGTTTTTCGGTTTTATAAACCTAAATCTGACTGCGAATCCTATAGAACTTTGGTCTTCGCCTGATTCTCGAAGTCGTCAAGAATTAAACTTTTTCAATGAGAGGTTTGGTCCGTTTTATCGAACTGCGCAGGTTTTCCTAACATTTGATTTGGATTCTTTTGTCAACGAAGAAGGCGTCACTTACGGTCCGGCGTTTAGAATAGAGGCATTACAAGAATTAGTTAAACTTGAAGATGAAATTATTGCAATAGGTGAAGACGATGGTGGTGTCACGTTAAAAGACGTCTGCTATGCTCCACTTTGGCGTCGTGGTGAAGATAAAGTGATTGGACAGTGTGTGTCAATGTCTGCAGCCTCTTTTTTGGGTAATGATAGGGAAAATATAAGTTCTTCTACATACCTCAATACCCTTCAAAACTGTATTAACAATCACTATAATTTCGATTGTTTGACGTCGTGGGGTGGTGGTGCTGAGCCCAACCTGGTATTTGGAGGATTCGAAAGAGGTAATATTTTGAGTGCCAACACCCTTCTGATAAATTTTCCTATTTCAAATTTCCTTTTACAAGAAGAACTAGAACCTGTGTTGGAATGGGAAGCAAAGTTTATAGATCTTTTGCATGATTACCGAGATAACAGGAAACCAGATTATGTCTCTGTCGCTTTTGCTACGGAAAGGTCCATTGAAGATGAGATTAAACGAGTTTCTGAAGCAGAAGCTGTACCTATTGCCATTAGTTACGTTCTTATGTTTGTTTATGTAATTTTAGCTTTGGGAAACATAAGATCATTAAAAACTTGGTTAATTGATAGCAAAATTATGGTTGCTCTTGGCAGTATTTTAGTAGTTCTCGTGGCCATTTTCTGTGCGATGGGTACGCTGGGATATGCCAATATTACCTTAACGCTGCTAGCTATAAATGTCATACCATTTTTTATTCTATCAGTCGGTATTGATAACGTTTTTCTTATGGTCAACTCGCTGCATGATATTGAAAGTAATTTAAAATCATTTGACGACTATAGAGAGGATTTCAGTTTTGAGAAAAAGAGAAGGTTTGTCTTTGAAAAAATGATGAGTGAAGTCGGTCCTTCAATGTTTGTGACGTCAGTGACTCAAATAACTTGTTTTGCAATCGGCAGTATTGCTAACTTCCCTGCTGTAGTGACCTTTGCAATACTTGCATCAGTTTCTTTAGGATTTCTGTTCGTTTTTCAGGTAACCACAGTTGTTGCATTATTATCTATTGACTACAAACGAGCCTCTAAGAACAGATTTGACTTGTTCTGTTGCATTCAGAAAAAAATATTAGATGACGAAAATCCTCTACATTCAGAAACTCCTCACAAAGGTGTTACTCAAAGATTAATGGAACCATATTCTAAATTTATTCTTGATTGGCGCGTAAAAATTGTAGTAGCTGTTGTATTTATGGGCATGGTTTCTTCAAGTGTCATGTTAATTCCTCAACTAGAAATAGGATTAGATCAAGAATTAGCATTACCAACCGATTCATATGTGTATCAATATTTGCAAGCTGTCAGTAACTATATACGCATGGGACCACCAATATATTTCATTGTTAAAGGAGGTTTAGATTTTGCTAATCCCAACCATCAAAACGTTATTTGTGGTGGGCAGATGTGTCACGACGACTCTCTAATCACTCAAATATTTTTGGCTTCGCGATATAGCGAAATTACTTCTATTTCTATGAGTTCAAACTCTTGGTTGGATGATTTCATAGATTGGACTAATTTATATGGTGGCTGTTGTAAATACAACACCACAGATGGTGGGTTTTGTGAAAGTACAAGTGTTTCACCTGATTGTTCTTTTTGTGAAATCGAGAATTCAGACTACGCTAACGGCATGTTGAGACCTCACAGAGAAGCCTTCGAGAGGTATATACCATTCTTCTTGCAGGATTCACCCACTGAAATTTGCAACAAAGCTGGATTAGCCAGTTATTCAAGTGCCGTTAATTATATCCTCGATGCAGAGGGTCGTGCAACCGTCCATGATACTAATTTCATGGCTTATTTAACACCGTTAAGTACCTCGAAAGACTATATTAATGCTGTTGATTATGGTTATAGGATCAGTGCGGACATAACCGCTGCGATTCAAAAACACACAGGTCTGAACGTGGAAGTTTTTCCTTATTCTTTGTTCTTTGTATATTATGAGCAATATTTGACTATGTGGGCAGATACGTTTCTGTCAATCGGGTACTGCCTTGTCGGCGCCATGGTGCTCAATCTGCTGGCTTCTGGGTTTAATATTATGACTACGTTTGCCGTTATGTTTAATGTAATCTTGGTAGTTGTGAATATGATGGGTGTCATGTACATTTGGAATATTCCTCTTAACGCTGTGTCTTGTATTAATTTGATTGTATCTATCGGAATATCTGTGGAATTCTGTGGTCACATTGCTCACGCTTATGCCACAGGTGAGGGAAATAATAGAGTAGAACAGGCCATTAAAAAAGTCGGAGCGACGATAATTACTGGTATTACGTTCACGAATATTCCTATCGTAGTTCTAGCCTTTTCATATACTGAAATCATCGAAGTATTTTTCTTTAGGATGTTCTTGTCTTTGGTCATCCTAGGTTTCTTACATGGAATGGTATTCTTCCCAGTGCTCCTGAGTTATTTGGACAGTTTAAAAAGAAAATAATGATGCATTATACTAAAGTACTAGATCTTGAAATATAATTGTAAATTAATATTAAGGAAGTAGCAATAAAGGGAACGCCGAGGTCGAAGTGGAGGTGTTTGAGGAGGCCTATGTGAATGTCCAGCAGTGGACATCTTTCGGCTGAAATGATGATGATGAATAAAGGGAAAATTAAATACCTCTGTTTTAACAGGATTGTGTATTACAGTTACCTATTGATATGACATAGGGTTATTATATCTTAAACTTAGGACTAGAAAGTTAAGTTGTAAATAAATAGTATTAATTTTATTTTGTTTTTTATTTTATAATCTATATTTACAAAAAAGAACATAAATAACTGTGGGTACTTAAATTATTATTTTTTTAATTGAGGAAGACAGGGACTAGAAAACGATCTACTCTAGTTTCTGTAACATCACTGTTGCATAATTAGCTTATAATGTTCCCACTGCTGGGACACAGGCCTATTTGAGAGAGAGTGGGCTGTAATCTACCACGCGGGCCCAGCAGGTTGGTAGATGTCATATATGTCTTCGAATTTTATTTTGGTTCTACGGCATGATGGTTTCCTCACGATTTTTTTCTTCGTCACTTGAGAGCAGTGGTGATGAAATTATTTACATAAAGTACAGTGTCTGCCTGGGTTCGAACCCACGATCTACAATTCGAAAACAAGTCGGGGGGGGGGGCGTTACCACTGTGCCTGCTCCTCTCTATTGTACCTACCTTCAATATTCGGGCAAAAAAATGCAATTACCCCGCTGTACGAGAAGAGGCCATTGCCTGCAGTGGAACATTTAGAACATCATTAACTTTATTAAATAAATATATAATTAAAACATTAGGTAAATATGCCTATCAGTTGAACGACTCACGCATACAACACGTGATTCAGATAGGCGATACCTATAGCAGATAGCTAGTCGTAGGATTTCGATTTTTGACAGCTTTTTGTCATTTTGTCTTTTGTCTTTTTGTCATTGCCTGCAGTGGAACAATAAGAGGCGGGCATCATTAACCAGCGATAAATTAAAGATATCATTAAAACATTAGATAATTATGCCTATCAGAATCAGTTGAACGACTCACGCATCTAACACGTTAGGTAATAGGCGATATAGCAGATAGCTATAGTCGCAGGATTTCGATTTTTGACAGCTTTTTATCATTTTGCCTTTTTGTCATTGCCTGCAGTGGAACAATAAGAGGCGGGCATCATTAACCAGCGACAAAATAAAGATACCTATCATTAAAACATTAGGTAATTATGCCTATCAGTTGAACGCCTTACGCATCCAACACGTGATTCAGATAGGCGATATAGCAGATAGCTAGTCGCAGGATTTCGATTTTTGACAGCTTTTTGTCAGGTGGTAATGTTGGTAGAAGTCTTCTGAGGGATCCGAAGGCTGCGTTGAAAGCTTCGACACGGATTCTTTCGCGGGTAGCGTGGGCTGTTCTGTACTTGAGGGTAGCACGGCGTCGTCTGCGTCGTTCTTCGCGGGAGAGACCGGCGCAAGGGGATCCTGCTCCACTTGATAGGTAAGCCTCTTCGGACAAAGCGCATGGTTCCAATGTTCTGTCCCTAGAACAAGTTAAAGGGTGTTCAAGTTTCGATGTTAAACACTTTACCTTATCTTATGAATTAGTCATTAAAAGATAAAACCATATTAAAGTTTTAAAACATTTAAAAAAATGTAGCGCTAGAGCCCAAAAAATACACTCCGTTTCAGTATTTCAGGGCAAAATTCGTAGTTTCTGACTGTTATTGTCTATTAACCTTGAATTAGAAGTCTAGTCTAGATTGCCTACATTCAAAATAAATATTAGGATAAGCGGCTTGTTACATTTGATGGATGTGCATTATTCATGCCACTTTGAATTCTTTCGGTTGCGCGCTGCACGCATTCCTAAACCATTGGTAATAACGGCTGATATCAAAAGAATTGCAGACAAGTAAATTATAAAAATAAACGAACTACAACAGTTTGAGTCAAAGTCTGACACACAGTCAACTACATGAATGGAAAGATGTAATTTTTAGGGTTACATACATCAAAAGGAAAAACGGAATCGTTATAGGATCACTTCGTTGTCCGTCTGTCAAGACCCTTTTTCTCAGGAACGCGTGGAGTTATCAAGTTGAAATTAATATCAAATACTCAGGGCTGCCCTTGAAGCAGTGAAAAAATCAAACTTGCAATCAAAAGATCGGGCGTTTATATATTATGTTTCGTTTATGCCGCATATTTTGACACTCGCAAGGGAATCAAAACATATAGGGGACTTCCCGTTGACCTAGAATCATGAAATTTGGCAAGAAGCAATGTCATGTAGCACAAGTAAAGGAAAAAATCCGAAAACACCGGAAAAATATTCGAGACACGATTCCCGTGATTAACTATTTACATAGGTATCTACAAAGGAGAGTGGGAAACCAATGTATGAGGTCTGGGCCCACCCTTCAATAGTACCTAACATGCGATATACCGTTGGATAGGGCTTTTTAAGCGGAACATTAGTTACTATAATAAAACATTATTATAATAAAACTATCGTCAAACCTTAGTCCTGTTGGAGACAAGTCTTCTCAGTCTAACATATTCTTTATGGATTTATAAGGTAGAATAGTAATAATACATGTCATGTATTAAAACCAATTGAGATGCAGTTCAGTAGTCCAATAAGGGCTGATTTTTCCAACGCCAGATAATTTTGTCGGAGGAATAATTTTGATTTTTTGGTTAATTTTTCCATACAAAAACTGTCAAATGTCAATTTTATTCCATGAAAAAAAATTATCTGACGATTGAAAAATCACACAGCAGACAAAGCTGTTTTTTTTTCACTTTGCCCCACACTAAGAACTTCTCCTGTATTGTGGGTCCGTTTACAAACATTTAAACTCACATACACAAACAGCGGACAACCAGACCCGGAACAGCTGCTTATAGGTCATACAAATATAAATTTGTTCTGTGCGGGAATTGAACCCGCGACACGCAGCGCAGCATTAATCGCTTAATAGTCCACTTAACAAAGCAGTTGTAGAGTGCGTGAGCTGGGCCCTAAGCGATTTCTTCAAAAAAAATCTTAAGAAAAAGTGTAGAAAATTTTATTAGCTTTCAGCTCATCCCACCAACTGAGAACGCAGCTAAACAGCATTGTCCTATACACTTTTTCTAAATTCTAATCAAGTAATCAGTTTTCGAGCAAAGCTTCGCTGGTGACTGTCTGTCTGTTACCTCTTCACGCTTAAACTGCTAAACCGATTTAAATGAAATTTGGTATCGAGATAGTTTGAGTCTCGGGAAAGGACATAGGATAGTTTTTTATCCCGGTATTCCCACGGGAAACTTATGCGGGTGAAACCGCGGGGTGCTGCATAGATAAAAGATTCGACAACTCAACGGCTAGTAAACGGATTTGGATGAAATTTGGTAGGTAGATAGATTACCGGGATTAACATTATAGGCTACTTTTTAACCGACTTCATTATCCCGAAATAACGCCGAAGTAGCAGGCAACAACTAGTGTTTGATAAAAGTAGTTTTTTTTTAAATTTTCACTTTTCCGGAACGTGTAGTTCGAAAATGGGTAGGAATTCGAAAGTGTGTAAGATAAAAGTTGTATATTACCTTTCATTACGTAGGAGATATTTTTTCTCTACGACGCACCTTTTTTTTTTTTTTTTTTTTTTTTTTTATTTTTTTTTTTTTTTTTTATTTGAAATGGGTTTGCTCTTGACTCTAGTCTAGGTCATAGTTGACAGAGACAAAGTCGACGATGGAGTGAGCTCACCCAGAAGAAGCCTGTTCACTCTTACTTTGAAGAGATTCGGGTTGTATGAGCTCGGAAACACAGACGCAGGTAAAGAGTTCCACTCTTTTGCTGTGCGCATTATAAAAGACATTTGAAAACGCTTAGTGCGAATTGGTGGAATAGCAACTAGGTAGGGATGGTAACTTGCAGTGCGTCTGGATGTCCGAAGGTAGAAGGGGGCCGGTGGAATGAGGTCGTGGAGTTCTTGGGCACACTCACCGAAGTACAATCTGTAGAAGACAGACAAGCAGGCAACCTTGCGGCGATGAGCCAAGCTGTGAAGCTTGGCATCCACCAGTTCTTCGTCGCCAATGAGCCTCTTAGCTCTGCGTTCCACCGAGTCAAGCGCGGCAAGTTGATATTTCGCTGAGCCATCCCAAAGGTGGCTGCAATACTCCATGCAGGATCGGACTTGCGCTTTGTAGAGGGTTAAAAGCTGTCCAGGCGTAAAGTATCGCTTCACCCTATTTAGGATGCCCAGCTTCTTGGCCGCAGTTTGGGCTTTGTACTCGATGGTAGCGCCGAAGTTGAGACTAGACGTCAACTCCATGCCTAGGAGCTCGAGCCGATCCGTTACAGGAACAGATGCACCCCGGAAAGTAGGAGTCTGGTCAAAATGACTCCTTTTGGCGGTAAAAAGACACGCTTGTGTTTTGGTGGCGTTAAAAGAGACCAAATTGTCATCACCCCACTGGGAGACAAGGCTTAAGGTCAAATCAGTCCGCTCTACCATGGCCTCTCTCAAGAAACGAACTTCGGCCCCGCTGGCTTTTGCGCTGGACAAGTATCTCTCTGAAACAGTACTGTCATCTGCGTACCCAACAATACCAGGCCGAAGTAGGTCATTGATGTGCAGCAGGAAAAGAGTTGCAGAGAGAACAGACCCCTGAGGAACTCCGGCATCAATAGCCATAAGGTCAGAGGAGCAGCCGTCAACGACTACTCTGATCGCCCGCTCACTCAGGAAGTCTGATATCCAGCTACAAAAATCAGCGGGGATGCCATAAGCAGGAAGCTTGCTGAGTAGACCGGCGTGCCAGACCCTGTCAAAGGCCTTCGAGATATCAAGCGATACAGCAAGTGCTTCGCCGTGTTTCTCGATGGCTTCGCCCCAGCAGTGCGTGACATACACAAGAAGATCGCCAGTTGACCATCCCCGGCGAAAGCCATATTGACGGTCACTGAGGAGATCATTGTCTTCAAGGTAGGTCAGCAACTTACTGTTCAGTACCCTTTCCATAACCTTGCACAGAATGGAGGTAATGGCGATTGGACGGTAATGGGCAGGGTCTGCACGGTCGCCCTTTTTGGGCACTGGTTGTACATTTGCAATCTTCCAGGATTTTGGCACCGTTCTTTTTTCAAGAGAGAGGCGGAACAAGCGTGTCAACACAGGAGACAGTTCAGGCGCACACTGCCTCAACATTCTCGCTGGAATACCATCAGGCCCGCTTGCCTTGTTCACGTCCAGACTGCACAATACTCTTCGGACCTCTTTAATGTGAATTGCGATCTCCGGCATCGAGGAGCCACAATGAGGTACAGTGGGTGGTTGCTTCGAGCCAGCGTCCAGACGTGAATTGCTTGCAAAGAGAGATGCAAATAAATTTGCTTTCTCACTTGCAGAGTGAGCCAGCGACCCATCTGGTTTCATCATTGGAGGTAAAGTGGGACGTCAGAAATTCGTTTCAACCGCTTTAGACAGGGACCAGAACTGTTTACTACCCGGAGGGTGTGATGCTAGTTTGTTCCCAATACGTCCGACATGGTCAAAACGTGCCCCACGTAAGACCCGCTTGCAGAACTTAGCGGCAGAATTAAAGGCTCTTGTCCTCGCGCGAACCCTACGCGCTCTAACTTTGCGGTCGCGGGCCTTGACCCAGGCTTGGTACGCAGACTCTTTACGGGCCTCAGCGCGGGCGCATTCTGCATTATACCAAGGCCGGGATTTGTGACCGAGCTGGATGTCGGAGAATGGAATAAAATACTCCATCCCCTGCTGAATCACGTCCGCAACCTTGTCAGCACAGCACGAGGGGTCACCCGAGGAGAAGCACACCTGCCGCCATGGATAAGACGCAAAAAAGTGCCGCATCTCATCCCAGTCTGCTGACTCATATCGCCATACTCGCCTCGTGCCTCTAGGACTCTCATCTGGAGGAGAGCAGGTCGAAATGGATTTCACCAGGCAGTGGTCAGACGTTCCCAGCGGGGCTGAGACCGATACTGAATGACTGTCCGGATCAGTTGCCAGCAGAAGGTCCAAGCAATTGGGAGTATGGCCGTCGACATCCGGTACCCGCGTTGCCACATTCACCATCTGGGTTAGATCTAGCGTTAAAGCAAACTTGCGCGCCTCTAACCCAGCATGGTCAGTTTTCTGGAACGGGAACAACCACTCTTTATGATGGGCGTTAAAGTCCCCCAGAAAAATGAGCTTCGCTGTTGGGTACCGTTGCTGGGCTACGTCAGTCGACTCCACGAGGTAATTAAAGAGCGCCGTTGTCTCCTGGTCACCGCTGTGCGATCGGTAGACGCCGATGTAGAGAAATTTCTCCATGCCTGTGTCCACAAGTAGCCATATGGCAGAAAAACCCGATTTTTCAAAGCAACGGAGACGACGACAACAAATGTCATCGCGGACGTACACACAGACCCCAGCTTGCTTCTTGAACTTGTGTTCAAGAGAGTAACCCGGGTAGTTGAGGTACGCCACATCCGACGGGGTTGCTATTTTCGTCTCCGTCAGGAAAAACAAGTGCGGCTTCTCGGTCTCAAGGTGGTGATGGACCGGATCGAGATTGGAGTGCAACCCCCTGATATTAGTGAGGTGCACTTTTAGTGGGAGGAAGTGCAGCCGTTGTTTAACCTTATTCTTCTTTGCTTTGGTCATTTTCAGTAGAGTTGTTGGGGAAAAAAGTCGACTTGTCGAAGCGCTGCTCAGTGAACCAAATGGGACACTAGAGCTAACTTAACCTATGGGGAACTCATTTGGAGACTGCGGGGACGTCCGAACCCCCCCGGATATGACCACCGGGTCCTCCCATCCAGTCGCCGGCTGGCACGGTGGTGCATACCGGGATTTTTCACGAGTTGGCGGGGCAGCCTTTGGCACGTGCCTGGCGTGCTACTTGGGCCCCCTACTGACTGCGGTCGGCCAACGGCTGGCACCGTGCTTCGGATCCCGCTACCCTCCAGAATGAGTTACCCGGCAAGTTGTGCCCAGAGACCAAGACCGGTTCTGAACAGAGCAACTGACAACCTCCTTCTCCCCCAAAGGCACTGGCACTCCCACACACCGACGGAACACAGCAAGCTGCTTGGCGCCGGACTCCGGTGGAATGGTGGTCGCGAGGCAGGCGGCTCCAAGCGGAGCCTACCACCGCTTTGTAGGATCGTTCAGCCGTACTACAGGCAAGCCTGTAGTGCCGTTGCCCGGGGTGGACCACTAGGAGGTAGATCCCACACCACCCCAAAAAACCGTTTTAAAGATATTAGCGAAAAACTCAAAAGTAGGCACTTTTATCCCCCCCTCCCACCCCGGCTCACCTCCTAGACGCAGGGACTTTTAGTATGTTTACTCCCTAAGCACCCTGAACAACTTTCTGAAGAAATTGCTTAGGGCCCAACTCACGCACTCTACACCTCCTATTGGGTCATTCGTTAAGTGGACTATACCTAACCACTGCGCCAACCAAGCCGTCCGAGTCTGGGTAATGTTTATCTTATTATGTAGTAAACTACTAAGTATAATTAATTACTTGGATTGGGATCACTTTAAGGGCAGTATAATAGTTACTATAACTCCGAAAGTACTGACCTTATTCTGCATAAAAATACCTATTCATTCATGAGTATCTTGTTTCTATTGAGAGGTGGGCCCACTATTTCTCATTGTCCTTTGTACGGAACCCTCGGTGCGCGAGTCTGACTCGCCCTTGACCGGTTTTTATTCATAGCAGGACTAAATTGATGCAAATTGCAAGATAGTATTGTTATCATAAACCCGTTTCAAGGTTTATTTTCTATTGTAAAAAGTATTGCAACCGGTAACTTATGTTTTAGCGTAGGGTAACATAACATCACGCATGTACGAGCCGAAGGGGTAGGCTGAGTAACGTTTAAGACCCATATGTAATGGGTGAAGCAAGACATCATCCCTATCCCAATTTATTTGGGATCACATGTCTTTTTATTCCCTACATCTCTATTAGCCGTCATCTCGATCCTTCTATCCATAACATCTTTTAGACGTCAATCCATCCATCGTTCATTTGGTCGTCCTCAACTCTTATATCCATATTCATACTCAAAACTATCCTCACGACATGTTCTTCATTCCTCCGCATCACATGCCCATTACCATGACAACCGATTACCGGAACGAACGAAAAATATATATTCGCTATAAATTAGGTACCTCTTCCTTGGAGCCAGGTTCTCCCTGCCCGTGATAGGCAGCAGGGCCTCCCGCGGTTCCGCCAGCATACACGACAAAGAGCCGTCATCCATGCCGCTGGCTTCCAGCCAACTCTTCATGGTCACTCTAAACATGGTGGAAGAGGAGAATTAGTTAAGCATTTTGCCATTATTTAAAGTTTGCGGAACTTGTTAGTAAAATGTTAACGCCCAGATCTAAATCCAACAATAATTCCTTCCCGACTACGGCGAAGCAAGGAATCAAATATGCATGTACATATTTACGTATGTTCCACCGTAGCGCCTACAACTACTCATCCGAAGAAACCATTGCGCATGTGCTCTTCGAAAGCACAGACATCACCCAGATTAGGACAGAAACCCTAGGGGCACCCAGATTTTACACAGATGTTCTTAAAAAATCAGGAGATGTAATCAACTTCTGGAGGGAGGTGGGCTGGTTGGAATAACCACCAACGGCCGCCATGGCCCACGTACACAATAGTCCACCTGAAGGACTCAGACAAGTGCAGAAACCAAACCCTCTAACATAGAACTTAAAACTTAACGTATGAGGAACAGGGTGTAAAGTTCACTCATACTCTATAGAAAAGGGAGGATCCTCCGACCAGACGGGTGTTGTGTCTGGCGGGCAACTGCCCAATGATTCATGTCGGGCCGTTGTATCTATGCTAGTTGCGCAGTCAACTTTGCTTGCGCGATGCAGAATTTTGCGTGACGTCAGTATGACGCGTTGTTCGCATGTGTGGTTGTAGATACCGCTACAAACTCATTTGATATTGATGAATGTGGTGCCAATCGATTCCTCCAAATGGTCCGTAAACAACGCAACGTACACATATATAATTGAGCGTAGTCAACATACAAAATAGTACTTTAGAGTATATTTAACTACTATTAGCCTGGATTTAGTCAACGATATAATTAACAAAACTACTAATACAAAAACCAAAACTTCAGTAGGTAACAAATAAAGTAAGATCCGAGAAAGCCATCAAACGAATCGATTCGCTACGGTTAGCGGGCATGATTCGATTACCAGAAGGGTTGGGGGATATAAAAAGAATAAATACGGATTTATTATCCCCTAAAGGCCCCGCTTAGTGCTAGGTGTGAACGCGTGTTGTAATATTTATCTCGAGCACTCTACCCTTGCGGGCAGTCAATTCGATTTGATCGGGAATCAAAACATACGTGTTTCTAAGGGTTATTCGAGGCGTCTTTATGAAACACCATGTACGGAGGGAATTTGGCTTGGAGATCAATGCGATACTTGCATAAAGGCTGGCCAAGTCTGTTTTTAGATAATTATGGAGTTTTACTGTTCTTAACGTTGCAGGTAAGTTTATATAGCCTAATTGTGTAATACATAATGGCAATTCCGAGTTACTAGCGTTGTTGAACAGGTTTTTTCAACAATGTTTTTTTTTTTGTATGGAAACCGATGGACGTCTATGATGGAACGAGCGTATCCAGAAGATGCCTAAGGCACTGAAACTCCAACGCATCGAAACACAGGCTTGGTGGTGGGAGGGAATTTGAGATGAATTTCTTTCAAAAAAAACCTTCGGATTGTAATTGAAGAAGACGCAATTTGGTAAAATAGAGAGGCGTGAAAGACAATGCATATAAAGTCACAGAAACCTATAGATGACGTGTGACTGAGGCAGAGGACGGAGGAGCGTTTTTAGGTTTGCCTTTTCCCAAACTATAGTTGGGGTCGGCTTTCGGTGAGGTAGTTTTATATCATTTTACACAAACCCGCTGCCACCTGGCCAGACCTAATAACTTCGAGGATAATAAGCTACTTATAAGTGAATATGTATAAGTATTTTATGATCAATCTATTTCGGATCTAATCAGTTCGTAGAATTGTGGATCGGAATCAATCCTGTCATTAGGAAAATTTGAATTTTCATGGACTAACCTGAAGGCCTAATGCATGCTTGAAGTGTGGTTTTCGATGTGTAAATATTTTCTCGGTGCCCTGAGATAGTGAGGCGGGGTCGCGGCAGACCTCTAGGAGATCGCGGGACAAGCTTGATAGGTTCCGTTAAAACTGGAAGGAGGACGCGTGGGCTTGCGAAAGATGGAAGGAATGGAAGGAGGCCTTTGCCCAGAAGTGGGACAGCGTAGGCTAGTAAAAAAACCGGAGCGCGAGTCGGACTCGCGCACCGAGGGTTCCGTACCATCATGTTTTTAAATTTTCATCGGCGAGGCCTATATTCATCAGAGAATTTTAACAATGTGCACTGCGGTGCAGAATATTTTATGGCAGCGCCATCTCTTGACCGATAGTGGAGCTAATGTAGCTTTTGTTGATGATTTCTGAAAAAGGGAACGGTTTTTTTTTTACATTTTTTAACAAAACTCAAAAACTACGCGGCCTAAAAAAATGAAAAAATGTTTGAGAATGTGCAAACTGCGCTCTTTCATATATGATAGGTATCCCACATGCCCTAGTAGCCCCACTTCGAATTTTTTAGTCCCCCTTACAGCCCCTGTTGCAAAAAATATACATATATTTTTATTTCTTTCTTATTCGCAAAATAGTTGGGCAAACGTCATCAAAAACTATTCCAAATTTCAAGTTGATAGCATTAGTAGTTCTTGAGATATCCAGCTGTGACAGACAGACAGACAGACTTAGTCTCACCATAAGGGTTCCGTTTTTACCATTTTGGTACGGAACCCTAAAAAGAAAAAAAGTAAAATATATCGATTAGGTAATTAAGTATCTACCTAATCGTTTCATTGCTCTCTCTCTATATTTCTGGCCCAATCTTAATTATGTAGGAATGTTAGGAATTTATCAAATTGTTTATTTATCCTGAGGTACCTATTGAGAACTTCAGCGTTCATACACCAAGTC
Organism: Oligia latruncula; assembly: GCA_948474745.1. Taxonomy (NCBI): domain Eukaryota; kingdom Metazoa; phylum Arthropoda; class Insecta; order Lepidoptera; family Noctuidae; genus Oligia; species Oligia latruncula. The sequence goes on from OX419696.1 coordinate 12,098,756, forward strand.
AAAGCATTTATTTCAAAAAGGCACTTTTGAACGTCAAAATATAGAATGGATTGAGTCGCCTCTTACAAGAGGTACTTTCGTATGGAGAAGAATGGGTAAAAAACTCCATCGTTCTCTTTTAAAATGTTTTAATAACAATAAATCTTGTTTATAGGTACCTATCATAAACTAATAAATAAAGCTGAAGAGTTTGTTTGTTGGTGTGAACGCCGCGCTAATCTCTATAATTATAGAACTACTAATCGGATTTGATAGCCCAATTCCTGAGGAAGGCCTTATAAGCCTGTAGGCTATTTAATATCACGCTAGAACCCTTACGAGCCAAGTAAAAAAACAGTTCGAAAAACGCTATGCGGAAGTACAGAAAGTAGGTACAAGACGTTTTACATAAAACGGAGTAACAGCGTGTGACAAAAAAAAAATCACGCGGGCAAAGTTGCGGGCAGAAGCTAAATTATATGTATAATTGTCCGAGTAATTCCATTAGATAAAATATTAATTACTCACGTTTTGAATCACTGGGTTGATAATAATCCTTTAACACATGTTTAAGACATTTTACACAAGAAAACGGAGAACAGTTACAATACTTTGAGTATTTACGAATTACGCAGTTGTTTTTTTACTAACATTAAACCAAAAAATATAAGAAAATGTGTGTTAGTTATCTCACTTATCACTAGACTGTATCTCACTCAGATTCACACTAGTTAGGAGGCCAGAATCCCTCAGCTTTTTATCCTCTCTGGAAGGGGATGGACCAACCCTCTCACAGAGAGGGCGGCGCCTAATAACATTTGGACGAAAATACAAACAAGAAAATACACATATTTCAGGATAAACGAATGTTAATATTCATACATGTAAATATTTAAATTAAATAGATACAATTTATCGACGAAAATAAATATATATGTTTCATCTCTTAAGGTACCTAGTTTGTATATTCAACTTCTAGAAAAGTCTCATCAGTTTGTTACTAGACTTTATGCGAACACAAGTTTACGATAAGTTGCAGAAAAAATCATCTTAGTCGAACAGGCGGACTACAGATTCAATACTGTTACGAGCTTCGGGTTCGTGACAATAAAAACTGCCGATTTAATAACCAAAAATAACAATTTATTTTACAGCACTAATTACAACTCAAAACACTAATTAAAAGAACACAGTCACACTACTGATCACTCTTAATTCGCACTTGAAGATCGCTTAGATGTTTTCGCTCTTGTCGCTTTATCCAAACTGTGTCGGTCGTCGCGCATCCCGGCCTTATATAGTGCCGCAGATAGTTCGAGAACCTTCCAGTGTAGAAACATCTAGAATGTTCGAGTACATACCGGCCCCGACCGACTAGGTGTCGATAGTTCGAGAAAGTTCTACCAAGTTCTAGTATCGAATTTTCTAGAACGATCGTGACTCGACTAGTTCTGCTACTCGATACTAGATGGCGCTAGTGGTAACTAATGTCAACATGTACCAGGCATTAATTGTGGCGCGCAACACTGCCCCCTCCTAAGACATGCTCGTCCCGAGCATTATCAGCCCCATAATAACGCGCCAGTCGGTCCACATGGACGATCTTAGGAGTACCTCTTGCACCTTTCTGTATCCGGTAGGTTACGTCATTGATCTTTGTCACAATCCGGTACGGTCCGTCCCATTTAGCTTGAAGCTTAGGAGATTTCCCTTTGCTGCGGACTGGATTGTGCAACCACACTAGTGAACCTTCGTCGAACCCTTTATTGTTTATTTTGCGGTCATAACGGGTTTTCATCTTTTCAGACATTTGCTGGCCCGATTGTCTGACGTGCTCATAAATGTCATTCATTTTGTTCCGCAAGTCATTCGCATAATCGGTTATACTGCGTGGGGCATCAGGTGGTATTCCGGTGATCAGGTCTGCAGGCAGCCGTAATTCTCTTCCAAAGTTTGCGAAAGCGGGTGTCACCGATGTACTTTCGTGAACAGCGCTTCGATATGACAACAAAAACGGTTGTATGTGCTTGTCCCAATCTCGTTGCCGATTTTCCACAACTTTGGCTAGGTACCTCTCCAATGTCTGATTAAACCGTTCCACCATTCCATCCGACTGTGGGTGGTAAGAAGTTGTTCTGGTTTTATGAGTACCCATAACTCGGCAAGTTTCCTGGAATATTTGTGACTCAAAATTCCTTCCTTGATCACTGTGAATCTCTAAAGGTACTCCAAAACGACAGAAGACTTCCTGAACTTCCTTATCTGCAACTGTCGAAGCTTCTTGATTTGGAATGGCAAAGACTTCCGGCCACTTGGTGAAGTAATCCATCACAACCATGAAATACTTGTTGCCACTTTCACTTACCGGAAACGGCCCCGCAACGTCAAGGGCTATCCTCTCCCATGGTGCACCAACATTGTACAATTTCAATGCACCTCTACTGCGAGTCTGAGGTCCCTTTACAGCTGCACAACTTGTACATTTGCGACACCAGTCCTCGACATCGTCCCGACAGTGGACCCAGTAAAACCGTTCTCGTATCTTCAGTAGAGTCCGTTTTACTCCCAGATGACCTCCTGAACAACCATTATGGTACAGCTGTAGAACATCCGGTACTTGAGCTTTAGGGACAACCATTTGCAAATGACAGCTGTTTCCCCGAGCATTTTCCCATTTACGGCACAGGACTTCATCCTGAATCACCAAGCTGTCCCATTGGGCCCAATAGCTTTTTGTGATCGAACTCATCGCTGAGACGTCGCTCCACCTGGGCTTAGGAGCTCTGGCCTTCATCCACTCCAGAATCGGCTTGATGTCCGAATCTTCCTGCTGTGCACGTTGTAGGCTTTCCTTCCACTCGTCGCTGAGGTCTGTCTTGAGCATCCTCACAGGTACGACTTCCTTGCCCTCTTGCCTAGTACAATGCTTGCAGTCTTCAGGACAAGGTCTTCTTGACAATGCATCTGCGTTGCCATGAGATTTTCCGCTGCGATGTTCGACCACAAAGTCGTATTCCTGCAGTAACTCAATCCATCTCGCAACTTGTCCTTCTGGATTTTTGAACTGCAATAGCCATTTCAGTGCAGCATGGTCAGTTCGTACGTGGAATTTCCGCCCCAGAAGATATTTGCTAAAATGCTGCAATGACTTTACCACAGCAAGCAATTCCCGTCTCGTGACACAATAGTTCTTTTCCGGCTTTGACAACGACTTGCTGAAGTACGCTATCACAACCTCTTGATCACCATTCCGTTGAGACAACACACCGCCAAGTCCTATGTCACTTGCGTCTGTGTCAATTATAAATTCTTTGCTCGCATCAGGGTACCCCAAAATAGGTGTTTTGCACAGACGGTCCTTTAGCTCCTGGAATGCGATGTCGCAACTTTCATCCCAGCAGAAATGTCGCTTCTCTTCGGTTAGCTTATGCAGGGGTTTGGCTATGTCTGCAAAGTTCTTGACAAATCGCCGATAATAGGAGCACAAACCCAAAAATGCTCTGACCTGCGTCTTGTCTTTTGGAACTGGCCAATCCTTGACAGCGGCGATTTTCTCTGGATCCGTGCGGATACCTTCTTCAGACACTACATATCCCAAAAAGCTAACTTGTCGTTTGAATAGTGAACACTTCTTCGGACTTAACTTGAGGTTGGCACTCTGGATCTTCATGAGCACGCGTTCCAGGTTTTGAAGATGTTCTTCAAACGTGCGGCCTACGATGATGATGTCATCCAAGTAGACCAAACAGGCATCGCCAATTAGTCCAGTAAGTACAAGTTCCATCAACCTTTCAAAAGTTGCCGGAGCATTGCACAATCCAAACGGCATAACTTTAAATTGCCACAGACCCTTTCCTGTCGAGAATGCAGTTTTCTCCTTGTCCTTAGGGTCAATTTCGACTTGCCAGTAGCCACTTTTCAGGTCCAGCGTGCTAAACCACTTTACTCCAGTAAGCATGTCCAGCGTGTCATCAATTCTTGGCAAAGGATAGCTGTCCTTCTTTGTAACGTCGTTCAGACGACGATAGTCAACACAAAACCGCATGCTGCCGTCCTTCTTTCTTACCAGCACTACAGGTGAACACCATGGACTAGATGAAGGTTCAATAACACCATCCTTCACCATTCCTTCAATCATGGTTTCCACTTCCTTTTCACGTGCTACCGGCAATCTCCTTGGTCGCTGACGGATAGGCAGTTCTTCTCCTGTGTTTATTTTGTGTTGAACTAAGCCAGTCTTCCCGATGTCAGCATCGTTTGACGAGAAAACATCGGCGTACTTGAGTAACATCTTCTTCGCCTTGACCATTTCATTTTGGGACAGAGCGCTGCGGCAGTCGTCTAAAAGTGTGGTCACTTTCGTTTGTGCATCCTTGCTGAGGGTCCCAGTCGATAGATATTGGCATCGACGCAACCAATCCACTTCCTCGCAAGTACCGACTAGTGTGCCTTTTTCTATAATCTGTTCCTGATCACAAAGGTTCAGCACACGTACCCCTGAGATGTCGGTGGCTCTGACCAAAGTTCGTGCCACTTTCCATGGAAGGTCATTGTCTACCCTTTCCACGAGAACACAACGATGTGTTTGCCCAGGATTCCGAGGAAGACTAACCGGCACGATCGTTTCTGATCTCGGCGGAAGAACAATCTTCTTAAGGCTGTACACATTCCCTGGTAACGCCCCTTCCACGAAAAGTTCCTCTTGTCCACATTTCAAAACGCCTTGCTTGACGTCAATCTCGCAACAATTCTTCCTCATAAAGTCAAGGCCCAGGATGCAATCGTCCATTATATCGGCCACGATGACATTATGCAGGTAGATTCTGTTGCCTAGCTTCAACTCCATCTTCTTCTCTCCATGGACGGGTATGCGCTGACCGGTGGCTGTTACCAAATTAATGTGTTCTCGGTTGTATGCTGAGTCCCCAAGGGACCGACTTGTAAGTTGGGAACTGACAACCGTGCGAGAGGCTCCAGTGTCTATGGTCAGCTTACACGGCATTCCGTTGACCTCGCCCTTGATGATTAGGCTGTTCCCGTCATGGGTTTGTGTGATCGAAACCCTTGGGGCTCTTTGAACCTCAGCCAGCACCCGCCCCGCAGTCCTGGCTATTACTCGTTTCCCTGCTGCTGGTGCTGAGCGGTGCTGTTAGCCGCACTGCCCTCTGCAGATCGGCCGTCTTCTCTTTCTGCAGTTCGCTTAGGGCAACTGGATCGAAGGTGGCCCTTTTCCCCACAGCCGTAACACCTAGGGCTGTATCCTTTATTGCGGTCGCGAACTGTAGCCGCTGCAACCTCCCTGACGCGATGGGAACGATGATCCTGCCGCACAGCTTCCACCTCCAGTGCATGGGCCAACGCGTCCTTAAGCGTCCCGTGGTGACCGAGCCTCACAGCAGCTCTAACTTCAAGGTCGCGGATGCCGTCGATGAATGCCTGCACCAGGTTCCCATCAATAAGCGCAGGTACAGACTGGTACGCTTTACGAACCAGCTTCTCCACTTCAAGGGCCCATTGCTGCAGGTTTTCATTACTGCGTTGCACGCGATCCTTGAGCTGCGCACGAAACACGTGTTCCAGGTGAGCGTCGCCATACCGAGCCTCCAATGCCTCAAGGAGCTGCTCGTAAGTCACTTCCTTACCGAGAGCTTCCAGAACAGTTAAGGCCTGGTCGCGTAGGCCTAGGGTGAGAGCAGTCATGGCCTGATTTTTATTCCACCCGTTCGCCTTCATGACAGCCTCAAACTGGATTTTGTAGGCCGACCAGGAAGAACTTCCGTCGAACGGTGGCACTTTGAATCCCCGTAGCGAAGGTGTTGTAGCTACGGGAACTGCGATTCCATCACCAAGTTTAAGGTAATCCAGCGTTTTCTTCACGTCAGCCATCACGGTTTGCTTCACGTCAGCCATCACGTTGTCAACCCGATTATTAACTTGGTCGATTCGGGTTTCAGCTTCCGACAGGCGGTTGTCATGTTGAACAACCTTATCCTTCACCTCCTTCATGTCTTTCCCGAAGGTAGCGTGAAGGTCCTTCATAAGGAGCATCTGCTCTTCCTGGCGGCGCGCCTGCTCCTCCTTATCACGTTGGAGCTGTTCTTCCAACCGACGAGCCTGTTCCTCCTGTCGACGAGCCTGTTCCTCCCTGTCACGCAGCAGCTGTTCCTCCAACCGACGAGCCTGTTCCTCCTTGTCCCGCTGCAGCTGTTCCTCCAACCGACGAGCCTGTTCCTCCTGTCGGCGAGCTTGTTCCTCCTGTCGGCGAGCCTGTTCCTCCTGTCGGCGAGCCTGTTCCTGCAGCATCATCATCAGGGCAGCAAAGTCTGGTGCTGATGATGCTGGAGCAGCTGTGGATGGGCCGGCCTCCGTGGTCGGTAGCTGGCCTTCCGACCTCTGTGGCGTTGCTCCACCGAATCGCCTCTGGTCCGTCTCTTGCTGTCGTTGACTCCGGGTACGGATACCCTCCGTGTCGTCTTTGGGTAAAACCGGCATAATCCTTGCTTCTGACACCAATTGTTACGAGCTTCGGGTTCGTGACAATAAAAACTGCCGATTTAATAACCAAAAATAACAATTTATTTTACAGCACTAATTACAACTCAAAACACTAATTAAAAGAACACAGTCACACTACTGATCACTCTTAATTCGCACTTGAAGATCGCTTAGATGTTTTCGCTCTTGTCGCTTTATCCAAACTGTGTCGGTCGTCGCGCATCCCGGCCTTATATAGTGCCGCAGATAGTTCGAGAACCTTCCAGTGTAGAAACATCTAGAATGTTCGAGTACATACCGGCCCCGACCGACTAGGTGTCGATAGTTCGAGAAAGTTCTACCAAGTTCTAGTATCGAATTTTCTAGAACGATCGTGACTCGACTAGTTCTGCTACTCGATACTAGATGGCGCTAGTGGTAACTAATGTCAACATGTACCAGGCATTAATTGTGGCGCGCAACAATACTATCTAAAAAACATAGTGTTCCTGAAAATCTGGAAGACGATCATGCTTTGGTCCACTAGAAAAAACGTCGTAAAATTCCGTTTATTAGATACATCTATAACTATTTATATAGGTACCTAAAAGAAAGTTGTGTTAGTTACACTATTTATAACTCAAGAACGGCTGAACCGCTTTGACTGAAAATTGGTGGAGAGGTAGCTTAGAACCAGGAGACGGACATAGGATACTTTTTTTTTGTAGTCTAGGAGTAGGGTTGGAGTAGGGTAGGAGTAGGTTAGGAGTAGGGTAGGAGTAGGTTAGGAGTAGGGTAGGAGTAGGGTAGGGGAAGGGTAGGGTAAGGAGTAGGCACACTTGTAGGAAGTAGCGCCAGGCAGCTAGAAATATATATGGCAAAAAAACGTTTGCCGGGTCAGCTGGTTAATAATAAAGCTAAAGAGTTAGTTTGTTTTCGAACGCGCTAATATCTGGAACTACTACTCGAATTTGAAAAATTCCTTTTCATTGGATAGCCCAATTCTTTAAGAAGGCTAAAGGTAACATTACGCATTTACCCTTAGAAGCCGTAATAAAAGAAAAAAAAAGTCAGAAAGATCGCTAAGCGAAAATGAAGAGACACTGCGGGCAGGTGATGCGATACGACGGGATGGGTGGGGGTACCTACATGAATCACGCAGACGAAGTCTTGAGCAGAAGCTAGTCAATAATAATTACAATTTCTCACCTACAAGTTAGGTACCTATCTATTTATCTACTTACTATCAAATCTAAATGACCGATAATGGGATTATAGCCCAAGGCTGAAATTAATTAGTAGGTACTTACGGTACTTACCTACTTGCGACATATTATATTATTACCTACCTACTTACGATAAATTAATGTGAAATTATGAATTTACAAAATTATAAGTACCAAGGTATAATTTATGTATGGATGTAGTCAGGGAATTTCCCTGGCTGTTATAGGTACAAGTATTTGGAAGGAGAGCTGGGAGGCATACCACCAGCAATGGGACATTAAACATAGACGCTTAAAACGTATACAGACGAGTCTTCTAACACTTAGCATCTGTAGTATTTACCTAAGTGTATCTAAGTATACTGACCACAGTGACCTCTTGTTTAAAAGTCTCAAAAATTCAGTTCATGTCGTGATGGTCTAGTGGTTAAAGCCTCGCTCTCATGAGTTTATAGTTTCAAATCAGGGGTAGTAGGTACCAATGTGACTTCTCAATTCCTACCTATCTAGTTTCTAAGTTTATCTAGTACATTACTCACATCAAAACATCGTGAGGAAACAGATTTGTATTGACATACTAGCTGCACGCCACGGTTTCACCTGCATAAGTCTCGATGCCGTGGGAATATCGAGATAAAAAGTATCGTATGTCCTAACCCAGGTCATGGTCTACCCATGTGTCAAATTTCATCCAAATCCGTTCAGCCGTTGTAGCGTGAAAGCGTAACAAACAAACATACAAAAAATCAAATCTTTTCTCTTTACAATATAACTAGCAGAGCCTCGCGGTTTTAACCGCGTAAGTTTCGATCCCGTGGGAATATTGGGATAAAAAGTATCCTATGTGTTAATCCAGGAAATGGTCTATCTATGTGCCAATTTTCATCGAAATCTGTTCAACGATTTACGCGTGATTGAGTAACAAACATCCAAACATCTTCACAAACTTTCACATCCGAACTAAAATTATAAATGCGAAAGTAAACAAACTTTTGTTTGTTTGTTACCTCTTCACGCCTAAACCACTGAACCGATCATCCTGAAATTTTGCATAAACGTTGTCAGGTGTACAGAAACGGACATAGGGTACTTTTCATCCTGAAAAAAGTGCTGTTCCCGAGGAAATCAACAATAACGTTATTATGATAATAGATGGCACTACGTGTTTTTCGAATCAAAAACAGGACAATGTCTGTCGGGTCAGCTAGTTTATTTATTTTATAATTTATGTACACACAGCAAAATAGATAGGGATATGACATAATTATAATTTTATAATTTGAGTACAAAGGTACTGCTTATTTCATAAGAAATTTCTTCCAGCAGACCTGTTTATAATATTAGTAGGATAGTTTAGATAAGTCTGAAATCATTAACCCGTGTTGAGCAAGTGTGGCGATCAATACTCGTGCCTTCTCTAGAAAAAAGACGTTAGTCCTGCAGTGGGAAAATAATAGTTTGTTGATATACTTGTTATTATAATTATTATTATCTCTGTTCTCATCCGCAGCATCCGTGTGTCTCAGTCCCCGCCCAGATAGGGCTGCACCAATCCCGGTCGACTCCGCCTATCGATCCCGGCCATCCCGGGACTCAGGTGTTCCCGGGTAATTGACGATCCGAAATGGATTGTACCCAAAAACATCTCGATGTCTCGCCAATATTCATGTTTGATTATGCGTAAGTTTGGTTGATTTTTGGAACTGAAAAGTATCAAGATTTATGATTTGTTTTCTTGGGTGTTATTGCCAATGCTATAAGTAATAGATACCGGCATCGGCACTCAAATTGCGTACCTAATACACTATCAATCACAATCTGAATCGTTTTGAAGTATATTGCTAATCCATTGCTTCATATGTTCGAAAAATTTGTCTACCGTAAACTTAAATACCGCAATGGATGTTGTGGAACTGTCAAAATTAAACCCATTGCTACTGATAGTGTGTTACACAAGTACCCTCCCCTGCGGGTTACATTGGCAGTCCACGAAAAACCATTAATGAAATTGGGCTTCTTCCTAGATTTTGACCTGACAACCGACTAGGCTGGCGTTCAAAATCAAAATCAACACAGTCATATCAGTTACTGGTACATATGGATGCACTTCATCATCTCATCATCTGTCTAGCCTTTTCCCAACTATGTTGGGGTCGGCTTCCAGTCTAACCGGATGCACCTGAATACCAGTATTTTACATGGAGAGACTGCCTATCTGACCTCCACAACCCAGTTACTGGGTAATACGATACCAAGGGGTATCGTATTACCAACCAGTCTTACCAAGTGGTAAGACTGGTTGTCAGACTTTCGGGATTCTGACTACCCATAACGACTGTCAAAGATCCACGAATGACAGCCGGGACCAACGGCTTAACGTGCTTTTCGAGGTACGGAGGGGTCACGGTATGTAAAGATGGTCACCCATCCACGGACCAACCGCGGCAAGCGGAGCTTAACCTGATCGATCGATCTGTGCGGCTGTTATTATTTAGCCACGGGCCCCTCTCATATGGATGCACTTAAAAGTTAATAAAAAGGTACCTTCATTGCTTTCTCTAAGTTATGTCGATGAAAGAATTTCACCTAGTGAGGCTTAACTCATTTTCTCAAATCCATAACACCAAATAGTGCGGTTTCAAAAGAATTTGGCTCCCTGATAGAAAAAGAATTAACCTTCTATTGACTCTACATTTAGAAGCCAATATTATAAATCACAAGCTATGTTTGTAACAGTACCTACGCATACTTATGTTTTTTTTTACAAATAATGCTAAGGATACACATGTAGCTGGCACAAGAGTATGCAAGTAGCTTGCATGTCATTATAGTATTCACCAATCAGCTTGCATACCGTGTGCCATAACAACTTCTGATTGGTGAATACCATACTGGTATGCCAGCTACTTGCATACTTTTGTGCAAGTTACAGGCATTCCGGGCTTTAAGCCTATCAAATAATTCGGCGCCTAAACTTGCTAAAATTATCACACGAAATGTTTATGATGGAAAAGTTAACAAAATATTACTGTGTTGGCATTCAGAAGTTATTAGATAACAAACAAACTTCGACCTTGTATGGTGAGTTAAACTGTAATCACCACAGAACACAATAGGTTTTTTGTTCTGGTAGCGTACCTATTCATCCAAGTTTTAATGGTTTTTGTCACACAATTTTCGTTGTTATCATTAGTTCTCCATTATTCCTTTGAAGGTAGTCCACCAGCATCGGCAGCGATGGGTTCAAAGTTACTAGGAGGTCAGGGCCCTAGGAAGAACATACTTTTGACATAATAACAGCAGTGTAAGCGGTATCCAGGAGGAACGCTTTCTGTATCAAGTCTTTGAGTAAGTGGCCCGTTGAATGTCTCCTGAGATATTGGCCGAGCCGTTAAGTGTAGTAGCTATTCGAACATTGTATGATTCTACTATCATTTTATCGTTCCTTTTCGTTTTTATACTCGGGATGCTGTTAGGTATTTCAGTTTCAGTTTGTAAACGTTTGCTGAGTAAAACTCACCTTTACCTGTATATTATACATAGGTATGTAACCTACTTCTCCCTACAATAACACACAGCAATTTACCAATACAATTAGTACAATTTTCCGTAGGTACGTTAACAGTAGTTTTAGGCAGTAAATCATGTGTTGTTTATGAATGAATGCTGATAGCAATATTTTTAACACCTGCAATTTAACGTGATTGACGTTATTGTTAATCGTTATTGATTAAATTAATTGTATCCGCCTATTCCAACACTTATCATATTTACCTACAAAAATGACATGCATATACCAAAAATCTAATCTATACCTAAAGCACAATATGTAGATTGCAACACAATGATAAGCCTATCAAGTCATCACGTGATTATCTAAACCTCTTTACGCATCGAAAAAGCATTTCTCGGAGTAGGTTTAACTCTTAGAGTAAGAAAGCTATAGAGCATCGGGTAGCGTGGCCACACATGAGACAAAAAACTTACTTAACTAACATTGGCTAATACTATGTAGCTGCCTTGAAAAAACGGGCACGCACTGAGAGACGGAAATAGTATAGCTTTATCCTTTTCTCTTACCTACTTATAATAACTCAATACTTTATCCTTTTCTTGTGGAAATGAAATGGAGCTACCCGCCGTCTATACTTTTCCTTGTCTAAGGTTTATAAGACTAGGAGCATTTACTTGTAATGTAACAGAACATCGAGTATTCGCCGTTTTATAATTTTATCGAATTGCACTTCGAACACGACGTTCGATGTTTTGTTACAACCTGATTTTAAAAACCAACGAGCGCATTGGAGTAACATTTCATCGACGAAAGGCACGATCGATCAAGAACGCACAATTATCAACAATGCATGCAACGTAGAGAGAAATGTTACTGGTACCAAGAATATATAAATATTCTCTTTGGCTGGAACGTAACATTACACGAAAATGCTTTTCGAAAATGCTTTTCGAAAATGCTTTTCGAAAATGAGCTTTTGCTGCCAGGATCCTAATTCACGATCCTAATTCAGGATCGTAATTTACGTAAATTTGGATTATAATGGTAATGAAATGGATTACGTAGGTTTATTATAATTAATATAGATAGGGACGGAGATACTTATAGATAACAGACAGAGATATTATTTTATGGTTACCTATATTGATTTGAATTGATTTTGAATATCTGCGCAAGGGCTGGATCTATACATTAATAATAATAATAATATATATAATATAATAATATTCCACAACTATCACACAACGCCGTCTAGTCTCAAGCTAAGCAGAGCTTGTGTTATGAGTACTAGACAACTGATAAACATACTTATATATTTCTAAATACATACATAATTTACATTGTAAATTAATTGCGAATTAGAACTCTAGTGTTGCGAAGAAAGAGGAGCGGGTAAGAAAATACAGTTGGGATTCCAAACAAGTTTCCAAGTTCATATAATAATCCTATTGATTGATATTTCATGTTATAGTCGTTCAATAGGGTTGTAGATAGATATGAACATAGAAAGTTGTATTGATGATTTCTATGATTATAATTTTATATTTAAATAATTATTTGTTACGGCCGCTAATCATATTTACATCAACATACAACCTGATACTGACCTGCAATTGCAAAAAAAAATGTACCTAAGTAAATTGGCTACCTTAAGGTCTTTCGCTTCCCCCTTATGAAACTAGCTCAGTGCGGTCATGCTTTCATTGTGTGGAATATCAACCTATTCAAGCTCATTGACGTTTTGCCTTGTCTTCTACCTGTTTATTTTCTTTACCGCACTAACAGTAGGAATTGCTTTCATTTTGATGATTTTGACAGTTTAACAACATTCATTGCGTTATTTATGTTGCCGACAAACAAATTTTTAGAACATATGAAGCATTGGATTAGCAATATCCTTCAAAATTATTCAGATTGTGATTAATAGTGTGTTACGCAATTAGGGTGCTGGGCACACTACAACGGGCATTACAATAGCTTTTAAAAATAAACCAGCTACTAATCCATCTCCAAAGTATAACAATCATTTTACAATTGTAAGCTCGATAGTGGTTCTCTGCCAATAAATTCGAAATTCAAAACGTCTGTTATCTGAATTTCAATGGCTTCTCATTTCCATTTTACTGCCCAGAAATTGATTTACTCGATCACAAAGTAAAATAATTTATGCAAAGAATCATGTACCGGTCCGCGACGTCCTCGGTCTAATGTCAGTTCGCAATTCTGTATTAATAGGTAGGTACTGTAATAAACAGTTATACGTAACAAATACAATGCTCTGACAACATATTTCTCGAAGGTCACGGCAAACGATAATTTTCTTTATTGCGACGTCGCAACGGGTCACGCGAAGTAAATAAAGCTATATTTTTTTGTTTTCCATTTTTTTTGAAGTTGCAATTATACCTCTGTGTTTGATTATCTTGCTTTGGTCGTTATGAGACAGAATGAGTGATGCTAAAGGAGTCCATAATGCCTCACACCATTCAATGGCGTCGTCGTCAGATTCATTAGTTTTGAAACTTGAAAAGGCTCGATTCCGATTGTTGGATGATGATTCTTTATCTTCTCATGTAAGGTGGTCAGTACAATTATGTAAAAGTACTAGGAAACCTACATAGGTACAATTTGTTTATAGTTTTGCTAAGAAATCTAGTTCATCTTGGTAGCAGTTTTTAGTAGCATAGCATTGCACTCTAAATGAGTTTCCATTGACGTCTGCTAAAGGTTGTTCCTCATGTTTATCTCCTTCGTTGTTTCCACTGTACCATCTTTTTATTTTCCCTTGCAACTTTTTTCCAAAGTAAAAATTAAAGTTTCATAGAAGTGTCATACTTTTGAACATAGGTAGGTATTGCAGTTTATAAAAGTTGTAATAAGTATTCATGAACCTGAAAACACGCCATCGTTTTTCGGGTCTATTATCTTTCAAAGATACAAATCTACGTGGCTTGGTATACAAATTAAACCATTAAACCAATCATCATTTAGCATAATAATAACTGTGTTATTATGGTAATTCACGATAGATAGTCTCTGTTATCCAAAGTTTATGGTATTTTCCACAAATCTAGATAATAGAAAATTCTGAGTTGAAAAAAACGAACTGTAATATAAAATAGTATATATTCGGTTAATGAAAAGTACGGTAAATATTACTTTCATGGCCTAGTTTTGGTTAAGTTTACTGCTCCTAATTTGTGGGCGCATGCAAGAATTTTCTATTCAGGGGAGGCATTGAACCTTTGAAAGCAACCTACGTCGTGAATGTATATACACGTGGGGAAAATCTGTCGCCATAACGACCACGCAGTTAGGCCAATAGACTTTCCCATTTTCCGGCAAACAACTGAAGGCTTCCTGCTATTTTGACAAACAATTTTCATTTTTGACATCTAGAAAGTGCCCAAGACAGCTGTGATAATTTTACACGACGTTTTTTAATTATTTGTGATTTAAATAGTGATTTTCTACGAGAATGTCCTTCAATTTCGACAGTGGTCAAGTAAGTCTCAAGTTTTTCCTGTAGGAGCTTTCCTAGAATAATTTCGTTTGCTAATTATAGAATTAAAATTAGCTGTATTGTAATTTTCTAAATGCTTTTATCACGAGGATTTTATTTTGATAAGTTCTTAATTAATGATAATGCTAGTTGCTACCGTCGCCCTGCGTCGATAATCTAGGTAGTTATCGGTCAATTTAACACATGCGACCTTAGGTACCTATCTAACTACTGTAGTAGCATGTGCATGTGAAAGTCGGTTTCATGTGTCTATTTCACAACCTATCCATTTATTTATACTAGCCACCGTCCACCAAATTAGGTAGTAGAAATGATTCGCTTTTTGTGGACGGTGGTTTTCTGAAAGTTGTTGTAGCCTAATTTACTTCGGGACACTCAGGGTCTTTAGGAATTATATAGGTATAAGTCGAAATATTAGAAAACCAGTAAGGTGTCTTCTTTTCTGTCTTTCGTAGCCTGTAACAGTTTATTGACAAGGCAAATGGTCTGATTCTTAATCAACGCAGTTTTTACATAGAGGTTTCACATAATCCGGTCCAGGTGATATCAAAAGCGTATGTGAGAATTGGTTGGTGACTAAGGTAACATCTCAGGGGTGTCTATGGCTCATATAAGGACCCCCCCCCCTTCCCTTGAGGCACAGACTTACGTTCAAGGAAACATGAGTAGGTACCTACATGAGTATGAGTTTGAGTTTATTTCATAATATGAGAAGCTGCTTTTGCCTTGAAGTGGAACAATTGCGCCCTGACATCGGTGTGAATACCGATAGGTAGTTCTATTATAGTATTATTTACTGTAAGTAGGTTAATTGCAATATTATCCCACAAATCATCATGTCCAGCTGATCCAATGCTGTTAATCCCATAAATTCTATCGCCACTGCACCTGCATCTCGC
This sequence comes from Oligia latruncula, assembly GCA_948474745.1. NCBI lineage: Eukaryota > Metazoa > Arthropoda > Insecta > Lepidoptera > Noctuidae > Oligia > Oligia latruncula. The sequence goes on from OX419696.1 coordinate 12,114,371, forward strand.
TTTACTTTCCCCTACAATAGTGCCGTTTTTTACTTACTTTCAAATTGTAATTCCTTTAATCCCAGTTAGATACATCCAATTACATCGTAAACATCCTTAGCCTTACTTACATCACTCCATTATTTATCGTATTTGTGATAGTTGTAGGGTTCAAAATCGTTTGTATTTTGGTCATTGGATAGAGGGGTGATTTTTTATTTGCAAGCGAATGACAATTTTTTACGCCATTGTGTGCAATGTTAATCCGTGTTTGACACATCGTGCTGGTAGTCTTTAGTTAATAGTTCTCGTGTATTCGCGATAAATTGTTTTCTGTATTGTTGTTGTCATAGAAAAATGTTTAGTAAATCTAGAGATTATAAGGAGACAAATGGTGTTTTTTTGACATACAATATAGCAAGTGTCCACACAAGTCCCAGTTGACTCCTACTTGACAGACTTGTGTGTTTTTGTGAACTAAACAAGGGGGCCGTTATCGATTACCTAAAACGGACCACTCTGTCTGATACATAATCAAAGACTGACCTTTCAGTCTATCAAAAAGTACTCTGTGGACTGATCCGACTGACTGATGCTTACTCAAATAAAAACAATATTGAACTCCTTAGATTAATCTGGGTCGATTTCCTCTCTCTCCTGTTACGTGATACGCAACAATATAATATAGATACCTAAACAATATATATACTTAGTAACTGACAATAAAGACTGTAGTCTGATAGAACAATACAACTTTGCCAGTTTCTACATTCTAATCATAGGTGTTACTAATCACATCAACCCTTTTCACACTTCCTCGCATGACAATCCAAAGCAGTCTCGCTAAGGGGAGAATAGATAGACATCTACGCATTAATAGCCTTCTAATGAAACTCAACACTAACCAAATGCCAGTCACATATCAAGCCTTCGTTAGCTGCTAATTGGAATTCCCTATTCGATATGTAGGTATGCTTATTGTAGCCGTAGATATACTCCATACTAATATTAATGAAAAGCATATTAAAAATGCGAAAGGAATTCTGCCTGTTACATTTTGTCCGGCTGGTACACAGGTATAGATACCATGACCTGCATATATAGTATCCTATGTCCTACATACGATATGTCGTGGTGTGTGCGGTCCCGTGGAATATTTTCTGACCTCTACGCAGGTGAAGCCGCGGGCAATAGCCTGTGTAGTATAGTTTACAGCACGTTCGTTAACTTAAAGACTTAACGAGTGCGTGAATCTCACCGGAAGCATAAAGGGGGAGCAAGTATCGTGTCGTGACTCAAGTCGAACCGAAGATGTTTAACTATCGACCTTAAGTTTTACAACTTAAAATAGTCGGCTATTTCTGTACGGAACATTGATCAAAGTCATGAAGTTTTGGCGAACGGAAGTATTGACGGACGGCTACGAAAGAATAGGACTGTCGCCAAAAAGGTTTCATAGTCGTGCCATAAATTGTCAATTTACATATTTGTATAGGAAAATTCCATGTCAATTGTAAATCTAATGGACAATTTATTGCATTATTTATGTTTTATGAGAAGTTAGGAACATTCCTTAGCCGGTCACGACAAATTACTGTTTATAGTTTAAGAACTTCTTACTTATTAATCAGTCACATAGGTATTATAGGTCTGTACAAGTTGTGTTAAAGGCCAAAGGTTTGCCCTTTGGCCTTTTTAGTCGCAAGATTAGACTTCCTGACATCAGTTAACGTCCATAAGACCTAATTAATAAGTTACCTACCCAACTTAGGTTCTAAACATACCCACGACTACTACCTACCTACTTACCTATTTAGGTACCATTTGCAATACCTTGTAAATCAGAATTTCACACCTATCTTCGCGTTTCTGTGACAAATAAACCAATTTTTCTTACATTCTATCTCTTATGGTTTCAATTCAAGGATCAAGAGATTGCACGTACCTACCCTAGGCAGTTACCGGCAATTTTCAATAAAAAAATCTCCGATAGTTTAAATCCAGACCGCATAGATACAAATCATTAGAAACGGATAACATAGCGAGTATCTACTGCTGTACTTTTATTGTTGCGAATACCATGGAATTGACTAGCCCTAATCTCGAATAGATACCTTTTACTCTTTTATCATGGCTATTTGGTATGGAAATTGTAATGGTAAAAACTCAATGGATTGCTAAAAAGTTTAGACGACTGTTTTACATACTATCGTAGTAGTTTCCATGATAGTATCGAGCTAGAACATAATTTGATGTAAGTATTTCTACTCGTTAAGCGGGAGTTATTCATGCATGCAAATAAATTCTAACAAAAAGAACATACGCATTAGCTTTCAGTTTTCGTCAATAGAATTCTATATTTAGGTTACGATGACGTTGCAAAAAGCCAATCGCGCAACCTTTACGTAAACTGCGGTTTGAGCCGAATAGCTATTTAAATATGGGTAACTGAAGACCGCGAGTCCGTGACAAATGATCAAGTTCAGGGACGAACCGCAAATTGATGTCATTACAACGCAACACGCTATAAGGGTATCAGTCACAATAATTTTATTGATTGAAATTGTGACTATGCGATAGGTAGAGTTAAGGTCTTTGTGGTAAATCTAGGTCTAATTGCCAGTAAGTTGCTAGTCGTATACCTACTTACCAACATTTCAGTGCCAATTGCAATTAACATGGCTCCTCTGATTATCGTCTTACTTATGTTAGCTTATCGTCATCATCATTGATAAGTATTTATACTAAAGATGCGATTGAAAGCTTATCCTCCCAGGTGGACGACAATTCTACGAACGGATGTAAGCATCAGCCTGTACTACCTAAATGTGTCACTGACTCTGGCAGAGCCACCATCAGGGATTTTAATTTTGATAACACAAAAAATTTGTCGCTAATTAGTCGGTCGCCAAATATCAGAATTTGTCGGTCACTGGTTCAAAGGAAATAAGGGTTTATAGGTGGCCGATCTGGAGTCTCCCCAGCAGGGCCACATTTATATCTCAAAAACTAGTGCACCTAGCGAATATCTGTTTTCTCCCATATTTTCACGAGAGTTCACGAAAAACTCTTCGCTCTAGCTCTTGGACTATGCTTTACTAATTGAACTCATTATATTTCCTAAACTAAGACCCGATTAAATCTGTGACTTGGCGGCTGATTGGGAGGAAACAGATCTTCGCTAGGTGCCCTAGTTTTTGAGATATAAATGTGGCTCTGCTGGGGAGACTCTCTCCAGATCGGCCACCTATAAACACTTATCCGACGAATTCTGATATTTGGCAACAAATTTCGATTTGTGTTATCAAATTTAAAATCCCTGATGGTGGCTCTGCCAGAGTCAGTGACGCGTACTGAATTAAGAGATCATCAGCTCTAGATAGATACAAACAATTTGAAGTTGATGTTAGTAGATAAATCTTGCGAGTGCCAGCTAGCCCTTGTGCTTATCATGTTTGAGCCGGTTTATTCCGTGTTCTACATTTTATACCTTGCACTTGGAAGTGCTTCTATGTCGTAATAAATTTCCGTGTTGCAAGAATAGACCAGACACATGCAAAACTTCGATAACACCTGCGATATTTTTCTATTTTCCTCGAGACTTTCCACTTACAAGGCTGTTTTGCCTGTATCTTCACTTTATTTTACTAACCACGCGATGCGATTCAATGCAAGTGGGCAGGCATGTTCGAGAAATAAATCTGCTTGTGACGTATGTACGGTTTACACGGCATAAGTTGCTGGATAGAATTTGCCGCTATGACAGTAGGTGTTCCTTCAAATGTATTCGGGACTTAACCTCGAAAGGGGATATTTCCTTTGGCAATTTGCTCGTTTCTTTTATGCTCTTAGACATCCCACTTTATTCGATCCCTCTTTTTACGTATACCTATTATCGCCTGTCATCCTATTGTTCAATTCCTTCCTGGACGTACCAAATTTCGCTCAATCCATTCTATCTTTCTTTGGTCTGTTTATTTTCTTTAGCGATCTTCTTTCAAATTATAGACAACTTTAGACCCAAACTTCGTCTGACTGTCGTTACCAATTAATGTTTCTCAAGTAGGTAGGTAGGTAGGTATGGTTATTGAGGCTAAGTTCTCTACGGCTGCGACCGTCTAATGTAGGTACCTATATGTCTATAAGAGGGCTATAAGTATTTTGTAGTGGGTATTTACGAGTTGTTATGTTATGTATCTAATGTTTATATCGCTGGCATTGTTTTCGGAAAATTTCGCCATGTTTAGCATGCGTGTTTGATATGAGCGCAGGTAGAAGTCATAAAACAAGACTTCCCGACTTTATTCCACGATCATTTGTAGACACATATTCATTAATAGATGCTATGGTCTGATATCTAGAAATTGTTCCTATAATATTGACCAAAAAAAATAGTTAACTATTAAAAATTTTACTTAGAAACTTTTCCTCGTCCAAAAACTATTTGACAAGATAATTCTAAATTATTGCGGACATTTATAATTTAGGCAAATGGGCGCGTGATGTATGGGGTAAATAACAATTTGCAACCCTTTGTTGAGGGGATGATTATTATAACGCCCTGCTCTGCGGGGGGTGGGTTGACACCTGATCAATGGGTGGCGGGTGTATGGTGCTATTGTTATATTTTATTTGAAGATCTCTTGACATAGACAAAAGACTTTTTTTCACATGTTATCATTCAAGTTTTGGAAGTAGGAGCAAGCTAAGGGCCTTGCAATTGAAAACCATTGCTAAGGACTGGGCAGTAGTATCTGTAGTATATGTACTTAACAGTATAAGTACTTAGAATAGAATATAATACTCTTTATTATGTTCCTACACCATATTAATTATGGTTTACTTACTTGCGTACTTTGCTTTGTATATCTTACGCAGAAAAACTTGCGATCTCCCCGAAAGTTAACTGGGAAATAGCCAAAGACGGCATCGAAAAGGATGCACCATTTGTTCTGGATATTTTAAATGATTGATGCAAACGTGATTATTTTGTTCTGTGGGGTAGGGCCTGTTTAATTTTAAAATGTAACTGACACGTGCCTCAAATTGTCACCACAGGCACGTGTCAGCCGTTGTCGCGTAATCACAAGTGTATTGAGAGTGAAAACGTTGTTTTTCCCAATGCGATGATTTAAAATATCAACTAGATTATTCTTCGAGACCTATATTCTAACTTTAAAAATAATGTTTTGTATCAGTTCAACAAGGAATCAGCACCGAGGCGATTGGGCAACTGGCAGGTCCCACGATGGGCGCCAACAAGAGCAAGACCTTTAGAAATGCGACCAGATCCCAAACCCATATGTGATATGAACGGCCACTTCCTACCCGGAGCCCCGAGGGGCACATCACGATGTTTCGGCCATTACACCGGCACCTGGGAGCTCCCGAGGAAAATAACAAGAAAAGTCGGTACGTAAAAGCGTGTTTCGGCAACAATAGAACTCCCATCTCCGATACTTTGACGAATTATATAATTATTGTTCGACCTTGGTGGAAGTCATAAAGCTCCGTCATTTATTTGTCAACATACACGCAAAACACTTCCTACTTCCCAAAAGTATCGTGATACGCAGTAGTTAAGTGACTGATTTTGAATATTTCGCTACTTACGATTTGCTCAATGGCTGCATAAATATGGATTTTTGTTAAAATCGATGACCTATTATAATGTCTGCACGCGAATATTTTAAGGGCGAAATTGAAATCAGGACATGTATCTGTCACGCGCATATGGAGCGTAAGGCTCTTCATAGCAAGACGTGCATTGTTATCGAGTGATCACTTGTTTCATTTCAGCGGAGGAACTAGCTAAAGAGCCGCCCATTGGAAGATTTCCAGACTGGCTGAATCTTCGCGTTCAGAGGCCGAAAGCGGCAGAGGCGGCGCGCCTGCGCTCTGAGAAACGCGGCAAAGTTAAAAAGGAGCCAGGCCAGATTAAATTGAAGGACCCCCAGACGTTCGAAGTGAGTGAATAAGGTTACACGCGAGTTTCGATTGAGACGGTTGCGCGCGAAACGTGCTCTGTTTGTTTGTGATGGCGTGGTAGCTGTCAATGTCACCGCTACATACGTCTCCTTGAAACTTTTGCATTCCGAAGTAGGTCAGTGTTGGTGATAGCTGTGTTAGTTGCTAATAGACTTTGTTTCTTCTTTTTTGTAGTCAGTGACCGGTACCTACAATAACCTTGCTCGGTTTTTAATTTTCGATAGGTACGCTACACTAGGCCGTTGAAAAGGAAAATAACATGGGTAGGAATAAACTAGGTAACGCTTTGAAAAGATGGAATAATCATATTCCAATTAAACAGGGTTATTGGTAGAACATTAACAACCTCTTAAGAGGTCATTGTACTCATCATTATGAACAACTTTTACTATGGGACCAAATCTAAAATCGCGAAAAAATCAGCTGTTCCCTACATTTTGACGAGTTATACGACCATATCGAAATATAAATAATAATAATGTTAAGTATATAAGTTATATAGTATTAAATTGTAAATTCTGTAAATTTTAACGGTGTGAACTTCTGGTTGTTGTTACACTTGGGTACATATTATTTAATTGTATAATAATCTGTGGAAACTGGATTGTGTTTAAACTATTTGTATACTTATGTTTGTTATTGCATCTGTTTGTTTCCCAAATAAAATAAAAAATAAAATAAAAATAAATGTAGGCAACAGCTGATTTTTTTTCGCGATTTCAATTCATTTTATAATTTTGAGTTCATTTCTTTTTGAAATCGGTAATTTTTTTTTTTAAATTACTTTTTTATATTTCGTTATTTTAGTTTTAAGTAAAAACTAGAATATTTGTTTGTAATAGGTAGGTAATAGTTTTGTTGTAAATATTACACTAGAATTTGACCAAGGTTTTGAGATGTTTTCTCTTTGACACTACACCCGTAGCTCGTATCAAGCCAGGCCATCACTTACACGTAGGTACCTATTAGTCCATATCTTGAAAATTACTGAATCGATTTTGATGAAACTTGCACTGATCCCTAAGTTGAAGTAAATGTAAGCCAATACAAAAAAAAAATGGTCACGATCCGATTAATAGTTGCGGAGAAATGCGTGGACAAACATACATACGTCTATAAAATTTTGTATATTTGTTTGGAAGCCCTAATAGATTGTCATATGTGAATAAAATGCAATTCCAATAATATTACTTACGTGTCGAATTGATAACCTCCTTTTTTTGAAGTCGGTAAAAATATACGTAGTTTCCCAGCAACCGTCGTCTTAGTCGTTTACTATTTTTGCACAAAATTAGTTAGTTTGTATACAATTCGTAGATGATGGTTTCGTGGTGGGTCTTGTCAAATCCTGTACCTATGCTAACTTCAAAAAATAAGTTGTACGTCTATTAGGTATAAGTATCTACCAGCACCCCAATTGCGTAACCCATTATCAATCTCAATATGAATTAGAAGGATATTGCTATATCCATTGCTTTATATGTTCGAAAAATTTGTCTGCTCAACAACGTAAATAACGCAATGAATGTTGTTGAACTGTCAAAATCAAACCCATTGCTACTGATAGTGTGTTACGCAATTACCCCGCTGGAACAAGATTGTATGCTTTACCCTATTACAGTTAGTAAGACATACAAATCGGTTATAAGAATATGGCTTAAAAAAAATGAGCTCTATAACTAAGTTAATTTTTTTTAGTTCACGTAGTTCTTACAGTGTACATTTATTATGTTCACAGTACTTATTTAGATTATTAATTTTCTTTTGTTTTTGTTTTATTTCAGCCACGGAAATGCCCGTACCACCGTAAAAAAAAGAAAATAATAATTGAACGATCTTTAATTGACGTTGAATGATTGAGGCACACCGTTTAGTATCGTAATTATTTATCTATTTACAAAAAATATTATTAATTTAACAGTTGCATTCAAATATGAATTGGTTCTTTTAAATTTTTACATGTCTGTACATAAAGGAATCTGAATCTAAAAAGGAACATAATAAAACTAAAACAAATGGACATGAAGATAATAAAGTCCATGAAAATGATGGAAATGAAGTAAATGAGAAAGACGACGATCCATTAGAGTTAAATGATAAGAAAGAGCCAATAGACACCGACGGTCGCGGACCTTACGTGCCTGGTTCACTGACCGACCCAGACAAGAGGCACGACAGCCACGAGATTTTGGTGAAGGACGCTGTCGACCAAGTACACGGACCTCAAGAGGAAGAGGTTGACAAGTTTTGGAGAAAAGTAGCTGGGAACGCGAAGCAAAATGATCAGGTTGCAGAACAGAATAATATGAGAGACATCAAAACAAGTGGGACTCCTAAATTGCCTCACGTTAACGTCGCGCAAAACTTTCAGTTTGCGAGGAAGATGCATGTCGGAAATCTGGAGCATCAGCCGTTGCCTGATACTTTAGGATACCGAAATTTGACAAAAATCGCGGAACATCGTGATTCTGATATCATTGTTAAGCCTTACGCTATCGGCTGGAAAGGATTCGGCGCATCTGGACCTACGTGTTGCACTAAGATGCGCGTTCATAGGCCCAAGACATGTGACCCAAAGAAAACTGATGGTGATAAAGAAGATGGTCAAAGGCCATCGACATCTGCCCCGGATTTAGGAGGACAATATACAAAGGCTATGTCCCTCATGGACCTCGCCATCTGCTGGGATTTCAGACCAGAAGACCCCAAAAGGGAACCGAGACCACCAAAGCATATAGACGGTTCAAACGGCTCTAAGGCGCCAGCTGTGTTTACTATGGTACATACACCAAAAGAAGAACACGAAGGCCTCACTTTTGGTCACACAAATCCGATTTTTAATCAAAATCCTGTGGTAGGCGATATTGGACATCACCCTGTGCCATATTTCGAGAAGGATATGGCAAAAGAAAGACGCAGAGATTCTTGTGATGTTCAATATTGTCCACAACATGTTGGTGCTAATGAAAGAGGTTCCAGATCCGCGTCATCTAGTAGAAAGAGCTCGGGTCAGTCTGGGAAGAAGCCGGAGTGTGACGGAATCCATGGATGCGGCACTCCGAGTGAAATGAGTCGGAAACCCAGCAGCGGCGACACAAGGCCGGAGAAATTACAGCCTATAAAGGATGCATGGAACAATAAAAACAAGAATAACAAAAGTGCCCACGACGTCAATCGCAATCGTCACAGTTTGGAGTCGTATGAGAAGACTCCGCTAGCGCAAGGAAAGTTGCACCACAGCTCGCCAAATGACTCGCAGCAATTTTCACGACGTTCAACAAAAGACGATTTATTGAACATTAAACATAAGAATTGCGTGTCTTGTAATGGCGCAAAATTATCCCATGACACGAAACAGAAGGAAGACTACAAGTTCGCGTTTAAAGCTGGTAATCCTAACTCAGTGCAGAGCGTGGCTGGCTCTACCGACTCTAAAGGAGTAAAAATGCCTAAGATGCGTCATCCGTACAGTAAGAAGTCTTATACGATTCCGACGTTGGCACCTCCTTTTAGTATATGGCGCGACGCGGACGCATCCGGCTACCCTGAACATTGGAGATTGGCGAGCGTGTATCAACACGCTTTCAAACCACCTGAGCAGAGGCGCAAGCCACTTATAGCCAGCGTATACCAGTGATAATGAAAATGCACCTTAAGTTTATCCGTTTATTGGGTCCAATAACCATTATCAAAGTGTACATTCAATTATTTTATTCAGCTGTTCAGAATTAAAATATTTCTTAAACGATGTATCGCGTTTCAATTCTTTATCATTACAGCTGCGCAACACCTGCGTGCTATCTGTCCTGATATAGAAATAATCCTTGTGCGTCAGGTTGGTAATTATTCATGGCAAGAACCTTTCGTATTCCATGAAGAAAGTGCATTTTCTTATGGTTTCCCAGGCCTTGCTGCAGTAGTGGAACCATCCTTTTTCTGAAAGATTGGCTACATTGGTGATTTGATGTCTGTTGACGCCGAGGATCATCCAACGTAGTCGTTTCGCTAGTTGCTCGAAGGCTGGATGGCCGCGGTATATGTCACGATTATCTGTGGAGTCAATATGATGCGGTTAAATGCAGTTCAGACGAGGGTGTACTTTTACGAGCTCATGACCAGTATTACAGAACCAAAACTCTGGCATTACTCAAAACTAGGTTCAACCGGCTTTAAACTAGTTTTAAGTAATGCTTGAGTCGTCTTGAGTTAGCTTCTGTAATATCAGCCGTGTCATACTTTTTCGTCTGTGAAACAAAACACTTAAGATGAAAGCGTCAGGATAGTCCGCATAATTCAAACTTTCTTACGTTTTTTGCAATTTGCAGGTCAGTATCAGAGTGTATGTTGATCTATAGGTATATGATTCGCGGTCGTAACAAATATTTATTTATAAATATAAAAATCATCAATACAACTCAAGTTCATATTACCCCATTGAATGACTATTTCATGAAATCATGACATTTGAGGCCAATTCTAACTCAGGGAGTTGCATTGCTGATTCTAAATGATTATGATTCTGTAATGCCATTTGTTACGGTTGCGTATCATATTTTAGCCAACATACAATCTGACACTGATCAGCACCCTAATAGCGTAACACACTATCAATCTCAATCTGAATCATTTTGGAGGATATTGCTAATCCATTGCTTGTTATGTTCGACAAATGTGTCTGCTCAACAACGTAAATAACGCAATGAATGCTGTTGAACTGCCAAAATGAAACATAGTAAATTTGAATTCCGCGGGCTACCGTAGCGCATCCCCTTTAAAATTTCATACGGTACTGCCCGTCGTGTGCGATAAACTATGCAGTTTACAGTATTTTATTTTCACGGACATAAAAGTGCATCAAGGCCACTTTTTGTCTGCTTTATCATAAAAAATAGTTATTAGTCATAAATGCAGCTGTTCATTCTGGTGATTAGATAAAATGTTTTATCTAATCCTTTCGGCTAGATAATAATGGTTAACCCTAAGGCTACGTACGCACTGACAGGTGGCTTGCTTAGCGCCTAGATCCTAGTGACTTAACAGGTTTCGGCGCGGTTATAATAATATATGTTTTATTGTTATGACGGCTATAGCCGTATAGTGCCCTTGAAAGTGTTAACATTCTTAGATACACGCTAGGCGACTAGCGGAGGCGCCAAGCGCGCTGTCCGAAAATTCTAGAGCGTTCGTTTCACTTCGCTACTCGCAAGGTGACTCGGTAGGCTTTAGGCGTTAGGCGTTAAGCAAGCCACCTGTCAGTGTGTACGTAGCCTTAAGCTTCATTTACACATGCATACTATTATTTACGCGATAGCTCACCACACGGTGTTCACCTATAACAAAATACGTGATGATAAACCCTCACATTTACATCGATTATAGTGTTGCATATCACGATGATGAATAATGTTAATTTAAACCTAAATCAATGACATAAAAGTCATGACGTTTAGGTAACAAATACATATACGTTTAATACAAGTGGCGGAAGCTAATATCGCCTACTTTTACAGGTTGTAACGTGCTCGAGATATTCTCCTAGTGTAGATGAGCCCTTAGTTTTATATTGAGTAAGCTTAGTCATAAAACACGTGCGCGTTGTCATACGCATCGGGATTCAGTGTAGGATTTTTAGAGTACCTAGTGATTTAATACAGTAGATAATATTCTACTAAAATGGATAATAACAGCTGATTTTATTGACGGCATGGTTGGCGCAGTGGTTAAGCGATTGACTGCTGCGCTGCGTGTCGCGGGTTCGATTCCCGCACGGAACAAATATTTGTATGACCTACAAGTAGTTGTTCCGTGTCTGGCTGTTTGTGTATGTGAGTTTAAATGTTTGTAAACGCACCCACAATACAGGAGAAATTCCTAGTGTGGGGCAATGTTTTTAAAAAAAGAAAAGAAAGAAAAGAAAGAAAAGCTGATTTACATTAATTCCACCTTTCATCATAAATCACAACGAATTATCCAAAAGACATTAACGAAACCTAAATCGAATTCCTCCGCCAAGAAAATGCTAACTACAGATTAATTTATCACAAAACTTTTACCGACGAGGAACGTAACCTTCCCAAAGACAAATGAACGCGAGCGACTGAATGAAGTAACCTTGGCATTGCGAACAAACTTACCGAAGTCGCTGTATATTTCCGGCAGTAGGAACAGATTGATGGGGGTTCCACACTTGTCTAGGCTGTACCCTTTACAGACACTGTCCACGTTCAAACTATTCTTGTTCGTGTCGCTGTACATGTACATTCCTGAGTTCAGTTGTAGGTTTGACTTTTGGAATGCTTTTCTGAAAATGTTAATGGTATTAGTATTTTGAATTGAATTATAGAGGTACGAGGAACAAGGTGTACAGTTCACTCAGCCTCCATAGAAAAGGAAGGATCCTCCGACCAGACGGGTGTTGTGTCTGGTGGGTTACTGCCCGACGATTGGGACGTTGTATACACCGTTATTTTTAGTATATGCGAAACCTGAGTGATAGTTTGTTCAGAATAAGTAACTAAACCGATTCCAATAATTTTTACCCCATGTTATATTGTGTCCCAAAAATATTTAAAGAAAGGTTAAAAGTTGGACACCGAGCGACACTAAGTAGGTTATCCAATCTCCGCGCCGAACGGTTAGGTACCTAGGTACTATTATTATCAATGAGCGCAAGACGGCGCGGCGCGAGCGGTGCGGGTGAGCATGTTTTTGTACGGACAAACAGATAACTTAACAAGCTTATAACTTAGTAATTTTTCATGATACAGTTTTGAAATTTTGTACATTGATTCTTTACATAAAAATACTAGACACGTGTTTCGGGTTTCGAATATACTAAAAATAGTGATGTATAATGTATAATATTATGCTAGTTGCGCAGTAAACCCTGCTCGCGCGATGCAGGATTTTGCGTGACGTTGGTGTGATGCGTAGTTGGCATGTGGCGATGCAGATGTCGCCACAGAATGAATGGGTCATATCAACAGTTGGAAGTCGACGACGGTCTGGCTAGCTTACTTTACTGGCTACTATTCTTACAACGGTATAAGCTTCTTTTATTATAGGTAAAGTTCATACCACTAAGAGCGAAAATGACGGGTGTTTTATTTTTTTTTTTAAATAACTTGTAAGAAGACTGGAAAAAGACTGCAGAACCGGAACATTGTCTTTAAAGTTTATGGAACCGCAACTTTTTCAACACTAAATAGTTTGTATTTTGGGAATTTCATTATACAGACAGCCTGTTATGACACGATAGGGTTGAATTTCAATAAACTCTTTGTAGCATTGGCCATGACGTCGGATTACGAAGCCGCCTTCGTAATAGAGCGCCATTGTCAATCCTCAAAAGTTATTGACTTAAATAGATTGTATTATCGAAGTTTAGATTCACGGAACGGTCATTTAAACAGCCTTTTACACTACAGTATAACATACCAACCTAATAGGACCAAATTATATCCAAACTGTATGACTGAAATTGTACCCAACAACCTAGGTAATAATCAAGTTAGGTTCTAATGAGGCTGTATTTTTATTTACAACTATACTTTCCCATCGTGACCCATGGCAATCTTTTAGGAGGATTACACTATGGGGGGCGCCCGTGGTTGTGCAAGGCCATTGGGCCACGAGAAAGTGACCTAACGTCACCCGTACCTTCCCTTGGCACATATTAGAGGTTCTTTATCATACTATTTAATACGCATAGTATGTAGGCAGTATATGTAATAGCAACAGTCGGTAGAATTTCTTCAAATCAATAAATTCATTAAACATAATATGTAATTAACTTAGGTGTATTAAATTTAAACGTGTATATATGTATGTATACATGTGTGGTATGGGTGTGTGATACATGAGTGAGTTAAGGTGGGGTGCATAGCTATTTAATATAGGCGGCAAACTTAACTCACCTGTAAAGATCCTGCATAATGCACAAAGATTCCGGAGTAAAGTCTTCAAGCTGACAGCGGTTGTGTAGCAGCAGTAAGTGTGGGTGACTCTCACCGCCACCCGTTGATTCTGAACCTTCTTGGTTAGTTTGGACCGTGTTTGAAGCTGATAGAGAAGGTTTCAGCATCTCAGCGGCTTGAATGTATCTGGAAAATATTAAAATTGCATTTTAAATAACATTACACTACTTTTAGTTTGGGACTGGAAAGGGCTACTAGGGTTGCCATTACGTAAAACATTAAAACACAATTTTGGTAGTTTGTGATGATCATGATCAACATCATCATTTGAGCTCACGGCAGACGTCCTGCTGGACACAGGCCTCCCCCAAGAGTCGGCACATCAACCAGTCCCGTGCTTTCCGCATCCAGTAGGTAACCGCGACCATCGAATCGCGATCGCGGTCACCGATTGACAACTTATTGTGGATATCGGTTACAAAGAAAGATTGTAAGCGAAACCCTGCTAGGCGGGGAGCAATAACTGGTCGTCGATGCAGTATTACCGTCTGTTACATTATATATTATCAAAGGTATCAGGGAGCCAGTTGAAATTCCAGAAGGGCGTGTTACTATGGACTCTATAATGTAAAAAAAAAACATGTTTTCTGTGGTACGAAACAGTGCCCGGTAACATGCGGGTGGCCCACCTGATGGTGAGTGGGGGCTATTGATGCAAACTTCTTTAAAATGCACAAAAATAACTGGAAATCATAATACACTTACCTCAAGAAATTATAATCTGTGAACCAGTCCTGCACGGCAATAAGTACGTGGCATGTAGCCATCAAATAGGACGCTATTTGGAGACAGTCCACCGTCACTACGTTGGCACTCCTGGCTGTGATGGTCGTGTTGGACTCTTCGATCAATGATGGCGACCATAGAGCTTGGCAGTCCAGGAGAATCACTCGATCGTTAGTGATGTACATGTCGATACCTGGAATGGTATTGTTTAATAATGAGGCTATAATTATAATAAAGGCATAGGGGCTTTATTGTTAATAGCCTTCAAACTAAAGGCACAGTGAAAATCAGCTGCCGAGTAAAAACAGAGATTACATAGGTGGCCTTACTCTTAGGGAAGAAAACAAGGAGTAATATGTTTTATTAATAAATGAGCCTGCTCTTGACCTCGACGCTGCCCAATGGAAAACTATGGATGAGTGTCTGAACTTCAAAAGATCTGACTCCTTAGCTGTTAGGTGACTGCCAAATATTTTGTACCATCTATGTATCGTCATTTATATTTACATAAGCGAGTTGCCCGTTTCGCACGGATTTTACGACTTGACAAAACATCGAGATTAGTACTTACAATATTTTTTTATAAACATAAACCTTTTATAATAAATTCTCTAAATGATGGTGAAAACCAAAAAAAATCCGTTGCGTAGTTTAGAAGGACAACGCACGAAACGCATTAAAAAAAATAACTTAGTAAATAACTTAAATTAATTAGTAATATGTAGGTATAGATTACCTTTTGTGCAATGGACCCCCCTCTCTATCTGTTCAATATCTTGCATTTTGAATTTAAATGTACTGTCAGCTTTCTCCTGTACTTTTGGCTCCGGGAGCCCGGCATAGTCAAGTGATTCCAGTTGATTCTCTAATCCAACCTCATTGCTATCAAATGTGTTATCAGCTGGCATTTCATGGGAGTTCAATATTTGCGTGCAGAGATTCTGATCGTGAACATTATTAGCAATCAGGTTCAGTATCATTGACTTGCCCACACCTTGTGTGCCTGGAACCAGAATATTTTTTTTGTTAAAGAAAATTTGAAATACTTTGTGACACAAAATATTTGCGAAATAATAAAAAAATTCGGAGGTCGTGCCTAAATAATAAAAGCCCCACAGGTCGGTTGAAGGTTAAGTTACGCTTGCCGTGGTCGGTTCGTGAATGGGTCCATCGATAACATAACGAGACTCCTCCTTGCCTCGGATAGCACGTTAAGCTGTTGGTCCCGGCTGCCATTTGTAGATATTTGTCAGTTGTAACGGCAAACAAGCCCGAAAGTCTGAGAACCAGTCTATAGGCAGTGCCTCGATATAAAATACTGGTATTCAGCTGCATCCGGTTAGACTGGAAGCCGACCCAAATATAGTTCTTGAAAAGGCTAGACAGATTCGATTGACATCCTTAAAATAATTTGTTAAATAATAATACATTTATTTCAGGCAACGCAGGCCCATAGGTAAAATACATTAACCTCAACATACATTTAAGGTAAGTACTCGTATTGTATACATAATTGTGCTTTCAGTTCCAGAACACAGCTTTTTTGCTTATATGAATTTGAGAGGCAAAGTTACCTTAGAGCGGGTTGTTTCACGTCCACTTGACGCACACGTATACGTTAAAAATGGCGCTAACTATCATAAAAACAAAAAAAAAGCGTTGTTTCAAATTACAATTACTAAATTATGGCCTTGACTTATGTTACGTTAACCAACAGTTTGAAACAACAGGCCTTTAACATTGGTTAATATATGACATAGATTCTATGTAATAGCCACTGGGGAGCAGTGGTGTCCAGTGGTATCAGCCCCGGCTTACGAGTTGTAGGGCGTGAGTTCGAACTCAGGCAGGTACTTTACTTTGTGTATTTAATTTCATCACCACTGCTTTCAAAACATTGTAAGAAAACTGGCATACATTCTGAACACACACACTGGGACTTCATCACAGAGAGGAGGTGTATGTCTCAGCATTGGGAACATTATAGGCTGCTAGCTGATTATGTAATCGCCACTAAGCAACAAGATCCTCAATTCCTTTTTAGGCATTCATATCCTACCTATTATTCCAACCACCAGATAATTGGTGCTAGAGTCATGTAGGAATTCTAAAGCAGCAGTGTTAAGTTCCAGGTTCTCATCCAGAAGTTTCAAAGGTTCTGTCATAAACTTCAGTGGTGGACTCTGCTTTTGTTCTGAAATTGATATCAAATATTCAACATTATTTTGTTTTTTCTATCATCAGACTAAGTTTACAATAATTGCAAGCAAAATGGTTGATAAAGTATAATACGAGTATGTCAATGATATTACTACTATCATTAAAGTCTCCGCTGGTGGGCCCACTTCTCACGAGTGGAGACATGGAAGAAAATGGGAACATGTTAAGTATCACTTCTAAATCACTTAATTAACTCATGAACGTGATTTCAATTTATTTATTTATTTAATTATCCTCCTACTGGTACGCCTTACAGCAATTACACCAGGCGGAGCGAAAAATTACTTCATGTGCTGCTTTAATAATATAAGTCAATGGCTGCTTTCCATCCATCCTGTGTGTGGTGGACATCGAACGGGTGGCGATGGAAAACGCATGCTCAAACAGCATTAACTCCACAGTTCCATTACTCCATCCCAATTGGGCACATTCTTTGCGATTTTTTTTAGACTCAACGAATTTTTCAAAATAAATACATTAAAATTGTAAAAACGGAAATTAAAAAAAAAAAGCAGTATACTAGAAAACACAGCTCCTTGACATGATTATTTCCTAGAAGAGAAAATTTTGTTCCTTACCTGTGTTTTTCTTTTCTTTATGTTCATTTTGAGCAATTTTATGAATAGATGGATGTCCATCACTTTCAGATGTAGAAGTTTTCTTTGGGCTCTGTGGTCGTTCATCTTTGGGAGCACTCTGTTCTCTCGTCTTCAGTATGATAGTGGGCTGCTTTTCTTTTTCCTGCTTCTCTTTGGCCTGATCTTTAGAAGATTCGCCGCGATCTGATTTTAAAATCATCGGCCTCCTTGGTGTGGTAGATTCCTATATAAAATTGTTATAGGTTAAATGACTGCAATTAAGTTAAAAATAAAACAATGATATGAGAAGCCAGTTGGCTGATCAGTGCCTCACTTCCTTTGTGGATGTACTGAACGGTTAAGTACATCACTGCTTACCTCTTGATGAGGAACCCAAGCAATATGTTATTGAAAAGGCGCTCCCTTACAATTGATTTGAAATTGATACATTAAAGGCGACTGCTCCCAAGCAGTCGCCTTTAATGTATCAATTTAAGATTCCACTGTAGATAACGGCTGGGGCTTTGCAAGTACTCTACGAGAAGACTGCGCAGGCCGTCAATTACTAGGTACACTACCTAGTAATTGACGGCCTGCGCAGTCTTATTAGAGAGATAATTGAAACTAGCAGGATAGGTAAATAAATACGTATAATTAAATAGATACAAGTAACACGGCTAGGAGCGCCTACATAAATTTTCTGAACCTACCTTCGACGTAAATACTTTTTTCTTTTTATCGGACATCTTGTGACCTTTCTCGTGCTGCTGGGGGATGTATTTATGTTTTTTTACTTATTATCCCAAAATTCCATTTTGTAATCAATGTTTACATTCATACACATTCACATTTGCAAAAAGTTGTAATTTTGACATCAGTCAATGTCATATTTTGATTTCGACAGTAGAAAGCTGTGCTGCCAGCTATCTAAATAGTCGTTGTAGTGTGGTGGCTTCGCTTTATTTGACAACTAGCGATAAATAACGCCAAAAGACTGTGAATTACGTCAATTAAAAAGTAAAATTTCGACAGCCAGCTGTAATAAATGTGTATTATCTTCATAATTTGTTGATTGTGATTGGCTAAAAAATATACGTCGTCGTAAGTCGTACACAAAGAGTGAAATAATCCACACGGAAAGTATTACGTTTTTATTATAGTTATTCCCATCAAAAAGATGGGTTTCCTGAACATTTTCGGTTTTGGTGTGGTTTATTTGATCTGCACATCATCTTTCACTAATGCAGACACTTGTGTAGCGAAGACTCCGTGTTCATGTGAATTTTCGAATGGCACCGGAATCGACCTTACGCCCGCAATTTCGTCTCAGTTTTATACAGCGGATATCTATGCGGTCAAGAAGAATGGTACGCAATACGAAATGAGTACCTATTACTATCATCCTTGTTACGACGTCAGTATGAACGTGAGCCAGCCGAACCCGAAAAACACCTGTACATCACCTTTGTCGGTAAGTTCGTCTTCGATATAATATGATATTACATAGTATCCTAGACCAGAATGCTCATATTACATATGTATAGGTTTCACCACATTATACCAGTGTTTTATAACCTCATTTGTTACCTCCTAATAATAAAACGTATTTGCAGAGAGGTATTGAAGAAACCTGTTTTCCCATAAAAATGCGTTATCAATACATAATTCTATTTTAATTAACCCAAATGTTTCAACATTGTATGGTGCTTACTTAAACTAATAGAGAATGACTGAATGATGATAAACAACTATTTGATTATTAGTAGGTATTTTAATGCTATCATTTTCCTAATACATAGTTATGGGACAGTATTACATGTATATGTTCATTTGGCTGTATGGCATCTAGGTACT
Organism: Oligia latruncula; assembly: GCA_948474745.1. NCBI lineage: Eukaryota > Metazoa > Arthropoda > Insecta > Lepidoptera > Noctuidae > Oligia > Oligia latruncula. Next base: position 12,133,692 of record OX419696.1, read on the forward strand.
TCTCCATCTATCATTCAATTGTATACAGAGTAATAGGGACGATGTGCAAACTTAATGAATTCATTAATGGTTACAGTTAGCACATGATTCTAGGCCCTCTAGCACAGACACTTTAGATGGTTATAAAAAGAATCTACTGTTTCATAGAAAAGTGCAATATTTATGTGGTGCTAAATTAAAAAAAAGTAACTAAATCATGAACTGAATCCATGGCAATGTGTTGTTAAATAGGTTTATGATGTTTGGCTAACTTCTCCCTGAAGATAGGTGCCGTGGGGCTACACCTCTGGCTTGCCTTTATTGGCCGGCTAGAGTGAATAATGACAAGGAACAGAGCTCCCACCTCATTCTTGCCTTTATTGGCTGGCTTGAGTGGAGATTCGCAAGAGCAAACATGCTTGGAGGAAGGAAGTATTCCAGTAAGATGCTGGTATGGATCTTGACCGTACTTCCGGGATTGTCCTGATAGCCGTGGAATACCTCTCAACTCCTTATAAGCACCTCAGGACATGTTGCCCCCTTGTCGCTACTACACTATGTGCTAGCGACCGTTTTCGGGGGCCTATTATTGAGTGTGCAAGTCACCCCCTGCCATTTTATGCCTGTGTAACTTATAGAGAGTATTGGTGAGGCAGGGGCGGGGCTATAGTTTTTCCATAGTCTTAGATAAGTTCACTTTAGCCACCAAAACCCATAATCCAATTTTTTTGTTTCCATGTTTTGCAATAGTCCTACACCAACTGGGTTTTTTGTTTCCATGTTTTGCAATAGTCCTACACCAACTGGGGGTTGTCTTTGGGTGCACTTGCATAGTGCGAACAGGGATAATCGTCGGTTGGCCTCGTTTCATTGAAAATCTAACAGGCCTCTGAAAGTTGGCTTCGGCCCCTCGTACACTTTCCAAAGGACCGGGACTCCACGGTCCCGCGACTTTATAAAAAGTTAAACAAAAAGTTTATTTTGCAAAAGTGCTCATACAAGGCTACTATTGTATCTAATTAAAAAAATATATTATAATTCAAACTCAAGGCATTTATTTCAATTAAACCATTTAAAAACCTTAATACAGTTTTAATGTTTAAAAAAACATGTTATTTATGTTATATTATGTTGCAGATCTGTCGTCATGTAAGCACAATGAATTTATTGGACAAAAATGCCAGTACATACACATTTGACGCAGGCTCATATGACTTTATGGGCCGAACAAATATATCACAGTTTTCTGATCAAGGCAACTCTATCATTTATGCCAATGGACCATCGTAAGTATGCATTAATATATTTAGAAAATGGTTGTTTATTGTTATCTTTTATCTACATCGTCATCTGCCTAGCCTTTTTTTCCCCAACTATGTTGGGGTCGACTTCCAGTCTAACCGGATGCAGCTGAATACCAGAATTTTACATGGAGCGACTGCCTATCTAACCTCCACAACTTGCTGCTTGCGTGCTTTCCAAGGCACGGAGAGGTCTTGGTATATGAAGATGGTCACCCATCCACGGATAAGCCGCGGCACTCGTTGCTTAACCTGATCGATCGACCTGTGCGGCTGTTATTACTTAGCCACAACTTTTACCTACATATTTAATGTTATTAATCTCTTATGAATATGTGGGATTAATGAAAAGCATCTTATCTAATTCTACTGGTTTGAGATAAAAGCAGTGTGCAAATAGTAGGTAAATTACTACAACAAACACACAACAGTAAAACATTCAGTAAGCTTGATAAAAAACGAGAATTCCAAAGGAAATGAATAGCATTTTTATCATTCCAGTGAAACAATTGTTCTTTTGGAGTGTGCTGAGACAGACAACAAACTACAGGTCTATTCAATGTCGGAACCAGATAAAATTGTAAGTCATTCTTGTTTGCTCATTATGTCGCTTAACTATAATATTTTTAGCTCATTATAAAACATATGGTTTAACAAGGTCAGGTGAAAAGGCCACTTGGTATAAAGCCAAAATAATTTTTTTACCATACTTAGCAACCTCTGTTACGATTAAGTATCTTAAATAATTTTTATTCTTAATTTTTAAGACATTCAATTTTCTCACACTACTAAATTTGGGCACTGATTTAAAGAGGCAGTTGTAAATAGCGGTTTTGGTAAGTTAAAAATTATAAATGGCACGTTTATGATGATGATGATGATGGGACTCCCTTTTCCGCACCTAGACTCTCTTTCGGTCCGTTGTGCGTGGGGATTCTGGCTAACAGAGCCAGCCTAGCTCCGCCCAAAAGCACAGAAGCTTCCTGGGAGCTTCGCAGGCTTCGCGGAGCGACCTCATTGTTCCGAGGATTTCTACACGTTGAGAAGCCACGGCCTCGCATTCCAGGATGACGTGGGCGGCTGATTCCTCGGCGTCAAGGCAGCCCCTGCAAAGGGGGCTGTCTGTGGCGCCTATGTTGAAGAGATGTTTGTTAAGGAGGTTATGGCCCGTAATTGAACCTATTATTATTCTAAGGTTATTTCTGCTTAGGCTGAGAAGTTTTTTGGTTAGTCGCGGGTGAATGATTGGTAAGGCCAATTTTGACTGTCTACAGTCTGCTGCCCGCGACCATCTGTTGTTATGGAGTTCGGTCGATCTTTGGCGAATCCACGCACGAAATTGTGAGAAAGGCAAAGGGAGAAGTGGGTACGGGCCTAGCACCCTCATATCAGAGCCTCTCTTCGCAAGTTCATCTGCAGCATCATTGCCTAAAGATCCACTGTGCCCTTTGATCCACTGGAGAGTAATACGATTGGATGTCGATAAACTCTCCAGAGCTAGATGGCACTCGAAGATTAGTTTGTTGTTAGTTTGTTTGCTTTCTAAAGCTTTAAGCACAGATAGGCTGTCGGATAAGAACTTAATTCCGTAGTTCCGGATGCCTAAGCGCTGTACTGCTGTTGCAGCTTGTGTTAAGGCAACACATTCGCATTGAAAGATCGAGCTGTGTGTGCCTAGCGGTATGTGGAAGTTAATATTGAGGTCAAGGGAGTGTACGCCAGCACCTGAACCGTTTTGTGTTTTTGAGCCGTCTGTGTAGATTCGCACTTCATTGGCTCCTGACTGATCCCTTTCTTCTTGAACTGTTTGTATAATATAGTTTTTGTTGAACATTGGTTGGTTAGGTGTTCTATCACACGGTGCAGCGATGAGAGGCTGGTACTCAATCGCCCGGTCCAGGATTTTAGCGTGTGGACTTGTAAGGTTTTTGCCCCATATGCCCAGATGCATCAGCCTGATGGCAGCTAGCGCCGCCTCCTGCTGTATGTACAGGTCAAGGGGATTAATTGAAGGGGGTTAATTGAAGGGCTATCTCCAAGGCTGCTGTTGGGGTGGTTCTCATGCAGCCAGTGGTAGCTGAACATGCCAGTCGTTGGAAGCGTTGTAGTCTGGTGATGGTGGTCGAGAGTTCAGTCCTCGTCCACCAAACCAGAGCGCCATAAGCCAACATTGGCCTGATCAGCGCTTTGTATAACCACAGAGTAATCTTCGGAGAGAGCCCCCATGTTTTCCCTAACATTTTTTTACATTGGTATAGTGCAATTGTGCTTTTATTAAGTTTGTAGTCAAGATGCTTGTTCCAGAGCAGTTTGCTATCAAGGATCACCCCCAAGTACTTGACTTCGTCTTTAAGTGTTAGTTCAGTGTTAAAGAGTTTTGGAAGCCTATGGGGTCCAAGATTTCTCTTGTTGGTAAACATTATTAGTTCTGTTTTCGTTGGGTTAACCGATAGTTCGTGCTTCGTGCACCAACTCTCGATTATTTTGAAGGCTTTCCTCATGAGATCGCATAAGATGCCCTCAAATTTTCCCGAGATCAGAATTGCTATATCATCCGCGTATCCCACCGAGTACAGACTGCTGGCGTTGAGCTCTGCGATGAGCTCATTAACCACTAGATTCCACAGAAGTGGTGACAGCACCCCACCCTGTGGGCAGCCTCTACTCACGATACCTCGTGTGGTGGTGTTCACGGTAAATTGAATAGCTCGGTATTTTAACATGTTATTTATCCATTCTATAAGTGTTCGCGCAACACCGTGCGTGGCAAGTGCCTGTTCGATGCTGACGAAGTTTGTTTTGTCGAAAGCGCCTTCTATATCAATGAAGGCGCCCAGAGTTGGGTTCTTGTCTTTAAGAGCATTCCCTATGCGTGAAACTACGCTATGGAGTGCTGATTCTGTTGATTTGCCTGCACAGTAGGCGTGTTGATTTGGATGTAAAGGTCTTTGTACCGAAATTTGGGATCTAATCTTCCTATCTCCCAGCCTCTCCAGTGTCTTCAAAAAGAACGAAGAGAGGCTTATAGGCCTAAAAGATTTTGGCTGGGTATAGTCGCCCCTACCTGGTTTCGGTATAAATATTATTTTTACTTCTCGCCATTTCAAGGGAATGTAGCGGTGGGCCAGACACGCTCGGAACACCTTTACGAGGTAGTCAGCCAGCATATCTTGACTCCACCTGAGCAGAGCCGGGAAAATACCATCCAGTCCTGCTGCCTTGAAAGGTAAGAAGGTGTTGATTGCCCACGTTATTTTGTCTTTGTCGATTACTTCTAACGCCACTTCCCAATCTAGGCTGCTCGTGGCCCTTTCCCTATGCAGTTCCCAGCTTTGCTGGGTGGCAATCTGACATCCTGGGAAGTGGGTGGTTAAGAGTAATTCGCTTGTCTCAGCATCGTTAGTTGTGTACGTGTTGTCTGGTTTTTTTCAGGCAGCCTATTGAATGGTCTGTCTCTTGAGCAAGACATGATTTAACCCTCATTGCCTGGTTGTTACTCTCAATGTTGGTGCAGAACCGCCTCCAGCCATTCTTACCTCTGAGGCGTATAAGTTTTTTATATATTTTACGAGCTGTTGTGTAGCGGTCCCAGTCTACTGGCGACCGTGTGTTCATAGCTCTATTGAACAGTCTTCTCAGCTTGTGACGGTGTCTTTCCAGTTCAGGACTCCACCAAGAATGGCGAGCTCCCTGCCTAGGTACCGTGAGAGGACAAGACTGTTCATAGCTAGATAAAAGGATGGATGTGATTGTGTTTACATGTTCGTCTAAATTGGTTACTGGTATTTCACCCGGAAGGGCGGGTAATCTGCCTAGTTCAGCCTCGACGAGTTTAGTAAACTTGACTTGGTCTGTGTTACGAGGAACCCTTCTTGGCTGTGGTTTGGTTAGGTTGAAGTTGATGGTATAGCGGATCCATCTGTGGTCTGAGCATGAGATCTCGGTGGACACATGCCAGTCCTGTACGGAGTTGGATATGCCTATAGTTGCTATAGTTAAGTCTATTACTGTTTGGGATCTCGCGTTTATGAAGGTAAATTCGGAGCCCTTGTTAAGTAGAACAAGGTTATTACTAAGAATAAAATCAAGCATTTCCTCACCTCGGCTGTTGTTTTTAACATTACCCCAGAGCGTGTGATGCGCGTTGGAGTCTGTCGCGATGATTAGTTCCAGTTTCTCCTTTTCACAGTACTCAACCAGTGAGGCGAGCTCTGGCAGAGGCACGTCCTCATCGCCTGGCATGTATGCCGAGGCCAGTACAATGTCCGGGAGTTCCTGTTCGGTTCTGAAAAGCCTGACTGCTGTCAGGTCCCTTGAACAGAATTCGTTAATTAAAAGGTTAGGTACCTGTTTTGGAATAAAGATGCAGGTGCGCGGGTTACTAGCGGAGGTGTCTAGAAGCAACTTACCCCCGATGTTACCAAGACCGCATATTCTGCCACCCCTGATCCACGGCTCTTGGATGAGGGCGATGGTCTTTCCTTGTTGTTTTTCCAGCACCCTGCGCAAGGTAGCCGACGCAGATTGACTGTGCTGGAGGTTGGTCTGCAGGATCCTAGTCCCGCAAAGGAGAGGAGCAGAGGTTGCTGTCCTCGCCCTCACTACTCTCCCCTGGCGGAAAGCACTCCTCATCCGAAATCAGATCGGACGAAGGTGGATCCCTCGTTGAACCCGCTGTTGAAAGAACCTCCAGCGCGGCCATGGAAGTCGCCAACTCCACCGCCTCCTCAACAGTCTCCATCGCGGGAGGCGACGGGGAACGTTCAGGAAGCGGTGAACCAGGCTCCCTCTCAGGCGCACCCGAGGCTGCTAATGATGTTGGCGCGGCGGCATCCTCCCTGGTACCACCCTCCTCCAGGAAGCGGATGTATATACTACCCATGAGGTAGTATACTCGCCTTTGTTGATCTTTTATGGTTTTAACCATGGGCTCCGGCACACGAAAGAAGAGGCAGGTACCCGGGGGCTCCTGCCTAGCTTTTTCATGTGTCAGGGTCCGGGTGTTCATTTTGAGGTTCGGGTTCTGCCTCGCCAGCATCCTGAGAAGTTCTGTTGTGTCCTCGCTGTTCTCGGGGACGAACAACATGCACATTACCTTCTTGGGTATGTCAGCTTGAGGCCGAACGGTGAGCTTGGTCCCCGGTAGCGGGGACGGTATGTTATTTATGACCCCTTTGAGCCAGGCCATTGTGAAGTCGTCCTCACACCATGTCTTAAGGACGCCTTCAGCGAAGTGGGCCCGGCCTCTAAAATGGATCGCGGTACTTTGGTTTGTGTCCGTTGGTTCAGTTGGTTCAGGAGCCTTAAGCAGAGCCCGGAGCTGGTTCTCTATAACCTGGCGGATCCCCTCCGCCTGCTCCTGCGTCAATTCCAGGAAAGGCTCGGTCATGACGGCAACGCACAGCTCGTTGCTCCTGAATGACGCAGCCGCTTCGGCGTAGCTCACCAAAGTTCCGTCAACCATCCGGGAGCGAGCAGGCTTGCTCTTCTTGCTAACCCCAGTTGGTGTGACAGAATCCTCGGGACGCGAACGCTTCTGCGCCCTGGCCGGTGGTTCTGTGTTGATTTTATTCGGGTTTTTCCGCCCTCTTGGCCTCTCGCTGCGCTTGCGCTTAGCGCCGGCGGCAGCCTCACCTTTTGGCGTCTCAGCCGTAGCCGACACCGCCTTGAGGGACGTCTTCTTGTTTGTAGCTGTTTGCCATTTGTTGGCGTTCGATGCTCCTGCCAGTGGGGCTTTGGCCGCACTCGTCAGGTCCCTCTCAGAGACTGCAGTCGCTGACGCAACCCGTGTTTTGGGCGCATCCACATTTGCAGTACTCTTCGAGTCGCCATGAGCGAGTGCTGTCCTTGGCCTTTCTGTCAGGGTTGTGTTAGGGGGCGCATCCGTGGACGCAGATGGGGTTGGGATCGCTCGGGACGCAGCCGGTTGTGGCGCATCCTTTGCTGTTACCTTCCTCATCGCATCCTTGGACGCAGCCGAGCGTTTGAATTTTTTGGGTGCAACCTTAGGCAGTTGCCGCTTAGGCGCATCTTGAGACGCAGCCCCTGTGTTGGATGTGGATGGCGCATCTGAAGACGCAGCCCTTGAAGTGTTTGTTTTTGAAAGCGCATCCGACGAGCGGGACGCAGCTTGTGGCTTGGTTGTTGAAATATTGGTCTCTTTATCCATTTGTTGGACGTTTTTTGATTCACCGTTGGAGCTCTCCACCCGCCACGGAGCCCTCAGTCGGGGACGTCGCCCGCTCAACGAGCGATCGCCAGAGCTACTCCTTCGGTATAGGATCAACCTAGTAAGAAATTGACGAGCCCGCACGCTACGGAAGATCACGGGACTGTATACGACACGAGACTATGCCGCAACTCATCCCGAGACCCCACGCCACGCCGGCTGCCCTCCCCCACTAGGCCGATCCTCGCTTGACATCCCGCTTATGGGATGCCTCAGCCGATTGATAGTGGGTAGCTACCCCGCTACCTCCCGTGTAAGAGGAAATCCAGGCCAAAGTGGTGTGTTGTGTGCAGCCTGCTCCACTCAACCACCAGGATTCCTTCATCCCTCCGTACGGGTCCCCGCGCACGGCACAAACACGCGGGAGGTCATTGCTGTCCATCATCTGCTCTTGTTCGATGGTGGACACCCAGGGGCATGACCTCGCCACCCCTGAGATAAGTCGCCCGGTGATTTCTGTTACGTCTAATTCATATGGAATTAGACCAATAACGGGGGGCAACCTCGGGAAGGAACATCACCAGACTTGCCTTGAGGATCTACACGACCGCTGCGCTCTCCCTCAAGACCACGCCACCCTGCCACCTCTGAAGGAGGAGGCAAGGTAGGTTTGCGTCTACAAAACCAAGCCAAGCAAGTAAGCAAGCGAAGCGTGTTGTTGAAAGCCAAAACATAAATTTGCAAACACAAACCCCCCCAATGGCACGTTTAATAACTAGTTCAGCAGTTAAAACTAAGCAGTAAAGTAAACAAAAATGAGTAATAAAAAATAATGAAATGGATCAGTGAATATATAATTGAGCAGGAAAATAATTAAATGGGCGGTAAAAATTATTGAACGAGAAGTTACGTGTGTAAAGTAACCTAACCAAACCTAACCTCGGGGTGCCTTTCGCTCGCTCTTGCATCCTATGTCGACGGAGCCCCGCTTCGCGGGGCCCCTATTTCTGTGTAAAGGGTTTAAAGTAACCTAACCAAACCGAACCTCGGGGTGCCCTTCGCTCGCTCTTGCATTCTATGTCGACGGAGCCCTGCTTACCTACCGCTCATTCAGTTATTGGACTGCTCAATTATTTTTAGAATTGACATTGTAATCTTTTACAACTGATCATAATAACATCTCGAATATTTAAATAACAGCTCAAAAAATTAGTTCCCCTAAATTTGGTTAATAAACTTACCAATACTAGGTAATATGCGTTGTGAGTGTTTACTTTCACAACTAAACTGCTTAATACTGCAAATGAAAGACCACTTTCTCTTTTATTTAGGCTTCATCTTAAAACTAAAACGGAAAAATTCACACTTGTTTAAAATTGCGCACACACAGTTAGTTAAACATAAACGGAATTACATCCTCTTGGAAATGCAATGAGGGAAAACACCTTTTTGCCTTTTATAGCTATAATTGTTCTGCTGCAAAATTAACTAGACACTTCCCAACAAAATATGTACCAGGTACCTAGTTAAGTTAATAAGTTGGATTAAAGATAGGCCGTGTGTTATTTAATAACAGATAATCTGGTCATACAATGATTAGTGGAGTGCACAGAAAGAGCACTAATGACTAACTGTTGCCCGCGACGTGTCGTCTGCATGTATTTTGTATTTAATATTTTTTTTATGCAAGTTGAAAAGTTATACTTTCTCCACGCTACCAAACTGTCAAATTTGATAACGATTGGTACAGTGGTTTAGAAAAGATAACAGACAGACAGAGTTACTTTAGCACTTATAATATTAAGTATGGATGTAATAAACTTTCAATTTAAAATTCAGTCAACAAATTCACATTTTAGAATTATTTATTTATTTCTTCATGTGACGGACCCAGTAAAACCCAATACAGAGTCACGAATACCGATAAAACCAGTTTTACAGTTTTTCAACAATATTTCATTAATTTCTGGTCTTTTTATAAACTGTTTCTAACAATATTACTAATTCTGACATTTTTGGTGTATTTCAGGTGCTAGCATTCTATTCAAGAGACGCGTGTTTGAAGCAAATAGAAGTAGCTGGGAGGTCGTTTGGCTCAACGCTCTTGATAATATTCTTCTCCTTTGTGGTATTTTACTTAGTACTTGGGATCTGTACAAAGAAATTCTTGATGGGAGCGACGGGCGTCGAAGTTATACCCAACCTCGCCTTCTGGTCAGAGTTGCCTAACCTTGTCAAAGTAAGTAGATTTCTTTTTGATTACACATAATCCCAAACCATTCTAAAGGCATCGTCTGTAAATTTTTGGGCTAAAGGTGCGGCGAAATAAAAAAACAACTATAAGTATTCCAAGTATTGGGGGAGGCCTTTGCCCAGCAGTGGGACAGCATAGTCTAGCAAAAAAAAAAGTATTCCAAAAGAATACGTTTTTCTCTTCATTTTTGACCCCCGACGGAAAGTTATAATTATAATTAACACCCCTCGTGTTATAATTATAACTTATAAGTTTAACATGTGTATCTATCTATGTGTCTTTGTATCTGTGCATCTGTGTGTCTGTCTGCGGGCGCCATCGGATGTCAGTCGTTTGACGTTTTGTATGAATAAAAAAATCGTCCCAGATTGTCGCTATTAGTGATGAATATATATTATATTTAATAGTTTTCTGGCGAAATACAGGATGAGAAAGTGATTGTGATAATATGTGTGCTATTAGGCGTGTTATTAATCAGCGATGCGCAGAAATCGCATTCTATTCCTAGACAAGTTCAATGTTATCACTTTCGGTTCCTGGGCACCACCTCTTGTATTGGTAGGTTAATGACAAAGGTGTTACCCAGCCTGTGTGGCGGACACTTGCTCACTGAATGTTAGCGAATTTATATTATCAATTTCTTCGAGTATGCTAAATAAGCTGAAAAAGTATAAATATAACAGAAGTCACATTAGTACTAGTGAGGTTTGTACACGAAAACATCAAACCTTTGGTGAAAAAAAAAAAACAATTGTTCATCGCTAGTTGCTATAAGAAAGCAGGACAAAGTTGTTTACTCACTGACTAAAAATAGTTTTCCTCACACGTGTCTCAATTGCATCTCGATGCAACTAAGACAAAAATACGTACAACTAAGTACTGACATTGTTCTTGTTACCTTGCAGGATGGTTGGGTATTCATGTTGAACGGCTGTAAGCTGCCTGCGAGAGGCGCCGGGCCCACTGTGTCCCCTGACCCCAACAGCTACGACAGCATATAACATCAGGGTGACGAAGACCTCTCCGAAGGTCACCTCGTCTTTGTGGAATAGACAATCTGATTGTTTTTCATATCTCATTTCATTTTTTTTTTGCGAGGCTGTAGTTACATTTGCGTGGGTAGAATAAGGTTTTTATCTCGAATCTGGTATTTTTTTATTTAGTTTTCTAGTGATGTAATTAAGTACACTTGAATAGCATTATCGTTTAATCTCTTTGGAGTAAAATCTCAAAACGATATTATTTTTTTGAAATATTTCTAAAATGCAGGAACTTTAGCGCAAATGTAAACGTGAACTTTAATTATTTAATTTCTATGAAGTAAAATGTCGAAACGATTTTATTTTTTCGCAATATTTTTAAAATGTAGGAACTTCTCGCAAATGTAAACATAGCAAGCTCATTGGTGATTGAAATTTAGTTATTTAAATTTGAAGTTATTCGGTTACAGACAATTCAAGCGAGTTTTTCAGTAACTTTCTCTTTTTTTAGTGATTATATTAAAAAATAACAATTCTCGAATATCTATAAAATACAATCTCCATAATTATTAAGTAGGAACACAATTTTGGGAAAAGGTTAGGCAGATGATGATGATATTATGTAATAATCTCAACATATTTACATAACTAATGCATGATATTCTACTTTGTGAACTATTTAGGCTTCTGTGAATTTATATTTTCAGTAGTGATGTTAATATTTTTAAGCAAATAGTTTTTTTTTATTGAAACAGAATGCGATATTATTTTTCTACCTATTGGCATTAGTAATATTTTCAGAAGGCCTATATAATACTGATTACGCATATACAGGGTGAATTTTTCATGTGGGCGTGGATGGCCAAATCCGAAACTATGAGGAATAGAGAAAAGTACTGAAAGGAGTCTCGGGCTCGATTTTGATGAAAACTAAAACTGCATCATTTGATTTTTGAAAAATCAATATTTCTAGCCAGGAATCGCACCTGTTGATTTCGAAAAAAAAAACACTATTATTACACCATTCGATAGTGTCGCTAATAAGAATCGAATTCTGGGAAGTAATGACATACGGCAAACTAAAGAAAAGGGCTCATTTTTAAAATATTGAGCATCATTTCGAACAAAGTACTTACAGGTAATGTAGGTATAAATACTTTAAAGTAAGAAGCAGTTTATTAAAATCCAACCTTTTCCTTAAGTTTGCCGTATGTCATTACTTCCCAGAATTTGATCCTTATTAAAAGTCCTCCAGACCGTATTTCGGCCACGGCGGCCAATCTCAACGGAGACTAGCCTTCGGCGCGGGAGATATTATAGTGCACAAGTGTGCGCGCAGACACAGGTGCACTCCCTCTTCCCTCACTCTCATTGATTGATTTCCTTATTAGGGACACTATCGAATGGTAAAATAATAGTGTGTTTTTTAAATCAAAATCAACGGGTTCGATTCCTGTAATGCTCTTCTGTAAAAATCTCACCTTGAAAACTTAGGTGAAGTGAGCTTAAAGTGAGCTGTCAATAGTGTCAATCCCTAGCATCAGGTGGAATGACAGCTCACTTTAAGCTCACTTCACCTAAGTTATCACGGTGATCTTTTTACAGAATAGCACCGCTGGCTAGAAATATTGATTTTTCAAAATCCAATGATGCAGTTTTAGTTTTCATCAAAATCGAGCATGAGACTCCTTTGAATACTTTTCGCTATTCCTCATAGTTTCGAATTTGGCCATCCACGCCTACTTGAAAAATTCACACTGTATATAACGAGTGTTCACAGTGTGAGTCTTCATAATGTGCACATATCGAAATGAGGGAAACTAAGCTTAATTTTATCGACGGAAAAAAATTAAAAGGATCTCTACCTGCTAAAGTATAGTACGTCGAGTGCAAGGCCTTTCTTAACCATCGATAGGATATGTTGTCATTGAGCATGGTATTTTTACTTTTAAAAAGCTGATACAATGGAGAATAATTTTATTTTGAGTTACAAAAAAAGGGTAGGTAATCTGCGCTTTTATTGAGAAATTTTACAATTATTGTAAAAAATTATGAAAGAATAACTGATTTTTGTTAAAAAAAACACCTTAATTCTCAATTGAGGGCGATTTGTTTTCTTTAGTTTTTATTTTATGAGGACGCCCTGTTATTTCCAGTCATTACCGAGTTTGTTTCGTCGTGATAGATAGTTTAAAATGTAAACCGATTTGTTTACACAGGGTTCACAGCAGCGAACAAGAATTAAAAAAATGCTATATTTTTTTAAAATATTTTTTCCGTCGATAAAATTAAGCTTAGTTTCCCTCATTTCGATATGTGCACATTATGAAGACACACTGTACAACTTAAAAAAAACTTCATATAAAAAACTTGCCATACAATTAAGATGGAATTAATTCACTATGTGCGGCTAATAAATTATTGTTAATTCTTTTAATTTATTTTTGTTATTTATATACCATATACCATTTTTTTTTATGTGAGCTATCAAATTTAAAAAGAGTTTTTCATAGTTCCAGCGATTAGCGCGTTCAATAAATAAACTTTCAGCTTTATTAATAGTACAGATATTTTCTTTTGTATGCAAGTATTTCGATTGTGCCAATTTTGTCCAAATTTATTTTGATTTCTCGAATAAACAAATTATGTGAAGTAGTTCATTGTATCAACATATATGCTCTATCTTTTAAAACTGCTATCCACGTATTTGTATTGAATAATATATTTGGCTGCGTGGCATCTAACCGAAGTTATGCCTTTTTGTACTATTTTGTACCTTACGGCATATTTTTAAAGTTCGACTAAATGGACGTAATCTGTACGAATTGGTAACATGTCCATGCAGCATATTTTCCTATGTATTTTATGCAAAAGCATATGTAAGTAATGTAACATTTCGATACTGATTTATTGAATCTCCAAAATCTTTGGACCAAAAAGAATATTTTCATATTTCGCATACCCTTTCTACTATTTTACTTTATTATATTATATAATTAATATAGTAAATATTTATATCATCGTTTGTATTGTCAATAATTCTTAATGTAGGCAATTCAATTAATTCAAAGCTAAATTAATTAATAATTAATATTAAACTATATACAGCGTGTTACGGAAAGGGTATATCCATAAAAACGGGTTGAAGAGTGTATCTGGTCCAGAATCTCTGTACAAAGTTTCAGCTCAAAAGCAATAACTTTGAAAATGCTTAATATTTTTTTTATTTCGATAGTTTATTAAATTAAAATCATAACAAACGTGTCACAGCACTACGAGGGTCATTAACATTATCCATTACGTGTCTGTGCGCCTAGCACACACGCACATCACGGTGCTGCAACGGCGGCGGGAAACAAATCTTTTACCGAGTTGTTCTTTTGTGTGTAGTTTATTGACACCGATCAGCTGACTTGGTCTAGTGATGTGTAGAATTCAATTGGAAGCATAATTGATTTTTAGTTAAATGTTTCTTAACTTTATAATTATGTAGGTATAGGTATTAAAAAATGTTGCCATGTAGTTCATTATCACCAAAAGAATCAGTGTGTTTCATATGTCCATACCCTTTACGTAACACGCTGTAGAATCAAAATATATATTTTAAACTTAGATGATCGTCTGTAAAACTATATATTTCTACTAATCACCAATTAAACTGTTTGCACAAATATATATTAGTAAAAAAACAAATATGTCATCGAATGAGCGGTCTGTCTGTAATTCTTCGAATAAAATTAGCGAGTGAGTGTGTGTATAACTGTATAATGCATATTAATAATAATAAAATCGTAAGCACTAGTCATTGTTAGGTTCACTATAACGCACTGTTTTTCACAAGGCTTGTTAAGTTTTTTCACTGTCACCTCAATATCGATGCATGTTGTATACCATTTTTATAAATGTAATAGTAGTTTATATATTAAAGAACTAAGTGTGATAATTTAGAACATTGTACATCTACTGAGAACGACGTGAAAACTTGAGTTAGCTGTACAATAAAGCAAAACATGTTTAACCTAATTTTCTAATAATAAAATAAATATTTCGCTATTCAATGTTATACAACTTAGAGCTGATTTTTCCAACGCCAATTTTATCCGAGGAATAATTTTGAAATTTTTACAGTTCTTCCATACAAAATCTGGACATCAATTTTATTCCACGAAAAAAAAATCGTAGCTAAGATATCAGAAGATTGAAAAATCAGCCCATAATCGTAACAATCCAATTGTATAAAGACAAATGTTAAAATTATAGGTAAGTACCTATGTAACCAAATCGAAAAAAGTTAATATATTTCTTGAAGATAAAATTAGTATTTGATAAAGGCATGTTTACACACTAGTGTGCGAATATATTCATAGACAAAATGTTTCATAATAATGTTGTGTTAATGTATTTTAGCACTAGTTGTAGCCAAGTATATTTAAATGTGAGTCTCATAACAAAACGTTTGCTTGATTATATACTTAAAAATATATATTTGTACAGCAACTCGACAAGGTATGAGAAAAAAGTAAATTGGATTGGAATAGATAGATAATTTCCCTCTTATTCATAAAAGTCTTACGAAAAAAAAAGTGAGATAGGCTTTGTCTTCTCACTTCATTGATAAAATTATTTGATAGTCTTCATTGTCAAGATTTTATGAATAAGGGGGTAGTTTTTAAGGAGAAAAAAAAAGGATCATCTCGAATAGGTTGTAGATTGATATTATACAACAATATACACGTTATTTGAATCTGAGCGTAGTGGCAATTCTCGTAATTTTAAGAACGTTCGTTCGCAGTCTGATCTCAGTCTCAATCTGTCAAAAATACCTCTAATTTCCCTACATTTTGACAAGTTTTTGACATTTATTTGTCGCCGAGATGAGACTGTGACTGGATTTTGAACGTTTTAAATTACGAGAATTGGCTGTCAGGTATTTTGAAGAGCCGTGTAATTTACACAATGTATTATTTACGAAACGAAAACAGACATGTTTTGTAATGGTCTGGTATTTTGAGTTTTTCAACGTCCTACGATCAGCGCCCTCTGAGGAGCAACATTCTCGAGCACAGTCTCTTCTGCACGAGGATAACGCGAACACACGCTACAGAAAAATATCTCTTACACGCTATTTTCACCTCTATTGTTCTTGATATTTGGTACATTACCAGTTTATCGATGAAAAGCGGCTCGAGCGTGTTCTTTTGAAAATATGCGCAAGCACACGCCACAGGGAATTTTCTTTGTTAGTTCATAATTTCAATGAAATATTGCTCGAATATTTTGCCCTCTGTGTGCGCTGACCTCTAATCTACACAAATGTTATTCTTACATCGTGTGTAGTTTTTTCCTTTTTTTATTTGTTGTAGATCAGTGTGATATCAATATATCATTAAAAACGTCATAATAACCCTAAGAATTGCATAATACGTATATAATAGATATTTTGTATTCAATATTTTAGAGTCTCCTGTTGTATACAGTGTTTTCTAAGGTTAATAAATAAATAAAATTATTATTGCTCATTAATATATTTTTATTTCAACTTATTTACTACATATTCTGAATGTTTTAATTTTATGTGGAGCATGTTCTCAGCGAAGCTAAGAAGGCATTATTATTCCCAGCTGAAATCAATACAAATAATGTTATAAACTTATGACGGTTCAAAAAGATTAATGTCTGCTGGCAGCTATCAACAATATTTTTTACCCTCAAGCACAGAATAACTAATAGTACTAATATACAGAAGATGCACTCCTTTGATCTTGAAGAAAGCCGCTTTTACAATAGCTTACAAAATCACTTCCCCGCCAACGCGCAAGCTAAATATGTCCGTTACTACCGCCGGACCACCAACGCCAATCGCTTCCATATTTGGTAAATAATTAGTACTCAATTGGTACTAATTAGTACTCGAACCTCAAAATTGGTACCTTAGGAGTTTTCGAGAAAATAGACTGAAGGTGGTCAGTGGTGGTGGTAGTCACGCTCCCTTCAGCAGGACCACCATGAGGTGTCACTGACTCTGGCAGAGCCACCATCAGGGATTTTAATTTTGATAGCACAAAAAATTAGTCGCTAATTAGTCGAAATTTGTCGCCAAATATTAGAATTTGTCGGTTACTGGTTCAAAAGTTATAAGGGTTTATAGGTGGCCGATCTGGAGAGAGTTTCCCCAGCAGGGCCTAATTTATATCTCAAAAACTAGGGCACCTAGCGAAGATCTGTTTTCTCCCATATTTTGTCGGCAATTAGTCGGAACTAATTACTAATTATTTGTATACTTAGAATAGCTGTAGCGTGCACCCTTTTTCGGCGCTCATGGTGGTCCTGCTGAAGGGAACGTGACTACCGCCGGGACCACCTTCAAAGTCGATTTTCTCGAAAACTCCTAAGGTACCAATTTTGAGGTTCGAGTACTAATTAGTACCAATTGAGTACTAATTATTTACCAAATATGGAAGAGATTGGCGTTGGTGGGGCGGCGGTAGTCACGGACATAGCTAAATTGCACTTAATTGCCGCGCTTAAGAGTTGTTATTACTTTGTGTCCTTTCTCGTCCGCAATAAACCTACGTCGCGCCGCTAGACCAACACAAAACAGATCTTCGCTAGGTGCCCTAGTTTTTGAGATATAAATGTGGCCCTGCTTGGGAGACTACAGATCGGCCACCTATAAACCCTTATATCTTTTGAACCAGTGACCTACAAATTCTGATATTTGGCGACAAATTCTGATATTTGGCGACAAATTTCGACTAATAGCGACGAATTTTTTGTGTTATCAAAATTAAAATCCCTGTTGGTGGCTCTGCCAGAGTCAGTGACACAATCTTGCCCTCGCCCTCAGTGTGCCTGAATATTGTTGGCGTAGTGCAAAGATGTATCTGATAATTTCTTGCCTAACTGTTTTGTGGACTGTATTGAAATAATGGTGCTAGTATGGATAATACTTCACCTTAGGTGCAGTTTCAACAAAACATTTATGCAGGAGTACAGATCGTTCACAGCCTTTCTGGCCATCGGTGACTGCTTGGTCGTTCACTAAAACAAGTTAGATTAGATAATGCAAACATTGCTAATCTTCACTAAAGCTAAGGTTTCCTAGAAGAGTGGTGGCCACCAAATAACGGCTGTCATGAAAATGGTGGCAGCGGGGTTTGAAAATGATGGCAGCGGGGTTTGAGAATGATAGCAGCCAGCGGGGTTTGAAAATGATGGCAGTGGGGTTTGAGAATGATGGCAGCAGGGTTTGAAAATGATGGAAGCGGGGTTTGAAAATGATGGTAGCGGGGTTTGAAAACGATGGCAGTGGGATTTGAAAATGATGGCAGTGGGATTTGAAAATGATAGCAGCGGGGTTTGAAAATGATGGCAGAGGGTTTGAAAATGATGATGATGGCAGCGGGGTTTGAAAATGATGGCAGAGCGTTTGAAAATGATGGCAGCGGGGTTTGAGAATGATGGCAGCGGGGTTTGAAAATGATGGCAGTGGGGTTTGACTTTAAAGTGTCAATGTCAAGACACGCTCTCTGGTAAAACACACCAATTTACTTTCATAAATAACGTTTCAGTGACGTCATTCGCCGGTAATTTGCGGACGCTATGCGGCGGGCACCGCTCTTCTAGGAAATCCTAGCTTAACACGACTATCCGTTGTTCACACATTTAGTAGGTACAGACTAGCACATCAAGCTACTACAATCTGTCATATTTCTTTAATAGATTTTCAACTTTATCGCTAAAGTATAAGGTTCAAGGTTGAACGGGAAAGACAGTTTCGGGTAGCTTGATGTGCTGGCGTCTGTACATACGATTCTATGATGGTAGGTGCCTACTCTTCGGTACTTTGTCATTACCTAGCTACATGCATAAATAAGAAGGCTTTCTCAAGTAAGTAGGTAGATATAGGTAAGTATATCGAAACAATTCATCCGGTTAAACCCGGTTTACCCTTACATTGACCACGCTAGGCTATCCGGTAGCCTAAAACTAAAAAATGTATGTACCTACTAATAGTGATTCGCCTAACCTTGCCTGGCCTGATAATTTAAGTTGGTTAATTTTGAAAGTTAGTGACTTACCACTATTGCATGATTCAAAAAGCTTTTTAGAGTTTTCTAGCTTCTTCGGGTCGTCGGCTAAATCTTTTTCGATTATTGCCACTGAGGCTGCTGCATCGTACATACCTTTGCTGTCGAGCTGTAAAATCAAAAAAGGTTTTAATTTTTAATATTCTTTGATTACCTATTGGTACCTAGACAAGCTCCGGACTTCTTTGTTCTTGCCCGAAATTCTAAGATGTATCAGTTTTCACTCCTGCAAAATTTTGCCTCTCTCTGTGAAAGTGAAAGAATGAAGAATAGAATGCTAAGTGGAACGTAATCCACCATGTAGGTACAACTAGTTCGTGGACGTCACTCCTATATACCTACGTCACCGAATTTTTAGTTCTTGGACATGCTGGTTTCTTCCCATCTTTTATTATTTTACCATTTTTATAGTTGCGATATTTTTGGCTTAGGTATTCCAAGTAAGTAGTAATACATTACATATAGCAGTGCGATTATGTAACCTTCTCACCGTGAAAACTTAGGTGAAGTGAGCGTGGATCCACGCTCACTTCACCTAAGTTTTCAATGTTGAGAAGGTGAGCTGTCAATAGTGTCAATTCCTAGCAAAAACAAACTCACATCACCTAAGATTTTGAGGTGAGATTTTTACAGAATCGAACGGCAGTTATGACTATTTGGACTCCACTAGGTAAATATTTATGCTACTTACCATACCAGTTTTCTTGAAAATGCAGGCAACAAAACATTTAGCGCTCTCGGTGTCGGGTATTTTGTTTTCCTTTAGCATCAAAATTTCCCCTGGAGCAATAGGGTGTTCGGTGTTACACTCGATGCCCTCACGGAAGAACCATGCTTTGATTTCTTGATCGGACCTAGCCTGTTAGGAGAAGAGGCAAAAAATACTGTGTTCATTCTTTGGATGAATCCATAGCATTAGCATTTTTTCCATAAAAAAGCTATGAAAAACTCAAAGCTTGCGATTGTGGAGTCAATGAACAAATACACACAAATGGTAGGTACTTACATGAGTTCCATAAAATTCTATGAAATAGAAACACAATAAAAACCGAAAAATCATTCTCACTCAAGTACCAAAAACTAGACTGTCCCCAAATAGCGGATTCTTTTTATAGGTACTTGGTTGGACCGAACTCATTACGGATTATAATTGTTAGGTATAATAGATCAAATCTATTTCAATGGGTACTAATATAACAAGATCGATATCATCCCAATTTGTTGGTAGGTAATTATTTTTCATGTTATGTTTCAAATTACAGCATGAACGCTTTATTCAATGTGTACCTATCTGTGTTTATTTTATTATCTATTCAGTTATTCTGCCCACAAAACGTACAGCTGCAATAGAATTCTCCTGAAGTCTTGAAGACTATTTAATGAATGGACGGTTGAAGGAGAAATTGCTATCGGTAATGCCAGTTCTTACCAGCGTTCTTACTAAGCCATATCGTGTTAACCAGTTTTGAGTTGTGCTGGTTAGATACAGCAAGCTTCAAACTCTATGGCGGTTCTGAAGTGGGCTACTCGCTGCGCAGTACTCGACCTCTCACCCCCCGGTCAAATGAATTTGTTACTGCGCAGTTACTCGCGTCGTCGTATTCAGAGCTGCTATATTAAGTTTGTATCCACAGATATACACCTAGATAACAAGAGCAACTCCTTCGCGTGCCAAAAATCGCACCAGTTTACGTACAAAAATCGTAAGCCGCCACTTTCGCGATCATCCTGCGTAGGTACTGCTGGCTGGGTGAGCGTGAGCGCTGGCGCTAGGCCCCGGGGGTGGGGCGAGAGTACGGGTGCCGTACGCGGCGGCGTCTTTGAATCGATTTGATTTTCCCATCACTAAATAGTGCTTGTGATGTCAGTCATAGTAGGTAGTCAAAAAATGGCACGCTTGGTTTTATTTGCCTTATCTAGGTCTATCTATATCTGTGTTTGTATCGTTCTGTAGAGTCGCTCCATGTGACAGCCGATCCCAACATTGGCAGATAGTCAGAAAAAGGTTACGCAGATGATGATCTACATTTATTTGTATTTGAAACATAGGGGTTCCTAATGTTCATATATTATTATCATCATCTACCTATTCATGTCATAGACAGGTAGGTAGGTACCTATTTCCATGACATTAGTCACGATCCGCTTGTTCAATTAATTGTACCCTGCACCTATCTAAAACTTCCTCTCTAAAATGTTGCTGCTGGCAATGATATATTGACGTCAATGGCAATAGATTAATATTGAAGTATTTTACTGTTATTTTAACTAAAGCAAACCCAACATGGCACTTTGCTGGGCGACACCACCTTCTGGCTCGCTACTTGTCTGTGTCTGAAAAAAAAAAACTAAAGCTAATATATCTATAGTTAGCTAGATGCATCTAATTATACATATCCATAAGTACCTACATAATATAATAAAATATCTATATAGTAACGAAGTCAAATCTGTAGGTACCACGGATATCTATGTAGGGACTTACCTACATTAAGACCCTATACTACCTCAGCTAAAATTCACTCTTTATGCGATCGCACGATACTGCTCGCGGACTGTGTGAGAGCGAGACAGAGTGCGGTGCTGGGCGGAAGGCAGCGCCAATAGTTTAGGTATTTCCTTTTTACGGTGAAAATAAAGGTAATTCATAAAAACTAATTAACATAAGACCTGCTTTACAGTTAGTTCAGTTAGTATGCAAAGTTTCATGATCTAATATGAAGTATTTTTTGAATACCAGCGGTTTATTGTTCGGTTTGGAGGTAACTTCGGATTTTTTTTCTATCGAGAAAATTTTATGGAATCGTGTTTTCGTCTAACATAGTACTTAACATTAATCCTCAACTTTAGTATATATTTATTTCAAAATTAATGCCGCGGTATTTTCGACATAACGGAGGATCATGCTAAGCCATTTGAGGTAGTATAGGCTCTTATATATTTATGAAAAAAGCAATTGTTCCGAGGTATGTGGGAATGAGTCTGAAGCCGAAAATATAGTTGTAAGATTTTTGTCAGTTTCTCTGTTTGTCTCTATGATCCGGATTGGCGCAAAAACGGCTAAATTTCATCCAAATCTGTTTTGGATGAAATTTAGCACACAGATAATTTATATCTACTTCACCTGGATCGATTAATACCTACATATGTGGTGGAACACCGAGCGAAGTTGCAAGTAAAAATTGAATTGCGGTGAATAAAAAAAGTTATAAGTTTGTTACTTTACGTGTTTTATTCCTGGCCAAAAATACACAACCTACTCCACCCATGAACGAAATCCAACGTTAGCCTAAATACCTAAGTAGGAACGGCCGACCCATGCCTGACTCGAACTCAAATTCCCTTTTCCTTAATACTTATAATCTACACGTTAGCCCGAATTTGCAGCCTGAAACCGACAACCCGAATCCTATTTCTACCTATATTTTATTACCGGTTCCTATTTCTGTGTCACAGCATAATCAGCCTATAATGATCCCACTGCTAGGACACAGGCCTCCTCTAGGTAAGGGAGTGGGCCGTAATCCACCACGCGGGCCGGGTTCGGGTTGGTAGATTTCACATGTCTTCGAATTTTTTGGTTGTAGGACATGCCGGTTTCCTCACGATGTTTTCCTTCACCGTTTTGAGAGCAGTGGTGATGAAATTATTTACACAAAGTAAAGCCTGCCTGGGTGCAAACCCACGACCCACGACTCGTAAGTCGCGGCAGTTATCACTGGGCCACCACTGCTCTATATTTCTGTTTGAACGGTCAGAATAAAGCCAGGCTCTGTTAGAAAGAAAAAAGAAGAAAGAAAAACTGTTTATTCTGCACAAACAAAACGCACATTGCATATAAAAAAATAAAATAATAAAAAGAAAAGAGTTCACTAGTCATTCCATTTGTCACTCGTCAGGCCATGTTTCGGCCGGTCATGAATTTGTGCTTTAAGACTGTTTCGGGTTTCCGATCACTATGGATAGCGTGATTCGGGCGTTGATTGTTATTTCGTTTGTGATTTTCGAGATAGCACCAGTCAGTAATTCGGGCAATTCGGGGGTATCAATTAGTTTCCTTATCCCAAGTAGTTGGAGATACAGCTCTCGTTAAAAGTACATTTATAACTTATACCTCGGCAAGCTAAATTAGACGTAAAACAATCTTCTCTTCATATGGGCAGCTCCAAGAAACGTAGGTACCTACATAAATAAGTGTTGGAAAAATTGCAAGTTAACTGGTCATTATCTACAAATTGATGGTGGTCGTACACGTTAGGCGGAAGTGGTAAATACCTGCTACGAAGTATGTACCTACAATGCTGTATTTTTTTCTTTGTTGTTACATAAGTTATAATCAGATAATACAATGAAACGGTTACTGAACACGACCAAACTGATGAATCAATTTTTTTTTGTGGCTTCATATCCATACCAATATTATAAATTCGAAAGTATATCTGTCTGTATGTTACCTTTTCACGCCTAAACCACTGAACGGATTTCGATAAAATTTGGCAGAGAGATAGATTGCATCCCGGGGAAGGACATAGGATAGTTTTATCCCGATATTCCCACGGGATCAACACTTATGCGGGTGAAACCGCGGGGCGCTGCTAGTAGCCTATAAGCCCGCGGTAACGATCCCAACGATAGATACCTAATTTGACGAACGAGTAGTTTAGGGTTTATGAGGGAACAGATGATCTTACATACATAGCCTGTTAAACTCATAACTCTCCTTTGGCTTTCCCGTAGGCGGTTAAAAAAGTAGAAAGAAAACATACGATTTTGTTTCATATTTTTATTTACATTTCTAAATACCTACCATGACATAAGAAGTAAATAAAAAAATCATCACGGAAAATAAAATATGCCGGGATTCTGATTGTAGATACATTTGGTGACGTGAAATGATACGTCGCAAATATCCTTGTGTCCATCCGCTGAAAAAACATAATGAAACCATTTGATACACAATGTTAGGAAGTAGGCAGATAAAAGGTAGCTACGAAAATAATTGGGCAACCCAAATGAATTTCTGGTATGCTAGTTAGCAAGATAAACCACTAATGCGATTTTCATGACCTTCTATAGCGATTTTAGATTGTATTCTAATGAATACAATGTAAAAAAATGTACTTACCTTAAACCTAATGGTAGGTATATGGTAAATACATTTGCTTTGTATAAAAAATATTTACATGCACGTGCATTTTCATACAAAAGTTAAATAATGATTTTTTCACTAAAGAACCATTCCTTTATAACATTGTATGGTACAACCATAACTATTCACTAGTAGGTATAGGTAATAGTTAAGCATTATTTCCATTCATCCATGCCAAATCACCTCATTTGTGGATCTTTGACAGTCGGTACATAACCAGAAGCCCGAGGGGTATCAGTGTTACTGGTTTGCAGAGATCAGCGGGGTAATTGTGTAACACACTATCAGTAGCAACGGTTTTCATTTTGGCAGTTCAACAAAATTCATTGCATTATTTACGTTGTTGAGCAGACAAATTTTACGAACATATAAAGCAATGCAGAGGTATACAACATAATGTGATAAAACGAAAATTTTACAGGAGAGGCAAAAATGCGCGGAGTGTAACTTTGAATGCAATTTTGACATAGTTGCTTTAAATATATTGAAACAAACTCAACAGCATTTTTTTTATTTTTATTGGATGGAATTATTATGTATTACACATAATCACAGCACATTAAGCTCAGAGGTAAATAATCTTATCGTCATTTGAGGTCCTATACCCATTAGACGTTAGTGGATTTAATGTCGTATACGATTGGATATTTCTTTTCATAGATGGATAGGACTTAATGTCATATACCATTTTATAGAACTGGTTCTTGCGATTTTAATGGTGCAAGAAACATTATTTTCTAAAAAGTGGAGTTAGATACTATTGTATACCTCTGAGGTACAGTGGATTAGCAATATCCTCCAAAATTATTTAGAATGTGATTGATAGTGTATTACACAATTAGGGTGCCGATTATTCAATTGTATTCGGTTAGACTGGAAGCTGACTCCGACTACTTGGGAAAAGGCTTGGCAGACGATATGCCAAGTAATCATGAACCTTATTATTTCCTCCTACATTGATTATAATCAAACGATAGTTACTTGTTGGATATGGCTAGCTGAAGATTGGGATACATACCAGCTTTTTTGCAAGCTATGATGGCTTCCTTCGCAGGTTCCTTTACTTCATCAGGTAGCAATAAATCAGCTTGCTTTAAGGCTGCATCGAAATTTAATTTACCGTTTTTAATCTAAAAAAACAAAAGCAGTACGGTTTCCTAGTTGGCAGGTACCACAAGGAGAGGCCTGCGGGCGACGAAATTGGGGCTGTGTCGTCGCTCGAATAGTTAGGCCGAAAGAGGTGGCACGCAGTATCTCATGCGTGTCTTTATGGGAGGATGTGCGGTCGTTGGATCGACCGCACTTGGTAATGGGGCCTGTTAGGCATGGCGGGCTGATACTAGTCGGGGGTGCGGTGAATGTACAAGTATCTCCCGGACCCCCGACTTATGTTAGTAACTAGCATAGAAGGAACAGTGGGGTTTTAGTCGAAGAGTCCGACGTAACCCTCCGTTCTCGTTGGACGGAGGGTATCCATGAGGATTTCCCCATGAAAATAAAGGAAATCTTAATTTGAAGAATTATTTAAATATTGTTGGTTAAAAGAGTGATGAAGATGGAGAAGAAGACCAAAAAACGAGATGGATTTTGTGTGAAGGAATATGAAAGAAAAAGAAGTGTAAACTTAAAGAGTGAAGAATATGAGGAAGGGAGAGGAATACCAAAGAAAGGATGGATGGATTGTGTGACCAATATGAAAGAAAAAGGAGTGATAGATAGAGTGATGCTTGACAGAGGAGAGCAGAAGAAGAAAACGTGTTGCACCCATCCCAAGTGACATGGGACAAGGGTAGGAAAATGATCACTTGAATCTTGTTGGTTATTATTTTAGTTATCTTCTATAAACGGTATTATAATTCGTACCAACCGTGTTAGCCATTTTCATGATGCAAGCCATATAGCACTTTACTTCTTTCTCATCTATGAATATTCCTTCGGCAATCGGATCGATTTTTTCTGAGAAAATATGTAACATGAAAGTTAGCCTTTTTAACCCCTCGTTCCTATAGGCAAGCTTATTAAGTTCGGTAACAATAGAACAAGTGATTGTGTCTCATTAGTGACAGTTGAGCTCTTAACCATAAAAACATGGATCCTAGACACTTTTTTAGTAACTTACCATCTTCAACATTATTCTTTGGTTGACAAGTTTTCCTCATCATTTTGCCTGTATTCTTGATTTGTTTCATCGTCATCTAAAATTTGAAGCAAAAATAGTTGGATTAATTGTAACTGTAGGTTGGTTACTTCTGGAAAGGGTCGCTTTGTCTATTGTTGTACGATTATTAGTACAAGGATATTCAGCTTCTTAACTTTTTATCACCACATTTTATTGGTTTCAATCTTCATCAAAAAGAAATCACTAACATGAATTATGTGCTTCACGCTTCTATTAAAATTAAAATATGTGTCTACTACTCCAACCAGCATTCCCACGCGTGGTGGAATACGGCCCACTCCCTCTCAAAATGAGGGTAGGCATGTGTCCAAGCAGTGGAAACATTAAAGGCTGATAATGTTATGTATGGGTCTACTTACTGCTTCACACGTTGCAACCAGTATCAAAAACTTCACAATTTCTTTGAGGAGCATATTTGTAATTTGCTAAGGTGTCGTGGAGTAGTGTCATGGCCTCCAATTTAATGGGAACCTTGATCTTCAATGACAGCTTTATATGAAGTTCGACGGGTGATTGGTTAATTAGAGGCTGTTAACGTTTAACACCTGAATTATTCAAGTGTCCATGAGTTAAGCTGGTTTTGAGGACAACAGACTTCATTTATTCTAAATGAACATACGGTTCTGAAGACCGACTTGGTAGCGTTGGCTTCAGAATGGATATAGATATGATAGGCTGGTGACGGCATTTCAACAGTATTGGATTAATTTGGAAAACAAGGGTTATTTTGTCAAAATGTCGCTATGGATGCATTGAAAGTGTTCAGGTGATCTTGTTTTTTCTATGAATAAAGTCTTCTTGTTTCAAAATGAGGAACGCAAATTACTGTTTGAGGATATATTTCTCCTGGTCACCCTATTCACACTATTGTAAGATCATTCGTTTAGTAATTGTTAATCGCTAGTTATAACTGACGATTAATAACTACTAAACTGATACCTGATTCCTTGCTCTCGAGACACAAATTTATGTAAACGCGTATGGTTAAATGACATGTGATGTGCATTAACTTCATTAAGCTTACAATGTACCTATCCAGTTATTGCCTACTTTTGTTCGGAAGCAGTGATTAATTTCATGACATGGACATGGAGACCAGCATGTTTGGTGACGAAAAAGTGAAGAAGAGAATTGAATATTGTTTTTAGTTTGTAAAAATTAAAAATTAGTTACTTGTCATCACCTCTAGGGTGTACAATAAAAGGAATAATATATTCTAACATCGATCGGATAAACAGAAAACGTTGAAAACGTTAGTCCACACACAATGTTCTATGAAAACCATCTGCAAATCCAGCCATCAATTGAAAACGTAGGTAAGTGCTCCATAATTATTCTATTATTGGGTTGGATTCTCATGGAGTTAAGGAACAAACATAAAATTAGATATCACACTAATATTATAAAGGCGAAACTTTGTGATTGTGCTTGTATGTTTGGTTTGTTACTACTTCACGCACAAACGGCTGAACGGATGTGGATGTTTGGCACACAAACTCAAAAACTCAAACTCAAACTCAAATCATTTATTTCAATTAAACCTTGTACAGGCACTTTTGAATTGTCAAAATTAAATAGTCTGTCAGTTAGTCAGAAAGTTGAAGCTAGTTGCCCATTCCAAAGCGTAGATCTCTATGGAGAAGAACGGGCAAGAAACTCCATGGACACTCTTTTAAATCAAGATATTACAAAATCCTGGGTACATTATTCTTGTTGCTTCTATATGTGAGAACAATGTAAAAAAGACAGAAATGAAGAAACAATTCAAGACATAAGATTAAAAATAAGCCTTGGCAGTTAAGAGATGACCAGTCTCAACCGACGGCGCCCGTTCACGAACATGACGCGTGGATCAGCACCATCCAGCTCAACCATTTTTCAACAAATAGTTTATAACCAGGATTAACACATAGAATACTTTTTATCCCAATACTCCCACGGGATCGATACTTATGCGGTTGTTAAAAAATAAATTATAAGTACCAAAAATGCATTATTAGAATAAGGGTTTTACAAAGATGCTGCTCTATTCAACGTTTTATCAATTAGCTGAGCAGTAAGGATATCATTATCTAGGTTGTGATATGGGATGATGATCAAATAACAAGTTATTTTATTGTCTAAAGGCACTGTAATCAATCATTTATGTCTGCTAAGTAGGTAAACGCCTCCTTATAAATAGATCTAAACGTTTTTTTTGCCATACTTTGCTGAAGTAAGCTTAATTATGAATACGTATAACTTTCAATTCGTCTCTTGCATTTTGTGCATTATTTGTTTGCTTTTTGCCAACAGTTTTGCGGTAAGAAATCGTTAAAATAATACCGGTTACGGTTATTATACACAAGCGGTGCCCCGCGGTTTAACCCGCATAAGTGTCGATCCCGTGAGAATATCGGGATAAAAACTATGTCCTTTCCCGGGACTCAAACTATCTCTACACCAAATTTCATCTAAATCGGTTCAGGGTTTTTAGCGTGAAGAGGTAACAGACAGAGATACCTACTTACAGACAGACACACTTTTGCATTTATAATATTAGATATCTATAATTTGGGTAGTTTTGTAGTCATGATTTAATTCATCTAAATTCGGGGTCTTTTTTTTTTTTTTTGCGGATGGGAAATCATCAAACGACCCCTCCCGCTCTGGGTGGAGCGGAAGGGAGTGTCAGACTCTTACTGACTAAAACCCACCCGTGTTCCTTCCTTAGCCCTTTATGTTCCGGGCCAGCGGTAACCCTTTCGGACAATCCCGCTGACCCGGCAGGCTTCGGCCCTATGGAGCCCCTCCTCGATGCTGACATCTCTTTGAAGCGCGCGTGGAACACGTACGCGCCGTCCTGATCGGACGGTGAGCTACCCATCACTCTCCGCCCACAGGCCCGCGCCTACGGTGGCCGGGAGTCGTCGCGCGGCTCCCGACGCCCGGAGCGTCTCCCGCGGCGGCTGAGACGGGAGGCTCTCTCCCTGAGCCGTCCCGCCACCTCCTTCGCTAGCATGACTGCTTCGCAGAAGGAGGTGACTGCCTCCCACTCCCTTTCGCCCCGGACCATGGCTTGCACCAGGGCCGGGCGCGAGAGGTCGCCGCCGCTGCCGATCGCCTCTACGAGGACACGGCGGTGCTACGCCCAAGCGGGGCAGACCTCCACCGTGTGCTCCACCGTGTCCTCTGGGCGATCCTGGCAATGGTGACACCCGGGCGTTTCCTCCCGCCTGATGATGTGCAGGAACCTCCCGAAACTTCCGTGTCCGGTGAGGACCTGCGTCAGGCGGTAGGTGAGGGCGCCGTGGCGCCTCTCTAGCCACTCCTCAAAGAGGGGTCTTATCGCCGCTATCGCGGCGTGCCCTAAATTCGGGGTCTTCGTTATGCTTATTATCACAGACATATCAGAAAAAACAACTTTTTATTCTTATATGCTTATTATCACAGACTTATCAGAAGAAACAACTTTTTATTCTTATAGATGACAAGACAACAACTGAAAAATTCTGGAAAACTCATGAAGAAATCTTGTATGCCGAAAAACGATGTTACAGAAGGTGAGTTAGCTTATAACTTATAGTATTAAAAACGCTAGTTACAATCAACAGAAAAGGGGTTAAGCACCTAAAACTGCCCTGTACTGCTTTACAGGAATGTACTTACCTATAATACCTATCGTTTATAATAAAATTGTTATATTGATTTTGTTTTAGAGGAAGTTGGTGACATTGAAAAGGGGAAGTTTATAGAGAGTCGTAACGTCATGTGTTACATTGCCTGCATTTACACTATGACTCAAGCGGTATGCACTTCCAATTTAATTTAATTTCTTTTAACAACACCAATCATCTTTTTAATTTATTTAGCAGTTTTGACTTGTACTAATTAGGTTTAAAGAATATTTATTTCTTTTATGAACATTTCATATTGCCTAACTTATTTTAAAACTGGTCCCAAGATAGTGCCCCGGAGGACAACAAATACATTTTTCACAATATTCACCACTGACAATTCCCGGCCGAAAAAAATGCAACTGAGTGAATTTCATGAATTAAAGCAGTATTTTTGGCAAAACAGGTGAAGAATAACAAACTGAGTTACGAAGCAGTGATAAAACAAGTGGACATCATGTTTCCAGCCGAGATGAGAGACGCTGTCAAAGCCGCCGCTGCTAGTTGTAAGGATACAAGTAAGTCACACGAGTACAGCCTATATTAAAACTAATAAAATTCGAATATCCAAGCTACGAATGCCTGGATATTAAGATTTTAATCATACCTAACTATAAGCAAGTTTTCAAGTAGGTAAAGATTTACAAGGCTAGGAAGTATTTTTTAAAATTCGAATTGTGATTGAACAATTGGTGACTATGTATGTATACGGTTAAACATCAGCGGATTAACTTTTTGCTGTAGTCTATGAATATATCTTTGTCTTTCTGTTCTAGTAGATATGATACCTATTATCGATATTTTTGAATGTGTTGACTGTGTTATGGAATTATTTAATTGATTTGTACAAGTAGGTATCCACTTAAATATTTTTAGTTTATGTTTTGGATCGTGATGCTTGATTATAAATATACATAATTATATTTGACAGTCGAAATATTGCTAATCTTTTACAGAAGGTCATAGATAAATGCAACCATTTATATAAATTGCCATTGTTATATACTTGTGATTTTGAGGCTGAATCACCGAATTATGGTTTATTCTGTACAATCTACACTTAAGAGGCTCTAGAAAAACGTATAAATCAAACACTTGTAGTTGGCTTTGCCTTCAAAAAGGGATCCAAAATATTTAATCTTGTTCTTCTTAGTGCAAAACTTAGTGTCAACTAAACTGGATTAGTTCTAGTCTCTCTACTTTTTGTTTCAGCCAAGAAATATAAGGATTTGTGCGAAGCTTCATACTGGACCGCTAAATGTATGTACGATTATGACGCAGAAAATTTTGTTTTTCCTTGATTATGTGAAATCTAAAATAAAATGCGGTATTGCGTAATAAATCTTGTAATCTATTTTGTTTTCTACGAGTAATTTAAGACTATCCACTTTCAAGTTTTACTGTAATGAGATAAAATTACATTTTACCCGTACAAGTTTTTGACCTAGTAACTGTTGTATCTCTAGCTCACACTAAGCAGTGGGGCCATGTTACTGTTCTTGCTGATTGTCCAATGTTTTCACTGAGACTATTTTTCGACAGAAAAAATGGCAAGTTTAAATTGTATGATCCCGAATGGCGATTGTACTCTTTTGTGACAGATTTAAGCACCGTTCAACAGATAACATTCATCTATCATGAATATTAGCCATCTTAAAAATATATATAATGTGACTGAAGTACTTAACGTCCTCTAAAATAAGTAGTCTCATAAATGATTGCTTGTACCTGTTTTGTAAAAAAGGCCCTCGGAGTAGATATCTTTAGTATGTATCAACAAACGTTTAGCTAATGAGTGCTTATTTTGAACATAATTAATGGTCTCTTTAGCTAAATATACGTTTGATTTAAAGTTGTTGAAGATAAATTGAAAGATTTTTTTAATAATCTTATCAGTTTTAATTCGGTTTGAGGAGGCTCAGTTGTGTGCGGATAAAATCTTACCCTTATCACAAATGAATCGGTTATTTTTAATTATTTTAATTGCTGCTTGTGTAGGAATTAGTTATGGGGTAAGTGATTTGAATTTTCAAGACCACAATATTTTTATCGTAAAACAAGTTTCATTCAATGAATGATATTTAGAATGCATAATTATTTTATAAGTTTAATATAGACAAGACCAATTTGCTGTTACAGATGACCCGAGCTCAACTTAAAAAAACAATGAGCGTAATAAAAAATCAATGTATGCCGAAGAATTCTGTGACTGAAGGTAAGAATAATGTCAAGAACAATAACAGATGATATAAACATAAGATGGCATGAGATAAAACCCAAGCCTAAAGAAAAAACTAAAGCAAATACTGTTATGTTTCTAGATCAAGTTGGGAAAATAGAACAAGGTGTGTTCAATGAAGATCGCAATGTAATGTGCTATGTCGCTTGTATCTACAAAAGCCTTCAAGTGGTGAGTGCTTACGATAAGGTATTCTAATACATATAAATTCTCGAGATATGATAGACCGGTAGCTTAGCCACAGTCATATCATATTATGGCAATCTCCTCGATCATTCAAGGTGCTACCTTTCTGTTCGATTGATTAACGTAGGTCTTATTCCTAGCCTCTTAAAATGTACAGGCGACGCATAATAATAATAATAACCCCACCGCCAATGAAGAAGGTATTAATTAGTCTTCTTTCGGGTGGAAATAAGGTGCGCGCCTTCAACGGTTGGGTCATGCCGGTTTTGATGTACTCTTTCGGCATACTCAAATGGACTCAGACCGAACTCGACGCCCTGGATAGAAGAGTCCGTACACTACTGACTGCAAACCGGATGCATCACCCACGATGATCGGTGATGAGATGTATATCCCGCGGAAGTGGTCGAGGCTTTAAATGCGAAGACCCTCCACAACCGCGAGGTGTGCAGTCTCAGAGAATATTTTTTAAAAGCCGAAGTGGGTATGCCCCGTGATGTGGTCGCAGTGGACAAGGGACTCACCCCGCTCTCCATAGCTAAAGAGAACTGGCGCAAACCTGTAGTACTTTCTACTGATGACCGCAAGAAGGTATGGCAAAGCAAGGAGGGGGCTTCTATCGGGCTCTTCATGAGTCCGATAAAAGCGCCTTTCTTCCTTTTATGATCTCTACGTTGACGTCGTGGGGCTTGCGCGCTCCGAAAGGAGCCAGACCAAGAGGGATACAGAAACCCGCAGGGCAGCATGTGGTGAGATGTTGGGCAGTAGCGACCCCACGGACCCTATTTCCCGGGAGAAGTCTTGTTCCTTACCTCTGGCTTGCCTTTATTGGCCGGCTGGAGTGAACAATGACGAGGAACAAAGCTCCTACCTCATTCTTGCCTTTATTGGCCAGCTTGAGTGGAGATTCGCAAGAGCAAACGGAGGAAGGAAGTATTCCAGTAAGATGCTGGTAGGGATCTTGAACGTACTTTCGGGACAATGAAGTACAACGCTATGCATTATTTGAGACAGAGTGAACGTCTGTGTCTGTGCTAATATCTACTGTGTTACAGACACAAGCGCCTTCCTCTTACAGTTCAATGATAATTTGCTGCACTTGGTAGGAGTTTTGGTAGGCATAAAACTTAGTTTAACATAAGTACTTAACACTTATTATTTCTGTAATTAAGGAATGGGTTTGTGTGGTGTGGGTGTATGTGTGTGTGTGTCTTTTGTCGTATATGTCACAGTTTAGAATAAATAATAAAGGAGCAATTTAAA
Organism: Oligia latruncula; assembly: GCA_948474745.1. Lineage (NCBI taxonomy): Eukaryota > Metazoa > Arthropoda > Insecta > Lepidoptera > Noctuidae > Oligia > Oligia latruncula. Next base: position 12,167,137 of record OX419696.1, read on the forward strand.
TATTATGTTTTTAGTTGCGTTAGTAAGATTTCCTTGCAAAGAGTTGTTCAATCTCGTCGTACGTCAACTTTTGAAGGAAACTACCATTTAAATTTAGGTAAAGAATATACGCTGCAGGTTTCGTTTATAGTGTTATAAATGTGGCTGCTAAGACAATAAACTGCATAAACTGTAACCATGAATTCAGCACATGATTGTAGACCTAGAGAGAACAAGAATCAGCTGTTTCATAGAAAAGTGGTCCTACGCAGTCAAAATGTATTTGTTTTCAAATCATTGCTAAAGAGTTCTTATTGTTTAAGGTAAAAAATGACAAATTAGACATGGGGTTAATATCGAAGCAGATAGATGCACTCTATCCTCCAGACCTTAAAGAGCCCGTTAAAAAGTCAGTTAAATTGTGCATACACAGCCGTAAGTATTTATTCATCTTCTTTTTGTCTCGTTCTTTTTAACCCCTTTGAGTCGATATAACTTCAACAGGTAGATTCTAGCTTAATGTATTAATTATCTCTTCTTTTCAGAGGATAATTACAACGACTTGTGCGAAGGAGTATTTCATGCTGCAAAATGTTTGTATGAAAAAGACCCGGACAACTTTATTTTTCCTTAATGTCGGTAGTTCACAGTACATTAAACGCATTAATGTATTTTCGGATTAATAAATGTATAAATAATTTGAATTCATTATTTTTATACATTTTTTTCCCAATACTAATAATGATGAATAGATCTCTCCACCGAATACCTATATAAGTTCTGCATCTGTTTTAATAAAGTAATCTACTGTAAATCTTCAGCTAGTTGCTATCTATTTTATTAAAGTACATGTTACTAAAAATATTGTGTCCTAGGCTGACAAGTAACACTTACCTTAGGAATTAAATATTTATCGTCTTAATAAAACAACTCCATCACGATTTGCTATCATTGGTGCATCTTCAGATTCCTAAAGATCTTTCATCATGTACTCCAGAAGCATTTTTCTTTTCTCGATCATGTTGATTATTACGTTAAATAGTTCTTTCGTCAGTTCGGTAAGTTGTTTAAAAAAATATTATTAATAAATGCCAAAATTTAAATGATTTTAACGCAGCTGAAATATTGTTTCTGTGGACAGATGACGAGGGAACAAATTAAGACTTCTGGGAAATCGATTAAGAAGACATGTTCGGCGAAAAATGACCTCACTGAAGGTAAATCACTTGTTATCTATCTATTCTAGAGCCTGAGGTCTTCTGTCACTTGTTTTATCAACCCGTCCAGTTTCATACAAAAAAGTGTTGTTTAAATATCAAATATTCATGATGGTTGAATGAATTCGTGATGGGTGTGAGTATTCAGGTTAATGCTGCTTACAAAAAATTCGTGACCCCCGGATGAAATTTTACAATATTCTCTAATTTTACAGATCAAGTGAAAGACGTGGATAAAGGAAAATTCATTGAGGAGAAAAACTTCATGTGTTACATAGCTTGTGTCTACAAGATGGGAATGAGCGTAAGTTACAATATACGGTCAAAGTAAGAATAATGATGTGCATTCATACATTGAAACTAAATTCATGTCTGTGTTACTTTTAGATAAAGGGTAACACGTTGAACCATGACATGATGCTAAGACAAGTGGATTTGATGTTTCCAACAGACATGAAGGCTCCTGCCAAAGCAGCTATAGAACATTGCAGACCAGTTGGTGAGTTTTCAAGTACCTAATTGATTTTTGTGATGCTACCAGACGAAATCTTGGAAAGTCGAGAATGCAGTAGAAAAAAAACTTGGAACTTACGCTGTTTCAACGATTTCGCTAAATATAAACAAAACGAGGCTATTAGCTTTAGTTCATTATTCGTGTTAACAATCGCCGCAATGTTCTTAAAGTTCACGTCAATCAAAATAATGACAAGTTTTAACATAAATACTTATGTAAAAACAGATTTTTTATGATCATCTCAATTTTATTCCTTTACAGCAAAAAAATACAAAGACGTATGTGAAGCATCTTATTGGACATCAAGGTGCATTTATGAATTTGATCCACCCAATTTCACGTTTCCTTAACTTTAAAGAAATTGCACACTTTCAAATTGTGTATTTATTTAAATGAGAAAGATGAAATAAAAAAAATTGTGATAATAAAAATGCTGTTTAACTAAATCCGAATGCAGAAATGTCCTAAATATATAAGTACTGATTGAAGTCATGCAGTCCAGGTATACATATAAGTTTTTTGCTGCAACTGAGTATGAAAACCAATAGTTTTGTCCACTGCAATCCATCCGTATTATTTTAAGAATAAGAAGTATAACTCATAACCTTCAACCATGGTTCTTGCAACAATTGTGAAAACAAGCTATTATTTTCCCATCAAAGATCCAGTAAACGAAAAAAATAATAATGTAGATGTCGTATAAAACTATCAAAACCATGTTTAAGCTCTCATTTTGCATCTTGTTGTGTTATGAAAAGATGCAAAAATAATAATTGGCGCTGATTAAATAATGCATGTATTTGCATAAGTTAATGATACACCAAGTTGCATTGAATGCGGACAGCACTGTCCTATAATCAGGGCGCAAGAACTTCGTATATATGGTTTCAAGTAGATCTTGAGTAAACAGTTCAATTTAGTAAGGGACTTGGCTATCAGTGTCGTCATGGGTCGGAGAAGGATGTGTTTGTTGATTATTGCCATGTTTTTGGCCACTGGAAGTGACGCCGTAAGTACAAGAATACATATTAATAATGTTATAGATATAGGAAAGAGAGCAGACAACAAACATAATACTATTAGTGATCAATGTAATAAGTGGACACCAAAATTTCTTACAGATGACTAGACAACAAATGAAAAATTCGGGAAAGATACTGAAGAAAAATTGTATGAATAAGAACCAAGTGACTGAAGGTAGGCACTCGAATATCTTACTAATATAAACTTTCTCGGAGGAACCAATCCCATGAGAAGAATCAAAGCCCCTTCTTTATTTTTGCAGACCAAATAGGAAGTATAGATAAGGGGAAATTCGTAGAAGATAAGAAAGTTATGTGTTATATAGCTTGCATCTTTGAAATGACGAATGTGGTAAGTAGCCTTAATACTTCTATTGTTAAATTAGGATTTACAAGTTGTTCAGATAACTATGCATGTTCCTAAAATGACTGGAATTTTCTTGCACATCATCAAAGACTACGCGAAGGTACGTACACATTTTTCAATGGTGTAATTTTATGACAAGCCTTAACTTTGCAAATGTTTTGACAAGTATAGATTAGTATGTATTCCGATTCAATTACGTGTTTACGTATATTTTACTGTAAATGAGTAAATATTTATTTTTGATAACGTGACGCTATTGCTTAATTGTTGTTGATGTAAATAATGTTCTGACTATTTCTTGTTTTCTTCCAAGGAGCACTGATTCTTCTTTATCTGAAGTACTTTCTTGTATCTTCATTTAAAATAGATCTTTCATAACAGTTACGGTAATTTATTAAAGTCGGTTCAATCTTATTTTCCGTACAACACTTTTCTCTCTCATATTTTTATTTATTTTTGCAGATAAAGAACAATAAATTAAATTACGAAGCCTCCATTAGACAAATTGACCTCATGTATCCACCAGATTTAAAGGAAGGTGCGAAGGCTGCTGTCGAAAAATGCAAAGATGTTCGTAAGTACCTACAGTAAAAAATAATATAGACACGACCTTACATACCTGTTGAACCATTTGCGTTGAACCCAAAGAGGAAGGGAAAGAGGAGACCAAATTAATTTTAAAGTATCTTATTTATTTTTTTCTGCTTAAAGGAATATGTTATAACTAGGGCCTGGATTAATATGTAAATACATATTTTTAATTCAAACTATTTTCGGTATTTATTGTTTTCTATATAAATTAAGATATTAGGAATGAGAAAAAGTAATCTTTATTTTCAATATTTCATAGGTAAGTCCATATTTTCCAAAATAGTAGATTGTATCATAAGGGAGCAAAATAATATTTTTACAGCGAGGGATTCAAAGTACGTCGCCCGAGCCAAAAATATATTTTGCGCCTGAGTGATACACTCTACTTTTCATCACTCATTTTTCAAAACAAAACCATGAATTATCATTAAAGTCATCAACACAACTCTCCAAGACCAAGTAATCCCCAAGAATGACAATTTCATGAAATCTTGACATTTGGGGATTATAATAAAGTAGCAAGTTGTAATAGAATAGAATACTCTTTATTATGTACACCATATAAATTACAGACATAATTATAGAAACTGTACAAAGGGTGACACAATGGGCGGTCTTATCGCTAAAAGCGATCTTTTAAATACAACCTTTGGATGGATTAAAAACAGACAAATACTGTACTGTACTGTGTGTCCTGTGTGGTATTACTGATTGTAATGATTATAATTCTGTAAATACATATCCCACCAAAAACATTTTCATGTAAAATGTTGCCAAGACGAGACCACATATGGCTCGCACTGCCAAAAAGTTATCAGATCTCATGTAGAGCCAAGCTTCTAACTCTACACGCCCTAACTTCACAAACTCTACACCTTAGTCAAAATATGCTTGGCCGTTTCGTTCCTACAAGAACTATTGTATTACAGAAAAGTATTGAACAGTAAATAAATTTTTCACCTTACGCCCATGTGATGGTAGCGAAACGGTCAAGTGTAATAAATTTCATAGTGTTAATTAAACAGAAGCTGAATAAAAAGTACTTATTATTATTGATTTCTCACATTAAACAGAATGATACTTGACAGTTATTTTTATTTTTAACTTCATGTTTTTTCAATATTTTAGATTTTTTGGTCCATATTAACTATCTACTTACATATTTTGTAATTTTTAATACATATTTATCCGAGCACTAGTCATAACATAACACGACGTATAGGTCCAAAAAGAGTTAAGAACTCACTCAAAGTTAACCTTTTCATTTCTCCCTATTCAGCATGTTGCGTTATTGAAATCATCTATAGATTATGTAGAATTTGTTGCTGCACCATATTTAACTCCATCGGGCCGATCTCTCATTTCATCTAGTAGTAACACTATCACCAAATCCATGTTTTTTAAAAATCCAAACTATTGTATATAATTTTTTTTCATAAACATGTTATATTTCAGAAAAGAAATATAAGGACATCTGCGAAGCTTCGTTTTATGCGGCGAAATGTATGTACGAGTTCAACCCAGCAGACTTTATATTTGCATAATTTTGGATTATATTCTTCTTATAATTGGATGTGTTTTATTTAATTTTCCAATTGGGTGGGTTTTAAAATAAATGCATGTAACTAAGAGAGTGATGAATATAAAAAGTGTGATAGAAGGAACGGGATTAAAATAGGCAGATATAGTTTAAACAACGACATGAACGAAAAGCGGGTGAATGGTAACGTGATGTGACTGACGGCTAAGGAGAGAATAAAAGTCGAAAACATTTAACGCCAAAGTAATATGAGACAAGGGCAGGCAGAAGAAGTATATATAAAAATGGTAGGACTTCAAGAACAATCATCATATTTTGCCAAGTGAGATCTAAAAGAACCTAAAAATTTCAAACTGGCTTGGCAGTGATATGATGAAAGAAAGAAAGAAAATACGTTTATTTTTTTATTACTAAATGGGCCCGCTCTTGACCCCGATCACGCCTGATGGTAAGCGATAGATGAGGTCTATGATGGAACGAGCGTGCCCAGAAGATGCCTGTTATTTGCGGCAAACATGACGCATAAACAATAATAAAAATAATATGCCAACAAACTTCTTCTAAGAATACATTGTTTCTGTTGAATCGCTGTAATTGCATCCAAAGCTACGAGATTGATGATATGGATGCTGGATATTGTATTGTTTTATTGTAACTAAAAGTATGGTTGATGATTATATAATAAATAGTACGCAACATTCTTTATTGTTATATTTTTTTAAATTATGTAGAAAAACTGTAGATACTCCAGCCGCAATGAGATGGCCGGACAGGAATACAAAGGGTTTGAAAATAAAAATTGGCCACCGCAGGGTTCAATGTTGGGCCCGTTTATCTTTTTAGGATATCAATAAAATTATCTACATTACAAAAACAACCTCTAATGGTGTTATTTGCTGATGAATATTCAAAAACAAAAAGGTTTATTGCCGTCTGCCATGCCATGGTTAAAGCCATAGCAGATAGAAACACCCCAGAAATTTATAGTAATATCATGTTTTTCAGTTTCGCCTGACTCAATTAGATAAACATTCATTAGGTATACTGATGGTCGAAAGGTCGAAACACAAAGGTTTGGACTGTGATCAGACGAATTATAAAATCTTCAAATATAATTCGTCTGATCACAGTCCATGTGAACACTAGCTTATCTGTTTTTCCCCTTATGTTATGTAATGAAATGTACTTTATTCTCTTTCTATCTCTGCTCTAGATAAGTACAAAACTACCACTTGGATACATAGACCGACGCCTTTTTCCCAGTCAAAAACTACAGAATGCTACCTGCTATGATCCTTACATTCCTCCTCCTTTTGCTTCCTTTACGTTCATACATCTGTTAATACATTAACTTGATAGAAGATTTCAAATGCTGCGTCCATTGTTAAAAATACCCCCAGTTTAACTTAGCTTGAAAACTGCAAAATCATGATTTCTATGTATGGAACAGTAAATGCATGTCTGTAGTATGTAATTACCTATACCTACTGCGTTTTCGGTTCAGTACAGCAACAATAATGTGTGATTATCCTTGATATTACATGGATGTTAGTATACCATGGCATTAATACCATACAAAGCACCATGCCTTTTCTTTGAGGAGTGTATGCCAGTTACATTTTGCCAGCTGGGCCTATAGTTATTTATCGAGTACAGTTGCCAAACTACTGGCTATTACTGAGATTTATTTAATTGTAAAACCCAATACCTAACACTGCCCGACATCAGAACCGAACCCGTGATCATGAAGCCAGTGAACTTGCGGTTCTGAATAACGAAGGAGTATGAAGCAAGACTAGATGCCCCGAGGTAACAAGACTGGCAATATGAAGGAATAGGTTGTATTATAAGGGCGAAGGACAGATAGGTAAACATATTGCGAAATGATAGAGAACTACTACGTTGACAATTTTCGTCGCTCAGGATGGAGTAGGTTATGCTCGGAGTTTCTTTGAAGGAATCCGAGGTGTATCTTGCAAAGTAAGTGAGCTAAAGTGGCAGTGGGCTAACCATGTTTGTCGAAGGACCAATGGTCGGTGGGGTAAACTAGTCCTGGAGTGAAAACTGCTTATCGGCAAGAATAGCGATCCACAGCTAAATGGACCGACAACTTGTAAAAGGTGGCTGGGACTGACTGGATGCGGTAGGTTCAGGACAGGGTGTTGTGGCACAGTTTGGGAGAATGTCTATGTCCAGCAGTGGACTGCAATAGTCTGTGTTGATTGTATATGAAGACTTTTTAGGATATTTTTAATCGTTGTTGTCTACTTTTCTAATAGACTCATTTGCTACATAAATCACTTCAGTAAATCCGCTTAAAAACTAGGAAAATACTTGTTTTAAAGAATTGAATAAAAAATAAAAGTGGATAAAGCCTTACTGACATATAGAGAATCTTAGAAGTCATCATTACTGAAGTCTTCTCTAAAATCTTACTATTTTGTAGGCAGTACTTCAACACAGAAAGATTTTGGAGAAATGGGGCTCTAACGCAAAAGCCATTAAAAAAAAACAAAATACCCAAAAGTAATACACAAATGAATCGTGCATTCAGTCGACGATTGTCATATGACTGAGTAGCGTGTGCCATTACCGCAATTAAATGTTTAAGTATTCGTACGTAATTATCCGTGGACGCATATTTACCTACTGTGTACGTATTATGTAATAATGATTCACCGCACATTGTAGGTTTAATCGATCTAAAGCTGGTTGGAGATAACCAAAAAAAAGATTTGAAAGAAATGTGTAGTGAATCCTCTCTACGTATGTAAATTAAATAAGTCAATATTATAGAGTCAAAGTGAGATTGGTAGCAGTGAAATTAAAAAGAAAAATCACCTCAAGATCGTTAGTTCTACTAGTATGTAGGTAATGCTTTAGTAAACACTGGTTTAGACGGAATGGCACATGCAAGATGGCCGAAAATAGACGTTATGTTTTCTTTAATTTCGATTCTTAGATTTTTATTTAGTTTTTTTGTAATTCGTTGCAAACCTATTTTACTTTTATTACCGAACATGACTGTTTTTGAAACACTCCATATTGGTGCCCAAGAAACAGGCCTGCCTAGTTTGGGGCCAATGTAAAATCTCTGTTATCTTTTAGCCCTATAGTATTTTTTTATTATTATTAGTATTTTTATTAGTATGTCTAAGGATTGGACTCGACGTTGTTATTCATTGATCTAACTAAACGATCCGACTGGAATAAAGAAATTGGTAAAGAGAGGATTTTATACGAAAGCAAGAGGATGGTAGTAATCTTTTACAGCTTTCTCAGTTTCTAATACAAACCTTACTTATTGTTTCATTACAAGAATCTCTTCAATTGACGTAAGTCTTATAATTGATTCAACTTCACTATCCGTGTGCAAAAAATATAGATTCATTGATAGACACAATATGCAGTGTACTTAGCATACAATCAAGTTAGATGATATCTCTTTGTTATCGCGACGTTGTGTGAAAAATTCAGTAAATTGTCATGATAAGGCATAGCAGGAACTACACAGTAATTGCAATATCTCGTGTTGTCTTAATTGGGCACTATACTAACTATACTTAAATTGTAGCACGAAGTATAAGGATATCTAATATACTTCATTAACCCGCGGTTTTCGTCGGCGTATTCAAGTGGCATTTAAAAAATAAGGTATGTTCACTAACTAATGATACCCATGTCCATTCTTACTTGTGACTGTAGGCACACCCCATTTTTAGACAACCCATTTTACGGCTAAACTTTTTAGTTCCTCACAATTTATTCACATATATATCAAGAAAATGTCAATTATCCGTTGTCAACGGCGTTAGTTCCGATTCTGGCCACGCGCTAAATGATCCTTGTACAGCTATAGTTCGGGCCAACACATGGCACATAAAGATTTTTAGCCATTGGCACAAAGGTAAACGGGACACGATTTTAATGAGAGGGTTTTGTTCTGGTGTTAGGAATGAATACCGCTACAAGACATTTTTTATTCGTAAAACAAATTGTATCAGTCCTGCTAAGATCGTTAGAATTTATATCTTAGACAGTTTTTGATTCAGTCTTGGTAAGGAGCACTATTATTGATCTGGGTGAGCTGCCTGACGCTGAGTTGGTGGACCTATTAACCAACTCAGGCTATCGCAGTTCACCGCTGGACATAGGATTCTCCTAAGCTGCACCACAACACTCGATCCACCATCAGATCTCTTATCCTTCACAGAAACTCCGAGCATAGGTCGCTTCATAGTCAAAGTGTTATGAAGCGACCTTACTGAGCAACCTTACTAGTTGTTGTGTTAGTCGATATTGATGCCAAAATAAAAATAATTTTTCGGGATACATTTTCTGCTTTTAGGGTAGCAAGATGGATAATGTTCTTTTAAGTATACAAAATGCATCTACGCTTTTCATCGTTTTAAGGAAAATGTGCTTTGAATAAGGTGTGAAATACTTTTTAATGATAAAATTGTCACATTATCTTGCTAAGATCTTCGTGCATTTTATATAAATGTCGCAGGTGTCACATTATACTCACAAAGGTCTAGAAAATAGGTGAAGTACTTAGTTTATTGTGGAGTCTTGATTTTTTAAAGAAATTATGTTTGGTTACGGGTTCCTGTCGTTTGCGGCTGTGATGTTTTGTTTGGGGAGCACTTATGTGAGTCATTATTTGTTTGTTAAATACAATTTAGGTGAAAACTAGTTTGTGCTTCGTTTGAAAGTGAAAAAGAAAACTTTTTCAATCGTGCTACTTTCTTTGAAGATATTGTACAGACACCAGCACATCAAGCTACCCGAAACTGTAAAATTTTCCCAATCAACTTTGAACCTTATGCTTTAGCGATAAAGTTGGAGATCTATTAAAGGAATTTGACAGATTTTAGTAGCTTGATGTGCTGGCGTCTGTACTAAAATGTATTTCCAGTTTCCTGTTTCGAGTAGGTATGTCCCGGGGGGGACAGTCCCCGCCCGGGACTGCCATGAGGCCCAACTCATGGTAGTGAAAGGAACCGTGGGGTTTAGTTGATAGGAGGCTGACATAACCCTTCGTTTTTCCGAGATGGAGGGTATGACCAGGAGTTAGACCAGGGTCAAAATAAAGGGCAGATTACGATTTTTAACTCAAAGTTTTCCTTGCGTCTTGGGTAATTAAAATGACTTATATTTCAGTCTCTGTCTCTAGAGGAAGAGTCCAGCTTAAAAGAAGCTTTGCATCCATTTGTAATGGAATGTGCGGAAGAATATGGAATAACCGAAAAGCAATTCGAAGAAGCAAAGAAGAAAGGTAGTGCAGACGATATTGATCCTTGTTTCATGAGCTGTTTCTTGAAGAAAGCTGAATTTGTAAGTAGGATCCTATTTCTTAATAACGGGCTAACTATAACGATTAAAAGATGTGTGATGGACAGTCAGACTGCGTGCGTTTAGTAAAAGGGGTCCCGTTGGGACACTTGATACAATATTTGACAGTGAATGTAAAAAAGCTTGGGATTGAGCTGCTCGGCTCGCTCTGCTAAGCTTTGTGATAAAACCGTAAAATCTTGACATTTTTATTATTATGCAAAATCATCATTATACTTACACCATTTTATATACACATTGATTTTTTTATTTTTTTTTATTTATCCATTTATTTCAGGCATCAAGGCCCATATAAACACATACAATACAATATTAATATAACTGAAAAATACTATAAATACATACAACATTATATTAACACTAAAAACTAACAACTAACGTACACGAAGTGTCGGCGTCGTGTTTCGCTGACTGGTGTCATGTAGCCGGCCACGAAACCGGCGGTAAACAACACCCTTCGGCCAGAACTCTTCCTTGAGGAACTTCTCGAGATGCTGTGTCGGAACACGGACCACGAACGACTTGAAGTTCGTGTTGTGACGCGACTCCAACTTCTCGACCCTTAAGATTTATACATTGCTGAATATGATATACAAAATGACATGAGTATTTATTTTGAAAAGTATTTTTTACTTTTTTTATTAGCCCTTAATGTCCCACTGTTGGGCAAAGGCCTCCCTACTCTCTTTCCCCCTCTCTGTCAAGAGCTGCCAAAGATTATGAAATGAGTCCAGCTCATCCCGCCATCTCCGTCTGGGCCGGCCTCATGTCGTTCGCCATTAAGCGGGACGTTTGAAAAGCATTATATTACTGCAATTATTGTGAATATCTCACTTAGTTTTAATGATGGTCTAGCATTTTGAGTACTTTATGCGGCCTACCCAAATGTCCTTTCTGTTTAGCCAATTCTTCTCAGGGGTAGTCCGATAGGAAATGTCGTTTCCATCTAGCTTATTTTTTAACCGACTTCAAAAAGAAGTTTCTGTATTCGACCCGTATGTATGTTTGTATGTCCTTCCGTCCATCCGTAACTTCGATAATTCTTTCATTAATGTGATCTACATACTTTCAGGAAGGTTTTGGTATATAAAACATTAGGTAATTATTCTGATGTATGAAGTTATATGCATAAATGTAATGCATCTCCGGCATTTCTATGCGAATTTTGATGATTCTTCTAGTCGGTGTCTTAAATTTTTCAATGCACTTTAAAGTGTTAATTGAATTTGTGTGGGGTAGGTAGGTACAACTAAAAAGTGAAATAATCTTCTTTTTTGAAGTCGGTTAAAAATAAAAACTTTCAAAGTGATAAATAACTTCAATTTCGGAAGTCGGTGTCAAAAAATTAAAATGCGGAACCAATAACGACACCGACTTCCGGAACTAAAGTTATTCATCACTTTGTAGTGCTTTTTTTGAAGTCGGTTGTTTTTTTTTTGAAAAAATGTTCTTCTAAATATTTTTTTTAAATGCCGTGTAAAAGTAATTCTGATGATTTACAGAATAATTTGAAGAATGATCATTTAAAGAATTTCATTTGATTTCAATCTTTTTGCATAAAACCGCATAGAGAAAAATTAGGAACATCGGAACGTGGTACAGTCACGAGCACTAATACCTACATATGTCAACACTTGGCAACTTTAAATTGCGATTTTTTCACGAAATAACGAATGCAATGTTGAAATACGACACTTTACATAAACCCATGGATTCGAAAATACTATGTTCCTAATAATATAAAATTTAATTTAAAAATAAAGGAGAAAATCGCCTTTGAATAAAGCCAATTGTATACATACATAGGCTCGTGACTGTACATACTTCTTGCACACTTAAAATTTTTGCTTATATATACATTTCAGTTTGACAGTGAGGGAAAGCTAGATGTGGAGAAGACCATTGCCTTTGCCAAGTCCCACTTGACGACCGAGCCAGTTATCCAGTTATTCGAAGCGGTTGGAGCAGAGTGTGTCAAAGGTCAGTTAGTAGGGGGTACTTCCTTTAGTCTCTTTAGAGACTCGAGTACAACTTCAATCCACTTATTACAAAACAAAACATAATAAGGTTATAAACACAAAAACTGGATCAAAAGTATAAACTTAGTCTTAAAATAAACTTTGTTTTATTATGGCCGAGTTTGCCATCTGGTAAGAGTGGAAACCGACCCCAACACAGACAGGGTCACTGGGAAAAGGTGAGGCAGATGATGATTATGGAACAAATACCTACAGTACAGAAGCCATCTTTTGATGTTTTGATGTCAGATGAAATACTTTTCTGGTTTCACAAATGTCAAAGACAAATTATATGTTTTTATTTTCTACCTATAGGAAACTAGACAGGAGTGAGTCCGGCTTAAAACAAATTACACGAAATCCAATAACGCTTTTTTAGTGTTCTAGAGATACTTTAACGGGATGCATTTCAAATTTTTACCTACACACTTTAAATGCTCCTACATTTTGATACTCAGCTTCTCAGTGATAAAATTTATAAAAATCATAATTTTGATGATTTCAGTAAATAACGAGCAAGATGACGAAAAGGGATGCGACAGAGCAAAGATGCTGTTTGACTGTATACAGGAAGTCAAGGAAAAAGTAAGCCTATGAAATTTAAAATTCTGGACATCGGCATCGTAGAAAATAGCGGGCGTAAAAATACGTTTAACGAAGCCGTGAGTCACTTGTTCTTCCCGTCCGTCACTGTGATAATTTTTTGTAACTGGACCATACCTGGTAACCTCCTAGTTATATTGAAGGTCAAGGTTTCAATTTTTACTAACTTTTTTTACTAAAAGAACTTTAAATACCTTTGCATGCTTAAGCACAATGTTTTGCATGCCTTGATCGCTACCATAAACAGCGACACCAAAACTTTAAGTCGTTTCCCAGTCGTGTGTGCAATGTTACTTAGTTTGATGTTGATAGAATGCCTAAGTTGGAGGAATTTGAGATAATTTTCAAGTTATGGAACAACAAACTGAATGTCATACTTTACAAAGTTCAAATTCCATTGCAACCAAAGACTTATGAGGACCTTTTTGTTACAAATGGTCACTTCAAAACGATAACGAATTAATTGGCGATGGAACGTAATTATCTGAGATTATGAATACATACTGCTTTAGTTGACGGCTATGTGATGGGTCTTCTTACATCTATATATATAAAATGGTAAACTGACTGATTGTTGATATATCAACGCACAGCCTAAACCGCTGGTCCTAGAGACATGAAATTTGGAGGGTGTGTTCTTTGTGAAGAGTAGGTATCCACTAAGAAAGGGTTTTTCGAAATTCCACCCCTAAGAGGGTGACTGGGGGAGGGTGAAATTTCACGCGGATGAAGTCGCGGGCGGAAGCTAGTTCTGTATATACTTAGGTCATTTCAAGAACCGACAAGCGAAGAGGAGTCTACAAATGTTTTGATTTGAATTTGAAAGTCATTAATAAAGTACTGTTTTTTTATTTTATTTTCAGATTGGTGGTTGATTGAAGTTTGCTTACTTACGTGCCTTACACCCAACATGGACCGATTCGGGATTTGCCTAAATTTATATTTATAAATGAAATAAATGCTTTGCGATATTAATTTTCAAGTTTTTTAAGATCTTTTTTCCATAGTGAATCCACTACAAACCACCTACTACTACCAAAATTGATGAAAAATTATCAGATTTATGTTAAAAAAAAACCATAATTCTCAATTGAGGGCGATTGTTTACACAGGGATCACAGCAGCGAACAAGAATTTTAAAAATGCTACAAACATTATTTTTTTTTAGATTTTTTTAAATATATTTCCGTCGATAAAATTAAGCTTAGTTTCCCTCATTTCGATATGTGCACATTATGAAGACTCACACTGTATGTCAGAAAGCACGGTATAGAAAAACTTGGAGTTTCTCTATGTTTTTCATTAACTTTTTCTTCTACACCTTTGAAAGATTTAATACCTAGATACTAACTTACATCCAACGTATCCGTCAAGGTATAAATAAACGCAAGACAGTCACGTTTCCATCCGTGATGCACAAACACTGCGTGCACCTTGTAATTAATGTAACAACGGTCTTATAAACAACCTGTAATTTGTGTTGCATTCAGTCGTTCAATATGTCTTAGGTACAGAGGAAATGACGGAAAACAACATGTATTCACTGAACTTGCTTAGATAAATATAATTTCATCTGACACCTCATTACTTCCTTTATGCGATACGGCTGTTCCGTTATTGACTGTAGATGTAGAATGAAATAATAATATTACGCACATAATATTTGATTCAGAAACGTAATAAATAAGAATAGGTACGTTTGTTAGAGATTGTCTAATTAATTATTCATTCAAGGCTCTCTCACACGGGTGCAGCGGACTGTACTGATCCCTAAAAAAATGTGCTACGGGCGGACTCAAGAAGGAATCGCGGTATCTCTGAACAACTTACTCTCTGTGCAATAACACCTGCAATATGAAAGACCTTTGCGAGGCCACTACTAACACTGTCAACGAGACGCAATTTATGTTCGAATTATATATGAAACTAGCTTTCGCCCGCGACTTCGTCCGCGTGAAATTTCACCCTCCCCCCAGTCACCCTCTTAGGGGTTGAATTTCGAAAAACCCTTTCTTAGTAGGGGGTAAGGGGGTAATTGCGTAACACACTATCAGTAGCAATGGGTTTCATTTTGACAGTTCAACAAATTCATTGCGTGATTTACGTTGTTGAGCAGACACATTTTTCGAACATATGGAGCAATGGATTAGCAATATGCTTCAAATTGAGACGAATAGTGTGTTACAAATTAGGGTGCCGATTGTACGTACACTAACTAATACTAAATAGACTCTTTAAATAACAATAAAATTGAGGAAGGGCAAAATTTAATTGATTATTGTTAAATTAATCCATTAATTTAACTAAGCGAGATGTCTTCACGATGCCTACTCCGAACAATACTGAACTATTCGATGAATGTTCACATAGGACTTTATATTTTAATGATGGCTAAATTGTTTATGCCATATTGAATGTGTATGTTATTGAGAATTAATAATTAGCTTGGTGTTGCTCCATTGTGTTCGCACATAATAGAAAGAGGAAATAGCAAATGATCGCTATGTATTGTATTGGTACACATTATTACCATGGCTATTTTTTTGCATATCAGGGTTCCTTATATACTGAAATAGAACTTTACATTTGTGTTTATTCTTGTTTAGCTTCCTATGGCGGTTTGGCCGTTGACATTTCACTCCTGAAGAATGTTATCCGTGAAACACAAGATTGAGACAAACGATTGGAAATATATGTTCGAACTTCAAAATCTAGGCACTTTTCGTTAGCTTTATGCTAAAGTGTATCGCACAGCATAAAGCTGCTTGGATGATGATCTTAGCATCAAGGTAAGGTCAGACCTATAGAGAGTTTGCATCTTAATTATGTAGTATACCTTACCTATTGAATTTTCCTGATTAACTCATAACTGGGGTTCTAACAACAACAGTTGTTAGTTTCGATGAAGAACTTCTAGCTCGTCTAAATCATGGCGTGGCATTGTGTCATGTGAATAACAATGGGAAACACTTTTGGGGAAACTGAAAAGAAAATGGGAAAATATTCATAAATTCTTCTTCTTCGTGTCGATGTGACTGCTGTGTTGGTGGGGAGTTTATTGCGCTATTTCTTTCCAGCTAAAATACTAGGATGAGAACGTTTAGTAGGAACATCTAGATTTCTTCATTAATTTTTATTTATTCATCTATGATTTAGGAACATTACCGATAATTTTGTTAGTACTTAATCTATGTTAGTATGATTAACTAAGACACAAACATAAAAATAGGGTTTATATTACAATGCAACTTAAGGAATACTATACCTATTATGCCATCTTCTGAAGACTCCTGGCAACAATACATGCACTGCAAACGGGTGCCAATTTATGACATTCGAAAAGTCGGCACTTTTCGAATATCATAAATTAGGTTGAGAATCGGCATTCTCAGCCTAATTTGAAAAGTGTGTTTGTGTGTGTTGTGTAGTGTTTCTTATTGTCCTAAAACTTCGTCGCAAACATTACATCGTGTGGCAGCGCAGTGGTCACTTTGACTGCATGTTTTGGGGCACAGGGGAAATGTAAAAGTGAGAAGTAATTTGCACCACTCATATTATGATCATCATCATCTACCTAGCCTTTTTCCAACTATGTTGTGGTCGGCTTGCAGTCTAACCGGATGCAGCTGAGTACCAGTATTTTACATGGAGCAACTGTCTATCTGACCTACACAACCCGGGTACTGGGTAACACGATACCCCTTGGTAAGACTGATTGTCAGACTTTCGGGCTTCTGATATCCTGTAACGACTGTCGAAGATCTACGAATGACAGCCAGGACCACCGCCTTTCAAAGTCACGGAGGGGTCTTGGTATATGAAAAGGTCACCCATCCACGAACCAACTGAGGCAACCGTAGCTTAACCTGATCGGTCGACCCGTGCGGCTGTTATAGCCACAAGCTCAACTCATAATATTATGATGCCGTTATTTATTTTCATATTTACATAGAAGATCGTAGCTTACCGATGTGATTCGAACTTGACATCCATACTAGTACCCTTTTTTATAGGCGTAAAATATAATGTATTAAACAATGTAATTATCTCACCATAAAATTACGGAACCGCCCATAATATAATAGTTTCCCTCACGAGCTCAAACATATAAAACCGGGAGCGTACATTTTTATACAAGTTGTCTTTTTATTATTTCAAAATGTTGAAGATTAGTGTGGTGTGTCTATATTTTGCAGTGGTGGCCGTTATTTTTTGGAACGTTAATGTAAGTTTTAATAAGACATCAGTATATAAATGTAATCACTTAGGGCGAATTTCACCAAACTTATACGTAAAATAAGTCTTATCCTGAGAATAAATTTTGAATTTTTGACAGTTTTTCGATATTAGAACTGTCAGACGTCAATTTTATTCTACGGATAAATATCGACTTTGATAAAATCAGCCCTTAGAAGTTTTGATTTTCGCCTAATAAGTGTGTATTTGAATAATCGAGAGAATCTGACAGTAGTTTTATGTGATAGAAACAGGATAATATAAAATCAAATTTACTTAATTTTATTTTGCAGTTGAAAGTTATCTCAGGTTTTATATATTAGTTCTGCTGTTTCAGTGCATAACTGATGAAGAAAAAAAGGCAATCATTGAGGCAATGAAACCTATCGCAGAGGAATGTTTATCAGACTGTGGTCTAAACGAAGAAGATTTCAAGAAACACGACAAAGGCGAAGATATGGACCCTTGTTTAAAGAAATGCTTAATGAAGAAAATGGGGCTCGTAAGTAAAAATTATAAAGGCCAATCAACCTGAATACAATGCACGCATGTGCAGTCGTGGCATCGCTTGGGTGCATGATATTATTATGATACTATTAAGTATATATAAGTAGTACGTTACGAGATTTCGAAACTTTCTGCATATTAATGCAGAAAGTTTCGAAATCTCGTAACGTACAGATATGTGGGGTCAAATTAAATTAGCTAGGGATACTCCGCAGATGTGATGGGTCGCGATATCTAAACATGATCAATCAAAAAATTATGAAATAACTTTAATTTCGGACGTCGGTGTCTGGGGATCTGTATGAATTATAGTTTTAGTTTTTTGCGACTTCCGAAATTAAAGTTATTTCATAATGTTGAGTTTTTCATTATTATTATTTTAAATATTAGCATAGATTATGTATATATTATCAACATTTAAATAAATTATATTTTGAGTTGATTTCTTTTTGAAATCGGTTTTTTTTAAAATTAAGTACTTCTAATTTTATTACTTCGTAATTTTTAGTTTTAAGTAAAACCTGGAATATTTCTTTGAAATAAATAGGTTTAGTTGTAAATATTGCACTAGAATTTGACCAAGCTTTTGAGATGTTTTTCCCTTTGACACTACACCCGTAGCTCATATCAATAAGCCAGTCCGTCACACTTACACGTATTACTCCATATCTTGAAAATTACTGAATCGATTTTGATGAAACGTGCACTGTTCCCTAAGTTAAAGTAAATGTAAGCCAATTAAAAAAATGGTCACGATCCGATTAATAGTTGCGGAGAAATGCGTGGATAAACATACATACGTCTATAAAATTTTGTATTTTTGATTGATTGTCATATGTGAATAAAATGCAGTTCCAATAATATTACATACATAGGTACGTGTCGAATTGATAACCTCCTTTTTATTTTAAGTCGGTAAAAAATAAATTAATTTCATGAGGTTTATTTTTTGGGGTCTACAACCGCTTAGTTTTATTTATGTAAAGTTCACAGACATGATGGGTATTGATATATAAATATTATAAAACAAAAAAAAAAATTCTTAACACTTAGGTACATCAAGTAACAACACCACCAGCGGTTGTTGGCTCTAAGTCATCAAATCTTTTTTATTTTGTCGTTAAGATATCGATACCCATAAAGTCTGTGGAGTTTCGCTAGCTAATTTAATTTGACCCTGTAGATGAAGACTTTAATAAAATTCATGTATGTAAAAGGCCGCATCCTAATCGAAAGCACAGTATAAAAAGCGATCGTCGCTTCTTTAAGAATATGACATATTCGCGCGATCAAGACGCGTGTCTACGTCATTATTCTGGTAAACGATCGAGTGATCGCGTATTCACGCGGCTGGCGCTTTCGGTTGGGACGCAGGGTAAGAATCCTTTTATTCTAGCTGAATGAGGCTGCGAAATACGACCGTGATGCATTACGCGAATTAATTGCGCAGCACACAGACGACAAAGAAAAAGCAAAGAAAATTCAAGACCAATTAGATAGTTGCTTTGATAGTAAGTGTGTTATAATTATTATATTTTATAATAAGTCTGTTTTAAATGCTGTAGCTCTTGACTTTAATAACAATTTATTTATTTAAGGATTACCAACGAGATACATTACAATTATCTTTTACCATTATAGAACTTGTATAATATACATTATCCTGTAATGCACACTCAATTACAGGTAACCACAGCTTACACATTATCGAGTACACATGCTCTGAATACATAATTGAATTATAAATATATATTAAAAACAATAAGAGATTTACATGCTTTAAAAGATTTGAAAATACTTTTATAAAATAAAACAATAAAAAAAAAATATGAATTAAAAAGCGTACGTAGTTTATAATTTAATTTAAAAATGATACATTATTTAATTATTAGAATGATAGATCAAATGTCCTCCAACCGAAAGTGCTTAGATAGTTTAGTTAATAACAATATTACGAAGTGTCTATATAATAGACTGTTATACACACAATAATAATTACATACTTATCTGGGCTATGACTAATTTGCCTGAAATGAATGGGGTGTGTCAAGAACTAATATGATGCTGGAAATTGCACTTATCTTTTTGATTGATGTACAGACGCCAGAACATCAAGCTACCAGAAACTGTAAAATTTTCCCAATCAACTTTGAACCTTATGCTTTAGCGATAAAGTTGAAAATCTACTAAAGTTGACAGATTGTGGTAGCTTGATGTGCCGTCTGTACATCAGGGACTTTGACGTGCAACCTGTTACAATGGATTCAGTACATGATTCTGAACCCTCCTGCGTTGAAATTTTTCGTCGGTTATTAAGAAATAAAAAAAAAGTAATAAAAACTCGACTAACTTAAGTATTTTACCGCAGTCGGGTTTTTTATTTTTTTTTATTAGCATAGCATAATCAGCCTATATGTTCCCACTGCTGGGACACAGGCCTCCTCTCTGTGGGAGGTGGGAGGGAGTGGGCCATAATCCACCACGCGGGCCCAGTGCAGGTTGGTAGATGTCACATGTCTTCGAATTTTTGGTTCTAGGACATGCCGGTTTCCTCACGATGTTTTCCTTCACCGCTTTGAGAGCAGTGGCGATGAAATAATTTACACAAAGTAAAGCGCCTGTCTGGGTTCGAACCTACTACCTGCAACTCGTAAGTCGCGGCAGTTACCACTGGGCCACCACTGCTCTCTCTCTCTTTTTTATTACTTTATTTTTATTTTAACCCTCCTTCTGGCGCAGTCGGTTAAAAAGAATTGCTAGCGACAGTTACTACCACACTAGCAAAAAAGAGATGAGTTTTTTTTTGATAACTGACGAAATGTTTCTACCTTAGGGATCTAGAATAATGTGCTGGATTTATGGTTAGTTAGCGCGTCGATGTCCATGCCACCCTGTATACTTACTTGGAAGATTATAAGTAGTCGGTTCAGAAAAAGATGGGTTGCACGATATACAGGGTTATTGGTAAAACATTAACAACCTCTTAAGAGGTCATTGTACTCATCATTATGAACAACTTTTACTATGTGACCAAACTTGAAATCGCAAAAAAAAATCAGCTGTTCCATACATTTCCTATGTTCGTATAACTCGTCAAAATGTAGGGAGCAGCTGACTTTTTTTCGCGATTTCAGGTTTGGTCTCATAGTAAAAGTGGTTCATAATGATGAGTACAATGACCTCCTAAGAGGTTGTTAATGTTTCACCAATAACCCTGTTTACGCCAAATGCATTTATTGCTCTGGTGTGACATAATCGAGTTAGTTATTCTTTATGTAATGTTTATCGAACAAAAATGAACAGAGTATAGAAAATGAACAGAGAATAGAGAAGTTAGTTGATTTTTTTTCTGTTACTAGTGAACGGAGATAATGAAGGTGATGATGAAGCATCTCAGATGAAGCGGGTCGACGTTTTGTTCAAATGTCTCAAGGAGATCAAAGAAGTAAGAATTTTGTTATGTTAACTTTACATAAACTACTTAGAGTAAACGTGAAAGTTTCTGAACTTGAATGACTTGAATACATCCATCGTGTTGTCTGGACACCTGGAATTCTGAAAATAACACTGATGCTGTTCCCGTGACTGCTCTCATATCTACAGATATGTTTAAAATAAATCTGTATCTTTAGCTGAATTTCGTGCGAATGTTCCATAGAATGTTTTTAAATATTCATCAAAAATATCTTGTTTGTGCAATATGACAAGTCGTAGTAAATATTAGTACCTAATTATTGTCATCATCTGTCTAGCCTTTTCCCAACTATATTGGGGTCGGCTTCCAGTCTAACCGGATGCAGCTGAATACCAGTATTTTACATGGAGTGTACAGTTACTGGGTAATACGATACCCCTTGGTTAGACTGGTTGACAGACTTTCGGGTTTCTGACGACCCATAACGACTGTCAAAGATCCACGAATGATAGCCAGGACCAAAGGCATAACGTGCTTTCCGAGGCACGCTTGGTATGTGAAGATGGTCACCCATCCACGGACCAACCGCGGCAACAGTAACTTAACCTGATCGATCGAACCGTGCGGCTGTTATTACTTAGCCACAAGCCCCATTAGTAATTATTATGTTAATGAAAATAATAATGTACCCTTATCTTCTTTTTTTTGCAGTAATTTCTACAACAATGGTTGAGTCTACCTACAATAATGGTTTCAGTATGAATTTCCTATTTACTGTCTTGTTTTGAATAAATTTTATGTTATGCCGAAAGTGTATTATAATTTCTTTGAAGAATACTAAACGCCCTCAGATGTATTAACAGAACAACTTCTATGGTATCTTATTCAGTGTCCTTCAACGGATTAATAACTGCAACTGCACTGATAGCTACCTCCCTAAAATATTTACGATGTTTTTTTCGAATAGAAAATTATCTATACGATCTTTTTCAAATACAACCAATATGTTCTAACATAACATTTAGTAGCCTCCAAAAGTTAGTAGACATTTTTCCATTGTAGCTGTAAATGGTATATGTATCCCACCAAAAACATTTTCATGTAAAATGTTGCCAAGACGAGACCACATATGGCTCGCACTGCCAAAAAGTTATCAGATCTCATCTAGAGCCAAGCTTCTAACTCTACACGCCCTAACTTCACAAACTCACACCTTAGTCAAAATATGAGGCTTGGTTACTACAAGAACTATTGTATAACAGAAAAATAATGAACAGTGAATAAATTTTTCAACTTACGTCCATGTGATGGTAGCGAAACGGCCAAGTCACATATTTTGACTAAGGTGTAGAGTAGCGCTTCGCTTGCCTCGTCTTGGCGGGAGCACTCCCGTGCCCCCAGATACAAAAGATAAGTAAATGTTTAAACTGCTTTAACATTTTTATTGACAAATTCAACTACTTTTGACTTCTCATAAAAAATAATCAAATAGAGATTACATGATTATTTTTTATGAGAAGTTATGAGTAGGTACCTACCTGATAGGGCTGAAGTGAAAAAATGTCAACTAACTTTTGAAGGTCACTGTATATACGAACTAAAGAGGTGCTAGATAAGAGTACCTTTGCAGATGATAACACAGCTCCTAATGAATTGACAAAAATCAGTAGGTAAACAAATTCGTTTTACTAACAAATCGGATTGTATCGATTTCAATTGTTCAAGTTTAGGACGGACTTCCGCTCCCAAATCGAAGGTTGAGGTTTGCTAAAATAGCTATTCAAACAGTTTAGCTGTTTCATCATATAGGCATTTGATATAAATAGGGAAACACAGCTATAGTGGTCAATAGTGTTCGGGTTTGGTTACATTACAGTTCTATTTGATTGTGCTCCAAGTATTACAATAATGCTACACTAAATACATCTTAGTATTGCATCACTGGGCTAATATCAGAAACCACAAAACCGTTTTTCTTCCCGTTCTTAACAAAATATTGCGATAATTACCTAATTATTAATCTAAAATATTTTCACTATCTAATTAATTATTATGAATCCCTCAATGGACTTGATTCGTATTGGTTACGTTATGCTGTTTTGGTTCTTAATAAAACATGTTGCGGTAAGTATAACTTTAGAATTACTACTTTAGCATATGTCCTTCTTTTCAAAATATCTAATTTTAAAACTATATTCTGATTATAATACTTATAATATTACATCTTTGATTTCTTCATTATTTTATTGCAGGCAATATCAGATGCGCAAAAGGCTAACATCCAAAGAGAGTTAGTGACTGTAGGCATTCAATGCATGAAAGATCATCCTCTATCATTGTCAGACATAAGGGCTTTTAGGAACAAGATGATTCCTAATGGAAACGATCCTAAATGCTTCGCAGCTTGTTTGTTCATGAAAATTGGAGTGGTAAGTAATTAGTTGATTGCATTATGCCTGCACTAAAACGCACAAACATATTATAAGCAGACCGACTACGATCATAAGCAAAATACATTAAGAACCCCAACACCTGACAGTGCTAACGTACAGACGCCAGCACATTCCCCGCATAGCACCCGAAACTGTCAAATTTTCCCAATCAACTTTGAACCTTATGTTTAAGCCATAAAGTTGAAAATCTATTTTAAAAAATTGACAGATTGTAGTAGCTTGATGTGCTGGCGTCTATACAATAAACTATGCGAAATTAAAAATACTACTTCATTCAGTTGCATAAATAAATAAATAAAGTCCTCCAGACCGTATTTCGGCCACGGCGGCCAATCTCAACGGAGACTAGCCTTCGACGCGGGAGATATTATAGTGCACAAGTGTGCGCGCAGACACAGGTGCACTCCCTCTTCCCTCACTCTCATTGTCCGATGGGACGGCAATCCGACACGACCGGAGAGAGATCAGGCGTGCTTTCCGAGGCACGGGGGTATCACACCGCCAACTTCCAAACTCCGGGCCCAGCCCGCCCGCTCCGGGCTCAGTTTTTCCATTAGGAATTTCTTAGTAGTTGCATAATAATAGTTAAGGAAGTGTTGCAAAACACTGGATATGATGACTGGGAATAACTGACCTGACACCGAATTAAACGAAGCACAATGGAATAAACACGCACACTTCCACACACACACACTACATACCCACACACCACACACCGCACGCACATACCAGTTACCACACACATACTACACACACGTCACACACACACCACACAAACATTACACATACACACGTACCAAACCATACCTGAAATCATCTCTCTACTCTCCACACTGGAGTTCGTACCCCGAGCCCCAAGATACAGACTGTCTAGTTTGGGGCTCACTGGTAAATAATCATACCTAGCTGTAGCTAGTATTTTAAGCTGCTAATGTCGTCTCAACTTGCTGTTAATTGGACAGTAAAATATTTTCTATTGTTATCGTCATCATTATCATCATTCTCTTACCCTTATCCCAATTTATTTGGGGTCGACGCAACATGTCCCTTTCTTCCATACTTCTCTATTAGTCGTCATCTCGGTAGTCACCCCCTTTCTAGCCATACCATCTTTCACACAGTCCATCTATCGTTTCTTTGATTTGCCCCTACTCTTATAGCCAGGTACAATATAAGAGTATAAAAAAGTTATTTCTAATGGAAAATAGAGCGGTAACCTCTACTGTTATCATGGGATTCTTCATGTTAGCAACATTAGGAGTTTTGAGGAGGCTGGTGACCATCTTTTATTAATAAAGTTAATAAAGGTGGCCTGTATTATTTTCTTCTTCTTCTTTTCGTTCCGACGGTACATCTATTTTGCTATTTATACTGATGAGCCCAGTAGGTGGCCACATTTATTACGGCGTCAGAGAGTTCAGCTCGTTTAGCAGCAAGGGTGCAGGTAAACGGACAATTAAGTCTTAGCATGTAACTCTTATACAACCTGTGTGTATATCTTTGGATCAATAAACTTATTATTATTATTAATTGGACAGTATAAAGTCCCCGTCACGAGAAACTATTAATTTTTACCGACTTCAAAATAAAAAGTAATTTAAAAAAATTAAACCGACTTCAAAAAGAAATCAACTCAAAATTATAAAATAACTTTAATTTCGGAAGTCGGTGTCTTGGGATCTGTATTTTAGTTTTTTGCCACCGACTTCCGAAATTAAAGTTATTTTATAATTTTGAGTTGATTTCTTTTTGAAGTCGGTTTAATTTTTTTAAATTACTTTTTATTTGAAGTCGGTAAAAAAGGAGGTTATCAATTCGATACGTATGTATGTAATATTATTGGAATTGCATTATATTCACATATGACAATCTACTAAGGCTTCCAAACAAATATACAAAATTTCATAGACGTATGTATGTATGTATGTATGTATGTATGTATGTTTGTCCACGCATTTCTCAGCAACTATTAATCGGATCGTGACCATTTTTTTGTATTAGCTTACATTTACTTCAACTTAGGGAACAGTGCAAGTTTAATCAAAATCGGTTCAGTAATTTTCAAGATATGGACTAATACGTGTGAGTGTGACGGCCTGACGTATTGATACTACGAGCTACGGGTGTAGTGTCAAAGGGAAAACATCTCAAAACCTTGTTCAAATTCTAGTGCAAAAACTAAAAATTACAAAATAAAAAGTAATTTAAAAAAATTAAACCGACTTCAAAAAGAAATCAACTCAAAATTATAAAATAACTTTAATTTCGGAAGTCGGTGGCAAAAAACTAAAATACAGATCCCAAGACACCGACTTCCGAAATTAAAGTTATTTTATAATTTTGAGTTGATTTCTTTTTGAAGTCGGTTTAATTTTTTTAAATTACTTTTTATGTAAATAAAAACTTCTACTATGTTTCGTAGCGACAATTCAATCAACAACAAATAATCCCAAATTCAATCAACTCAAAGTAACATACGTGTAATGCGAAACTAACGAGCAATTTCACACATGGTCCGGTTATATTTTAGCGATAAAAAGCGCTGTCGTCTAATGTTTTGTGGTACTAAAAATAAAAATCATTACAAAACTGATTTTTTTATTTGAACCAAAGGTTGCGAACCACTGAATGTGTGTTTACAAAATGTATAGCTTCTCGTAACAGGGACTTTAGCAGACGAGGCGTAGTTTGTTCAGGATCACCGCACTCGCACTGTAGGTATGTTGGGTGAATCTATTACGCCCCACTTCGTCACATTATGTTTGCAGCGGCCTACTTTCATGGTCTGTGTACAACAGGGTTTCACATGTCATCATAATCATAATCAGCCTATAATGTTCTCACTGCTGGGACACAGGCCTTCTCTCGGTGAGAGGGAGTGAGCTATAATCCACCACGCGGGCCCAGTGCGGATTGGCAGATGTCACATGTCTTCAAATTTTTGGTCCTAGGACATGCCGGTTTCCTCACGATGTTTTCCTTCACCGTTTTGAGAGCAGTGGTGATGAAATAATTTACACAAGGTAAAGCGCCTGTCTGGGTCCGAACCTACGACTTACAACTCGTAAGTCGCGGCCGTTACCATTTGGCCACCACTGCTCTCACATGTAAATAGTTGGTTTATTGACCAATTTTTTTCCAGATGGACAACATGGGAATGATATCGCCAGCTAAAGCACGAGAGAACGCCAAGAAGGTGTTTAAGGGAAGTGATGAACATCTGAAGAACGTCGATGAAATAATGGAGAAATGTTCGGCAGGTAATTAAGTTTACAAATAGGTTACTAAGCATCAAGTGGCCGGTGTATATACTTATATAGTATCATAGCAACAGTATCAAATGCCATTCGATCAATCATCAATCATATCATAACTCTTGAATGTCCGTCATTCAATGTCAAATGCCTTTACTATTGATGTGTATAAATATTTAACAAATGCATATTACAACATAAATACATATTTACTATAAATAAATAAATATTGATCACTAATTAATTGCTGGAAATATGTCCTAGATCAGAAGCTTAAATAAAAATGGTTTTGGCTCCGCTCGCCCCTTGGATCTTGCCCCTAATTGCCTAAGTGTATCGACTCGCCCCCTTGAATATTTGATATATCGCCCATAAAGCATATTTTAAAATGTTCTTTGTATTTTGCAGTGAATCAACAGAGAACGAATGACGGGAACAAAGGTTGTGACAGAGCGAAGCTTGCTTTTGAATGTTTTACTGAAAATGCTCCTAAAGTAAGTAATTTCAAAAATAACAGTGGCATTCCTTCATTGGAATTGTCACATTTGATACACTCGGCCTTGTGGAAATATACATACTCGTAACTCCTCGCAGTAAAAATCGGAAACAATTCTCGTTTTAAAAACCCAAATATTGTAATAGTGTTTTTACTCGACTGCGCCAGAAGGAGGGTTATGTTTTTTACTTCTATATCCACAGTTCTTATGACTATAATTAATATAATTTTATTCATGATTTTAATTGTTTCTTTTTGTGCGTGTTTTTTTCAGTACGGATTCGATTTTGATTTCTGATGAGCCACCGTTACGAGATGTTTTAGAAGCTGCTGGAAAACTTTATTAAATAGTTCTTAGGTAATATTTATTGTTGATATTGATCTTCGGAGTCACTTTTGAATTATATTGTTAAAAACACTGTCAGTTTTTTATTTATTTCTGTTCTGTATTAGGTAACAAAAGTCGATTAACACTTCAGTTTTTTTAATCTCAGTTACCTATTGAGCAAAATATTTCTTCAAAATTGCAGCAGAAGTACAATGCAATTTTTAACAAATATTTTGCTCAATAACTGAGATTAAAAAAACTGAAGTGTTAATCGACTTTTGTTGCTGACTGTACCTACTCGACCCTAATTATTTTAGAATGCAAAATTTTAATCCTAACCATACAGGGTCCAATTAAATTAGCTAGTGAAACTTCGCGGACATGATGGATCTCCATATACCTACATACTCGACAAAACAAAAAAGAAATTGAACAAAAAAAAATCGACGATTTTTTTGGTGGAGTCAGTTACCGCCGTTAGTGTAGTCAATTGAAATATTAGTTTAAAAATCAGCTTTTTATTGTGTAAACTTCATAAACATGATGGGTATCGATAAATCAACACGACAAAACTAAAGAAAACAGGTTTTCTCCACTCATACATCAAGCAACAAAACATCCAGTGGTCGTTGAACCCCAAAGACATCAAATCTTTTTTGTATGTTTTCATTTGACTGTGTTTAGATTTCGATACCCATCACGTCTGTAGTTTCTCTAGCTAATTTAACCACTCAATCCCGGCGTGGTACGCTATCGTCCCGTTACAATAGAAAATAAAATGTGTCTTATTAGCGGTGATTAAGCGGTTAATTTGACTCTGTATAGACTTTGATGTCAATACTTAAAGTATTATAAAGATTGCAAAACTCAATTTTCTTTCCAATAGAGCTTTTACCATGAACTCAACTTAGTGATATGGGTAAATTATTTTATTTATTTCTAAATCTTGGTTTACCCAACATAGGGTAAAGGTGGATCTAACCTAACCAATCAAAACTTTCAATAAAAAAAATCAATTTCATTTTTTTTTCATTCATCAATTCCAGCACCATAATTGCGTAACACACTATTACTCTCAATTTGAATAATTTTGAACCATATTGCTAATCCATTGCTCCATATGTTCAAAAAATGTGTCTGCTCAACAACGTAAATAACGCAATGAATGTTGTTGAACTGTCAAAATGAAACCCAATGCGACCAAACCAAACCCATTGTGACTGATAGTGTGTTACGCAATTACCCTGCTGCACGTAGGCCTCTCCCAGGCTGCGCCACAACAGCCTGTCCTCTGCCTTACGCATCCAGTCTGTCCCAGCCAACCTTGTGTCAAAAAAAAAGTCAGGTAATATTTTGTGGTCGTGCTTTACAAACAGCTGTTTTTTTCACAATCTTCTCGATTTATCTGGTTTCATATACGTCAACACGTCATATGAGGTATAAGTGTCGATGTATGAGAAACTGTTGTACAGACGCCAGCACATCAAGCTACCCGAAACTGTCAAATTTTCCCAATTAACTTTGAACCTTATGCTTTGGCGATAAAGTAGAAAATCTATTAAAGAAATTTGATAGATTGTAGTAGCTTACATAATTATTATTATGCACATCGTTGTTATTGAATTCATAATAAAGAATAATCACTGAAGGTCACTGCAGTGGTTTCCTGAATTATGGTGACTCAGCAAAAGTTAATATAGCACATCAATTAGATAAAAAAACTTAGATATCTATACTTCTATACTATTATTTTATAGAGGTATAAACAAATCACTACCTAATGTCTGTGTCTGAAGATCAATATTGGTCTTTAGGTCTTAGGATCTTCTATTTTCATTAATTTACGACGAGACGTTACGCTATAATACAATGTTTAATTTTGTAACGCCGCCCGCGCCGCCGCGCGCCGCCGCTCAGCGGGATTTCAAAAGCACGTAACTAACTATAATGACTAGGGAAATGTTGACTACCCCTGACACGTCACTTTGGCAATAACATAATTATCCTTGTTTACATTTTTGATCTGGAATTCCATTTCTGAGATTAAGAGCGTTTACGACGTACAGCATTTCATACAAACTTTCAAGCCCTTGTTTTTCGAAATGAATTAGGTACCAATTTTAATGAAACTTCATACGCATAAGCAGGATATAAAGGTCTAAAAAGTTACTTAAGAATATTTTCGAAAAATAGTGTTACAGCCCAATTAGACCAATTTTATTAAATTTTCCATAGAAACAGAGATTAGAGATATTTCGAACATGTTCTGGGTTCTGAGTCGGCTTCCAATCTAACCGGATGCAGCTGAATACCAGTATTTTACATGTAGCGACTGCCTATCTGACCTCCAAAATCCAGTTACTGGGTAATACGATACCACTTAGTAAGACTGGTTGTCAGACTTTCGGGCTTCTGACTACC
Source organism: Oligia latruncula (assembly GCA_948474745.1). Lineage (NCBI taxonomy): Eukaryota > Metazoa > Arthropoda > Insecta > Lepidoptera > Noctuidae > Oligia > Oligia latruncula. Next base: position 12,197,453 of record OX419696.1, read on the forward strand.
CGTAAAGACTGTCAAAGATCCACGAATGACAGTCGGGACCAACGGCTTAACGTCCTTTCCGAGGCACGGAGGGGTAATAGAAATAAAAAAATAAATATAAAATACCATAATAGTATTGAATAATAATTTATTATGTGAATAAAAGTAAACTTACAATAAATCCTCAATCCGTAGTATCACTTAACGCATTGAAGATGAAATTAAATTAAATACAAAGCCATATATGTGCATTAATTTAAAATTAAATATATCCAATAAGGATCGATGGAACTATCTTCCACATTCCGCCTTTCTTAATTAAAAGTCGAAGTCGAACCCGAGCTGTAAAAGAAAATTACATTAAAAATATAATTGTGTAATTGTCACGCCTGTTCTCCAAAGGGTAAAAGTATATTTATGAGGGCAAGTATAGTTATGAATATAACGTATATTCACTTTTTTTTATTCACTTACATTTTTTTTTTGTGGATGGGAAATCATCAAATGACCCCTCCCGCTACTGACTAATACCCACCCGTGTTCCTTCCTTAGCCCTTTATGTTCCGGGCCAGCGGTAACCCTTTCGGACAATCCCGCTGACCCAGCAGGCTTCGCCCCTAAGGGGGGCCTCCTCGATGCTGACATCTCTTTGAGGTGCGCGTGGAACACGTACGCCTACCTGTACGTGTACCCTACTACTTGACCAAGATAATAAGACAACTGTTACTCATATCGTATCTTTACGGGTTCGAATGGTATTAAGCAGGACTTTAAATACCGGTATTATTTGGGAACCGGTACCATTGGCCTATATACGTTACATTTACGCAAAATTTCAAAGCGATTTTCTCGTGAAAAAACGATTGCAACTTAGAGAGAAGACCCATTTCGTTAGGTTAAGGTATATTATGGTTATGAAAATAATACTTTAGGTGAAAATAGCTTTGGATTTGTAGCTATGCTCGCAACTGTATATACTGTACATTTCAAAAGATTATATTATGTTTAGGGCTCATGTTATAGGCCGAGCCTTCTGCCATCAATTGGCACGAATTTTGTCTAAAAGCTTCTACTGAGAAATTCCTTCTGGTAAAACTTAGGACACTATCGGTCCTGGGGCCAATCTAGGACTCCACTCTACAGCAGTCAACATTGGGACCAAGAGTTCATCCAGGCTGTCAAAGTATACCATAGACTTTTAAAGGAAATGATACGTTTCAATGTCTACAACATCAGTCCCTGTGGCGCAGAGGATAGCGCGTTGGACTTCTAATCCAAAGGTCGTGGGTTCAATCCCCACCAGGGATGGCATATTGTTTGAAGTGCAATAGCCTCCGTGAGTCCACTACATGCTGGGCAGTCTGGTGTTGCTGATTGGCTAATATTTTTACCACAGCAGTAACTATCCTCCTAAAGCTGGTGCGATCCCAAAATGGCGGAGAAAAAAAGGAAGGTGGATCCCCCATTACTGTGTGGGTGACATACAGTACCTAATGATATGGAATAAGAATCACCTTTTTTTAAGTGAGACGAACCAACATCCGAAATGCGTCAAACAACCCAATCACTCGATCTCAAATCATTTTGTAGGATATTGATTTATATTATATTCGAAAAATTTGTCTACTCAACAACGTAAATGACGAATTGAATGTGGTTGAACTGTCAAAATTATAGCCTATAATTAAAGTTACGCAATTAAGGTGCAAGTAGCTTCATTACCAAAATTATACATATCTCAAAATTAAAAATTATTCGTTCTTGGGACTCGTACCAAAGTGAAGGAAAAAGAACTATGTATTTGGAGGGAAATATTACGTACTTGTTCGTAGTTCTTGATGAAACAATCATAAGCTAGCTTGGCTCGGTCGCATCCTTTCTCTCCATCAGATACTTTTTCTTCATTAACTGTTTAGGAAAAAATCTACATATTAAAACTAGCACCTTTTAAAAATAAATATACATATTATAAATTAAAATCGCTTTTCGTGTCTGACCACAATTGTTCACTAACATTTAGTTTTGTCTAGTCGCAATAACCATGCGAAGTAGGGGCGGGTCGCTAGTTTTTATTTTTTTTTAATTTACTGAGAATAATTTAAGGGATTAAGAATGATTTTCCCACATACCTTTGGCACAAGTGGTCAAGATTGCTTCAATATTTTTCAAATCTTCATCTTCGAACACTTTCTTGGCATTTTCCAAGGCTGTTACGTGAGACCATGTTCCCTTATCATCGAACTGCAAAAGGAAGAAACAAATTTATTAATTGTAAGAAATGCTAGAGTGAAGTGAAAAGAAGAATATAATAGATTTCAACATTATAATTTTATTCTGAGAACTAAACAAAGTAATTACAAATGCGTTTAAGTGTCGATATTTTTTTAATTGTTATTCTTCTTTCTCAATTCCATGTAAAAAATACAATCACGACCAATAAATAATCGTATCTGACAACAAAATAACCGGTTTTGACGTGACAACGTCTTAAATTAGGTTGCGGCTGGGAGTCACTTATGAAAAAGTGTAACGCTCGGTAACGTTACGTTCTTATTTTCATTTAATTCCTTGTTCCTATTGTGCAATTTAATTATATTCATATCAATAAATATTCTACCGAGAAAAAGACGTTGTCACGTAAAATCTTCGCCCGTAAAACCGACTTTACAGGCAACCATTTTTTATCTTGTTATAATGGCTCCGAAAATAATACAGTAACAATAACAACTGTCTAAAGCTATGCATTTATAGCATACCATTATTTAGGCATAGAAATACTATGCAGAGTTAGTCACAGGACCGGTTGATGTAGCGGCACTTGGGGTAAGCCTTTGTCCAGCAGTGGACGTCTTTCGAACTGAAATTATGATGATGATGATGAAACAGTTACTAATTTTATACATACCAGTCCCAGTTTGGTGAAGATGCAAGCTGTGAAGCAACTAGCATTTTCACCCTGTGGAAAAACTCTGCTCTTGAAAGCAGAAAGGTCATCAATTGAAAGGGGATATTCTTTAATACATTCTGTACCAACTGCCAGGAATTTTGTTTGTATTTCGATTTTTTGTTCATCAGTAATGGCCTGAAAATAATGCACAAGGAAATGATTAGGACTTATAATGAAGAAATTTCATAATTATGCAAATCAATTTCAAAGAAGAAAGTGGAAAACTTACCAAAGCATTTTTCAAGAAAACTGCTAAGAAAGCAAAATATACAACACCAGACTTAAACATTTTGAATATTCCTGGGATAATTCTCTACAAAATTCTTTGGACGAATGTGGTGACTTTGACGATGTTTGGTGGATTTATACTAAAACAAAGGAATTTAAATATACCCAATATCCTGTACGATAGACAGGCCTTCGATACGGAGGCTAATCGATTTTTCCTTCATTACGAGATGACAATAGAAATACAAACAATGATGAAGTATCCGATTGATGATGACATGAGGCAAATGATACGTCAAATCGTTTATTTTAATCCGACCATTGCAAGTCAATGTAAACAGGCTTCAAATTGTGAAGCGTATCGAAAGACCAGCGTTTAGTATGGTAATTGGGTCAATATTGGTCATCAGTATTTAGGATCTCAGTATTGTTGGTATTTGCATTGCATTGGGCAATTGCAAGCGGTAAAAAATCTTTATAGTTGATAGCGATGTGCATATTTAGGTTGGTTGAATGGTTATCCTATCATCAACTAATCTTCAGAGATGAGATGTTGGTTGCCCAATGATATTCTTATGAATATAATTGACATACAATTAGATAGACATACATAGATAATAAGCCCTTGACGAAACTCATGTTTTAGGAAATCTTAATCAGCGTCGTATGTGTTATGGGTAAAGCCGCGGTCTGACGGACCGTGCCGAGTATCTCCACGGCGTGGGTTGGTCTGGTGCGGCCGGCGGCTACTATTCCAACATGTCAAGTGATACGGTGCGCATGCGCTACATATGCAGTCGCTGTGGTTTTATTCAGTAGTCAACATTTGATAAACAATGCAAAAAGAAACGCGCCCGTATTGGTCACGACAGGCGCTCCCGCGCCACGCCACACCGCGCCTTTGAACTTACCGGCACCTGACGTATCCGACGGGTGACGACAGGCCTCCGCAGGATTCATCGGATGCAATGGTTCCCACTGCCTGTCGGCCTGGCCTGACACGAACTGGCCTGTGAGTAAACGGGCCGTGGTACCGCAGCATTTGAAATGGTTTATAAATTCGTAAATGTACTTATGTCTTGTTGCGATACTATTTATCAGTGGTTGCTTAGTGATTATTTTATGAATCATGTTCATAATTAACACCTAAGACCGGAAAATCAAGTTGTTTATGTACGAGTACATACAAAGCGTATCATGGTGCATTGCTAATAATAATAATTTCCCGGACTTTGTAACGTATTAAAAACAATGCAATTATGTCGGTTCTATTGTTTTTCTACTGTTGTCCTTTTATTAACTAACTGCCACACTCGCAGATGACACTTAATCAATCGTTTACTTTAATTTGTAACGTGAAGTAACCCAAGTGGTTACAGCCGCGACTTACGAGTTGCAGGTCCTCGGTTCGAACCCAGTCAGGAGCTTTACTTTATATCACTTATTTCATCACCACTGCTCTCAAAACAGTGAACGAAAACACAGTGAGGGGACCGGCATTTCCTAGAACCGAGAATTTGAGACATGTTGCATCTACCAACCCGCTCTGGGCCCACGTGCCCACTCCCACTCACCGAGAGGAGGCCTGTCTCCCAACAGTATGAACATTATAAGCTGGTTATGCTACATTGTTATGCTACAATGTTAATAATCATCATTGTTAATCTGTCAAGCTTTTGACTAACAGCTTTCTAATTTATACCTAGCTGTTAATTAAAGTTTATGATTGACATGATATGTGACTGATGAGGCGCCAGTGGCTAAATAATAACAGCCGCACAGGTCGATCGATCAGGTTAAGCTACGCTTGCCGCGGTTGGTCTATGGATAAGTGACCAATGACCATCTTTACATACAGTGACCCCTCCGTGCCTCGGAAAGCACGTTAAGCCGTTGGTCCCGGCTGTCATTCGTGGATCTTTGACAGTCGTTACGGGTAGTCAGAAGTCCGAAAGTCTGACAACCAGTCTTACCAAGGGGTATCGTATTAACCAGTAACTGGGTTGTGGAGGTCAGATAGGCAGTCGCTCCTAAAATACTGGTATTCAGCTGCATCCGGTGAGACTGGAAGCCGACCCCAATATAGTTGGGAAAAGGCTAGGCAGATGATGATGATTATGTCGATGAATCCTAGGTTACGACTCTGAGTGCGGCAGTAAGTCTTTCTTACCTGTTACGCGGCGATTAGTGTCAGGTCCATTGAATAGAGGCAGTGGAACAAACGTTAATGATTTGACTAACGACTAAGCGGTCAAGAGTCCAAATCTTTTGTTGGATATTGGCGCCGATTCTGTTGTTCCCAAACTAAGCAAAATTTAAGTTCAGGCATCTTTTTCTTTCTATTTCATTAAGAAAAGGACAGAAGATAAATATTAGTTTAGTCCTGTCAAATTAGTTAGCGCCTGACGTAAATTGACGTATTTTTAGTAGCCAACTTTTTAATCTCGTCTAAATTGTCTATGGAGTATCTTAATTTGACAGGACTAAACTAATATTTATCTTCTTTCCTTTTCTTAATGAAATAGAAAGAAAAAGATGCATGAACTTAAATTTAGTTTAGTTTGTGAACAACAGAATGGGCGCCATTGTTAGTTTAGCTAGGAAGTATAAGATTAAAGTGCCAAATTTAAAACTTAATAATGTTAGTTAGTTTTATACCAAGGTAATGCATGCATTCATTATCGCGTAAATATCAATACCAAAAGATATGAGTAGGTATCATATGTAGCCAGGGATTGGTGGTTCTTGAAAAGACGTAGAAAAATACAAGAAGACTTAATAAAACCTCGAATGTTTATTTTATTTTTTATTTTGGAAACTTGATGTTAGTCAACCTCTTAAGCTTACTAGGTTGCCTACATTCCCTAAATTTTTGAAGCGGATTTACAGATCAATCAATCCACCGGCGTGTTTGTATGAATTCTCTTCTTGATGATGAATTGATCTTCCATATGACTTTCTCCCTCTCTCTGTCTCTTTCTATTATGTATAGAGATAGTTTTCATATTTTTCGAGGGTGCTAAGGCCAATAATAATAATAGCCTCCCCCACCCTTTTCCGTCACGGTGGCCAATCTCAATGGAGATTAGTCAGGTACGCAGGAGATGTTATTGTGCACAAGTGTGTGCGCACACATAGTCCGATGAGACGGCAATCCGACACGACCGGGGGGAGTTCAGGCGCAGGACCAACAGCTTTACGTGCTTTCCGAGGCACGGGGGGGGGGGGGGGGGATATTAAACCGCCAACTTCGAAACTTCGGACTGTTACTAAGAAATTCCTAATGGAAAACCCAATAACAGTTTGTCCGACCCGGGAATCGAACCCACAGAACCCCACGCTCAGCAGTCGCACTTGCAACCACGAGACCAACGGGGCAAAATGAAAATCAAAGATGGCGACTGGGAATGGCTGTCGTTTTCACAGTTCTCGAGGGTATATAAGCCGATAGTGGTTTCTAAATAAAAATCCAAGATGCGGCTGCAAAATTTTCAAATTTCATGGTTTTAGAGGGTGAATGGGACATTACTACTGAAAACTGCGGGTGTCGACCTTAGGACCTCAGACCAAATACTTTTTATTTGGTCTGAGCTTAGGACGAGCTACTTCTCACATGGACAACTGTCTTACGACTTCCACGCGAACGAAGTCGCGGGCAGAAGCTAGTATGCAATAACACAAAAAAAAACAATTAGGCTGATAATTCCCAAGTGAGTTTTGTGGCGGTACAGCGAATAAAAATGATTCGTTCACGGTATACTGATCACTAGATTTAGCTTCTTAAATATTTTAAAAGTTTTTGTAGAAGCTCAAGAATGGACTTGACTTGCAATGTTCTGGTGGGCAATTATCATAATAATTATTCGAATTTGGGAATTTCCTAGGTCTCTTTTTGCTATTAATAGTTTTACCAGAAGCTTGAGATTTAACTTCGTAATGTTCTTGGTGAATTAATATAAGGAGTGATACCTTGAACTATGATATGCATATATTATGCATGTTTTTTCTTGTATCTGAGTAGCGATGGAACTTGCCGAGCAATTTTTTTTGGGATTTTTCCATCTTGGAGGTGCATTGCATAACACATGAATCACGTTTGTACCTAAATATAAAATAAAATAAGTAAACACATCTGAGCCTCCACTACCATTAGAAGTCCTTCGCCATAATCATTCCCTTAAAAGCTGCAAAAATAGTGATTCCTTGGAACTGTCGCCAACTTTAAGTCTATACACTGAAAAAAATAATTTCTTAATAGAGATTTCATTAAGACTTACTGACCTTATACAGTAAGAAGAAATGTTTGTAAAACACTAAAAGACAAAACAGTAACTCTTAATGATTGAACATACTATTTACTGAAAAAAACAACAAAAAAAAAAGGAAAACGACCATTACTGAAATGTAAATAAATTTCAACGATATCACCAAAGCAGTTAATTTTGTAACCTTTTAGCTACTGTCATGACACTTTTTACGGTCATGACGGTAACATTTTACCTCAAGCTTTAACTGTTTTCGGCTCAGTAAAAAATACTGTTTTGAACGTTTGGCTCATATGGAACTGTTTAAAGCAGTTCAGATCAATTTTTTTTCATTTTTATTTACTGCTTATTTCTTTTAGTGTACTCAGATGCTGTTGAGCACCATGTCATTATTAGAGATGGATTGACTGCTAAACCAATCATCTCGTAATTTAATCCGTATTATAACGCGAAATTATTTCCAACCAATCTCGGAAGCGTCTCTCATTCCCGCTCGGCCAATGAGGGCGAGTCGAAGTTTCTAGAACATTCTAGAAGCTTTCTTTAAAAACATACGACGCGCACTCTTCCTTTGACATTTGCTAACTGGGCTGCTCCGCTGCGCACGAAAGGGTATTCTGCCTGTTATACAATTTACGAAACTTTATGTTCGCCCCGAACCCTATTGCTTTGATATAAATATATTTATGTTACTGGAAACAAAGCACTTACAGTACATATGTGTGTATTTGTATTACGATGTAAATGTATTTGTATACAATGTGATGTTTGTTAAATAAAATGATAAATGATAAATGATTTTATTTCTGTAAGTAGGTTTGTACAAACACTTTTACACGTCAATCATATTTTTTTTTTAAACTAGATGAGGTCGGCGTTTCCTAACTGACTATTCTGAGAAGAAAGGCCGAAACAAACTCAGAAGTCACAGTCTCTTTTAAAGTCCAGACAAAATCTTGGTCAGATCGTGTGAAGACCATGTAGATTGGTGTCTGAAATGGTCTTTTGAGGAAAGAACCACACAGATTGAGCGGACCTGTCCAATCAGTGCACGCATTTGTCAAAAATCGTGCAGCTCAACTCAGAACTTGAGGAGCTCAACGATTCGACGAACAATACCAAAGACAGGACATTTGGGTAGGCCGCATAAACTACTCAAACTGCCAGATCATGATTAAAACTAAGAAGGAAAAAAGAAATGACCCACATAGTCCTCACATTCACAATAATTAATTAAAAAAAAATAATAATAAAAATTACTTACAAAGTAAATATTCATGTCATTGTCTAAATAAAATTCATCAATGTCAATGTGTATATAAAAAAAAAATCCGGACATAATCTTTGAGGACCATGTAGATTAGTGTCTGAAATGGTCTTTTGAGGAAAGAACCACACAGATTGAGCGGACCTGTCCAGTCAGTGCACGCATTTGTCAGTAACCGTGCAGCTCAACTCAGAACTTAAGGAGCTCAACGATTCGACGAACAATACCAAAGACAGGATTAAACGATGCTTTCTAGCGTAATAGTAATATGAGCAATGACCAATAGCCAAAGCTTGTTTGGTAGTAAAATTCTATTAATCTCTTAAATAAACTATAGTTTTGTATAACTTAGAAGCATTTATTTTTTATTTTTAACCGACTTCCAATTAGGAGGTGGTTATATGTTCGACTTTATAATTGTATGTTTTTTTTTATTTTTTATGTATGTTCACCGATAGTAATCGGTGAACATACATAAAAAATATTTTTGGAATCGGTCCAGCCGTCTTCGAGTACGAAGACGGCTGGACCGATTCCAAAAATTCTTTTTTTGTTTGAAAGGGTATACTCTCGAGGTGGTCCCATTACCATCAAGTTGGAATCTGATGAGAGGATCCCATGGAAATCGAGGGAAACCCTCAAATTTTATAGGCAAACCTATAGCGATTTGGATATTTTTTAAAGTAACTTGAGCATTTTCTCTCGGAAATCATCATTTGGTAAAGTGGAGCTGATGATGAAGACCACAGATGGCCATTGGAACTACCAATGACAAATATTTCACGGGTTGCGATCATTTGCGATTCGATTACTTTAATATGGTGGCAAAGCAATTTATGCTCGTCACAATGCGTATGGTGAGTGATTGTTGAATAACGTCCCTGCATCAGGAAAAGCAATATTTACAAAATGGTTGAGCTGGATGGTGCTGATCCACGCGTCATATTCGTGAACGGGTGCTGTCGGTTGAGACTGGGGCTTATTTTTAATCTTATGTTTTGAATTGTTTCTTCATTTGTGTCTTTTTTTACATTGTTCTCACATATAGAAGCAACAAGACTAATGTACCTAGGATTTTGTAATATTTTGATTAAAAAGAGTGTCCATGGAGTTTCTTGCCTGTTCTTCTCCATATAGATCTACGTTTTGAAATGGGCAACTAGCTTCAACTTTCTGACTAACTGACAGACTATTTAATTTTGAAAATTCAAAAGTTCTTGTACAAGGTTTAATTGAAATGCTGCGAGTTTGTGTTTAAGGTAGGTACTGCTATCGATGTCGGAAGTCGCAGCCATTTTTGAACTTCTTAATATAATGCCTATAATAAAATTCAGTCTCTGATGAACTGGGTTGATTATTAAACCGATGTGAGCATACTAAAACTTCATCATCATTAGGCGTGGGAATAGAATAATCACGAGTACAAGAAAAAACTTTGATGGAAAGAGTGCCTAACAGATATATTTCAAGGTAAAGAAAGTGTAGGACTTTTTTAGCTATAATGTGTCACAGTTCTTCGAAAGATCTATTTGGGAACAAAAAGCTCGCTGCACACGATACTTTGAAAAAGCCACTGACAAAATAAATGAACAATAAAGAGATCTTTTTTGCTTCGTTTCCTGCCGCTGTAGCATTGATCGTAGCCGCAATGAGATTTAATGATAATTACTTTGCTTACAATTACCTAACAACAGGAGTTTTATATAAATAGGCGTCGTAACGATCTACGGCATACACAGTTGAAGCTTCGGAGGATCAGGAACAAAGCTGATAGTACAACATGACGAAGTTCACTTGTTTGGTTTTGTGTGTAGTGGCTGCTAGCATCAGCAGGGTTTATGTAAGTAACTTTATAAAGATTTCTGCATTACGTTTTTCGAGTCAATTAATTGAAACGTCATTTTTCAATTTATTTTTATTAATAAACCACTGTATTATATGAACATAATTTAATGTAATCGTCTGCCTTTTCTCAACGATATTGGGGCTTTCTTCCAGTGGAACCGGGTGCAGCTTAGTACCAGTATTTTACAGAGAGCGAATGCCTATCTGACCTCCACAACCATGTAACTGGGTAACATGACACCCTTGCTGGTTGTCAGACTTTCGAGCATCTGACGACCTCGACAACTGTCAGTGGTCTACGAATGACCCGTCATTTAATGAAAAACTCTCAAAAAAAAAAAGATTATCCTTCTCAAAAGTTCTCTGTGATAATATATCGTTATTTCATTTTTCCAGGCAGGAGAAGAAGACAAAGCAGCTTTCCGTGAAGCCATCAAGCCCATCATAGATGAGTGTTCAAAGGAGCATGGAGTCAGCACTGATGAGATCAAATCTGCAAAGACAGCCGGCAGCGCTGAGGGCATTAAGCCTTGCTTCCTCGGGTGCGTCTACAAGAAAGCTGAAGTTGTGAGTACTAATGCTATAAGTTCCTTGATAACTGCAAAGAAAGTTCAAAGTGCACCAACTTTCTAGTTCATTTTAAGCGTTGTAGAAAATAATGAGTCCAAATCAAGATTAAGCAGGCATCTTTTCGCTCGTTACATCATAAACCTCATCCATCGCTTAACATGAGGTATGGTCGAAGTCAAGAGCAGGCACAGATAGCACTTTTTTTAATCTTTATTTTTTTTTAATCTATATTAAGAAAAAAATTAAAATTAAAAAAAACACAATATCCATATAACCACTTTTGATTTTATGGATATTGCGTGTTTGCTTAAGTATAGTGGTTAGATGGATAGTTCCTTGTTACCCTCAAAGACAGTACCTATGTCAATCAAACAGGTTAGTGATAATAGCCTTCTGATCATAATGAGTGACATCGACTGTGAAAGGGACTGTTTTGTATATTTTATGCTCAGCTCAAGCTAGCCTTTCAGAGATTTTAACGGTGATGATAAAGGCTGCAGAGTTAGTTCATTAGCCTCATGTACAGGAAGATAGGGGAAAATCGCATGACAATGATCATGACGTCACATTTAGTCAATTAACATGAGGATCTAAGACTTATGAACTATAATGACCATACTTAAATGCAATTAACTGGCCTGTGAGAAATCAATTGTTGTGTCGGAACAATTCTTATGTTAGATCGCGTCTCATGTAGGTAACTGTCACATTAACTAAGTTTTCGACTCTGTGACATCGGAGAGACCAACCAATTTCAATCCTTATTGCTTTATCATTACAGTTTAACGCCAAGGGAGAATACGACGTGGATAACGCTCTGCTTAAACTGAAGAAGTTCGTGCCCGATGAAGCTAAATACGCTAAATTCGCTGATATTGGAAAGAAATGCGCTTCAGGTAATAATTACTTTAATATTTTGGACTATTGGAACAGCTGTGTCACAGATATTATTACCGTGGCTGTTTGTAGCTATGAATTTGGCTTTTGAAAATTATTTAGTCCCAGCATGCTCTCAGCACGCACTGGGCCCGCGTGGTGGATTAAGGACCACTGATCTCACCGAGAGGAGACCTGTATCACAGCAGTGGGAACATTAGCGGCTGATTATGCTATGGTCTCAGCTGTTGTTTTGTGAGAAACAAAACAACAACACAATTGGTCGTGGTTCAAGAGCCAGAAGACCTTTACTGTTTTATGAAATACTCGTACTTTAATTATTTCCTGTTGTGATTTCAGTGAATGACAAGCCCGTGACTGACGGAGAAGCCGGATGCGAGAGGGGTGCGCTGTTGACAGCTTGCTTTTTGGAAAACAGGGCCGAGGTAACTATTTTTTTATATTGAGGATCTGTAATAAAAGATGTATTCAAAAAAACACAATTTATTAAGAAAATAAGGCTAGCACATGCTTTAACTTATCAATGCAATACAAAAATGAATTAAGACTTCTGACTACTAGATGTATGTACTTAGCGAACTGATTACGTCTCCTTGAACCCTTAATAAGTTTAAACATGTAAAGTGCCAACTGGCTTTATTTTAACGTAGGTATGTCTGAACATGACTTCCATGATCTGTGATCGTAGTTTGCTTGCTATTATTAGTCAAGCAGCTGCTGCTCATCCTCTTTAAATAATGGCTCCTACTCTTATGTTATTTGTTGACATCGTATTCGCCGGGAACTTAACGGAACAATAAACCTCACTTGATCAAGTTTCTTGAATTTGAATGATTGTCCAGTATAAAATCTTGGAACATTTACTGAATGACGTCTTTAATTTTATTTATTTCTTTCTTTCAGATCCCCATCTAATCGATTTTGAAGAGACAAGTGACGTACTGTGATACAAGTTGTGTTTTTTTTAGAATTTTAATAAATCAGTTTTACTTTTATAAAAGTTCTTTCGTTTTATTCCATTTTTAGAATTTGTTTTTTACTAGATATTTCAGTGTACAAACGATACATTGAAAATATATCTAGTAGAAAACAATCTAACATTATACACAATCGAGAATCGAGATACTAAAATATGAAGTTATTTCTTAGTTAGCAGTCATCAACACAACTCTCTAAGACCAAGTAATCCTACTGAATGACTATTTCATGAAATCTTGACATTTTAGGATTATACTAGCTTAACAAGTTGTAAGTACCACCAGTAATGTTAAGTGTATGGCTGTGGGTGAATGGTAGTCGAGGCTCTGGCTTTAAGCATTACCGTCACCCAACATGGGCACTATGCTAGGTGGCACCACCTTCCGGCTCGCTATATGTCGTTTCCGTTTTTCGAGATGTCGCCAAGCGGTTGGTGGACTCTTCACGTGACCAGAGGGCTAGCCTATTTTTTAGCCAAAGAATCTGCATACAACGGGGCAATGCTGCCAGCCTTTTGGGCACTATTCCGGTTGACACTGATGCCGTCTAAATTTTTGATGCCCTTTATTTTCTTAATTTTTTAATATACTTGTACAATGCACATATTATTTTTTAGTTTAAGACAGTTAGTGATTTTGTCTTGTTTGAAAATAAAAATCACATACCTACGTACAATATGAAAATGTAGGTACTAGAAGCGAGTCATTAGAGTGGACTTGCAAAAATGAACGTAGAATAGATAATGCAAATGAGCAATATCACACTAGAAGAGCCACTAATGAAGTAATTGTACAAGGAGTTTTTTTTTGTTAGGTTTCCTGCCGTTGTGGCATTGATTATCCATAGTGAGATAATGGTAATTACTTCACGTCAAATTACCTAATAATGGAAGTTTTATATAAATAGACGTCTGTCAGTTTAAACTTCGAAGGATCAGGACTACAAAGAAGCCGGTCGATTCTGTAAAAATCTCACCGTGAAAACTTAGGTGAAGTGAGTTTGTTGTTGCTAGGTATTGGCACTATTGACAGCTTGACACAATCTAGTTTATAATTATTCATAAATAATTATAAACAAGATTGTGTTTGTATTTCTATATCTAATAATAATTTAAATTGAGGCATTATATTGTTAATTATTATTTTGCTGATAGGTAGGGGAAAAAAACTAATCAATGCGCAAATCTTATTTACTTTCATTTTCATTCACATTCCTAAGATCTATTAATATAAATTTTTTTTACTGCGCTACACTGTCCCTTTCCTGGGCAAAGGCCTCGCTCCACTCCTTCTATCTTTCCTCCACACAAACCCCACGCCCACAGTTTGTGAGCAAACATGTCCTGCCCAGTCCCATTCAAGTTGGGCAGCCTTTTGAGCCACGTCAGCTGTCTTTGTTTTGGAGCGCAGTATTGTGTTTCGAACCCGATCCATTAATTTAACGTACAGAAATATTTTTTATTCCAAAACAATTGCCGTACTCTCAAAAAACAAAAGCATAAAAGAAATGTAAATACATAAAATAGAGGTAATAAAACCTATGAGGTTTTAATCTTAACATTCATGCTCGCACAACTTTGCGCAGATAAATCTGTGCTCCGTACTTTAGGTACAAACTTTGGTTTCCTTTCAAAGGTAAAATTTTGAAAAATCGCACATGTTGCTAAAAAATGCAAGGTAAGGTATACTTAATTAGTACAATAGTTAATTGGTGGAGTTCCTACCAACGTCATAGTTGCAGCCACATTTAGCAGCTGGATCAATGTAAATCTTTACCTTGATACGTACTTATTTAATTTTTTCAGAGAAAGTAAATAATGAATGTGTAATTAATCCTTATTTCCTTTTAGCTGTTTTTTTATTTGTAAGTTGTAAGTATTACGTAATTAACTTTGAATAATTGTTCAACTAACCGCCGCAACCGTTCATTTATGAAAATGACATAGCAAATGTAACATCAGGAAACTTAGGCAAGGAATGAGAAAAGTTGTTAAAGGCGTTTTAGATACCTATGTTTATAACAAAGCTTGTGAACTACATCACAAAGAAAAAGCGTGTGCGTATGCTTATTATAAATGAATACACGTCTTCCTGCCATTCAGTATTTATTTGGTGCGCTTGCATGCCAACTCGAGATTCATTAAAGTTTCCAATTTTCGTTATTTTATTTATTCTTCCAAATTCGCCCCACACTTTATGAGGTAGAAAGTGTGGGCAATGCTTAAAATGCCAAAATAACCGCGTGGATGACCCTCATGACAAGTCAGTCCCGAAAGTAAAACAACCTATTAACTTTTTGTTGGAATGAAGAAGCCAACCAAACGATGATGATGAACCGTGGAGTTTCTTGTCGGTTCTTCTCCATAGGAAACGACCAATTGGAACCGTGCACCTAGCTTCTGACGTTTCATAAGTGCCCATGTAGGCTTATGTGAAATAAAATATTTTTATTTTGATGACCCTAATATGCGCAACACATACCTACATTTACCATTTACCTATTTTATACTTGGTACTGATTAAAAATAAAAAAAGGTCTATGTTCTATCTAATATATTGAACTTTGATATAATTTATTTCTGTTGGTAAAAGTAGAAAACAAAGAACAGAAATTTAATCGGTAGACCTTAATTTGCCACCATTAGATACGGCTCTATCTTTTACTTATTTTACAATGCGATATAATTGATATTATAATTGTCACGTTTTCACGACAGATGATGTTCAACTAAGCAGAAAACTAAGAATGAAACTTACAAAATTTTGGGATTGTCACTCGTTGTCTGACGGTTTTTATTAAATAGGCTCCCGACTGTACTGTTGCAGCCAACATTATTAATTTCAACTTGTCTATAAGTTGGCTCTAGATTCGAAAAATTGATGCAGGTAGATACATTTTCATTTCATGTGTAAATAATGGAATGGTTATCATTCGAATGATGTCGCCAAAAAGAAGACAGTGAATTTTGATTAAGAGAAACTTTATTGCTATTTACTCATAATCGAGCAAATATGAGGAAAAGATAATAAAAAAAACTAAAAGCCACACCACGCTTCTATAACAGTCGAAACAGGTACTTAAAATTTTTTTTAAAGATTAATTATCGATTTAAAATCTAATTGATGGGTTATTGCAAATTTTTAGCATTGCAATGAAGATCAAGATAGGTCAAATGATCCAAGGACATTAATTTAGTATAAATAGGCACCGAGTCTAGATTCAGGGCATAAACAGTTACAACTTGTAAAGATCAGGAGTCTTGAGCTGAAGAGGAGTGTAATATGTCCAAGTTTATTTGTCTTGTGTCGTGTGTCGTGGCTGCCAGTTTGAGCAGTTTCCATGTAAGTAGCATTCTATTAGCGTATAAAATCTTTTCTTTTACTGTGTGGTTTTTGGAAGCACGATTGTTAGCAAAGATCAGGCGAACAATCAGGATTGGTTTCTTTTCTTGACAACCAGTGCTGAGTTACACGGACCATTCGCGACCGCCCTTAGCCTTGTGATCACCAACATTTAAATCAGCTGATTAAATATTTAATCAGTTCTATAGTTAATTTGACATAAACAAACTGTTTAAATACCTAACCGGTGGGTGGTTTGAATCTTGGTGAGCACAGGCCTTAGTGGATCCCATACATGTCGCTAGTGGCTCTGACCATTTGTGGCCGTCGCGTGTGGTCACTGTGCAGGGAGCCTTATCATAAGCTGTAAATAATATTTTATTATATATTTCATTTTCAATTGAAGTTTTCTCATTTTAAGTTTAAGATAATTTTATTGCTTACTTGAATTTTTAAATTAAAAATAGTTGGTATTTGTATGCACAACACTGGATACAATTTTATATGACTTATTCTGAACTTTCTTTGTTTCCGTTATTATTTCAGGTCATTAGAGCTGATAAGTCCACTCTACGTGACAACCTCAAGCCCATCTTGGATGAGTGCTCAAAAGAATTTCCAGGACTCACTAATGATGATATAAATAAGGCTACGGAGGCAGGCGATCCAACACAAGTAAATATTTGTTTCAATGGCTGTGTCTTCAAGAAGGCTGGGTTTGTAAGTAATATTTTACTACTACTAGTACTAAACAATAGACAAAACATAGTGGAGAAACCGGCCATGTTCTAGAACTCAAAATTGGAAGACATGTTTCATCCCCCAACCCGAGCTGTGCATGGTGCCCAAGACCTCTCGCAGAGGAGGCCTTTGTCCCAGCAGTGAGAATATTATTGTCTACTATACCTACCTGCTAGTTTTCATAACACAATTTATTTAATTTTACCTACATACGATTTCTGCATTTTTTAAGTTTGTCGTTTTTATAGATTTTTTTAAGCTATTACTTCGAAAATCAGTATTCTCAACCACATTCAATACTTATCTCAGTTAATCATTGTGGACTTATTATACATGCTACCCAAGTTTTAACAGTGTTGAATAATTCATCCTACATCTACTTATATTAATTATACTGCCCCGTGGCCGCGTTGGCCTCGTGGTCGCTAGCGCGACTGCTGACCGAGGGGCCCTGAGTTCGATTCCCAGGTCAGGCAAAGTGTTATTGAGTTTTTCCATTAGGAATTTCTTTGTAACAGCCCGGAGTTTGGAAATTGGCGGTGTGATTCCCCCCGTGTCGGATCCCCGTGTCGTGTCGGATTGCCGTCCCATCGGACTTTGAGAGCGAGGGAGGAGGGAGTGCAACTGTGTCTGCGCACACACTTGTGCACTATTAATATTATCTCCCGCGTCGAAGGCTAGTCTCAGTTGAGATTGGCCGCCATGGCCGAAATACGCTCTGGAGGACTTTATTTTATTTTCCTTCTAACAGATCAATGACAAAGGTGAATACGATCTGAACACCGCCCTGACTAACCTTAGGAAGATTATAAAAGATGATGAGGAACACAACAAACTGGTAGAAATTGTTACAGAATGCACAAGCGGTAAATATAAACTTATTTTTTTTTAATCTATTCTAACTGCTCATAAAAAAATGGTTAATGGGATCAAATGGAATCTTTCTATAAAAGGTTAATATTTGTGTTGTCAACCAATCATGGCAGTTGAATGACATTTGAAAGTTACTGTCCTTTATTATTCCTCTGAAAACAACCTTAGGGCAACGATAATAAAGATTATGGCGATGCAAAATCAGAGGTACAGGGTTCTTTTGACACGTGGCTAAAAACGGAACTAATACCGCCATCGGTATTTAAAAGTACTTCAATTTATTCCCATTTCGTTTACCTAATTTTGCCTGTGTTCCACCAAATATACTGAATGTGCACCAAAATATGTTCATTAAAATATGTCATAACGAGCATCTATTTAACAACTGTTGCAAATTTGTAAAAATAGTAATACACCTAATTTTAAAAACAAGCATTTATTTTTTTAAATAATAATATTTTTTTTTTTAAATAATCTCTTTTTCCATATTTTTTTTCTTTAAAATTTAGTCGTTTCTGGCACTCGCCGGCCGCTGCCGCGGCACCGCTCGCTTCGCTCGCTCGGCTCGTGCGTAGGAGGTCACAGTTTTAACCTAACCTAACCTAAGCATTTTTTTTTAAATAATTAACCTCGTAACTAATTCGGTTCTCGATAATGTCCATTTCAAAAAAATTTAAATAGTAAGTTACAAATATTTTGTAATATTTGGTGCACGATCAGTATTTTTGGTGAACACAAAAATATTATCCTTTACAAAATACCAACTCTGTCACTATTTTACCAACAGCGCTCTCGTGTAAACGCCAAAAGGCCTACTGTGTGTACTGTGTTAGTGTAAATAAAACTGTGTAAGTACTGATAAATTATTTTATTTTTGTAAGTAGGTTTGTAAAAACACTTTTACACGTCAATTATGTTTTTTTAAAACTAGATGAGGTCGGCGTTTCCTATCTGACTACTCTGAGAAGAAAGGCCGAAACAAACTCAGAGGTCACAGTCTCTTTTAAAGTCCAGACATAATCTTGGTCAGGTTATATGAAGACCATGTAGATCGATGATCGATCGATACTGTAGTGCTGTGAAGTTACTGTAGTGCTGTGAGGTTAGTTTAGTGCTGTGAAGTTGCTGTCGAACTGTGAGGTTACTGTAGTGCTGTGAGGTTACAGTAGTGCTGTGAGGTTACTGTAGGTCCGTGAAGTTACTGTAGAACTGTGAGGTTACTTTAGTGCTGTGTGGTTACTGTTGTTCGGTGAAGTTACTGTAGAACTGTGAGGTTACTTTAGTGCTGTGAGGTTACTGTTGTTCGGTGAAGTTACTGTAGAACTGTGAGGTTACTTTAGTGCTGTGAGGTTACTGTTGTTCGGTGAAGTTACTGTAGAACTGTGAGGTTACTTTAGTGCTGTGAGGTTACTGTTGTTCGGTGAAGTTACTGTAGAACTGTGAGGTTACTTTAGTGCTGTGAGGTTACTGTTGTTCGGTAAGTTACTGTAGAACTGTGAGGTTACTGTGGTGCTGTGAGGTTACTGTAATGCTGTTGAGGTTCCAAAACTCACCCAAGTGACCGCCCAAAATTCGAAAACGAATAAGCAATTTAGGCTGAGAGTTGTCGGTCAGTGAACTTATGATTTTTATTAAGTCAATTTTTGATAAACAATTGTTTTTTTCCGTTTTATTTCAGTAAAAGATACTGTGAGTGATGGAGAAGCCGGGTGCGAGAGGGGCGCTCGGTTGTCTGCTTGTATCTTGCAACATAAAGCCACGGTAAAGTATCTGCATAGAAAATAATAAAACTGCCCAGGTCGGGCAAAGACTTATTGGTTTTTTCTGTCGGAAATTTCTCAGTGGCAGTGGCCCCGTATAACATGGGACTTGCGAAATCTGGGTGTACTATAGGTACCTACACTTCTGCCCATCATTCGGGAAAAAAAGGCGTGTTGTTATGTTATAATGTAAATATTATCCTATTTTATGAGAAATATTTCAAGTGAATTTTATATCTTTTCAGGTGCGTATTTAAGCAGTTTTGAGAACAATCAAAATGCAGCGTAACAAGATAAACATAATTATGGACTTTGTTTTGATGGTATTAAAGAAGTTACTTCGGAAAACATTTTAAAATTGTTATTTACTTATTGTACCTATCTGCCCAGCCCCAGCCTTTATGTTATACGACATTGTAACCATCTGGACAAAAACAGGGTATAAAAGGTGAATGGAGTAGAAGTAGCCTGTGGTACAGAAATTTATTTTTATTTCATACGTACTGACCAGACATGAGGGGCCCGTGGCTAAATAATAACAGCCGCACAGGTCGATCGATCAGGTTAAGTTACGCTTGCCGCGGTTGGTCTGTGGATGGGTGACCATCTTTACATACCGTGACCCCTCCGTGCCTCGGAAAGCACGTTAAGCCGTTGGTCCCGGCTGTCATTTGTGGATCTTTGACAGTCGTTACGGGTCGTCAGAAGCCCGAAAGTCTGACAACCAGTCTTACCAAGGGGTATCGTATTACCCAGTAACTGGGTTGTGGAGGTCAGATAGGCAGTCGCTCCATGTAAAATACTGGTATTTCAGCTGCATCCGGTTAGACTGGAAGCGGACCCCAACATAGTTGGGAAAAGGCTAGGCAGATGATGATGACGTACTGACCAGACTTAATAGGCTATATCTATGCAAAATTAGAACAAAATCTATTCGTTCGTTTAATTAGAAATAGGTAATAAAAATATTTTCATCAAATATTTTTTCGGCATTTGAATCGTTCCCCAGACCTCGCAAAAATTACTTTAAAAAAAACTGGCCAGTGCGAGTCGGACTCGCACACGAAGGGTTCCGTACCACAAGGCAAAAACGCCGAAAAAAACACGTTTGTTGTATGGGAACCCCCCTTATATATTTATTTTATTCTGTTTATAGTATTTGTTGTTATACATATTGGTAACAGAAATACATCATCTGTGAAAATTTCAACTGTCTAGCTATCATGGTTCATAAGATACAGCCTGGTAACAGACAGATGGACAGTGGAGTCTTAGTTTTGTTTTTACCCTATGGGTACGGAACCCTAAAAAATATTCAATATACAGTTTTGTTGTTTTATTGTATGTATAGAATATTAATGAATACAAGAAAAAACATTTACAATAACCGAACTTCTGACAAAAACAGAAAATCTTCATCCGGTAAATAAGATGTTAGTTGTTGTGATGGGTTAATCGAAGTAACAACAGCCAAAAAAAATCATACTTAATTCAGTCAGGTAAGGTTTTTAATGTGATAAATATGCATATATATCTCCGCAGGAGAACCAAAGTAACCGACATAACCCGAAGAATTGCTAAACTTAAGTGGCAGTGGGCAGGGCACATTGCTCGCAACAGATGGCCGATGGGGCCGAAAGGTTCTGAAATGGCGACCGCGTACCGGAAGACGTAGCGTTGGAGGGCCACAAGGTGGTCCGACGACCTTGTGAAAGCCGCAGGAACCCGTTGGATGCGAGAAGCACAGAACCGGTCGAAGTGGAGCTGCTTGAGGGAGGCCTATGTCCAGCAGTGGACGTATTTCGGCTGAAATGATGATGATGATGATGAATAAAGAAAGAAAGAAAAACGTTTATTTGGACACAGTTCGTGAAACACAAAAAACAAAATTAACAAAATAAAAAAAAAACTATGTTACAACAACAATAGTGTGTGCCTCACGGCTGCGCCAAAAAGGTTCATTTCAGCATTAATGCCAGACAGATGCTGTCTGACGCTGGTTTTCGAATGAACCTTTAGGGAAAACAATAATGAATGACAATAATAAACTTTTTCCTTTACTTGATGTGTTTTGAGACCTTGCTTCTTGCCAAATTTCGTGATTATAGAGCAACGGGAAGTATCCTATAGGTTTTTATTTATTTACGAGTATCAATATTTATGTCGCATAAATGGCTGCATTTTTTTATTGCGTTGACTAAGAAACTTGATAATTTCAACTCAACTTGACGCTACTACTCCACGCGTTCTTGATAAAAAGGGTCTTGATAGATAGACAGACTGACGGACGGACGGACGGACAACATAGTGATCTTATAAGGATTTCGTTTTCCTTGTGAGGTACGGATTGTACGGAATCCTAAAAATTAAATAATTTCAGAAATAATGAGAGGCATAATTATTTTCCGGATGCTGAAAAGTTGTCAGAATTTACAAAATGTGAGCAAACTGACCACTTTCCTTAATGTAGTATGTTATTATAATAATGTCCCGACCAATTACTTCAGTTTAGGATATTTAGGTAGGTATATAAAAGGAAATCAATTTGGTGTCCAGAGCACATACAGTTGAAGCTTCGAAGGATTAGGAGTGCGAAACTGAAAAGTACAACATGTTTAAGTCTACTTGTCTTATTTTTTGTGCCGTGGCCGTCCTTCTAAGCAGCGTTTCCGTAAGTATATGATTCGGCGAGGCCGCAGGTGGCTAAAACCGCAAGTTCCAAAATAGAGAAGGCTTCGGCTTTTGTCGTCAGGTAGGCCTTCGTCAGGTCGGTCCTTCGTGCGGCGAGTGACTAAAATCAACCGTGAAAATGCTGTCACAGGCGATCGCTCGCCGCATGCAGGGCGACATTTTGATGCAAAATTAACTATATAACATTATTTTTAGTATATGCGAAACCCGAAACACGTGTCTAGTATTTTTATGTAAAGAATCTATGTAAAAAAATTCAAAACTGTATCATGAGAAATCACAAAGTTAAAAGCTTGTTAAGTTTGTGCGTACAAAAACATGCTCGACCGCACCGCTCGCGCCGCGCCGTCGTCGCGTCGTCGCGCCGCCCGTCTTGCGTTCGGCGCGGAGATAGTAATATAATACATAGAGAATAATAATAATAAAGGTTTATTCACAAAAAATACACAAAAGATTGGATAACCTACTTAGTGTCGCTCGGTGTTCAACTTTTATCCTTTTTTAAATATTTTTGGGACAAAATATAACATGGGGTAAAAATGATTGGAATCGATTCAGTTACTTATTCTGAACAAACTATATTCAGGTTTCGCATATACCTACTAAAAATAACGTTTTAAAGTCCTGCGATTTTTATCGGCCTGTGTAAATGGGGGTGGCGATTCGGTTTGCGAGGCGATTTGGTAAGCGACCAGTCACACGGCGAAAATCGACCTAGTGTAAATCCCCCGAGTGTTTAGCACGTAACGAATAACTCTGTTTAGGGATCACTCCGACGTTAATCTTACGGAACGGATTCCGTATGTGAAAAAATTGTATTTATTATTATTTATTTGTTTGAAAAAATATGGGTTGATATTTTTTTTTATTTGTTTCAAAAGGCTGATGGAATCGCTTATTGTCGGCAAAGTTTCAAGCCCTTGGAAGAAGCCTGTTTAAAAGAGCTTGGAATCTCAAATGATGATTTGACAGCAGCTGTTAAAGCACGGGATATATCGTTGATAGATTCTTGTTTTTTTGGTTGCTTGTTCAAAAAAATTGGTATTGTAAGTATATTTTCTACAATTATTTTACTGTTCAACTTTAGCAAGGGTTTCCT
Organism: Oligia latruncula; assembly: GCA_948474745.1. Lineage (NCBI taxonomy): Eukaryota > Metazoa > Arthropoda > Insecta > Lepidoptera > Noctuidae > Oligia > Oligia latruncula. The sequence continues at coordinate 12,220,934 of OX419696.1, forward strand.
TCATATTATTCTTTTTTATTATACTGACGTGATGGTATGTTTTTAGATTAAATACCTACATTGATCATCATTTTGAAAGAATTTATATGATTTAATAAAATAATTGTATTTCTTTATACAGATCAATGACAAAGGTCAATACGATTTGAACACCGGCCTGGCTGGCCTTAAAAAGGTGGCGGTGGATGATTCGACATACGCCACATTTGAAGACGCAGCAAAACGATGCGAGACTGGTATAAAAGATTTTCGTTTTTTTTTTTGCATACACTAAATAAATATCTATACATATAATAAATCTGTAGACGAGGCGTTTCTGTACATTGAAAATATAAAAAAAAAAAATAGTTGGGGTGTTAAAGGATAACCAACAGATGCCATTTCATCAATTTTTAGAATTTTTGTCTGTTTGTCGGTTTGTCTGTTTAGATGTGACAAAATTTGATTTGAACAGGTTCAACGTAAAAAGTACCAAACCAATATGGTTAATTTTTATACTCAAATATAGTGTAGAACTCGGAGTAGTGATTAGTTTTGGTTTCATCGCAATCGCTTCACTGTATCAAAAGATATAATCAATTTAAAGTATTCTGCAACAACTTTCATTACGTAAGTTGGATACACGTAATGACATCTATTGGCGCTTTATAGTACTAACGAAAACATAATTATTGTGTTTATAACATTATTATGTGAATAATCACGTCATGCAGGCTTACCTATAAGATGACTATCACAGTCACTTCTGCCTGTGTTATTTGAAAAAGTAATGATAATGATTACATAATATAATGTTAATCGCTTTCGATTGTTGGTTGATTAGTGGCGCTAAAAGAATTTCAAATAAAAAGTGAGGATAATGTAAGATAATATTATGTGATGTGGTGTTCTGAGTGATAAAGATTGCAATGATAAATGATTTTATTTTTGTAAGTAGGTTTGTACAAACACTTTTACACGTCAATCATGTTTTTTTTTTTTAAACTAGATGAAGTCGGCGTTTCCTATCTGACTACTCTGAGAAGAAAGGCCGAAACAAACACACACACGGGCAACTTTATGTAGGAGCTCTTTCGAGGGGCAAGCAACCTTTCTAACATTGTTAACAGAGAAGCATTTTCTTAGTGACATAAGGTTTTTGAGATCATATCATACTTTCATAGTTTTTTGCCTTTTTTCTCGATTTTTTTTAAATTTCTTTACCATGATAACGCTTCAACGCACACCTCCAGACGGGCTGTTGATTTATTGAGTATAGGTTCGGCAGGTGCACACCCTTTTTTTTTGTTTCCGGGATGGAAAATCTTCATGGATGTCCGCCGCCCTGGGGCGGGCGGCGAGGTCTGTCAGGCCCTTACTGACTAAAAATCACCCCAGTGTTCCGTCTCACACCTACGCCGGGGGTTGCGGGACCGTACGATCCTTTCGCAACCCCCGACAGGTGACGTCAAAGAGGGGCGCGCGTGGAACACTACGCGCCGCCAGCTCAAGTCCTGATGTGTTGGCGGTGACAGACGTCCCCGAATTCGTCGCCCCTGGACCCGTTTAGGGGGGCTGGAAAAGGGCGTTGTCCGCCCTCCGCCGACGCCCGATGCGTCTACTGCGGGCCGGGTGAGTGGATGAGATCTCCCTCTCATTTCCACAGCCTCCTGCGAGACGACCGTTTCGCAGAAAGAAACCACCGCGTCCCAGGACTCTTCGCTGCCGTCGACTCGACTACGGCCGGCAGTGATACGTCAAGGTGCACTCCCAATACAAGTAGCACTGCCATGTCGTAAAAAAGTATTGTAATTAAATTAGGTCTTATCGCCGCTATCGCGGCGTGCCCTGCGCTGGGTAGCGACAGTCGTTCTTTCCATGCCGCCATGAGATCGCGCCGGAGATCTGTCCGCTCCGCACCGATTTGCCGCGGAAGCGAATCTTCCTCCCGGCGCGCGGCGTAGTGCCTCCGCGCGCCACTCATACAGGCGCGCGAGGACTATCGCCCCCAGATCCCATGGCGGCCCCGGCCCGTTCCAGTTTGGGGGCCAAACGTCGGAAATGCACCATATCGACCCTCAAGGTATCTTATGGTTATCCACCAAGAGAGAGTTAGCAAATGTGGGCACAGGTTTACAGAATAAGTTAAGAAAGACTTCAAACTACTTTTCAGATAAACTTCAGTAGGTACGATTTAAGAGTAGGTAACACCATTGATGTATTCTTCTTTTTATCTTCTAGATATCTCGACGCTATGATAAAATCTTAATATTGGTATGTAAGATATCTACAATACCAAGTTAAGCATTTCTAAATTTATCGCAGAGCGGCAGAAGAAGACAAGACTTATAAAAACTAACTTCAAACTTCACCTACTAATCTCAGATATACCTACTTTAGATAAAATGGTGGTATGATTTTACGATTTATTCCGGTCTAACTTAGTATTCTAAAACAAATGCAAAATAAAATGGACATAATATGGCTATTTGGTCAGACAATCAGCCTCGAGCAGGCGCTTTCATTTTTATTTATCCTCAAAAATCAAAGTGACACTTCGTCGCATTGTCATTATGAACCCTGAAGACGCAGTGACTGCTGTGCAGTCGAAAGGGCTATGGTTGAGAACCCCAGGCAAGGGAAGCGTTACCAGACAAGATCGGAAGATTCGTCCTTTTACACCTTTCCTAAGCGACACATTATTGTGTTCCGACATCCACGCGAACGAAGTCGCGGGCACAGCTAGTATAATAATAAATACTAATAACTTTTGGGTATACACTGTGTTCCAAAAATATTGACAAATGAATAAATGGAATTAAAAAAAAAAAAAAAACTAATTAAACAGACTACGGTTCTAAGTTGAAGATCTGCGAGCATGTGAATGATTTTTTTGGCTATTGTTATTTCAGGGTCAATCAATCACCTTAATCTTATATTTAGAAGTAAACCAAAGACCATCAGGGCTGCAGGGGTGCAGAGCTTTTTTTTATATTTAAGAGTCGGTTACAAGCACAATTATATATTTTTCCTTTGGTCACTTTCAGGTAGAGATCAAGCTGTAAGCGACGGTGAAGCTGGATGTGAAAGGGGTGCGCTGGTGGCTGCTTGCTTCTTGAAAATGGCATAATAAAAGAAGACTAAATAGAAAGGCTTCTAAAGATGTAGGTTGGGTTATCTCTTTGGTTTAATTAAGCTTTTGTAAGTCCGGTGACCAGGCTATGATGTTAAGGCTAGAAAAGGGTTGACTACCATCCGTTCACAGTTATTTTACCTCTAATTTTGCATCCCTGTCAAAATCACAGTAACATTTACAGTCGTGGCAATAAGGTTGCAATTGGGTTGCTGCCATTGCCAAGTCTGTCAAAATAACAATGATCTTTATTTTCGTTGTAATACGGTTGCTATTCGGTTGCTGCTGTCAGAGGTAAAATAATTGTGAACGGATCATATCACGGCTAATAGAGATGTATGAAAGAAGAAGACATGGTGCGTCCACCCCAAATAAATTTGATAAGAGGGCTAGGAGAGTGATGAGATTTGTTGAAAAAGGTGTTGACTCCCAAATTCGGTGCTTTCTAATTCTGAAAAATTTAAATTTTTGAGATTTGTACGATAATATGCACCACAAGATACTCGGGCATGTTAAATTATGATTTTTCTCCGGAACTCGTTGAGCTTCATTGTCTCGTCGCTTTTCTGGTGGTCGTCACTGTTAATTCTTGCTACAATGGTACCTAATAGAGAGGCTCGCTTTTCCCAGAAAACAAAACTGGTTCATTGTGTGCATAATTTTAAATATTCACATTTTAAACTGTTTTAAAAAATATAATGATTTTGTTCTCTTGATTCACGGAAAATATTTTATGTGTATTTTTTTTTTCAGTTCCTAATCTTGAAGTGCGCAGCGATTCGTGATAAATGTCTGGACTTTGTTTTATGAAAACTTTTAAATGGATAAAACAAAATAATAATACTTAATTAAATAATTAACATTCGCATTTTTTAGTTTTATTCTCTAAAGTATTGGCATCTACTTATTACAATTTGTACAACATCGATGTATAGAAACCTAAACAGGCTTTCTGTTATGTATTAATTTGTAATTACTGGTTATGTCATCTAAAATAAAGTACAAAAATCAAATTGATCCGAGTTCTTGTGTAGCAATTGAAGTCAGGCTATATCATGCGTATTTACCTAAAAAAAATGGTAAAGACGAAGTAGTAGATCAATTTCTATGAAAACTTCTTGAAAATTGTTTCACTAGAATCGCGCCGTAGCGTCGCGTCGCGCGTGTCTGGGGGAGCCTTAAATGCAAGTCCCATATGTCGAGCTAATTATTTTGTAAATCAATCTGTCTAGACTTTTTCCAACTATGTTGGGGTTGGCTTCCAGACTAACCGGACGCAGCTGAATATCAGTTTTTTACATAGAGCGACTACCTGTCTGATCTCCACAACTCAGTTACTGGCTAACGGCTAACGGTTGGCTGGCGGGTTACTGGCTGGCCTCTTGATAAGAATAAATAAATATCTTGCAATAGGCTATTTGACAATGTAAAAAATAAGGTCATAATTATTGACACTCGTATAGATTATCGCTTTTAAAATCGATTTGCATTAATTTTACTACAAAACAATGTATTATTTATAAAAAAAATCCCGAAAAAACTTCATCTTTTTAAATCTATCGCCACGTAATCGAAAACGGTCTGGATTGACTGAACTTAAGATGACGTCATGATTTAGTAAATTTCTGTCTATCGTTGACAGCCGTGTTGCTGAACAGATGACTTTTGTCTAGTATCTCGACCGTTTCAACGTTTGTTTACGTGAATCGTGACGTCACGACGCCATAGTGTTAAAGATAGCGTTTTGGCGGCTTATTTAAACAGTACATTTTTATTTATTATTTTTTAAAAGAAATACATTATGCAATTTGAAGTACCTAATAGGTTTTTGTGGGCTCGTTAGACACCATTAAATAATCTGAGATGTTTATCAGAAACCAGTCAAATAGCCTATTGTTCACCAAAGAAGCACAAAACCGGTCGAAGTGGAGGTGCTTGGGGGAGGCCTATGTCTAGCAGTGGACGTCTTACGGGTGAAATGATGATGATGATGATTCTCACCAAAGTGTAGTTAAACAGGTTGACTGGTAGAAAATGCCTATGGCATTAAGTCCGCCTCTGTACATTTATGTGCTTGAAGTATTAAATAAATAAATATATAAACAGCTGTGTGCATATCCGACAAGCTTTCGACTGTGATGGCTTACATATTTCATCTGTCTAGACGTTTCTCAAATATGTTGGGGTCGGCTTCCAGTCTAATCAGATGCAGCTGATTACCAGTCTTCTACGATGGCATGAATATTAAAAGTGTCGAAAAACGGGATTTTATTCACACTCGTAGTTTCCCCGAGTGTTCAAAAGAAGAGAACAGTAAAAATGTATCCAGTCAACACCATAACATTAAGGTAGGATTCAAGACAAGGGTCGGTCCTAATACAAGTAAATTTTATTTAAATACAGTACAACAACTAAAATTATCTGAGCAATAGGTGGCAGTACTCTTTATTGAATGATCAACAAAAATGGTAAATTTTGCTTTAGGAAGTTCCATTCAAAAGTTAACCAACCATGTAACTTTACCGAGCAATAAATTCATAAAAACTTTTCAAAAGAGGAATATTGTTCAACGGCTTTTTTGGATGTTCAATGGTTGAACCTTGTCATATAATATGACAAGGTTCTAAATATGGTTAAGATTTCCGGAATCCGACAATATGCTGCTACAAGCCAAGTGCAAGTGCAATTTAATTATATCTCTCTATCATTTCAGTAAAAGATAAAGCCGTAAGCGATGGGGAAGCTGGATGTAAGATGGGCGCGCTGGTGGCTGCTAGCTTCATGGAACAGTTAGACACGGAACTTCATGGAACAATGTGAACAAACATGGTAAATTAAACACATACAATCACATAGTTTTTTTTAAATAATATGCTTTGCTAGACGTTTTTTTCTATGCACGTTAAGGAGAAGGTAAATTACTAATATTTAATTAATTGGGTAATTCTGAAGCCATTCTTATTTTTTGGTCCTTTACCAAACGATAGAATCAGCAAATTTAGCGATACGAAAAAAAAATCTGGACAGTGAATTTTATTGGTGTATTGTAAAAATATGATTGAAGAAAATAAACTTTTTTACGGCTATAATGTAACGCTATTACGGTTTTTTTCCTTCCATTCCCAATATTGAAATGTCTAGGTTAGTAAAGTATTGTGTAGATGAACAAATTTTATTTTACCCTGTATTTAAATGAGTCGTACGAATAATTTTCACGATAAAGTTTTTTTTTCGATGTCATGATGTGACATTATTTTCCGGGTGCTCGTTTTCAGGTTAAAATTCAATGCCCAGTTTCCAAAAATGCAGATTTGAAGAAGAAGAAGAAGAAGCCGGCAGAAGCTAGTTAGTAGGATATAATTCTTGTATTTAAATATATATATATTTATAAGAATTACCTCATACTTAGAACACTAATTCATACTGTTTTGCTTATGTTTATAAGCAAAACGGTATGAATTTAAAATTGGGTGCCGATTGTGCTATTATAATTACATCATGTTCATTATTCTATTGTTTAGAATATTTATATAATAAGGTGTGATGTTGGAAGCTATTTAGGTCAGATATAGTTTAAGTTTTGCGGGGTCAGGAGTGCGAAAGTGAAAAGAAAAACAATCATGTTCCTTAAGTTTTTTTGTCTTTTTTTGTGTGGTGTGGCAGTGACTGTAACCGGTGTTTATGTGATCATCGTTTTTAGGGTTCCGTAGTTCCTATAAGGAACCCTTATAGTTTCGTCATGTCCGTCCGTCTGTCTGTTTGTCTGTCTGTCTGTCCGAGGTTTTGCTAAGAGACCGTTAGTACTAGAAAGCTGCAATTTTGTAGGAGTGTGTATATCAATTACGCCGACAAAGTGGTAAAATAAAATTTTGGAAAAAATTTTTTTTTAGGGTAGCTCCCCTATATGTGAAGTGGGGGTGAATATTTTTTTTGTCGCCGAATAGGTCTTCTAAAATGACTTGGGGGTTGCTAAAATTATACAAAAATAATAATGTAATATCCTTACCATTACTTATAATTATTCAGAGTAAAGAATAACAGAATCGTACTATATTGTGATAACGAGCTACTACGGAACCCTACACTGTGCGTGGCCCGACACGCACTTGGCCGGTTTTTTTCATGTTTGAAGTTGTCTGGCAAAGTATCCAACTAACTGTACCTACCCTCTTGGGATCACTCTATCTGTTGTTAGTCTATCTGTTTGTGTGTCTTCTCAGGAATTATTAAGACTGCCACAGATTAACCCCCTTACTAATAAACGTACTATATCAGATGAATAGTTACACACCGATTTCTCTCTTTCAGTCGTCAGTAATTTGACATACGAAAGAAGAAGACAAAGCGTTGTGTATCTATACAGACGCTATACGAATCATCATCATCATCTGCCTAGCCTTTTCCCAACTATGTTGAGGTCGGCTTCCAGTCTAAACGGATGCAGCTGAATACCAGTATTTTAAAATACTGATATTCAGCTGCATCCGGTTAGACTGGAAGCCGACTCCAACATAGTTGGGAAAAGGCTTTGCAGATGATGTATCTATAACATAAAATCTGTGTTTATTTTTAAAGACAAGGGAAAATGGGGGACCTGCTAGCATTAAGGACCTTCATATAATGGTAATCGCATGTGCGACGGAGCACGGAGTCCTAGATACTGAATTACAAACAGCTATAGAATTAGACGACGTGACGTTGGTTAATTCCTGTTTTTGGGCATGTTGCTTCAGAAAAGCTGGATTTGTAAGTATTTCTTTAACTATGTAGACATTTCAGTTTTAGCTGACCTCACATTGTATAGGTTTTTCGTACAATCAGAAGTCAGCTTATACTGGTTATGTATAGCTTGATTTGTAGCCGTGCGTACGTATATACTTCTGCAGTTTTATCAAGATTCACCTGAGAGCATAACCTTTCATGCTCTATATATGGTAGCCAATTTTGAGCCTTTCTTATTTTCTGTACAGGTATTTATATAAATTCTACAACTGTCGAATTAATACACTAGAATAATATTCTTACAGATCGTTGATCAGTTTTAAGAAACTCGTGCACCTATTTGGGTACCTACATTTAAATAATTGTATATATACTTTCTTAATTACAGCTTGATGGCAATGGGCAATACGTTCTTGAGCCCGGCCTGACATACAGTAGAAAGATTGTGAAGAAAGATGACGTATACACCAATCTAGAAAATGTAGCTAAACAGTGCGAGTCAGGTACCCACAGATTTTATGCCTCTCAAATATTTCAAATGTGCATGATAAAGATGGAAGAAGGCGTCTGAAATTCATTCTGCTGTTTGCATATACAGCAAATTTTGTGACATCACAACCACACATCATTACTCTTGTAGTCTTAAGGCGAGGACTCAATTAAGAAAAACAGTCAACCAATAACTAGGGCTAATACAAGATTCATTGACATCAATCAAGTTATGCTGCGAGATATATGTTGCGCAAGTACATAGTAGCACTTATCATCGCATCAATATGATGTGTGCGAGCGAGATAGACATAAGACTCAGCGGGTGGGTACATATCGTGAGGAGAGAGAAAGCACATATCACGATATCTCTGCTATGTTTTATACATACCGTTGCCATGATAACATATGCGGAGCATAGTAGATTGGAGGTTCATTACTCACCCTTGGTATTTTGAACTTGATCAGGCTTCCAAAAATCGGGTACTAATATTCTGTGTATATCAGATACGTATGCAATTTAAATATTTCTTCTCTTAATTTCAGTTAAAGATAAATACTTAAGCGACGGAGAAGCTGGGTGCGGAATGGGCGCGCCGATAGCCGCTTGCTTTTTGGAACAGATGTATCAAATACAGTTATGTAAATTTTAAAAACATGGGTACATAATTACAGGTTGGTCTTCGGCAGCATAAAGTTAGACTGGAAGCCGACACCAACATAGTTGTGAAAAGGCTAGGCAGATGATTATGATGTAGGTTGAGTCATCTCTTTGATTTAAGCTTTAAAAGTACCTACAAGGTTTGCAAAAGCACCTTTATAACTAGTTTACTTATTGGAGCATATACGTATTATGACTTAAGATAGTCTCATTGTGACAGCACCCTTACTGTACGGCAAATACTTTTTAATAAAAAAATTATATTATTACAGGTTCTTCGCCAAAACTTACAACTATTATGGAAAGTCAAAGTTAAGGTCAAATCATTTATTTCAAATAGGCACATTAAAGGCACTTTTCAACGTCAAAAGATTATGATACCTATAAGAAGAGATGATAATACATCACCACTACTCCGTACGCCACCGCTACCTAAATCCTCGAGGAAAATAATGTTATAAAATAATTATCTGGAAATAGTTTTAATGTTATTTTTTTGAAAATATTTATTTAAAAATATAATAATTATTTCTTTTAAACTTTTTACGTTTTATTGTATAGAATAATAATCAGCATCTCATTATCGGTCGTTAACCTCACACAACAGATTGAGAATGTAATTATGTAAAAAAAATCATTAGACGCAGTGTTTGTGGACTTATTGGCAGCATACGACACAGTTATTATTGTGCAGTTGCTTTAGAACCTTATCAACCTGACGGATGATTAAAGGTTTACCCGAGTTCTTCGAGAACTGCTCAGTAACCGACGATTCCAAGTGATTATTCTTAACGGTGAAAAGTAGGTGGCATGATCTGCCTTGGGGTAATATACTGGGTCCACTACTGTTCAAAACATATAACAGTAATCAACCGGCAAACTCAAATCAAAGAGGTTTGAAGATTTTATAATGGAGACTTTTAAGTGTCACTTTTCCGAGGTATTAACGTTCAAAGTTGATCACGTGACTCAATCATCAACTTTGAACGTTAATATCTTGGAAAAGTGACATTTTACGGGGTTTGGTATTATACAGTGTGAGTCTTCATAATGTGCACATATCGAAATGAGGGAAACTAAGCTTAATTTTATCGACGGAAAAAATATTAAAAAAATAAAAATTGTGTAAACAATCGCCCCTCAATTGAGAATTATGGTATTTTTTTTTTAACAAAAATCTGATATTTTTTCATCAATTTTTACAATAATTGTAAAATTACTCAATAAAAGCCCCGATTACCTACCCTTTTTGATTACTTTAAATTATTCTCAATCGTATCAGATTTCTAAACGTAAAAATTCCATGTTTATAACTCAATCACAAAATTTCCTATCAACTGTTAAAGAATCAATCAATCTTAAAAAACAAGTAATTAAAAAAACTAAAAAACCCGACTGCGGTAAAAAAAATTAGTTTAAAAAAAACTGAAAAGCTAAAAACAAGGCCATTTTAAATTAAATAAAAGTTGGAAGCAGGCGGGACCCATACCATTTTTTTATTATATTTTCAAACTCAAATGGGTCCCGCCTGCTTCCAACTTTTATTTAATTTAAAATGGCCTTGTTTTTAGCTTTTCAGTTTTTTTTAAACTAATTTTTTTTACCGCAGTCGGGTTTTTTAGTTTTTTTAATTACTTGTTTTTTATTTCCAGCTTTTTAGTTTACAAATTTGAAAGATTTCGCAGACGATTTACTTATGTATTAATTAATAGCTGACCCGTAAAGTCACTCAACAGGGAACAAGAAATAATTATTTTATTTAACGTGTTTTTTACGATTTGTCACTTCGAATTACTTTTAACCATATAAGTTGTATATATTTTTGTAATCACCTTTTAAAACCCTTAATTTTGATATTTCACTCGATGGTATTAGAAGAAAAAAAAATTTCGAACTCCACAATATGGCACCCTAAATCCGCCATTTTACTTTGTTTTTGATTTTAATGTAGCCAGTGACACTCGCGCTACCAAGACAAATCTAAAGACGTATAATTTATTCAAATCCGTTCATTCGTTTAGAAGTTACGAGGGAACAAAGAATCGGACATACATACATACATACATACATACATACATACATGGCCTTGCAATCACCATACTTTAGCAGGTAAAGATCCTTTTAAATATTTTTTTATTTTTTTAATATTTTTTCCGTCGATAAAATTAAGCTATGTTTCCCTCATTTCGTTATGTGCACATTATGAAGACTCACACTGTATACGTTTCATGCGTGGCAGCCATCTTCAAAATGGCGCGACAGTAGGTATGCCACGGATCTTCAAAGCCCTTTGCAACAATGCTTTCTGTACGCAGAGAAACTGGCACTAACTTGCCAAGCAGCTACTGGAACTGAACCGGAACTGAAATTTGGAGGGTGTGTTCTTTGTGAAGAGTATCTAGGTATCCACTAAGAAAGGGTTACCGGGTACCGGTTCCAAGCCCTAAGACAAACGCGGGGCCGGAGATGGTAAGCAGGTGGATGAGCAACATTCTACCCAGTTATCTTACGGTCTTGGTCGGGGAGTATATAGTTTCCTTAACGTAGCATAGAAGGACATGGACATTTAACATGCATTATAAGCCTCCAGAATACAACGACTAAGTGCTTGGCCAGACTGGCAGCGCGGGGCGAGGAGCGGTGCGGGTGCGAGAACGCCCGCGATCTGCCTGTTTGCAGTCGAACGCGGCTTAGTTCTAGTGTTGTCAAAATATAAATTATGGATGAAGAAGACTTATTTTTACTAGATGCCCGGTGCGCTCCCCGCGCTCCCCGCACTCACTGCAGCTACTTGTATGAACCAAGCACTAACAGTAGCAATGGTTTTCATTTCGATAGTTCAACAACTTTCATTGCGTTATTTATGTTGTTGAGCAGACGATTTTAAACATACTATGAAGCAATGGATTAACAATATCCTTCAAAATGGTTTAGATTGTAATTGATAGTGTGTTACGCAATAAGGGTGCTATTCCTGAAGCGAATCGTAAAAGTACCTAAGTACATGAAATTGTTTCGAGTCAATTTGCTGCATCCAGTTAGGCCGATCTGGCTGGATGCAGGAAATGCAGCAAGCCAGCGTCTGTTCAGATTGATCTCGCCATGTTTATTCCTTTGTGAGTTAGTACCTACTTGAGTGGCTTTACCAGGTGTCCGGCCAGCACAGCAGTGTTACAATTTTTATATCAGGCACATTGTCGATAGTGCATGGTAACGATGGCTATGCAATTTTGCTTTAGGTACAGTCAACTTGCTTTATCTAAATTGTATCTTTTGTATAATCTTTGCATCCCCATTACAAGGTGGTACCTACTATTTAAGGTATATTAGGTACGGTAATTCCCTGCTATAATGATTCGCATACAAAAAAAAACTGACAATTGAAGCCAATTCAGTTTAACGGAAGTAGTTCCAATTATTTTCCGAATGTCCATGTTCATAATGATATACAATTTCGTGTGAGAATTTTAGCGAATTTGCCAATAAAATTGAGAAAACCTTTTATATTTTTGTTAAAAAAAAATTTAATCCGAAGCCATTTTTAGGGTTTGGTACGGCAAAATGGTAAAAAGGAACCCTTATGGTGCGACCCAGTCGGTCTGTCCGTCTGTCACAGCTGGTTATCTCAAGAATTACTAATGCTATCAACTTGAAATTTGGAATAGTTTTAGATGACGTTTATAAATGACCTAAATTATATCAGTAAGGCGTATCGCACACTACAACGCGCCCCGTCGCGTTTGATTTTTTTGCGTATAATATCGCGTGTGATTTTTTACATACAAACGTGCGTTTGGCTCTGTTTCCCGCGGTTCTGTCGCGTCGCGTGTTGTAGTGTGTGATCCGCCTAACTATCCAAAAAGTCTTTGAAATTGGCAATATAATGGCAAATTTTTGGAACAGCGGCTAATAAAAAGATCAAACGGAAGAGGCGTTTTTTGATGCGTTTTTATAGCAATCAATAGCAAAAAGTGTTCCGTACACGGATATCGAGTTCCGTACCTAATATAATAGGTATAATTAGTATAGGTATAATGATAATTATCTCGTGTACAATTACTTCTGTTTACGATTTTTATATAAAAATGCGTCCAGTTGTTATTCGGGGCACTACCAGTTGAAGCTTTGAACGATCACGAGTGTATATCTGAAAAATATACAACATGTCTAAGTTTACTTGTCTTGTTTTGTGTGCTGCGGTTGTAAGCTTTAGCAGTGTTTATGTAAGTATCCTTTATAATCATTTTTGTGGTACGCTAGCAAAGTAGGTACTGAAGACCCCTTTGAGATTTCGGTATACAGGCTGGCATTCCAAATCGACGCACAAACTGTACCATGAGCTCAGCACATGGTTCATGATGATTGATTACATTTTTCGTAGGTTATCAAAAAAAAAAATATCTGCTGTTTCACCGAAAACTGCAATACCTCGAGGTCAAAATGTAAAAATGTAATTTTTTTTTTAATCACTGACAAATTTCAACTCAAACATTTTCATTTAGAATCATGTACAGACGCCAGCACATCAAGCTACTACAATCTGTCAAATTTCGTTAATAGATTTTCAACTTTATTGCTAAAACATAAGGCTCAAAATTGATTGGGAAAATTTGACAGTTTCCGGTAGCTTGATGTGCTGGCATCTGTAGGTACTAAATCCATGGTAACAGGTTTTTCGTCGATGTCCCTGCCATCATGTGTAGGTATCAACATACTGTGCTAATGGAATCTTGCAATTCTGTGCTGGAAGTTCGATAGTATGGGCAATTATGGGCTTAGGTCGTGCTCATTCCCCGAAGATCAATCTATCTATTCTATTCAAACTTATGTTTCAAATTAATATCACAAGTTAAACAAATATCAACTATATTTCAATGGAAATTAAGTTAATTTCAGAGTGACTAGCACTATTGAAAAAGTTATAAAAATGTTTGAAGTTGTAGCGTAAACTAAACTTTATTGTGTGGGATTTAAAGTTATTTTTCCATAAACTCATAATATTTGTTTACATTTTTGTCAAATGAATCGCGAATGCAGATTAGCTATTATTTCTACAATCCGTCATAATCATTTCAACGGAACTGCCATACCAATATTATAAATGCTAATGAAACTGTGTTTTTATTTTTACGCCTTAACGGCTGAACGAATTTCGATGCAATGGCACACAGGTAGACCATGACCTGGGTAAGGATATAGGACACTTCTTATCCCGGTAGTAAGTATGTTCCCGGGGGATAATTTCCCAACACAACGCTGGCGAAGCCAAAGCTATTATTTAATTTTCTGTCTTTATTTCGTGTTGCAGGCAGATGAAGAAGAAAAAGCTGCTTTCCGTGAGGCTGTTAAACCATTCGTAATGGAGTGTGCAAAGGAACATGGCATCAGTGAGGCTGATATCAAGGAAGCCAAGGAAACACACAATCCAGACATCTTAAAACCTTGTTTCGTGGGCTGCATCTTAAAGAAGTTTGAACTCGTGAGTAGATTCTCACAACTATAAAAATGTGACAGTCTTCTATCACACATTGTTTATGTGTGGATATGAATGAAGTTTGTCTCAAAGACAGGTCTTGCTCGGGTGGAACACGTAGAGTATTACTATTTCTTTTTTGTTCCTCAAGTATGCAACTGCAGCGGAATATTTCGTCGGTTATCAAAGAAAAAATCTGCTGCTTCACAGAAAAGTGCAAACCATCGCGGACAAAATGGAACAGCAATTTTTTTAAGTACCTCAGATGTTCAGAATCTGAGGTACTTAAAAAAATTGCTCCCGGTCACCGTAGGCGCGGGCCTGCGGGCGGAGAGTAATGGGTAGCTCACCGTCCGATCAGGACCAGGCCCGTCCTCAAAGAGATGTCAGCATCGAGGAGGGGCCCCATAGGGCCGAAGCCTGCCGGGTCAGCGGGATTGTCCGAAAGGGTTACCGCTGGCCCGGAACATAAAGGGCTAAGGAAGGAACACGGGTGGGTTTTAGTCAGTAAGAGTCTGACACTCCCTTCCGCACCACCCAGAGTGGGAGGGGTCATTTGATGATTTCCCATCCGCAAAAAAAAAAAGAAAAAAAAAGACGTTCAGAATCGTTGTAGCTCAACTGTGACTAATGAATGAGACAAATTAAGTTTCTATTGTTATAAATCAAATATTGATTTTCTCACAGTTGAGAGGACTGAATCTGTGGTAACCCGTAACAGGTTGTGCGTCGATGTCCCTTTTAAAGAATATTGTACAGACGCCAGCACGTCAAGCTACTAAAATCTGTCAAATTTCGTTAATAGATTTTCAACTTTATCGCTAAAACATAAGGATCAAAGTTGATTGGGAAAATTTTAAAGTTTCGGGTAGCTTGCTGTGCTGGCGCGTTTGTTCTTGTACTACTAGATCACATGGTAGCGTTTGTTTGACTAGTTGTACAAGTACGATGTCTATCCTATTCTCATTATCCTTCATGATCTTTGGCAAACCTTTTAAATAGTTTTTTTTTTCTATAGATAAACGACAAAGGCGATTATGACTCGGAAACCAGTATTGCTAAAATGAAGAAGTTGATTAAGAATGACGATTACTTTGCAAAGATATCAGCCATTGCGAAAAAATGCGAATCAGGTGAGAACAATTTCATTCATACTTTTGTCTAGCTACCAAGAACTAGGACTATTCTTTTAATTTAATCAGAAAGCATGGCTGCAGTATGGAAAAAGACAAATTTAAGGCCACAGCACACTTGTTACACCCGACGCCATGCATCGCATGGTCTAATGACAAAACGTGGCTCCAGATGAAAACTGATGTGTAGAAAGTTCATTGACGTCACGCAGGACGGCGTTTTATAAGTCTTTTTAATCAATCAGTCAAGCCTATTGAAGTCCATCGACAAAATAAGTGCTAAACTAAATGGTGTGGTGTTACACTAATGGTTATCCTTTTTGTTTGTAATTTACTTTTGTTTAACTACCGCTATTTTTCATACCTACTTTTTTCTTTCTAAATTTCAGTTAATGCCCAAGCTGTGAGCGACGGAGATGCTGGTTGTGAGAGGGCTGTGCTGTTGGTGAAATGTTTTAAGGAAAGCCGATCTGAGGTATCATCTCTAACGCGTTAAAAAAATTATTGCAAGATTATGCCAACTTTTTGGTCCACTAGAGGGTTTATTTTCTGGCACCTACCATAGTACAGTCACGAGCACTAATATGTCAACACTTGGCAACTTTCAATTGCGGTTTTTTCACGAAATAACGAATGCAACGTTGAAATACGACACTTTACATATACCTATGGGTTCGAAAATACTATGTTCGTAATAATGTAAAATTTCATTCAAAAATAAAGGAGAAAATCGCCTTTGAATAAAGCCAAGTGTATACATACTTATGCTCGTGACTGTACACATGATGGATGGCACATCAAGTTGTGCATTTCTAGTTTCTCACCGCCGATGAGTACTCGCTTGTCGCAGTGATAAGAGCTATCAAAGAAAGAACTCGCTCAGCGACGCTCGCTTGGCAGGCAGAACACTCGCTGAGAGTCCCAAGCTTCGTACAGTCAACAAAAGAGATAAGTATGCAGGATCGTCAGATATAGTTGAAGTTTAGTAAGAAACCGATGGATGTTCTCGAATAAAATTTAATTTTGTTAATAGAAAACAAACAGCTCATTTATCGAATTAAATTTCAGTCGACATCATCCATCGGTTTCTTACTAAACTTCAACTATATCCGACGATCCTGCATACTTATCTCTTTTGTTGACTGTACATACCTACGTATACCAGCGAGTAATTTATTCTCCCCGTCGCGCACTCGCTTCTCGTGGCTCGCCAATTCGTTTTTCGTTGCTAGCTCTTCTCGCTTCTAGTTCGACATCGCATGGTATAGGCCTTCCGTGCAGTAGGCAGCACGTCAGAATACCATTATAAAACTGGCTTCGTTTTCTACTGAAACTCCATACCTACCTTCTACGCTAGACCAGCTCAAGACCAAAGTGTTACCGCTGACGACCGGTTGACTGTACATTGAGAGTTCAGTTTTTATTAGAAACTCGAGCTGACCCGACAGATGTTGTCCTGTCCAATTTCATTAATTCATACAAAAATCCCGTAGAAAAAAGAGCGTTCAGTTTTTTTCAAATTTATTTTCTTTCAAAAACGGTGAAGGAAAACATCGTGTGGAAACCGGCATGTCCTAGAACCAAAATTTCGAAGACATGAGACATCACACGTACAATGGTCCACTGAAGGACTAAGTGCGGAAACCAAACCCATAACATAGAACATAGACATGTGACATCTACCAACCCGAACTGGGCCCGCGTGTTGGATTATGGTCCACTTTCTCTCACAGAGAGGAGACCTGTGTCCCAGCAGTGGGAACATTACCTATAGGCTAATTATGATGATGTTGTTCGTTACGGTTCAAAAGTATTATGACCAATTTTTGTTTTTTCTTCAATCACTTCGCACAGTGCTAAAGTAAAAAATCAATGAGACGATCTGATGCAGTAGCACATCAAGCTGCCCGAAATTTTAAAATTTTCCCAATCAACTTTGAACCTTATGTTTTAGTGATATTGTTGAAAATCTATTAAAGAAATTTGACAGATTGTAGTAACTTGATGTGCTGGCGTCTGTACCTACTTGAGCACACCTCTGAAACAAAACAGGCGTGATGTTATGTCATGTTATTTTTACTAGTATCTGAGAACACAGCTCTGTTCTGCTTACACCTTCAATCTGGGTGATGGAAGCCACATTTATACTTAATTTACTTGTTGTTTTTTTCTTTTCAGCTCTCTATGTAAATCAATTCAAAATACAGATTCGTGTAATGGCAGAAGATTGCAGAATTTCTTTGTTTCAATTTTAATAATATATTGTTGTGCATTATGACTTCTTTTGTTTTTACTCTTATCTACAAGCAGGCAACTCAGCACAGGAGTATTTGCATCATTATCTATTAAAAGAAAGAAAATTCATTTATTGACCCTTATTGATACTTGTTTTATTTTAATTAGTCTATAGCCTAATACTGTCCCACCAAAATGAAATGAAATGTTAATTTCCATGTTAACAAATGGATATTCGAATGTAATATAGTTTGATAAATGGAGTGTTTGATTTCTATTAATTAAATTTCATTTGAAAACATCCACCAGTTTCTTACTAAACTTTAACTATATCCGACGAACCTGGTTACTTATCTCCTTTGGTGACCATACATAATAAAGAGTATTCTATCCATCCATCTATTATAATATTATTAATAATTATTAAGAAAAATTTGACTAAATTATTAGAAAGACACTAACTTCCATCCTAAATGTGGCTCTGGACGACCGTGCGTGGCAGCAAGTCACACTACCCATTCGCTTGGGCGGTCTCGGCGTCCGCAAAATTTCAAGTTTATGTTTACCCGCTTCTTCTCCTCGGTCCACAGCATCGACAAATTAACCAAAAACATTTTTCCTTCCTCACTGGTCGATTTTGAAGTAGCTGTAGTTGCCCATAAGGTTACAGTATTTGCGCCACTTGAGCGTCTCAGCAGCCGCAGCAGCGACGCCAGCACAGCCCGCCGTGCTAGGAACATGAGATGGCGCAAGGGTATCGACAAACGTTGCGTTCAACGTGGCAATGCTGCTAGTCTTCTGGGCACGTTTCCAGATGACAGCGATGCGGACGAGTACTTCGACGCCTAAGTGTCCTTTGTTTTTGTATTTATTTGTATAGTAAGTTAGTTAGTCATTGAACTCGATAGGTACTATATAATACGAGTATATATACATAACCGCATACAAAGTTATTCTTGAGCCTTGAACCTGAAATAATTGAAATACTCATTATCATGCTTATTAAATCGAATCAGACCAACAACAATGTAGTTAAGTACAAACTAATAACGAGCTACTAGATCGTTATTTATCCACATGAAATTGCACGTCCGAATGGTGAAAAAAAAACATTTTGTTATAAATAGCAACATTGATGTGAGTCTTCTTGATTAGGTATTAACTTGTAAAAAAACACTACCTACCTATACACTCAATTTTAGAAATCCCCTACTAAACCACGAGTTAAAATAGACTATTCATTGTGACATAAGCCATAGTAAAGAGATTAGCAACTCACTGTCGCTACCAACCTTTTTTTGTCATGTTGAAATTCTCAAAAATACCCATCGTCTGGTATGGTTATGTCAGGCTCCTACCGATTAAAACCCCACTGTGCCTTCTACTACCATGAATCGGGGGCCCGGGATATACTTGCACATTTGCCGACTGTAGCAGCTAGCCATGCCTAGTGGGCCGAATCACGAAAGGCGGCCGATGCCACGACCACACGTCCTCCCATAAAAGCGCGCATGGAGTTGTTGGAGCGACGACACAAGCTACCAACCTGCTGACTAGTATATCCTATCATCACTTGTAGAGGCTCTTTTATATACCATCTAACTAATAGCACGATAGCAAGGTGAAATAATCCATGTAAGGATCGTTGAAACAACTTGGCTAACTGATTATCTATAATTTCCACTATTTGAAAGATTCTCAATATATAAGATTTATATAGGTAGGTACTGGAGCACAGGTCCTCTATGTACCAATCGAATATTTCAGCACATAACAGACTACCCCTAGATACAATAAAGTAGGTTCCATAGACCTTAGGATGAACAAAAATTATGCAGGAAAACAATAAAAGTTTGAAAAGGAACCACTAGGTACTTATGGAATCTATTCCGTTTACACTAAGTAGGGATGATAATGCTCGTCACAACGAAGCAGCATTCAACAATCATGATAGAAAACCAAAGAATTTTAACAACATGATCGTGTATACTTATAGGTCGAATTTAGTGAAATCTCGTTAAGCACAATGCCAAAAGGAACTGTCCAATGATACCTACATGAATACATATATTAGTTACAATGGAAGCTACTAATGGGGTGTTAATAAGACTAGAATAATAATCTTATTACAAAGCACTCCGCTTTATATACGTTTTCTTAGACAATTCTGATAGAAAATGTCTGTATGATCTCACGGTCTAATCTCGACTGCCGACTCTTTTGGGTTTTAAACAACGCTTCAGATTTTGCATAAAAACTATGAGCAATTTTCGTCAATTTTGGAGGACGGGCGAGAGCTAATTTGATGTAAAGTGACAAGTGCAATTTAGGCTATAAAACGTAGGTAGTTATGATGTTGCAATCGACAGTACTGAGAACAATTGCATTGACATTACTGGCAATGAGAAGTGAATAATGATTTTACATAACTTTGAAATAGCATCTTTGACAAAATAGAGACAAAAAAAGAAAGTCCCTAAATATGATTGAATTGAATGCCTACAACATAAAAAGCTCGCGGTGCAAAACAAAACGTACGCTCATCACACAACATCTTCCAGGCGTACCTGATAAGTTGTAACTTTTCCTACATAATTTTTGGCAATTAACGGCCCCGATTTATGAGTTGTAGGTCGTAGGTTCGAACCCAGTCAGGCGCTTTACTTTGTATAAATTATTTCTACACCACTAGTCTCAAAACCGTAAAGGAAAAATTCTAAGACATGTGACATCTACCAACCCGTACTGGGCCCGCGTGGTTGAGTACGGCCCCCTTTCTTTTGGCACTGAGAGGAGGCGTGTGTTCCAGCAGTGGGAACATTATAGGCTGATTATGTAATCGATTCATGTCTTAACAAAATAATTCCCTTATGATAGGAGTTCTTAATTTGAAAAGGCACGAAGTAAATAATTGCTTTGTTGCTCTAATAACGAGGCAAGCGCGACTGCAGAGCGTTGGCTAGGATTCGATTCCCAGGACGCGCATAGTGTTATTGGGATTTCCATTAAGAATTTCTCAGGCCCGGTTCCCTAAAACATATCTGGCAAATGGGGAATTCAGTCGTTATTTTATGTTGTCTGATTTATTATAATGACGTTAAATTGATAAAATTACGTATATATTTTAAGTATCTTGAATTCATTTAGTTTGCATAGGATAACTCAACTATATCTAGTGTCCCACATTTCACCAGTTATGCTAATAAACTAGAGATAGTCTTTATAAGATATCTGGACATAGCATAGAAAACAGAATGGCTAATACATAAGACAAATTCTAAACAAACGGATGGGTTGTGTGAAAGATATTACCTGGCTAGAAAGGTAGTGAATGCTAAGATGACGCCTAAAAGTACTTAGATTTAAATATAAAAGAAGAAGACATGCTGCACCGACCCTAAATGAAGAATAAGGACTCAATATAGACTACCTTTTTTTTTTTCATCAAATGACCCCTCCCGCTCTGGGTGGAGCGGAAGGGAGTGTCAGACTCTTACTGACGAAAACCCACCCGTGTTCCTTCCTTAGCCCTTTATGTTCTGGGACAGCGGTAACCCTTTCGGACAATCCCGCTGACCCGGCAGGCTTCGGCTCTAAAGGGCCCCCCCTTCCTCGATGCCTTAGATATCCGCTCGATGCTGACATCTCTTTGAGGCGCGCGTGGAACACGTACGCGCCGTCCGGCACGGGCCTGGTCCAGATCGGACGGTGAGCTACCCATTACTCTCCGCCCGCAGGCCCGCGCCTACGGAGGCCGGGAGTCGTCACGCGGCTTCCGACGCCCGGAGCGTCTCCCGCGGCGGCTGGGACGGGAGGCTCTCTCTCTGAGCCGTCCCGCCACCTCCTTTGCTAGCATGACTGCTTCGCAGAAGGAGGTGACTGCCTCCCACTCCCTCTTGCCCCGGACCATGGCTTGCACCAGGGCCGGACGCGAGAGGTCGCCGCCGCTGCCGATCGCCTCTACGAGGACACGGCGGTGCTCTGCCCAAGCGGGGCATACCTCCACCGTGTCCTCTGGGCGATCTTGGCAATGGTGACACCCGGGCGTTTCCTCCCACCTGATGATGTGCAGGAACCTCCCGAAACTTCCGTGTCCGGTGAGGAACTGCGTCAGGTGGTAGGTGAGGGCGCCGTGGCGCCTTTCTAGCCACTCCTCAAAGAGGGGTCTTATGGCCGCTATCGCGGCGTGCCCTAATATAGACTGCCTTGGATGATGATTTACATGTTGGTCATAATATGACATCACAAAAAAAATATTTTTCGATACATATTTGGTCACCTAGCACTGTACCTTTCTTCTAAAAATCCGATCTTGAAAAGGCTGAAGACTACAGAATAGAATAAAATACTCTTTATTATGCACACCATATAAATTACAGACATAAGAATAGAAACTGTACATAGGGTGACACAATGGTCGGTGTTATCGCTAAAAGCGATCTTTACTAGACTATTTACTTAGTAAGCATTAAAATGACGATCGTAATCCTGAATTAATTAATGTGACCTTCACTTTTTGTAAGATGTCTCAGTGCGAATTCGATGCATCAAGCAATTGTTGAAACAATGGGAAATTCCTCTACTTAAGGAAGTAGGTAGATAATGTCCGAAAAGTCAGCCAGCTTTTTTGTTGTATTTCGTAACATTGAGTGAGCCTTGGTGAGATATTATGATAATTGCCTCACATCACGGTGACTTTAACGACAGAATTTTTATATAAAAAGACAACTGGCTTAGACTAAGGCATAACATTTTGGGCATTCAAAGGATCAGTAGTGCAAAGCCAAAGAAACTTGCAAATATGTCGAAGTTCACCTGCATCGTCTTGTGTGTTCTGGCTGCGAGCCTGACCAAAGTTTCTGTAAGTAGCACCTGCATTTCTTTTATCAAGTATCATGGCCTTCTTTGAAAACCACTTCAAAGTAAGTTTATTGGGATACGATACTTCGGTGTCTTCAAAATCAGGACTTAGAAGTCCTCTTTTAGGATTCTAGTTTTATAAGTTTCTCAGAAAGTGGCGTTTTTCTCAATTCATTATTTGGTAGTATTGCTGTTTCAATTCTACTGGGTCGGGCAGGCTATTCAGGTCTAGCCACAAAAGACTACAGCACTGACAAGTACACCTTACATCATCACATTTCCAGTTCATGTTTTCACATTCCGTTATTATTTCAGCATGCTATCACCGAAGAAGAGAAGGCTGCATTCCGTGAGGTGATGGCGCCCCTAATAGCCGAGTGTTCAGAAGAACATGGGGTAAGCGAGGCAGACATCAAGGCAGCGAAGGAGGCTGGCAGTGCTGACGGTATCAAACCCTGCTTCTTGGGATGTGTCATGAAAAAAACTGAAACGGTATGTATATATTGTGCATTATATATTATGTTGCCTTGGTAGACAGCGTATGAGTTTGTTAAAAACTGTTCTAATGTTATCACTGCTGAGAGCGTAAGTAATTTTCTGGAAGATAATATAAATATAGGTTACTAGCGACCTACCCTGCTCCGTACGGGCTAATGGCACATATCAAAATATCGAGATTTATGTTAAATAATGTTTTGTTCACAAATAATCCTTCCGGATTTTTTTTTTCTGAATGATGGTGAAAACTGCATCAAAATCAATTGTGTAGTTTAGAAAATTTTAGCTGTCAAACATACAGACGTGATATTATATTGTGACTTCATTTTATACTAAGTATTAAGACAGATATCGTCAAAGTTGCGGGAAACCACTGGAAAAGAGAAGCACGGCCAAGGAAAGGTGTCATTACCCAAAAAAACACGACTGTTCTCACAGATAAGGTAAACCGTATGAATAACTTCTTTTTTAATTAACAGTTGGATGCCAAAGGCCTGTTTGATGCAGAAACGTCACTTAGTAAGCTCAGGAAGTTCGTAAAGAGCGATGAGGAGTTCGCCAAATTCGAAGAAATTGGAAAAGCCTGCATGTCTGGTTTGTATTTTGTTCATCATTTTCATTTTGAGACGACCAATATCAACAGAATGATACTTTTAAGGATGGATGTTCCTATCCAGATAGGCAGTAGCTCCATGTAAAATACTGATACAGATGATGAGTAGCCGAGAGTCTGTATGCAAATCCAGCCATATTGATGGCAATATTGATGGGAACAGGCTTACCCGGGACTTTAAAAAAACAACTGACGAAATGGGGATGTACTATAATACCGACACCGTTCATTGTCTTTCCCTCATGAGGAGTACAGGCATGATATTGTGATGGTTCGTTTGTTTAGTCACAAATGCATACATTGTGTGCTTGTTTTACGCATCACTCTCACTCCTTGTTAAAATTATGTTATTAAAAAGGACAAGTGAAAATGCCCTTATACGTTTTGTTTTTAGGGTTCCGTACCAAAATGGTAAAACGGAACCTTTATGGTGAGACTCTGTCTGTCTGTCCGTCTGGCTGTCGGTCACAGCTGGATATCTCAAGAACTACTAATGCTATCAACTTGAAATTTGGGATAGTTTTAGATGACGTCTGCCCCAACTATTTTGCAAATAAGAAAGAAATAAAATTATATGAATATTTTTTGCAACAGGGACTGAAAGGGGGTCTGAAAAAATCGAAATGAGGCTACTAGGGCATGTGTGTATCATATGAAAGAGCGCAGTTTGCACATTCTCAAACATTTTTCTTTTGTTTTTTAGGCAGCATAGTTTTCGACTTTTGATGAAAAATGTAAAAAAAAATACCGTTTCCCCCCCTTATCTCCGAAGTTTGCAAAGAGAAAAGTCTGAAATTATTCTATGTGATAGAAGTTTATATAAAGATTACAGGAAACATAAAACAAAGTCCCTAAATAGCACACTTTTTCAGAAATCATCAACCAAAGTTACATTAGTTCCACTATCGGTCAAGAGATCGCGCTGACATAAAACTGCAATATTCTACACCACAGTGCACAGTGTTAAAATTCTCTAACGAATATAGGCCTCGCCGATGAACAATTAAAAACATGATGGTAACCCCCGGTACGCGAGTCCGACTCGCTCTTGACCGGTTTTTTTTTAATTAATCGGCCATCCATTTTCTATTTGTGCTTGTAAGGAAGAAGTTTAATGTTTGTTATCTGTGATGTTTTATTTATCAATTGAAAAAGGATGGGTTACTATAGCCGTGTTTATACTCACTGAAGTAGTTATAATAACAAGCACAGCATGTTTTTCTTTGATAATTATTTTACTGTATTATTTTTCAGTGAACGAACACGCCGTCAGTGATGGTGAAGCCGGCTGCGAGAGGGCCAAGCTTATTCTTGCTTGCTTTATGGAACACAAAGCCGATGTAAGCGCACTTTATTATATTTCTTCTCCTTTGCGAGGCAATTTTCATATTGTTTATTTATTCAAAATCTGTATTAACAGTAAGTAACATAGTCATGAAGTATGCCAAACTGCATAACAGCAGTATACATATGTACATAATATATACTTGACGGAGAAGGTATAGTTTGTCTCGTTATTATCAGCCATATTTTACTATTGTGGACGTACAGTGGGTAAGTGTTGGTTATTGCGCAATAGAAAAACAGTTTGCAGTTCAAATCAGATTATAATTTCATGAAAAATTTAATCACACTAGCAAACCATACACTGTAGGTACACGATACAACCAGATACGGAAGGCGGGACAGTTTCTGAGCCCATGTTGTCCGTACGATGTCCAATGTCCAAGCGAGCTCTACGCTTCACTTCGTTCTGTCGAGCTGTCGTCAACTCCCCACGAACTCAGGCTAGATTCTGTCAAGCGCCACCAGATGGCGCTAGCGTTCCGAATAGTCAAACGAATGACCGGATGCGACATACTTATAATTTTCCAAACAGTATGTGAGTAATTCGATACACGTTTTACGGAGAAAAAGTAGGAAACGATGGGCAAGACCACCAGTGTAGTAAATAGACAGCTTGGAGATTCTGCAATCAAACTGGGTGTTGTAAGGTTTGATGATTCTCCTCTTAACGAGGTTGTCTCAACACAAAAGGACCAACTAGAGCTAGAACTTGACAGTTACCACTTATTTTCAGAAAACAGAGCATATTTGTCTTACGTGAGTAATTTGCCTAATTGCATGTACCTATGCAGTTAGGTACCTACGGCACGCATATCAATCAACTTAGCCTATTGCAGTCTACTGCTGGACATAGGCTTCTCCCAGGCTGCGCCACACTACGCTACGTGGTTCGCATATCATAGCTACAGAAATATTTATGTTTTTTTTTTTAAATAATTAACTAACATAAGTACTGCAGTTTTTTCTTGTAGCATTTACTCATGTTTAATTTTCTTTGCAGATGCCGTTCTAAACAACTGGCACGCGATAACAACAAGATAGAGATTTGACTTTACGCAATACCAAATGAGGCACAAATGATTTCTGTTTATAATTTATTATGTTTATTTAATTCGTAGTTAATATATAAATAAAGCAATTTTTCGTTTAATCTTATGTTTTCATTCATAGTTTGGGCAGATACGAGTACGTCTTATTTCATGTGTCCATAGTGTGTACTAACACTAACTAAGGAATTTAGATTTCGACTAATAAATAGTTTATTAGACAGTAACTATGTCTGGTATATTTACTACAGTTGTTAAGCGTACAAATATAGTTTTAACAAATTAAACAGTATTTTTAATAACGATATAATCCAATCCATTAAATTTAATAAATGTAACATACAACTCAGCATTGATACCTATACCAATAAAACCATTTTAAGTCCATAATATTACTATTATGTTCCAGTGAAGTTTTCAATGCGATGTGGGCTTAGATTTCGATGCCAAACTGTAATAAAGAAAAAAATCATGTTATTAGTACTGGTTAACACTTGGTCTTGAAAGTGCAAACAGGAGTTATTTAGGCTGTAGGAATGAAAATGTTTTTAGTGCTAGAATAAAACAATCAAATCACAATAAAAAAATTAAAAAAATTTAACAGCCATATTTGAAGATCTTTAGGCACGAGTTATTCCGGTCTGATTCCCTAAACCCTCCCTCCACCCCCCACCCCACCTCGATCCCCTGCTTGAGCAGTCACGAGCATAAATACAAAGTTGCAAAAACTATAGTTACGCAAAATTCAGAAGCGTTTTTCTCGTGAAGTAATAATTACGACTATGGGTAAGACAATTCATAATAGTATGGTTTGGATGTTACTATATTCGTGAAACCAAAAAAAACTGTCAATACTAGAGAAAATCGCTTTCGAATTTTGCGTAAGTGTAAGGTATTTAAGGTCGTGACTCTACTAGTTATTTATTGAATACCTGTAAATAGTTTATTCTTGTTCAATAGTCTGAAACTAAAAAAATTACCTGGGAAGCGTTATCTGACATACACTTGTATGCCAGCATGGCGCGTTCACAGCCAGCTGCACCATCACTGACAGATTCGCCGTTAACTGTAAAAAAATGATGGTTTTTTGAATGAAGAATTATCAGATAACATAACATATCATCACGCCTGTATTCTCTGAAGGGTGAATGGGTGTATTATAGGTATGCCTATCCATTTAAAACTTTTCTACTTATTTAAATTTTTGCTGTTCCCGACAGGGTCCATAATTATTAAAGATACACCTACATTTAATTTTCGCCAGTTATGTTTTAGTCCCATGTAATAGAGGACATGGTGTAATTAATCAAATTAAAATTAGCCGACATGTTTTTTATAATTTTGAAGACAACACAAACTAGCGCATTATCAAATTTTATTCTATGGCAGTTACTGCCAATGTTAAAAATAATGATAATAATGACGTGTGAAATGTGTGGAAAAAGCCTAGGAGATAAAACACTGACGAACTAACTAACAAATCTTTTGTTAACTCATGTGATTCATCACCATCATCAGCCCATAGCTGTCCACATAGGCATGGGACTCGGGCCTCCTCTCTGTGAGAGGAGGCCGTAATCTACCACGCGGGCCCGGTGACTGGACTGACTGTGACTGTTTGAGCAAGAGTGGCCCAGTGGTCACGGCCGCGACTTACGAGTTGTAGGTCGTAGGAACTATTACACATTTTTGGCTACTTTGAACCAGCTGCTTCGATGGTCGCTCCACATAGCCTGAGGGCATCCTGCCTTACGTTTGTAAAATCATTACTGAGATGTAACACTATAAAAACTTACTCAGTCTAGAGCTTAAAATCAGTTTAATAATATAAACAAAAGAATGGTCTTACTATGTGCGCAGGAATGAAGGTAATCTGCGATGAGCTTTATTTCTTCGGGATCGTCGAATACAGCTTTAGCCATTTCTAGAAGTGTTTCTTTTTGCAGCATACCATTGTCATCCATCTGTAAAAATCCAAATTGAGGACTTATAAAATCTTATCTTTGCAAAAACAAAAGTTGGGTGGAATATCCTGTAATTCTCCAAACAATTAGGATTCTTACCAGTGACAAGTTAATGTTAAACATTTTGATGGCATATTGTCTAATAATATTAATGAATCAAATGATAAGAATTATCCATATTCTCACTCATTAAACAATGTTTCTTTTGACCCAAACAGATTATCAGATTGACTGGCAGAGAATACCAGTACGGAACAATGTACAAAATCGAAAGTCACTCTGTCTGTCTGTATGTATATTACCTTTTCACGCCTAAACCACTGAACGAATTTCGATAAAATATGACAGAGAGATAGATTGCTTCCCGGGGAAGGACATAGGATAGTTTTTATCCCGATATTCCCACGGGATCGACACGTATGCGGGTGAAACCGCGGGGCGCTGCTAGTAAATAAGTAAATGACTATAAATATAGAAAGCAGTGATACTAACAATACCAATCTGTTTCATAGTGCACGCCAAAAAGCAAGGGGCGTTGGGGCCCGTTGGAATCTTCTTAGATCTCAGGTTAGCAATATCGTCTGCAGTGATCATGTTGCCATCCTTGTTACACGACTTGCCAACGGCCTCGAAGTGCGCGCGAATTTGAGCCTTCTGGTCATCTGTCATAGCCTTAAAAAGATAAAAAAATGTTCACAAATTAATAATGCAGTTATTTGCATGAGACAGTTGATAGTGATAATTGTATAAAGGCTAGAAATGTGTCTTTAGATTATTGTATAAGACTAAAAGAGTGAGATGTCGAGAACTTAAAAGTAACTAAGGGAACTAGGGCAGTTGAAAAATCTGTTGTCAAGCAAATTCCGTAAAAGGATAGATGAATAAAAATAAAAAAAAGTCCTCCAGACAGTATTTCGGCCACGGCGGCCAACCTCAACGGAGACTAGCCTTCGGCCTTCGGGAATTTAGAAAATAACTTGTTAATAAAGTGAATTTGATATTATTTGAATTACAGACAGAAAGTGTATCCAAAAGGTTAAATAAATTTGTGTACGCGCTAAGACAAGTAAAATACATTACCAATTTAAAAACAGCTATAATGACGTATCATGCCCATGTACAATCAATACTACGTTATGGACTTGTAATGTGGGGAAACGGCACAGATTAACACAAAGCATTTGTAGCACAAAAAAAAAATGCTTATGAGCAATGTATGACATGCAACCTGATCAATCATGTCAACCAATATTGAAAAACCTTGGTTTGTTACCTCTACCCTCACTTTACATTTATGAAACATGTATGTTCGTAGCAAACAACAAAGATTTATTTAGAACTGCAAATGATGTGTAGCCGTAGAGATCCATTCAGACTCGTACTAAATGACATTCCTAGATCTACAAAATACAATAAGAACTGCTTAGCAATGTGTGTACGTATTTATAATAATATACCAAGCAACTTAAAAACGTTGACTTCTAGAGCATTTAAGCACAAATTATATAAATGGCTAAATTCACAAAATATTTATTCTATTAAGGAATTTATAGAGACTAAATATGCTCCAACAATAGATACTAAGTGATGTAACGCATACCGACAAGTTTGCATGCTATGTATGTAGAGCAAAACATGTAAGCACTAATCTTAATGTAACATCTTTATTACCATGTTTTAATGCAAATAAAAATGATTTGATTTGATTTGATTTAAAGAAATACATTAATTTGTACTTACAAAAGTTAAATAAGGTGTTAATGCACAGAAGTATAAACAACACAGAAAAACTGATGATTTGAACATTTTGATGTTATAAAAATTTGTTACTGTTGTAGAGATGGTGATGGCAAATTGTTACCCAGAGGCTTATGGTTAGTTTTTGGATATTTCTGAATTTATATAGCACCGAAACTGTAATGATATATCGCTAACTCTGTAATTACTTTTCATAACATCAAATTAAGTATGTCATATTAGTAGTACTAATAAGTAGGCTTCAATGTCACAATGACACAGCGCCATGGATTTGCCGAATTGTTGCCAAAAATGAGAGATTCATTGTTTGTCCAAATTCCATGGGTCACATTCAAATTGGTGAACTCCCGATCTTGCTGGGTTGTGTTGGATTATTTTTTTATTAAATTAAACTCATAGAAGGAAGTAGCTCAAAAAATATCGTGACGTTCAAGCATTGTGACTTGCGATATTATATCATGTTATTCCCAGTTTTTATCATCAGATCATTCCCTGGAATTATGTATCTCTTCAATACATTTTGTTCGTGTTTTCAACTGTTTGTCCTTCTAGGTGAGGAGGATGACCTAACAGGACACCTTCTTCTGTCTGCTCTTGTTCCTTGTTATTTCGGGTTGGCGCAGATTAAAAGTACTTTCCTCATCCATTGTCCCCCCCCTGTCATCTCTGTAACACCAATATGTGTCTTCTGAATGTCCATAACCTTTTTTAGTTTTCATGTAACTCATGAAATCTTGAATGTGAGTGTGCTTCTTATATTAACTTTGTCTTATCGATTTGAATTTCCTCCATTACTAAAGATAATCTAACGGTGTTGGCTGAGAATCAGTTTTAAACAAAACAAATTCTAATTTTATTCGTTTACCAAATTTTTGTAGCCATTAATGTAGGTAAGTGATGACTGATGATGTAATTTTTAACTAGGTTTTTAATGGTATGGGTTTTTCGTATCTCTGCAGTCAATTACGTTCATTGTTACAATAAGTCTCTCGTTACGTTGTCACAGGATGAACGAGATTATTTGTCAATAATTCAAATGCAGCGACAACAAAAGTATTGTGAAACAATATAATAATTGCAATCATAGGGATTTACTTGTAATGTGTAAATACACGGCAAGTTGGACCTAATAACTTCAGCGTAAGGGTGCAATTTGCGTCGTCATATAATATAGTTAATATTTATAAAATGGATTACCAACTGCATATGTATCAATGCTTTTGTCATAACCCAGTGGTTACTCACCATTGCTGTTAACTCAAATACATATATAAACCATAATTTGTATAAATTCACACATTTGCTTGACAAATGCGGGGGATTTAGTGCGTAGCCATGTTAACCTTTTATTTTTGTGTTATAATTTGTGGAGTTTTCTCCTTAAATGTTAAGGTATGTAAAACGAATTTATTATTGACGTAAAATTAAAGTTTTTTTTTACATCTGCGTGGTGATAGTTTTAAGCAAAATCTATTTCTGATCTTATCAAACAAAAAGTAAAGGCTGGTTGATTGTCAGGTTTCTTTTAACAACATGCAGTTCTTACCCTTTATACTAACGCTAGGTTCTACCCGCGACTTCGTCCGCGTGAAATTTCTTGTTCCCCCGACCCATCACGTCGCATAGCATCGCCTGCCCGCGCTATTACTTCATTTTCGCTTAGCATTATTTCTGACTTTTTTTCTTGTTGCTTGGCTCCAAAGAGTCCCCGGAAGTGTAATGTTAATAGCCTACCTCATGAATTAGGCTAATAAATAAAAAAAGAAAATCTCGTAGTTCCTGAAATTAGCGTGTTCAAACAAACAAACAAATTCTTCAGCTTTATTATTAGTATAAATTACTCACAATAACTTGTTTTGAAGAAGGAAACGCTTTAGTGAATCGTGTATAATTCTTTTAAATGACGTTATTTTGTGGTCTGACAACCAGTCTTATGATAAGATACCCGTGTTATGTAGTAACTGTGTTGTGGAGGTTAGATAGGCAGTCGCTCCATGTAAAATACTGGTATTCAGCAGCATCCGGTTAGACTGAAAGCCGACCCCAATAATAGGTGGCAGATTGGTTCTGCAAGTAGGTCATGTCTACGAATACCACCCTTAAGGGGGCCATAAACCCTAAAGGGTAGGTATTTAGGTAACCCTATAACCACCAATTAAATATACAGTAATTTGTAATTAATTACTATTCCAGGCATCATCATTGGACGAACTGAAAATGAAATACGTGGATATGATAATAGAGTGTTCCGAAAACTACCCAGTAACGGCGGCTGATTTGATACAGCTCAAGAGCAAGACAATGCCTGATAGTGAATCCATCAGGTGTCTCTTTGCTTGCGTTTATAAGAAAGCTGGAATGGTAAGGATTCGTAATACCATACAGTATTTATGAGAGATGAAAGATCTATTGACTATTGCATACTCAGGTTTTAATGATCCCTCTGCACACAGCTTACTTTGTGAGAGGAAGTGGGCTATACCCTTCAGGTCCGTGTGATAGACTATAGCCCACACTAAATTATTTTTCATTCCTACAAACTAACTCCTGTTGGCACTCTGACAAATTCAGGAGTTTATAACACTTGACCAGCGGAATTGCGTAACACACTATCATTCACAATCTTAAACATTTTAAAGGATATTGCTAATCCATTGCTTTATATGTTTGAAATGTGTCTATTCAACGCAGGTAATAACGCAATTATTATTGTTGAACTGTGATAATGTGTTACGCAATTATTAACCCCGCCGGTATGGGTTGGTGGATAACTGACTACCCATACCGGTTTTAAACCATACCTTCTCGCGCTACCAAACGAGATCAGCAATGTCATCTCCACAATATACACCGTAATAGTACAAGTTTCAGTGACGAATCGATTGCTTTGTGTTTTTGCAAAAAAAAAAACAACATGTGTCATGACCACGTGAATTCTTGGCGAAGTCATTCTTATCAAGAGGCTTTTGGTTACCCATTCTGTCTTATTCGGGGCAACTGTTCCATGTTTTCTCCATTCTCAGCAGTCTATACAGTTTTTAGGGTCCCGTAGTCAACAACAGCTTCGCCACGTCTGTCGGTCTGTCTGTCTGCCCGCGGCTTAGCTCAGAGACCCTTAGTACTAGAAAGCTTTAATTTGGCATGGGTAATAATGAGTATACATATTAATCTTGCCGACAAAGTGTTTTTTGTTGAAGTCAAGTTCCATCCCATCCATTTGTTTTTGGGATAAATTCATCCCAACTACGCTTCTTTTGAGGGGGGAGTGATATGGGAGCACAACCTTCTTCAACGTATTGTCACAGATTGTTTATGGGAGAAGAAGAAGAAATTTAGTGTTCTTCCAGTGTTGTCAAGAGGAACAACAAATAAAAATTATTTCTACCCAATCCTTCTGATCCCAACAAACCCATTTATTGTGTGTGGTCCGTCACGCACTTGGCCGGTTTTATAAAGAATTTGGTCCCAATATCTCTTTCGTAGCTTCTTGCGATCCTCTATTTTAGGGCACCAGTACCCTAATTGCGTTGTACATTATCAAAATCATAATCTGAATCATCTTGAAGGATGTTGCTAATTTATTGCTTCATAATTATGTTTGAAAAAAATCTGCTCAACAACGTAAATAACGCAATGAATGTTGTGGAACTGTCAAAATAAAAGCTATTCTTACTAACAGATGTGTTACGCAATTACCCAGCAGTTCTGGGGGCCTAAAAAGGCGACTTTGGCAGAATCATAAAAGGATAACATAATGGACAGTTAACTGTTAAGTTAATCGTATCAAATCCTATTGGTGAAGCATTTTTCAGTTATTTTTTTTGTCTGTGCTAAAATACCAATCAATCCAATCCAACTCCAATCAGAATCTCTTTGATTGTACCTATATGTCTACGCCTTAATATAATTCATAATGTTATCCTTTTGTGATTCTGCAAGGTGGCCTTTTTAGGCCCCCTGATATTTGGATGCTACCACGTCTTTCGGCTTGCGACGTGGCATGCCCAGCTGAATAGTCCAAAGGTTCGTTTTCGGATTTATGTAGGTATTAGTCCGGTACTAAGTCCAAAGTATTTTCCTCTAATGTCTGATTTCTGGTAATAAAGGCCACACCTCTTTTCCGGTGAACAAAGTTCTATTTTCATCAAATTGGTAGCAACTACCGTGTTTCTTAATTCGTCTGCATCATCACTATTTCAGCCGAAACACGTCCACTGCTGAACATAGACCTCCCCCAAGCATCGCTACTTCGGCTTAATTCTTATTAACACTATTACTAAAACCTACTTTTAAATATTTTAACAATTATGATGCAGTAAATTATAGTTATAATGTCTGAGCTTGTAACAACAAGACTAATTTATTTAGGAAAACTTTATTTTGATTTATAAGTCTATTTGTGTATATAATCTCTTCTATTCGGATATTTACACTCCAGTATCGGATCTTATGTACAGACGCCAGCACATCAAGCTACCCGAAACTGTCAAATTTTTCCAATAAATTTTAAATATTATACTTTAGTGATAAAGTTGAAAATCTGTTAAAGAAATTTGACAGATTGTAGTAGCTTGATGTGCTGGTATCTGTACAGTATCGTCAATATCATGAATTCTTTTTTCCGGCCTTTTGCAGCCGCGCAGTCGTGCCCTTTCCCTTTTACGTTTGCCCACTATTTTATCCCAACATCATCATTCTCCTGCCATTATCCCAATTTGTTTGAGGTCGGCGCAAGATGTCTTTTTCTTCCATACTTCTCTATCAGTCGACGTCTTAATTTTTAGTCTCAGCAGTCGGTTCTATATTCAATAATTTTGGATGTGCAGTTTCAATATGGTTCCGAGCAACGAATACTATTGTGTAAAATTACGCAAGGTTGGATGATAAATATACCAATTACACGGTCCACAGTCATTGTACAATGCCTTCTAGTCGCAACGATTACAGCTAATGCTCTTTACTCACCGGAAACATGTATTCCTATGAATCTGATGATGCTTACCTTCGTTTTGATATGCATGACGACACATATATTTACTACCATTTAATACCTACTTATAATAAATTCTCAGCTATCTTTTGACGTCTAATTGCTGACCGGATTCCGATCAGGGTTGTTATGTTATTGTGCTGTTATTGAATGTCCCTCTTATGATGCAGTAAATTATAGTTAGAATGTCTAAGCTTGTAACAACAAGACTAATTTATTTAGAAAATCTTTATTTGCTTTGCTGTCATATGAAAACATACATGAATTTTAATGTATGAATCACGGCGCTGATAATAAAATAATGAATGATGTAAAAAATATAAAAAAGAACTGCACTCGTATAATTACAAAAAAAAAAATTGATAAGCAAAGGAAAAAAAATACCAGAAGCATTCATAAATCTGGATAGCTAAAGAAACGTTTTTGGCATGGGATGTATTATGATAAACATAACGCGTAAAAGGAGAACCAATTATAACATCAACCAATCATTAATTTCAGATGAACGAACGAGGAGAATTATCAGTTGAAGGTGTAAATGAAATGACTCGAAAGTATTTATCTGATGACCCTGACAAAATAAAGAAGAGTGAAGAATTCACGGAGGCATGCAAAAGCGGTAATATTGGAAAACTATAATTTAAATGGATAAATAAAAAAAGAAAGTAGAAATATAACATAGTTTATTATCCAAGTAATGCAGTTGGTAAGCAGGAACATAGGTTAATCAAAGGTTGAGACTTGAAGATGGGTTGCTTAAAATGATACTACCTATTCCTGTTACCTAGCTGAGTTTACACGAATAGGAAATATGTGTCTTCGTTAGTATGAATATACATATAATATAATATTATATACCTACAACAATTAGCAGTTGGCTATAGAAAAGTAATAATATATCAACGTATTAGGAGATGCAAACATGCATGAAGATTTTAATTATAAACCATTTGTATCAATCAATTCATTGATATCAGTCATACATAGATTGAATGGAATTTAAAGGCCCGAACAATGAACGCATTGATGAAAACAATCCATTATGATCATCCAACCGTTTTCTAGGTAATTTTTTATTGCTTTTCTATGATTTCAACTGATTTAATTAGTAAGTAAGTAAGTCAATTGACACAGTTACTTTTAGGTAACATAGCATCAATATTGCCATTATATTATTAATTGCGCTGCTTTTCAGCGTTTTATGTAATAATAGTTAAGAGTTTGTATTAGGTATATTTTTTACATCTATTCAATTTACCCACCTTTTTACACTTATAATATCATTGAATTTACCCATAATTTTCAATGATCTTTGATTTAAAAACTATTATTCTATTTTAACTGTCAAACTTCTTAATTTATGGGATTTGATTTATCTTTGTCAAAATGTGGTACGGTAGATACGAGTTACTTAGCTACTTATAAATAAATCATTTCCATAACATAATGGAATCTAATTTAAACAATATAGAAAAATTCATGTATTTTTACCCGACTGCGCCAGAAGGAGGGTTATGTTTTTCGAGTGTATGTGTATGTGTATGTATGTATATTTCTTTGGCACGCACTGTAGCCTAAACGGCTTCATCGATTTCAGCTTGAGAGGTGCTTGAGATTCGTCTTAATTGTGAGAGTGACACTGGGTATATGAAAATCGAAAAAAAAATGGTGGATTTTTGGCGCCATAATGTCTTCAAAAATTTTTTTTCTCAAACCTATCAAGTGGTATAGCAAACTATAGGGTTATAAATGGTGATTACAAAAATATATCCAACTTTTAAGCTTAAAAGTAATTCGAAGTGACAAATCGTAAAAAACACGTACCAAGAACTAAATCGTCTTTTATATTTTTTATTTATAGTAAAAATTTAACTAACTATTTACACTAGATACTAAATTAAATGACTAACTACTATACAAATAAATACAAAAACAAAAAACACTTAGGCGTCGAAGTACTCGTCCGAATCGCTGTCATCCGGAAAAAATTATAGAAAAAATACTATAGATTATAACGAAAGTAAGCACGGACATAGGAAACGACATGAGTAGCTTGAGATTTGGTAATTTATTGTAATTACCATTAAGTGGTTAATTCCTATGTGGCTTTTGTAGTAAACGATGTTGCTGTCAGAGATGGAGAAAGGGGCTGCGAGAGAGCTGCTTTGATCTTCAAGTGCACTGTGGAAAAATCTCCTGATGTACGTTTTTTGTTTCGTTTCTTCCAAATTAAGCCATAAGTGCGATTCAGACTTCTAAAAAGAGACGATTAGAAAGTATGGTACCTAATATGTATTTTATTGTTTCAGTTTGGCCTTCTTTAAGCCGCCAGACTACTGTGACATCAAGATGAGCTTCTGTTTATATTTTGTGTTCTGCGTCGGGTTGAGTAGCTGCAATTTTCAGCTTGATCGATATACTGTACAATTAGTTGAATTGTCCATATAAATATACATTAAGTACCTACCTTGTTCACTTTTTGTCATTAATTTGGCTTTAAATATAAGTATTTAAGATTAAATCAAAATTCTGAAATGGTTTGCTAAAACAGCCGTCGTATTTAATCGATTGTATCTAAAAAATACATGATGAAAAGATTCTATCTAGCCACTAGACGGTAAAACTCGAAATTATAATTAAACCTATTATTCCATGTAATATAATGTTATCAGGAATACGTAATTTCACTTAATACGCGTGTGTTTTAGAACTGTAGTATTTATATATGTTGTTTCATATCCATTTCGATTAGTATTGCACGAAGCGCGAGATCGATATGTGGAACTTTATTATTCTGTTTTTAGCATTATGCAGCTGTGTATGTGTAAGTACTTATCGACATTTTATCTTTGCTTGTTATACCTATTTTTTTCAGCCAAATTATATTTGTTGCCTTTTTCATAAATTGTTATATCTTGTTTGAGTCTTGGTTACTCCAATAAAGAAAAATTCTATTTTATATCCTATAGGCACGAAAAAAAAGTAGCACAAGAGAGGTAAACGTACGTTCTGCCATATTTTTCATAGAAAACATTAATTATTAGAAACAAAATGAAGTTACATTTTCTATCAATCACGTAAAATAGTTAATTTCTGCTTAGCAAAGTATCCTAAGTACATATTAAGTAGTTAGTATTTTGTAGTAATTATGCAGTCATTGCTTTGAGTCTTTTCGTCTGTAGATCATATAGTTATTCACATTTAGATTTTAATTGGATGGCAGTTTCAGTAAGTTTCAATTTTACCGGTTATTAATAAACTTTACAAACTAATAAAAAAAAAACCTGATTGTGTTTTCAAAGGCCCTCACAGAGGAAGAACTGAAGATAGAGTTCACAAAGCTGATAATGAAATGTAACAAGAACTCGGAGGTGGATATGCTGGAATTGGTGCAGCTACAGAATTACGTCACCCCTACAAAGACTGCCACCAAATGCGTGCTGGCATGTGCTTATAAGGCTGCCGAAGTTGTGAGTAACTTTATTGTAACACGCAAAATTCTTAAAAGGCCCATGGTGACTTTGGTAGTAAACAAATTTTTAACCAGCTAAACTAAGGACTACTTTTTTTACTTTTTGATTACTCGGCACCTTAATTATCATCATTGATTGTTCGCGGCCTGAAAATTAGTTCTCTCTTGTCAATCGCTCTCTCACTGCTGAGAATCGTGACTCCGTTTCAAATTTTCAACGGTCTTTTTCAATCTGTTGCGATCAATGGCCTAGTGAAGTGCGGTGCCAATGGGTAATTCCAATCGTTCGGAGATTTTTGATCCTATTACCTTTTTATTGGGACGAGCTTGACTCCTACCGTAGGGATTTTCAAAAGACAGAATTGTATGCAAAAGGGAGAGAGAGGCCTTTGCCCTGCAGTGGAACAATACAGGCTAGTTAGATAGATTAGACCTTTTTGGGCTTCCGCCCCTAGAACTTTTGCCCTCTATTTTTCCAGTTACCATTACCTAAATTTTTCCATGATGTTAGTACAGACGCTAGCACACCAAGCTATCCGAAACTGTCACATTTTCCCAATCAAGTTTGAACCTTATTCTTTAGCGATAAAGTTGAAAATCTATTGAAGAATTTTGACAGATTGTATTAGCTTGATGTGCTGGCGTCTGTACCTCTGCGGGCAATGAGGCCGAACGTTACATTTTTTTTTTTACTTATAATTTAGGAGATCAGTTAGACTAAAAGGTTTATTTTTATTTTCTGCTTTTCGACGGTTTCATTTTTAGGGTTCCGTACCAAAATGTTAAAAACGGAACCCTTATGGTGAGACTAAGTCTGTCTGTCTCTCTGTCACAGCTGGATATCTCAAGAACTACTAATGCTATCAACTTGAAATTTGGAATAGTTTTAGATGACGTTTACGTACGCCAACTATTTTGCAAATAAGAAAGAACTAAAAATATATGTATATTTTTTGCAACAGGGTCTGAAAAGAGGTCTGAAACTCGAAGTGGGGCTACTAGGGCATGTGGGGTATCATATGAAAGAACGCAGTTTGCAGCACATGCTCAAACATTTTTTTCTTTTTTTTTTTTAGGCCGCATAGTTTTCGACATTTGATGAAAAATGTAAAAAAAAATACCGTTCCCCCCCTAATGTCCGAAGTTTGCAAAAAGAAAAATCTAAAATTATTCTATGTGATAGAAGTTTATGTAAAGAAAAGAGACTCGCTCTTACCCGGTTTTTTTTACAAGCTTTTATTTAGCTTGCACTGTTCGTATGTATGTATGTATGTATGTAAGTTGTCTGTCAAAATTTGCAAACAATTTTTTTGTTAGGTATTTATATTTATTTTATCGATGAGACGAGCGAAGATGTAATGTATGTGTGGGTATTGTGTATGCCATTAGACTATAAGTCTGCATTTCACTGCTGTTAAAAACTTGTAAGTCTATTATGAATAGCCGAAATAGGGCTGACATAATAGACAATTACGAATTTGGGGTTACAGTCCCAAATTCGTAATTGTTATTGTAGAGGCATTGATTATAATTTTATAGATTACAATCTGCAATTGTAAAATTATAATCAATGCATCTAATCTACTAGTAAAATTGGATTTACGAGGACCGTCGTAATTGCGTAACACAGCATTCATTGCGTTATTTACGTTGTTGAGCAGATTTTTTTTTGAACATATAAAGCAATGGGTTAGCAATAAAATGATTGAGATTGTGCTATAGTGCTATTCTGTAAAAATCACACCGTGAAAACTTAGGTGAAGTGAGCTTAAAGTGAGCTGCCAATACTGTCACTCCCTAGCATTAGGTGGAATGACAGCTCACTTTACCTAAGTTATCACGGTGATCTTTTTACAGAATAGTACCGCTACACTGAGATTAGATGATGGTTACATTCGAAAGATTGGTACTTTACAAAATTATGGACCGATTTATTCTACAATACTAATGTAATAGTAATGATCCCACTCATCCAATATCAAATGTACTGATGCTATGTCAGGAAGGATTAACGGCTTTTATGAGGTCTGATTTGATTTATAGACATTTACTGCGAAAAGAATGAAACCTTCATTATTTTTATTTCAGTGCTATCACAAGTGAATAATCATGTACGTAAACATAGTCACATGTGCATGTGCTTCAAATGGTAGAAAAAAAATAGAGTACAAAAGCTACCGTTTTTAAACTTTCCTTTTTTCAGATGAATGATCAAGGACAGTATGATATCACACATGCCTACAAAGTTGCTGAAATGATGAAAAACGGAGATGAAAAACGACTGGTGAATGCCAAGAAAATGGCTGATCTTTGTGTCAAAGGTATTCGTATTTTTAAAAGGCCCTGCGATAGGAGACCTGTTGGAATTATATACACAGTCAGTTTCAATAGTAATAAAATTAAAATAAAACCGTAGTGATAATAGACTTACTTAGTAGATACTCGTACTGTGCAACAGATGTTCATGAAAAAAATCTTTCCTTAGTGCTTACTTTCGAAAAATATATGTACTTAAGTACAATAAACTATAATGAAAATGAGCACTAAGGAAAGATTTTTATAAATGCATACCATAAAGGGCGGCTTTTATTCGGATGGGAAATGCCATCGGGCACATGGCTTGTAAAGGTATAAGCATATAAGAAACTTTTGTGTAAAATTTCGAAAATGCTTCTGGACCAAGGCGGTTTAGGCTGTACGTTGTCTGGCGTCATTGACATCATAATTATGTTAAAGACTTTTCAAACTCGTTTTATTTTCAGTGAATGACATCCAAGTGTCTGATGGAGAAAAAGGTTGTGAGCGAGCAGCTTTGATATTTAAATGCACGGTAGATAATGCTCCAAAGGTTAGTAATAAATATTCCGGAACAGGTTGGTACTGTGACAAGAAATTCATTGTCTAAGCTGCTTAGCTTAGTTACATATTCATCCATAAACTCACGCCTTTTACTCATGGGGATAGGCAGAAGCTACAGAACGCTACTTACTACGATCCTTACATACTCCTTTTGACTCGTTTACGTTCATACTAAGTACTTATAACGTCAGTTTATATACTTCTAAGGCGTTCCTTTCATTCATCCACTCAACATGACCAAACCGTATAAGCATATAAGCATTATCCTTTTCGATTTTTGTCACTGCATCTTCTTTCTTTATCTTCTTAGCTTAGTTTTTATGACCAGCAAGATACAATTCACGGTTGGTAGATGGAAGATTTTGTGAACTAAATAAAAGATTATTATTATTAACTAGGACGTAAACTAATTTAGCATAAGTAATTTTGAATTTTATAGAAAATTTATTCTTGCAGTAGCTCGATATAGCATTGTAGCTGCGTCTGTTTGTATATCTCTCGTAGCAAAAGCTTCCATCTTAAATGACCAATGTCACAGTGTAGAATAGATGTTTCTCAACTGTGGGACTATCATAGAGCCCGATATTAAACTATGAAATTAGCACTGTGTGGCGCATTTCTTTCATTATCAGCATAGGTACAGCGACGATACTTAACTGGCAATCTTCCTTCAGTTAAGTCAGGTAAGTTTTGTATAAATGAGTTAGTGGGATGGTTAAGACCCCATTCAAGACCAGAGTAATTTTTATTTGCACGTGGTTCTATAATTAAGCATTATGTAAGCGCAATTAGAAGCCAATAACGACTAAACGACGACGATATTACGAGTTCGCGAATGATTAAAATTCTCAGTTGTCTAGAATCACTTTCTACAGGTGTTACTTTTTTGTCTTAGTGCGATATTTTGCCGGCTAGTAGAACCTAATTATCATTATATCTTAATATGCACTGCCTTAATACCATTTGAAGAAGCTTTTCTTTTTTTTCTTACACTTATTTTAAGTAACTTGATTAGTGAAGGATTTACATAATGTAAAACATTATTGTTTGTTACAGTTTGGCTTCAAGCTGTAAATTGAAGATTGATGTGATGCTCCACAATAAGGTTATATTATAAAATGTGTTATTTTTCAACATTAAATAATTAAGATCAGTCAATTATTTTATTTTCTCTTCCTGAAGCAAATGCCCTTAGCCGTTGTTCTAGGAATTTAAACATAATTAAGTAGCTTAATCAGTGCTGTCGTTCTCCTGCTATTTTAAAGCGACATCTATAGAACATAGCTAACAGCTGCGACCTGCGACCACTGATATAACGCGAATGGTGTCTGAGTCAGTAAGTTCACCGAGCAGTGTACGTTTTAGTTCTGCAGCAAATCGGCAGAGAGCGCTGAATTAAAAACCTATATGACAGTTTTACGACTGGGTATTAAAATATATCTTGATTATCTCGATGTATTTTATTACTGGTAAGATTAAAGTCAAACGTTTCATAATAAATGCAAATTCTTATGATTAAATCATGATAATTAAGTACTGCTTATGGATTTTATTGACTACTAGCATTTAAATTATGTACCTAGGTACTTCAATAACAAACTTAGATAAACAGTCAATTTTAGTTTAATAAAAGAGATCTTTCTTTTCAAATAATATCCTTAACCAATGGGGACGCTTTACTTACCGTAACGTGTCACGCCATGACTCACACATGGGCATTTTAAAGCGAGTTTTTCAACATCCCATGCGCTCACTCTGCCATGCGTGTGCGCACACATAGAAAGTTCAGCAGGCAACTTCATTCAAAACTGTCTCGGCAGTTCGAACTTCACTCGTTTCGTAAGCCAAACACCGTATGATCGGTTCTTTGATGACGTTTGACCAAACAATTGTCGGTTTATTGTTTGTTTTGTCAATATTTCTGAGTGTATTGTTTGTAGACTGAGCTACACGCTGTGCATTACTGTGCAAGTGATAGATATGTATTGTTCTGTGCCTGTGTCAATATCTCCTGGTGTAATTAAGTCTGTTTTATTTATGAACCGATAAGTTGCTTTGAGCAAGTTTTTCTATTTTTGCTGTTTGTGTTATGTCTTAAAGTTGATTGGTGTAGTGTTCAAAAAGGTCTTTTTCTTATATTTGGAACATTTTTTGGTGAGTACAGCAGAACCGTTAACTTTGTATAAACATCGTGAACTTTTGCATGCTTTTAGTGACTTGATAAGGATAAAAATATTTTAAGAATAAAGTGTTGTACAAAACGTTTATTATATTAAAAATAACCTAACTATCATTTCATTACTCAGTTACTTTAGAAGTTCTTAATTTAATTGGAATCGGGATGAATCTATCATCATCAATAATGCTATTGTAATTTGGTGGAGATGTCGTTACTTGTTCGATATTTCTTTTAACTGAAGATCGAACCTTTCTTACTCCGATATTACTTTGCAAATCCTTTAGATTATCTGTTTTAAATACTTTTCTTTTAGTAGTCTCAGTAAGAGATGCGATTTTCAATATTTTATTCTGTTTCGTTTTTTTTCTCAAATCTTTAAGATGAAAAATTTTGTTCTCATTACTTTGTTCGTTAATTTTATCCTCGTACTTTGTGAATGCATCTGACGGGAAATCAGGTCCGGTAACTTCTTCAGTATCTCGTCTTCTGCGTTTACCAGATACCACTCCAAGTTGGAGAAGGACTGGGTTACTGACCAGTGCTGCAGCTGCACCC
Organism: Oligia latruncula; assembly: GCA_948474745.1. Lineage (NCBI taxonomy): Eukaryota > Metazoa > Arthropoda > Insecta > Lepidoptera > Noctuidae > Oligia > Oligia latruncula. The sequence goes on from OX419696.1 coordinate 12,264,900, forward strand.
AATAAAGCTAATCCAGCTATTGGCCATAACACAGTTTTTGCGGCTAGAGCCTGTAATATAAAAAGGAATGAATAATAATCTAATTCAGTAGGTACTCTAGTTTTAAGTAGGCATTGACTGGAGATAATTTATTAAACAAGGAACTGAATTAGGTTTATCCTCATTAATCTATTACAGCACCTGTAAACTGATCTAATGTTCACTGACATTAGGCATAAATAAAATGATATAATATTTCGGGGTAGTGTCATGGATAGATCCAAAAATCTACCATCTAGGTATCTCAGAGACTTCCACAAAGAACTCACGAAACTACACGAATTCTAGCACAAATCAAAAATCTAGTTAATAATTGATTATGAGATGATAAATTACAACAATATAAAAACTAGGCTAGTAAGAATCCAATGAAGGAGCGTGGAGACATCCAGATAGGCAACAGAGCAGCCATTTACTAAGGAGTAATAGCAAACATGTTATGGACGTTGAACTACATAGGTGTCCGACAAACTCATTAGGTATATGTTTCAAAACAAATATGGCCATTTTATGGGGTGACTTAGACATGAACAACGCTCATGCTTATAAACTAAGAAGAAGAACCCTAATGATATAGAAACGTAATTATTAGATACATTACATGATATGCACTCTAAATTATCTACAAGCAAGATTTTATAATTGCTCTATAGTTGGAAATATTTTAGGAACTGTCAAGACTCCGGTCTGAATTCGGTGCCAGTGACACTTCTGTTCACCAATCTTAATCATGATCCCGATGAGTAAGCCTGCAACATTGGATATCGATCAGACACCTAACACGGGACCAAACGCGATCTAATTAAGGTCATAAAAGGGTAATCAACAAAATTAATAAACACATTCTTCTTTATTGAAGGCCTACGATAACATAAAAAAAAAACATTATTGGCATGGAAGATGAGAACAATGATTTCTTGAATGACTGTTTCACCAATGTTTAAATGGTTCTGAGTTATAGGCCTAAAGTCAATATAGCAAGTATGGTCCAAACATTATTCAAACTTGACTCATACCTACGTATTTTCATATCATGTTGCCTGCTTAGTTGTCACCCAATAGGCAGGCGGCCCACCTATTCATAATTGGCCACTGCAAAGGCATTGCAAGTGCGTTACCATCGTAGAGATAAAGTTAAAATATCTCATGTGTCAGTAATTACTCCGACGTTTATTTCCCAATTATTCCCGTCACACTGGAAGACAGTAACGCTGCTTAGCAGCAAGACTGCATGAGTACGCACTTGCCCGTTTGATTTTCGTCCTACAAGTAAAAAGGTACCTCTCTAAATAAATATTACTTACATGCTTATAATGTTTATTATACGACCCATAGTCCGAGTGATGGTGCTTATGTCCTGAGTAATGATGCCCGTGATGGTGGGAAGGAAAATAATCTGGATGACCATGAGGTTCATGATAATCAGGGTGATCACTATGAGGATAAGAATGATGATGATCATGATCGAAGGTGGGAGGAGCATGGACTTCTGGGTGATGATCATATAGGTGATAATCATGCCCGTGAGAATAATGAGGACTTTCCTCGTAATCATTTACTGCGTAACCTGGAACAAAGTAAGCCTGTATAATTTCTGGAGTTTGCGATAGTTATATAAATTCTATGAAGCTCCTCTTAGATTCGAGGCTGATTGTAGTTTTACACTAAAGCCACTTCAAAACAGTAAGAGGAAAAGAGGGAGCCAGGTGTAGCTCCAAATACCTTACCGCCTTATTTATAAACGTTAAATTGCTTAAACTAATGATCGATTGATGGCTTGATTGTAATCATAATTATTTTGATGTTTAATTAAGCTTGTCTTTAAGCAACGTTTATAAATGAAGGCGTGTATGTTCAGCACATTTACTTGAACATAACTAATAAAACTGTTTAACTATTATTCAAACAAAATATCAGCTCTTAGGTCATAATGAGGGACTACCAATGAATCATAATTATTATGTTTTCTAATAACATCAGAAGGGATGTGTGTGAAGAAAGCCAAAATGTTACGTAAGGGGAGCTCATTGTGTCTGAAATAGTTAAGGCTATTAAAACACATGATGCAGTTTGTCGCACAGTAGTGAGCAGTATAATCACTAACATAATTTAGTTATGAAATGCAGTGACATAATACCAGAACAGGAAAAAAGAAATAGTGGTAACAAAAAAGGTATTTCTGTAAAATAAGACCAAGAGGACACTATTAAGTCAAGTCTTTATGAAAGATAAAGAGATGATAAGTCTTGTTATGAACTTTGCGTTAAGACTCAAATACAGATTGTGTAAGGAAACTATATTGATGATGCAAGATACCTGGTTGATCGTGATACAGCAAGCCCCGGTCATTACTTGAGCTGGATAATGCGCTGTCGGGTATTTCCTGCAAAATTACCGATATGATTCATTAATTTTCCATAGAAATGTTTGTTTATTTTCTTTTTGTATTAGTCCCTTTATAGCAAGACTAACTTCTGCCCGCGACTTCGTCCGCGTGAAATTTTATTCTCCCCCCATTAATCCTCTTAGGGGTGAAACGAAAAACCCTTTTTTAGTGGATACCTACTTTTCACAAAGAACACGCCCTCCAAATTTCATGTCTCTAAGACCAGCGGTTTAGGCTGTGCGTTGGTAATAGCAGTCAGTCAGGACTTTGAATTTTATACTTAAATATAGATGTTGAGTGTGTAACTTTACATTCGATGTAGGAAATGTAAAGTTCTATTAGAAAATAAGTGTTTTCAAAAAGGAATAGTTCCTAAAAAGTTCAACATTATTTGTTTCCAAACCAAATTCAAACATTGTCTTGTCTAATATCAGCGGCATACATTAGATGTTAATGAAATAGAAAACTTTCAGTTACAAGTATTTTGGATGACATCTTGACAAGGGTCAACGCTAAAATGGAGGTCCTGCATCAATATATTTCTGTTATTCTATTGGGGAATCTCCAATTCCAGCATTTAAAATGTACAATTTTTATTCAGTTTTTTTCAAACAATATCACAATTTAAATAAAATCAGATATAATCGATGTAAATCGATGTATAAAATACAAATTTCTGTAAAGTGACATGTAAATACAGAAATACTTTATAGACTATAGACTGACACTTTCAGTCTATCAAAACACTGTCGAAAGTCATGAAAAATAGTCCTCCCAATTGAAAGAAACATTTTATTCGATTCCTTGAAGATGTTTCTTTCTGATAAAATAATTAAATGCAATTAGCCCTTGACTGCGGTCCGATGGTTCGATATGATCGTATGAACACTGCCCCTTTTCACATGGCACTCAATGTTTCTATTTCAATTGATGGCGTTACACGGCATTACTTTCCTTTTACAATATCTACAAACTTATTCTCTATGGAAATTTTACTTGGTGTATTTATTTTAACTCTTGCTATGACTCAGAATTCTGGAATTTAAACTATTTATGTTGGTGAGGTCAATTATTTGTATGGAATTCTAATAAGCCCTCAGTGTCTATTTCTTCATTGATGTCTATAACCAAGTTATTAAAAACATACGCATATTCTTATTTCACAGATATTTGAATACAATCTTCTAACAAACTTTGTATACGAAAGTGTTTGAGTCATGTATTTTTTTCTCGTTTCGTATCGAGGTTTTGTTCCGAAGCATTATTCATAACTACGGGGAACTGATCTGATATCTGACTAACTGTTGCGTTGAGGTCGAGGCCGTCACGGGAAATGACTCTCAGTTATGCATCTTAAAATCCTTCTTTCAATGGCTAATTGTTCTCTTTACTGCATCTTATCTTTCTACTTATATATGTAGCGTGTAGAACTTTGAATTCTATATGTATAAGGCATCTGCTACTTATTTTCACTCGTTATGTAGTCAGTAAAGGAATAATCACAAATTTTATGGTTGTCTGGATCATTTTACGGTAAAACTATTGTATTATGAGGAGATGATATCAAGAAATTTTAAACAGAGAATAATTGTGGACCTCTTGCTTTTAATTATCCATCAAGCAAATGATGGAAGGAGAAATTATATTATTATATAAACTTTTAGATAAAAAAGTTACTTTTACTGACCACATCCACAACAAAGGCAGTCGTAGTGAATGCTTTCTATTAATCATCGTCTGCACATTGTAAAATGCTAAACTGTGTAGTACGTCACCACAAATTACTGACACACTTGTGTACAAAAAACTGGAACAGGACGATAAGCAGCTGATACCATCCTTATTTTACGTATTCACCGATCACATCGAAACTTAATTAAATAAAAATAGTGTTAATTTATTTAAAACTACCAATGATTATATTGTATCAACTGCCGGTTGAGTCACGTTTCCGTTCCAGCAAGTTTATCAAGAATGTGGGCCATGTCAGTGATATTCCCACAAGCAGCCTCGGCCTGTCGTATTTCTGCATTTGAAATGCGCTAAATGCTGTCAGCTATGCGGCGAAGTAATTGCGCCCGGTTTAAGTACTTCTCATTATAAATACAAGTTAGCCCTTCGAATACATAACACAGACCCACTCCTGCATACTTATCAGGATCATAATTACAGTTTTTGAGTCCACTGGTGTTGGTGTTAAGATATTATGATTTGTTCAAATTCCCACCTTGAACTTAATTGGGTTGCTGGCCGGCGTAAAGGTTGCATATTTTCCTAAATCCTCTTTCTGTAACGTTTTCACGTTTGTTATGTTCTGAAACATTAATATATCATTTTATCATCTTGCTCTTTCGTAATATTATTTTGAGTATTTTCTTTTCTACTTACATTGATTTCAACCGCTGAATAATCTCTCAAATGCGAATTAAAATTGGTATTAGAAATGGCGTCACATCTCGCTATATCGTACGTCGCAGTCAAAACAATAACGAACAAGACTTGATATTTGTTAGACATGAACCACATATCGTCACTCAAAACACAAACACAGACACTGAAAACCAACAAGAAGCTTATGGAAACACAAGTAACTATGGCGCTGGACGGGCTAATACGGTATACTTTATAAAAAATGGTGACATAGAAGAGGGGGATGGTTTGGATGACAATTTGAGGAGGCCGAACAATGGTGCAGTCCAAGATTATGGTCACACCCTGTTGGCTCGATTGCGAAGTCGTTTCTCCGGCTTTGTTCGTAATAAAATTATAATGATGGTCATGTTTGTTGAATTGTTTCATGGTGGATGAGCATTGCCACGGATGCTTTTCAAATTCCAGAGAATGTGCGTTTTGTTCAAGATGTAATAAGAGATGATGGCGATGAGAAACAAGATAAAATTTCTTAACACAGTAATGAATAATTGGTGGGAAATTGTGGTGTTAATGTGAACCATAATAATGGCGTTGGTAGGTTAAACAGTTTTTTCTACTAGTAGTGAAGATGAGTTAGACGGTGATAGATTAACGTTTGCTTTGACTAGAGTAGACAATTCATTAAAATAATTCCTAAGAGTAAAAACCTTCTCTATTACCAACGCTTTAATATGCTACTGAATCCTTTACAGACATCTGTTATTTAAGCGACACGTGCACCCTATCTAAGTCTTGAACAAACAGGATATTCTGAAACATTTCCCGTCACCATGAATTATTCGCTAGAAATTCCTCTCGGCGAGTAAGCAACGCAGTGGCAAAAACATATGTTTGATAGCACGAACGTTTAGAAAGCAATGCGTTTCCGTGATGCATAATGCATTTTCTGTATACGTTATCGTAAATTATCACCCTCATATCTCATAATTAATCTTGTGACATGGTAATAAGGTTTACTTTGGCTTGAAGATCAGATGGAATTAATTCTGCAGTTGTTAGCGTTTGCAGTGTTGTCTCATTGCGAACAATGGTAGAATTGCGTTACATGTAGGTAAGTGGCTACTAATGCACTTATGTATAACAAATAGTTTTTATGTAAAATACCCTGAAAAAATATATTTTGTCATTTTAATTAAACGTCTTTTAGTATTGTTGTCAGAATCATTGTTATTTACTGAATGTTTCTCATTCTACATACACACGTACAATCTGACTGCTTGCAATTATATATTATTAATTGGTTTATCCTTTGTATAACCACCACATCCTAACTCTTACCCATATCGAACCTACAATTCCTATGTGCAAAAGAAAGTAATCTAAGAAAGCGCTAAACACAATAACGACCATCCAATTAAAGTGTTTTTTGACACTTTAATGCAAAATACCACGGATATCGCCAAGTACCTATAAAATGACAGATATTCATGGCAGCCTTTACAATATGACGGAACCGTTTCTGTAGGAAACCAAAGCTTTATCAAATTTAATGAACTTAAGTAGTAAAGTTTTGACGTCATCTTGGTAACACAGTTTATATTTCATGTAATCAACACAACTCCTTGTATAGTTTTCTCTGAGATTTCCGAATGTGTTCCGTGTGTTGAATATAACTAAGAATACAACATTACGGGTAGAGGGCCCGTTTTTATTAGTTTTAAATTATTTATTTCGCGGCAACAGATTTACGATTGGCACTGCGATATATCAGGCGCCCGCCAATAAAATTCACTCTAACCATAGATTTAGGTGAACTGGATGTGTCAATGAATGATAATAAAAAAGTTTTTATTTTTACCAGTCATACATCAGGCACATCAAAGGGACATAATACAGTATGAATAATTAAATATTCTACATGATCAAATGTATGAAATTATCAACATAATAATATTTTTATTGAATTTTAAAAGTATGTAACACCGTAACCAAAGGGCGCACAGATTTGGTGTCGTAGTAAAAAATTATAGGAATTGTGTGTTCTATCCGAATATTACATTTTTATCGTGGCACTTTAAATTTTTGGTCCAAAATGAATGATGTCCTTTTATCCAAATCCGTTCAGCCGTTTATGCATGAAGAAGTAACAAACATACAAACACACTCACAAACTTTCGCCTTTATAATATTATAGTGTGATTTTATATTTTTTTACGGCAAGGCAGTAAAAAAAAATAACTCAAATTCTGCGATACAATTTGAGTTTAATGAGCGTCCAATGAACAATTTAATTAGCTTCCAATTCTACAAGCATCTTAAAAGGTAATAAACATCCTAAAATAAACAGTGGACTGTTGAGGAAAAAGTTCGTATGTATTAGAATTGGGATTTCTACGTAAAGTCAATTCCAGTTTTTTTAATTCCACGTGGTTTCCTTACATTTTCCAGATATCACCCGGCAGGTAGCTCAAACCCCCTTTTATTTTACGATGTTAAATTCTTCACGAGATACATAGGTGAAAGAGAAGTACCCAATGCTATTTCAACGATTTTTTTCGTTGTAAAAAAAGATAAAAATTGGGAAGAGGGTAGCGGGTAAATGGCCTGGCCACGATTAATGGGTCATGTAATTATTTTCAGTGCATCCAACGAAATTGCACAATGGGATCGTATTGGAAATTGGAACCTTGTGAACCGAGATTGCGAGTTTTTCAGACTGCCGCCGTTGGTACAAATCACTGGAAATAGTAGTTAACCTTCTATTTATAGGTTTTCTCTTTAGATCTCTCAATGTCTTTTATAAGTATACCTACCTACATTCATAATGAGATCAGTTGCAATATGTTCTCACGCTAGCTTGTACAGACGCCAGCACATCAAGCTACCTGAAACTGTCAAATTTTCTCAATCAACTTTGAACCTTAAGCATTAGCAATAAAGTTGAAAATCTATTAAAGAAATTTGACAGATTGTAGTAGCTTGTTGTGCTGGCGTATTTATTACAATAGGCCTCTTTTTCACATGATTGAATTGTCTGCAACTTCAACGCTTGCAATGAACGGTACGTAGAATGAAAATGTTCCAGCTATTGACTTCAATTGATCTTGCATAACATAGTCAGTCTAGAATGTTCCCACTGCTGGGACTCAGGCCTCCTCTCTGTGACACGGAGTCGGCCGTAATCCACCACGCGGTTTTGAATTAATCTTTAGTAAAACAGAATTTTGTCTTTCAAAACACGAAGTAAATAAGAAAAGATTTTCAAGCTTTATCGTCTGCGCTATCGTATTGAAGAATCTTGTTCGCTCGAATCTAATTTCTGAGCTTAGAAAAGCATCGATCAATGTCTGCCGCTTTCAAAGAGCATATCGGAGGCAAAGCAGAAGGTGTCACAGAGAATGGATCGACGCTTAAACGAGTATCAATAGAGCTAACATTTACTTGATTAGTATTTTTTTTTCTAAGTTGATTTTTCTGGTAAGCTGATAAGTATGTTAAGAATTTATTATTCTTATTTGACTGCCTTCATTTTGTGTCGCTCGTATAGCCGTAGGTATTGTACGAGAAATAATTGTTTTTCTAATACATCAAGTTCGTTAATTTATGCAATCACTCGTGTAACCGATGCGATCGTAACATAAATGTTAAGATCGCCGCTTTACGTGGACCTTTTATAAAAGTGTCAAAGAATATTTTCATCCAGACTTTTCATACAAAAGTGCGGAGCATTTGCGAACGCGTTCGCCGATGAGACAGTCCCATTTGGCAATATGAGAGTGACGCCTTATGAAAAATGCGGCAATACCAGTTGAAGCCGACATTAAACCATCTGAATATGCGAGGGGTTGTAAATGTCACGTGTGATGGGGACTTAAAATAGAAGAGGGTGACTTTTAGGCGATATTACAAAAATATTTCTGGTGAAACTAGTAGTCGTATGAAGGGAAGAAAGCCATTAACAATATTGATTCATGTGGCTGTGGTGCTATATTCAATACTAACTTCTGCATGCGACTTCGTCTGCGTAAAATTTCTTGCTCTCCCGACCTACCCCGTCGCATCGCATCGCCTGCCTGGGCTATTACTTCATTTTAGCTTAGCGTTATTTCTGACTTTTTTACTTTTTGCTCGGCTCCTAAGGGTCCTAGCGTGATATTAACCTATAGCCTTCCTGAAGAGCTAGACTATCAATTCAATTCAATTTATTATCAAGTATCATGACTCACTTGTTAGTAAAAACACTTATCCTATGTTAGTAATTATTGATATTAATTTTTTTTTTTTAATTTTTACGTCCTAAAAAACAAAACAAATGCAATTCCTGTACATACACAAAAGCGGCAGTACAGTACGGTATCATGTGCAAAAATAATTTCTCAAATCCGTCTGTAAGGTCCGGGGATTAGCGTTCAAACAAAGTCTTCAGCTTTATTATTATTATAAATAACTGTTATTTCTGAGAGATTTGCTAAGAAATTTTCCAGAGTGTTTGAACTGAACACAATAGTAGAAAACGCAAACAAGGTAGAAGATTTGAAGACTATTGTAAAGTTTGTTTGCAAAGCATTTCTCGTGTACTGGTGTTGTGTCTCACGAGAGGCTATTTTTCAAGTTTGTCATAACTATGTAACAGCTGCAGATCTCAGGAGTGAACACTAAATATTTATAGACGGGCCTGCATCTGCTCGCAAAAGGATATTGGAGGTTTAATTTTGAAAATACGGTTGTTCAATGGACAAATAGTGACATATACAGAGGCTTATTTAGTTTTCCAGAAGACTTCAGTGAGTGAAATCAGATCTGAAGAAAAATAAAATTATAATCATGTTTAAAATTTTTAGTCATTTGCAATTCTAGGACATGGCAGTGATTTTCATTATAGCGAAAGGCCCAACATTCGTGCCGTGACTTTTGCTATTTTACTCCCAAAGCTGCAAATAAACAAACAAGCCACCAAGCTGATACAAAATAAACTTGAATAATAGATGAATGGCGTACCAGAAGCAACTCGTAAAAAAAAACACTTTTCCGCCGAAGAAACGGGGCGGGGGGCCGAGAAAAATTGCACTCGTTACGGTACAAGGAATTGGCGTTAATAAAAAACGCACCGTAATTCGGAAGTACGGGTGTTGACAAACGACAAGACTAGAGCCGGACTAATGAGCCACGGCTGAAGCACCTGACGACGGTAAAATGCCTATACGAGGGACTTTAGTACCTTTTTGTTTTTATGTTTTTGGAGGGACCCGGTAATTTTATTGTCTTGGTTATTTATTCTGCTATTATAAACATGTGGGCGAGACTAAAGTATCTCGTAAATGGTATTTTTTTATAAGCCTATTACTAGGAGTAGGTCAAGCGTGACACCTGTAATGTTTCACCTGTCCGTGGCCACCTTACGCTTATGAATATTTAAATCTAGCTGCAAGAGACGAACTAACTCTCTTGGTGTTTTCTACGGGATGTCTGTACTAAATTAGGCTTATGTACAGTCAACAAAGGAGTTAAGTATACAGGAGCGTCGGATATAGTTGAAGTTTACTAAGAAACCGATGGATATTCTCGAATAAAATTTTAGTTTATTAATAGAAAACAAACAGCTCATTTATTAAATTAAATTTCAGTCCAGAACATCCATCGGTTTCTTAGTAAACTTCAACTATATCCGACGCTCCTGTATACTTAACTCCTTTGTTGACTGTACATTGTACGTGTACTTGGATTAATGTATTCCTAGGTATTGTTATTTAATTACTTATTGCATTCAATCATGTGCATTACATTTTGCCTGCCAGGACGCTCATTGTATTCAACATTCACATCTTTCTGTGATGATGTGTGTGTTAAATCTGTTATACAAATACGAGTATCGAAATTGCACAAATCCCAAAATTGGGGAGGTGGACCAAATAAATCGGAAACCAAAATGACGCCCTAACAATCCCATAATCCCGTACCTCGGACTATACACGGTCGGATTTGATTTTGTGAAGCTAAGATGTTGCATTTGGATTTTGTAATTGGAATAATAATAAATTATTATTTTCTGTTCAATAATGCTAGCTAGAATCTGTAACATGTTCTGTATACCAATCATTCAATATATGTTTTATAGGTTCATAATAGGTAAAAGAACCCATACTTTAGGCGATTATACTACTGAACACTGAAAATGAACAACTTTAATTTTGGGATCAACACAGAGTAAAAAAAAACAGTCTGTTCCATACAAAAGTGCAATACTAACATGAACAAATGTATGGAACAGCAGATTCTTTTTACATCTTTCAGTGTTGGTTCCATATTGCGGTGGGTATCGTATTACCAGTTAGGCAATCGCTCCATGTAAAATACTAGTATTCAGCTGCATCCGGTAAGACTGGAAGCCGACCTCAATATGCTTGGAAAAAGGCTAGGAAGTATATTTGTATTGCACACATACCTAAATTATATCAAAACTTCGCCTTTGATTTTAATTTCTCATGCAGAGGTTGTGGTGTGGTGATGGTCTAGATTCTAGATGTAAGTCGATAGGACACATAGCGACCATAGCAATTAACATAGTCGTATGTGAAAAATCGATACTTTAGGGTACCGCCGATCAAAGTTTCAATATTGCATAAAGTGAACAACAGTCAATAAACCTTAACCAAAATTGGTGTGACGTATAAATTTTATGTGAACAACAGACAATGTACCTTAACCAAATTGGTGTGACGTATAAATTTTACGTCACACCAAATTTGGTTAAGGTACATTGTCTATTGTTCACTTTATGCAATATTGAAACTTTGAACGGCGGTACCCTAAAGTACCTATCGATTTTTCACATACGACTATGTTAATTGCTAAGGTCGATAGTTTGTAAGATTCTACAATTTTCCTTATAATAAGTATAGTTGAAATGACAGCCTTCTAAAGTATGACTAGATTATAATTCGAGCAGGACGATATTTTTGAGACCACGGTGCCAGTACGACAATTTAGCCACCCAAAAATACAGGTTGTTTAAAATTTTAAAGCGTCCGGATCAGGGACCAAAGCGTCTATTATATCCGTTTCGGCACGAACCGCGTTGTACTGAGCTATGGGCAAATACCGCACTCGTCATTTTGTAACAGACCCACCCTGTTAATCCTTGTTCGTGATTTGTTTCACATTATTCGAGGATTGTGGATACAGTGGTGGAATAAAGACTACTGTTGTATAGTTGTTATTTCTTTTATTCCATATTTTGGAATTAACAGTTCAGCTTGTCATGTTTTGTGCCATTAAGAGGCTCGTGGCTAAATAATAATAGCCGCTCGGGTCAAACGAAGGCTTAACGGCCGGTCTGTGGATGGGTCGCCATCTATTACATATCGAAACCTCTCCGTACCTCAGAAAGCACGTTAAGCCGTTGGTCCCGGTGTCATTCGTAGACCTTTGAAAGTCGTTACGGGTAGTCAGAAGCCCAACGAGTCTGACAACCCAACATAGTTGGGAACTGGCTAGGTAGATTGATTGGATTATCTTAACTACCGAAATCATTCTCATGTGATGTAGTTTTTTCATAATGTTAGAAGGATTTATACCGATAGATAACAGAGAAAATTAAATGAAAGTACACGGCTACATCTAAAAATATTTTTTGCTAAAAATTTCTTTCATCAAACTCTAAGATAGATGGCGATTATATCCCAGCCTATTACAGTAAGGCCAATACAAATTTTGGGGAGACGACAACCGCCCACGTTGCTACCTATCATAAACACTCATCTTGCGAAAGCTTTCATCCCCTTATGCAAATTGGCAACATTTATGGTGTGACTACGTAACTTACGCACGACCGGCGACGGCTGGGTATAGTGGGTATAACAGGCCCAAGCTACCCTTTTTGTGAGATGACACCCATTTTTGGCAACCAGGAAATTGCGAACGACTCCTAACTAGAAAGCCTCGTGTAATTTGTTGGCGGTTTTAGATAAATCGAGGTGTCATAAATTGTGGATGTATACATGTTTGGCAGTACATAATATTACTGGCTGGTAAAGGATATGTCCCCGAATTTATTTAAGAGAACAATGAGCATTCGCCCGTTTTTATGTATAATGTTGTTGAACAGCTCCCTAATTGCTTAGCAGACGATCAATCACAATGTAAATGATTTTGAAGGGGTTGCTTCATATGTCCGAAAAATTTGTCTGCTCAATAACGTAAATAACGCAATAATTGTTGCTGAACTGTCAAAGTGACAGCCATTGCTACTGTTAATGTGTTACGCAATAACCCCACTGAACGCAACAAAGCATTTAGTTGTAATTTAACATTCGGTAGAATGCACATTACATTTACAAGTGAATGTAAAGATACATAAAGGCGCTAATAAACTCAGGTTTATCTCAGCGCCTCCATGTACCTAAATTGTGATAAGTCTGAAATTAGCTACAATAACTTCTTTATCAGTGCAGCTATAGCCCAGTTACCTACATTCCTTCCTCTAGAGTTTAGCATAATGAATAAAATGCATGCGTTAGCAGAAGCTTGATAAGTACCTATTAATTCATTGTGATCATAGATGACAAATAATAGAGAAGTATGGGTTATTGGAAAAACATGAAATCGCGAAAAAAAAATCAGCTGTTCCCTACATTTTGACGAGTTATACGAACATAAATGTAGAGAACAGCTGATTTTTTTTTTCGATTTCAGGTTTGGTCCCATAGTAAAAGTTGTTCATAATAATGAGTACAATGAGGTTAAGAGGTTGTTGGTGTTTTCCAATAGAAAAGAAGAAAAGGACATGTTGCGGCGACCCCCAGTAAATTGGGAAAAGGGCAAGAGAATGATGATGTGATCATAGAGTAAGTAGCGTAAAATGACAGTAATTATTTTAAGGATTCCGACCTCAAAGAAAATTCGGAACCTTTATTCACTTTTTGTCTGTCTGTCAATGAGGTTTTTTAATGTTTTATTTATGTCTTCAGATGTTGTCTTTTTTCAATTTTTTTGAGCTCCCTTTGACATTGGCAGAATGGTCGACATTTTGCTGACCATTTAATGAAAATAGAATAGATTTGAAAAGTAATCTGTCTAACCGCCATCGCTCCAAGAGTCCTAGTAATGATAATAATGACAATGACAATGTTATGTTGTTATGACACTCATGTGTGTATGAAATACGATCCTCCCGAGCCCAAAATAGCGTAATATCAATACAAATAAACCCGTAATAGCCCGTAGGCGCATTTCGTAAACATGATTTGGTGTAAACATCGGTTGCCTAGCAACGGGCAGCTTTGCCCACAATCATGCAGTTTGAACGCAAATTGCTGCGTCCGAGTTTATGTGGTGTGCTCACACTAGGATCATTACGTGTGGTTACGTTGGAAAATACAGGCACGCAATATTCCAATGTGCAGTCCTTGAAAGTATCCAACTTAATCATGGACTCATGTAGATAGATGTTTCATGTATTAATGTATACAACGATATTTTTAGTATATGCGAAACCTGAATATAGTTTGTTCAGAATAAGTAACTGAATCGATTCCAATCATTTTTACCCTATGTTATATGTGGTCCCAAAAATATTTAAAAAAGGTTAAAAGTTGGACACGTTATCCAGTCTGCACGCCGAACGGTTAGGTACCTAGGTACTAATACCTAGGTACCTAACCGTTCGGCGCGGAGAGATCCATGAGCGCAAGACCGGCGCGGCGCGGGTAAGCATGTTTTTGTACGGATATACAGGTAACTTAACAAGCTTATGACTTAGTGATTTTTCATGATACAGTTTTGAAATTTTGTACATAGATTCTATACATTAAATTAATAGACACGTGTTTCGGGTTTCGCATAATAATATACTAAAAATAATGTTGTATATTATGTATGTTTATAATATATTTTAGCGTTAATTTAAGTAATTTTTTTGCATTACATAAATGGGTAACTTATATTTAGTATTTTTGTTTTAGACTTTACACATTCATATTTTATTATATTTTTTTCTCTTCTTGTTCTCACACACTATTGTCTACTTTCTTTTTCACTTCTCCTTTTGCAGATCTGCTGGAAAAAAATCTTAAGAAATAAGCAGTAGCTTTTTACTCAAATTATAACTATGTCCGTATATGTATGTATGTGTATCCCTATGTATTTTACTGTGTGTACATAAATAATAAAATAAATAGTTACCTTCTTCAGCATTTGACCTAAAAATATTGTTTATTTTATCAGTAGGACTGTGACCACCAGTAAAATATCATTACTGTCGGCTGATTCATAAACCTATCTATAAAATAAGGAAAAACAATTAATATTCAAGATTTTTATACCTATTTTTTTATTTGAGGTTAAGGAAAAATTATTATAAATAAATGTGAAAGAATTTTTATAGTTACTTAGACGATCTCCTAATGTTCTTGATAGGTAATATAGTTTAAAAACTTATTCATCAGAAAACTATCATAATTCGTTCAGAAAACTAGTCTGCAGACAGACAGTTTAAGTGAGCGGTGACCTTTTTACTTTAGGGGGGACACTTCGTCCGAGGGTGCAAACAAATAAAACGAAATGTTTGACGGGGCTCGAACAACTCGAGAATGTTCCCTTGATCTTCGAATTACTTCATTCTTTGGAACACTCTTCAATTATCGACTCCTGGCATTCGGATTATTTTTACCAATTAAAAAGTTAGGCGGATTAAAAGTTTGAAGGAATTGCTCATTCATGAGAGTCTTATTATGTTCCGGTCTGTAGTTTTATTCGATTTTACTGTGATTGAAAAGAATCACCAAGGTAATGGAACTTTATGAACGTTTGTGCTTAGTTATTTAACTATTTGCGCGTCTTAATGGCATTATGTATGTAGATTCAAAGTCATTGAAAATATTCTCCAGACATAGTTTTAAAGGACTCCCGTAGCTGGAGCAAGTTTTCAATGTTTCTTCTATTCGTATCAACAATATTATTTTAATAGCTAGTAATCCTAACAAGATAATGACCATATTTTAATTGAAGACAACACAGGCACAGGCATCACTGTCTGACATAAGAACACTGATTCATCTATTGACAATGCCTATACTAGCTGATTATGTAAGGATATCTAGCGCACTTTATTACATCATAAATGTGGCCATAATATATGTTTACTAATAAAGAATATAATCTCATCCCGAGCGTGCTCTCACGTGCGATCGAAGGATCTTCATATTTATCGTCCTTCGGTGACGAGTAGTTTATTCATTCAGTTGTCATACTACAGACGTGATAGGTTTTGATAGGATGTTAAAGGAAGAACATTATCTTGTACTGTGACATATTTGCATACTAAGTATTTTTCCTATTTTGTTCGATGCGTTTTGTCAGTAGGTAAGTAAGAATTTTTGTTATATATACATATATAGGAAGGTCATACCTAAAATGTTGAGAAACCAATAATTAATTCCATTATTTTTACATTGGATGATTTCTTACATTGAATTGGATCGTTTAAAACATGGATTTTGATTTGATAAAACTTATGGAAACACCGATTACATGGGATGGGAATGAAACATAACTAGCGAAATATAATATGGGAATACAGGCGTGATGTTATGTGTATGTGATGATAACCAATACCTAAGAAATACTCTCAAAAAGTAATCCGATTCTGTAATTCCAGTTGCAATCGAAACTAATTTTATGTAGGGTGTTAGGTTGTTTTCTTCGTCTCAAATATCGACTGAAATCAACTCCATGTCATATGATCAGGCCTCAGATAACAAGTTGATTTCATGGAATCAGCAAGCAGAAAAAGTTCATTGATGAAATTGCAAAAGAGAAAACTAAAGGTCGTGTATGCCACTTAGCATTCAAGTGAACTTAAACGAAACGAACTCTGCAAATAAATCAATCAAAATTCTCAATTTAAGTCTCTCGATATCAGTTTAGTTCTTTAGCCTTAAGAAACTATGCACAACAATAACATTAATAGAGTAGAAGTTCGTAGAGATATTAAGGTATTGGTAACGGATTGGTCTGATTAAAAAGGTAAAGGTTTTACCTTCAAGGTATAGGTACCATCTTTCGGATAAGCATGACTGACTCATCATCTATCTAGCCTTTTCCCAACTATGTTGGTCGGCTTCCAGTCTTACCGGATGCAGCTGAATACCAGTATTTTATGTGAAGCGACTGCCTATCTTACTTCCAAACCCAGTTACTGGGTAATACTTAGAAAGACTGGTTGTCAGACTTTCGGGCTTCTGACGACCCGTAACGATGCATAATCATGACTTTTAAATACTTCTAAAAATCTAACCAAAGGCATTATAAGTGAAGACGAAGGCGTACATTTAACATGAGATTTAAAATAAGATATAAACACGGGCAGATGTTACTAATATAGCATTATTTACACACTACGTACAAATCCATTCATTCAATTCTATGCTTCCTACACGTTTTCAATTACACATTCCGGATGTTAGAACGATTTAAATTCGTCGGCTGCGATGGCTACCCAATGTAAAGTTTACCCGAAACAGTTCGCATGTCGGATTTGGAGAATAGGTACTGGGCTTGAACTTAAATGTTTGGCTTTAATTTTATTAGTATCGAAGGAAGGATAAGTTTAGCTAGGTCTTGTGTAAATAAAAAAAAATAATAGTTCAGGGAATATAGTAATAGAGGAATTGTGTAAGAGCAAAAGTTATTGTAACAATAATGAAGGTAGTGTGTTTGTTATAATAATTCAAGTTCTTGGCGAAGGTATTCGTTTTGTATTAAGACTAGTATGTAGGAATTACTTAAGAGTTTCTAGAGACCCTAAAATTTATGAATAGTCTAAGTTGGGCTCGCTCCATAACTCTTAGAAAGACGTCTGTATAAAGCAAGTTTACCTACTTCAATGGGAACTTGGAATAGCTAATTTTAAAATAGCTTTACTCGTACGTACTTTGGGCTTACAATTAATGGGGTAAGATTAACCTCCTCAATATTTTACCAACAGTCCTTCTAACCCAAGCTTGTTTACTCTGCTTTTGAAGAATGTGGTACAGATGTGGTTGAAACTAATAATCCGATCGTCGATCACTTTGTGTAGACATAGAGTTATTAGTACATATATATGGATGGGTGTAGATCGATAATATATAATATAATATAGAGAAGAAGGGAAAGTATTAGTACAAACAAAAAATGATTATGAAGTTAAATTACAATGTTTGAGATTGAGATGAATATAATGGATCTCTTTAAATTAACAATGAAGTGAATCACAAAAATTCAGAATAATATTAATCCAGCTGTTATTTATATAATAATTATAAAAAAGTTTGTAAACTCGTAACTATTTAGACTTGATTGAGACATTCTGTGTAAATTAATCATAGGGCAAAGTGCAAAGTGGTTAAGATATGCATGAATGCCTTCAAATTGTTAAAGATAGTAACAAATACCATTCTATCTTTTGTTTTACTTAAGAACAATAGAAATCAGTGACAGTACTCTAACAGTCCTTCAATGAATGACACACTACAGACTGGTTTACTTTGGTAAACCAACAGTACCGGTGGGTTCGCCCACCGATACTGTTGAGTAACTTTGTACAATATGTATACATAGACACAATAGTATCGACCTAGATGCAGAACTGATTGAGACAGAAACAACGGCTCAATGACTAATTAAAATATATATGTTACTACATATAAACTAGACAAATAGTGCAGAGAACCAACCGATTGGTATCGTCATCTCAAGTCACAATGTTGTTGTATACAATAGAAGAATGCTGAGATTCCTGCGAAAGATAGGTGAACGGCACTGAATTGACGAATGAGAATGATCTGATTTTATTTGGAAGCCTGGATGTAGTTGAACAAGAAAACTACATGAACATATTGACAGTGATAAAGGCAGACCGTCCATTTCCAGATTGACTTATTCTTGGATCGGTTTTCGGGATAACCACATGTGGCTTAATGAAATTTACAAGGGTCTCTTCATGCGGTCAGAACTTAACAGTCCAATTCTATGGAAAATATTGTTATCATAGAATTTACAGCGGTAGCACCTAATAAATTACTACCACTGCAAACGCGCAGTTTTAACCATTAGGCATAATTTTCAAAATGTTTCCTTGATTAAATTTATTGAGTTGATTGTGTGCATAAGCCAATGAGAACAATCATTTCAGGGACATTCAAAAGCATACATGCTTTTGAGCTTCTGAATGTCCCTGAAATGATTGTGGGAATCAAGGAAACATTTTGAAAATTATGCCTAACAGTTAAAACTGCGCGTTTGCAAAATTATTTGGAAAATTATGCCTAACAGTTAAAACTAATAAATATTTTATTGCATCACAGGAATAGCAGGAAGGTGTTAAAATAACATGTTATTAGTTTTTGCTATCCGGAGAAGATGTTAAAAGGAAATCGAGTTATTAACTAGTTAGCAATTAGACGGCCATTCATGCGCTAATTTCCTTTGACGCCAACACGCTATGGTTTCAGAATTAATATTGCTGTTGCTAAGGAATTTAGTTAAGGCAGTTTCTACCTTATGGATATTATACAATGTGGAGATAACAATACAATAAATTAAGTGAAAACACTAGCAATAGGTACTATGATATAGGAGTATTTGGGAACTACAAAAAAAATCCTGACATTGAAATAAAAAAAATGTTTTTTTTTTCAAACTATTAGGTATATAGTAGTGATGGGCTGATTTCGTCAATTTGTGACTGGCTATAGTGACTAAACTATTGGATATATTTGGTTAAATTGGTGAAATTTGAAATTGCAGACTGGGAACATCATTAAGTATCATCATCATCATCATTTCAGCCCACAAGACGTCCATTGCTGGACATAGGCCTCCCCCGAGCAGCTCCACTTCGACCGGTTCTGTGCTTCGCGTATCCAAAGGGTTAGATATAAGAAGTTTAATTTACTGTCGTATTGTCGTCCCCACCCTGTGTACTTCGCTAGCAACTGTTTTGTATCTCGGTGCTTTATTAATTTCTATAAAGTAACTGCTTTTGCATAAAACGTAAGTCTACTGGACCGAATTTCCTAATGCTGAACGGATCGTCTCTCAAATTCAGCCTCGCCCAAGCCATGTTCCCTTTATTATGTTTTTATAACCTCCCAAGGGATTTCCCACTCTTCCTAACTTCGAGAATCTAACGACGGTGTACTATTTTTCCGACACCTAGGTACTTACTTAATATCCCGTAGCTATAAAATGGTTTGTATACAATGATAGAAATGACATTGGTTAACAAGTTAAGAAAAACTAAAAATAACGAGCCCATTGTCTGAACTAACAAGGTTGTTGTACTTTTCAGAGTGGAAAATGTCGAACATTTGCCAACGGTACATCAGGCGTCACTGCGAGGAGAAGGCTGGAGGGTCCTACATGAAGGTACGTAGTAAGAAAAGGTTAATCAATCAGTCAGAGCATTGGGCCCGCGTAGCGGATTGTGGCCCGGTCCCTTGCACAGAGAAAAGGCATGTGTGTAGGTTGTAGGCTGACTATGCTAATCAGTCAGTGAATAAATAGTGAACCACTTCGAAGATTTCTCTTAGTATGTCTTGTTAAACCTTAAAGTAACATTAACAAAGCCATACTGCTTTGTTAATGTTACTTTAAGGTTTTTTGCTATTTACTTTGACTGTCTCTTTGGTCTACTAAGTTGTTGCAAGCGAGATTGCTGACCGTGCGGTTTTACGTCTAATTACCTGGACTGGTAAAAGCTTATTGTTTTTTTTAAGTGAAAACTTCTTTAGGCGCGTTGGACATTTTTTGAGATGGGAAAAAACCATTGAACTCGCGACACTGTTACCGTAACTGACACCTCTGTTTTATGTTTTGGCCATTATAAAGACATCAACGCGCGGTACGTTTTCTTTGGGAAGAATGACCTTCAAACATATTTATAAAATTACTATGCTTTTGCACGTTTTCACTTCTGCCGGCACTGCTGGAGTGCCCCTGTTTTATAAGAAATTCCTCAATAGCATAGCATAGCATTCCATCCATTGGCATTCCTCATTTCGCCGGTGGTCATTATTTAATTTCTGAACATTATTTAATCCGACCCCGGTTTGGATTGGTTTCTACATAGATCATGGCAATAGGCTCGCCTCTAATAGTTTTAGACATGTTTCTTGCTTGTTAGACATGTAAGTTAAATAATGACAACCGTCGAAATGATGATACACAACTGCCTACCCCTTCTAGGAATGCAGGCGTAATGTTGTGGTCTGAGTCAAAAACGGAAAGTGCCTCATGTCACATATACAAGAGTTATTAAAGCGGCATTAATAAATCGAGTGTCAATTACCAGCTACTACCGACCACGATAATTTGTACTTGATTTAAAACCTATAACGCTGTGGGAGTAAATTGCAGGATTAACATAATAATATTAATGTAAGCTGTGGTTATAAACTGGCTAATACGGTATTTAACTAGACATTTATTTTGAGACAAGACTAGACTAGGGATATAATAATTTAGTTGGAAATGTCAAGAAAAGTTGCAGAACAAGAGTTTGTTTCCCAATTCAAGCATTTTTTTTGTGTTCTTCATATTTTCCTGCTAGTTAATTGAGTCTTAATATTCAACTAGGATTGTGGTTTTTATTAATAATTTCTGTCATAATATACCACAGCGTCTTTGTTGTGGTAAAAATTTCACCAGAAAACTCAAACTCAAAGCATGTATTTCAAATAAACCATTTACAGGCACTTTTGAATTGTCAAGGAGTCGGTCGGTCAGAAATATGAAGCTAGTTGCCCATTCCAAATCGTACTAGATACTTACGGAGATGAGCGGGCAAGAAACTCCACGGACACTCTTCTAAATTATATTGTTACAAAAATATTTGTTAGGTACTTCATTAACGTTGAATTTATTTATAAAAACGTCTATTGTACCGTTTATTTTCAGAGAAATTAAAATGTGGCAGACAGGCAAACGTAGTAAATCCAGAGTTATTTTTTTGTTCCATGGAAGTCTCAAATTATTATTTAGATAACATAAATTGCTCTCAAGTATACGCTGGTGTAACCGATCCGTCGGATTTCGATACCCGTTGCGTGTTCCTAGGCCATAACGCGAGTCCACTCAACTTGCTGATGATAAAGTGCCCAGTTAGTTGTTGCTAGGGTTTCCTTTTTATATTATATCTCCGGACATTGACGAATAGGCCCACATGTTATATGAAACTTGTGGTGAGTTGTGATTTGTTCGGTACGTGCTGGACTTGCTTAGGCGTTGAGAGAAAATATGAGTAGGTACTTCTTCTACTCAGCGTGTCGTGATGATCTAAATAGAGTCGGCCCAGAATTTAGGTACGTAGTTTGGCACCTTTAGTAGCGAAATACTAACTGATAGGTTATGATAAAGTGTGTTTTAGGTATTTACTTGCCTGATTTGGTAAACAAAGAATTTTGATTAAAAACGTGGTTAAAAACGAAGCAGTTTTGATGTGATTCATAAAGTTTATGAGGTTTCTTACAAACATCAATACGTTCATTCTTAAATTAAAGCGTGTGATTGATATTCTCGGGCTGTGTTTGTTTACCAAATAAGGCATTGTATGGAAAATACACTGTAATAACTTTCTTGAGTGAAACTCACACGTGCCGATAAAAATCTCATGAGTCAAGCCGTTATTAGAAGTAAATTCCTACTATAAAAATAATTAACACATTACTAATTTAACAATAAATTGTATTCAAACAAATATGAGGAAATAATTACTTTTATGTAAAGTTAGTTCTATCACTTACTAATTCATAATTTTACATCCAATTTACGTTAAAATTCAAGTAAGAATACTCCTCGGCTATCAATAGGAAATACCGCTTGATTCATCAAAATATACGTCCTCAATAAAAACACTTGTCACAGTCATTAGGGCTTATTTTGCTATACACGATTCTGGCCTAACATATCAACATTGCCGACATGTAGTGACCACAAGCAGAATCAATTTGCAGGATGGCATTTAATTTTTTCCCCTCAGGCTTGCGACATGGCTATGCATTTGACATTTTCCATTTCCTGATTTAAACTTCACAGTGACCACATATCAGTAGATGGGGTAGGCAGAAACGTCTATATTCATGTCATAAAGTTGTTGTGGGGGCCCGTGGCTAAATAATAACAGCCACACAGGTCGATCGATCAGGTTAAGCTACGCTTGCCGCGGTTGGTCGGTGGATGGGTGACCATCTTTACATACCGAGACCCGTGTCTCGGAAAGCACGTTAAGCCGTTGGTCCCGGCTGTCATTCGTGGATATTTGACAGTCGTTACGGGTAGTCAGAAGCCCGAAAGTCTGACAACCAGTCTTACCAAAGGGTATCGTATTACCCAGTAACTGGGTTGTGGACGTCAGATAGGCAGTCGCTCCATGTAAAATACTGGTATTCAGCTGCATCCGGTTAGACTGGAAGCCGACCCCAACATAGTTGGGAAAAGGCAGATGATGAAAGTTATTGTGGATTATTTTTGGATTTGTTGGTTTGACCACCGTTTGGTTTTGGTTTGGTTTGTTGGTACAGACAAGTTTTCAGACGAATAAGGCTTTAGGCATGTTCTGAATTTCTAGAAATCTTGCTTTATCTTTCTTTAATAAAGATCACTGTTTTTTCAGAAGTTTTGATATTCGTAGGTTCTTGTAACACACGTCGTCAGTCGTCGTAGTCAAAGTAGGTTACTGTAAAACAAAAAAAACTAATTTAAATCTAACCATGCAACTTGAAATACCTACCTAATAAAATGTAGCTCGATTGGTTCTTCACATTGACTCATTTTAAATACTCTATTGTTAACAATAATTATTATTGTTTTGTTAATGAAGCTAAACATAGGTATTATACATTCATACCATTAGTACGTATGTTCACACAGTGCTCATAAATAAGAAACATATTTGGTTCGGGTGGATGAATACTAAGGTAATTATTGGCACCGTCTGTATCAGTAGGTACTGTATCTTCACAGTACATACATAACACGATAACAGGAAGACAACGTTTACAGGCTAAAATAAATAATGATGAAGCCTTAGATAAACTTAGTCAGCCTTATTACAAAACAAGGTTTATCTTTAGACCCAGGTTTAAACCATAGTCATTTTTAAATTTAGAACCATAATCCGATAAATTTAAAGTTCTAATTACAAAAACTGACGATAAACCCGAGTCTAATTTGTCAATTTTGCATTGCGACAAACGTAAAGTTCTTACTTTATGTTTGTCGGAATAAAGTTCAAAATATACTAACGGGCTCGAAGGTTCAGGCTGGGTCCAACGCTAGAACTCGTTTTGTATTGAGACGGTATAAGTTTATCTAAGGATGAAGGTAAAAAACTACGTTAAACATCAATTCATAAGTACGTGGATCTCGATGGTGAAAAACTTGTGATATGCCTACTGTTTTTTTCTCAGCAATGATTCGCACGTACGCTCTACGCTCAGTGTTTTATGCTCCATGGTTGCTCCGCCTTGTCTGTTAGCTAACCAAGTTACAATTTCTGTTGATGACGGGGAGTTTATGCAAATGTTCTAATGTAAACTTTCACTGAATAGTGAAATTTCAGCTTCGTCCTCCGTCTGCATTTATGACCGGTAGTTCAGCTAAAAGCTTTTGGTAAAGTTGTTTCTTGTGTCATCAATAATGTTGTAAAATATTGTACGTAAGTAATGTCGTTCTATGACATTTTTCGAGTGTGGTATGTATTTCTGTAAAGTGAAAACTGCAACTAGTCCTTAGGCACCCAATGGGCA
This sequence comes from Oligia latruncula, assembly GCA_948474745.1. Taxonomy (NCBI): domain Eukaryota; kingdom Metazoa; phylum Arthropoda; class Insecta; order Lepidoptera; family Noctuidae; genus Oligia; species Oligia latruncula. The sequence goes on from OX419696.1 coordinate 12,289,482, forward strand.
TTGTTCATATTTTTTTAAATGTTGTAATTGAAAAACCATTTCGAGGAATAGCGTTACTGATCATTACGGACTAATTAATTACGAAAAATATTCATATTTTATTGATATTTTTGATAAAATACGATTGACCTTGTTTGCCCTTTGGTTTGGGTGTACAGTTTTGTATCGTTACCTCGTTATCGTTAAAAAGTAAGAGGCAAGTATTGTCAAGTGTCAAATTATATTTATTATATTATTATTTTTGCTCCCCTTATTTCAGCTACGCTATGATGGCTGCTAGTAGAAATATACTCTAATATCATAACGGTCTCAACTTTAGGCAGGTTTCGCGAGTCAGCTTTAACAAAAGTATCGCTCATTGTGGTCATTTGTGGTTCAGGAAAACGAACAATAAAATTATGTCGCCGCGTGCGTTATTATTCTATTTCTAAGTCGCCGCGTAGATTGTTCTAGTGACGACAGAGAGTAGTATATTCCTTGGACGACACTTACTCATAAAAAAACCATTTGTAAACAAATACGATAATAGGATAGGATTCGAATTCGATTATATAAGACAGTATTTGAGTATTCAGTATTGACACTTTGACAGATGTGATATGGATGACGTTGTGTTGACAGATTTAAATTTTTAATTATGTACTAGTGAAGCAACGGCACTTAATCTATTTAAGTCAAAGATGACGTCACCTATCTTAAAAACTTAAAATAATTAAATATTTTTTTTTTAAATAACTATTGAGCCAATCATCAAAATATTCAAATTAGTTTCTCAAAATGCTCTAAATTTTCAAAAAATAAAATAAAATCTAATGGTTAGAATTTTTGGACAATCCCCATTGTTTTTCAAAGCTCTCTTTTTGGATATCTGTCAATTTAAAATCATAACCTACACAGGTAAGTTCCTTCTGACTGACCGATTTGTGAATAATATACAGGGTGGCGTTTGATAACCGACGAAAAATGACTATGCTAGGGGGTCTAGAATCATGTGCTGAATTTATGGTTAAATTTTGCGCGTTGATGTGACCAATCTGTATTAATTCCTGTATCTCTAAATGCCCTTTTTTTTTGGCTGGGAAATCATCAAATGACCCCCCTCCCACTCTGGGCGGAGCGGAAGGGAGTGTCAGACTCTTACTGACTAAAACCCACCCGTGTTTCTTCCTTAGCCCTTTATGTTCCAAGCCAGCGGTAACCTTTTCGAACAATTCCGCATACCCGGCAGGATCTCTAAACGCCTTGACTCAAGATTGTCTATTCTGTTAAAACGTCACTGTGAAAACTTAGGGGTAGTGAGAAATCATACTACCTGATGCTAGAGATTGTCACTATTGACAGTCCCTAGCCTCGCTCCTCCTAAGTTTTCACGGTACCACAGAAAAAAGGCACATCCAGATCCCACACATTCATTCTCCTGAAACACGCATAAAACCCCCTATTAAAAACACTCCACAAACATTTCACAACTGCAACTGCAAACCGTCATGGCATCCAAACAAAAGGTTCCCGATTAAAGTTGTCGGCTTGCGGGATGGTGTTCAATTTCCGATATCGGCACAAAGCGGCGCCGCTCGTCCGCTGTTTCCTTTGCGGGATGCGTTATCTAGGCATAGGCATGGCATAAGCGTGGGTCTATTTAGTATGGAACTTGATAGCTGTATGGTAATATTGAAGTCCATTGAATGTTTTAGTGACATGGTACTTGCCTCGTGTGTTGTCGTATAATCTGAGTCGGTTAACGTGAGGTTGTTATTCAACTATAATGCTACTTATATTCCAGAACTATGTTTTCTAAATTGAACATGATTTTCGGTGACTTAAGGTGCTCTTCCGAAGGCGACTGCAGCGGCACTAGGCTATTTGACAATGTAAAAAATAAGGTCATAATTATTGACACTCGTATAGATTATCGCTTTTAAAATCGATTTGCATTAATTTTACTACAAAACAATGTATTATTTATAAAAAAAATCCCGAAAAAACTTCATCTTTTTAAATCTGGCGCCACGTAATCGAAAACGGTCTGGATTGGCTGAACTTAAGATGACGTCATGATTTAGTAAATTTCTGTCTATCGTTGACAGAACAGATGACTTTTGTCTAGTATCTCGACCGTTTCAACGTTTGTTTACGTCAATCGTGACGTCACGACGCCATATTGTTAAAGATAGCGTTTTGGCGGTTTTATTTACTATTTTTTAAAAGAAATACATTATGCAATTTGAAGTAATAGGTTTTTGTGGGCTCGTTAGACACCATTAAATAATCTGAGATGTTTATCAGAAACCAGTCAAATAGCCTATTTCGGCCAAACGCATTGACAGACTGCAGTGACGCGACTGGTTTCTATGTACATAATTATGTGACTCTATGAAATCGCTTCCGTAAATGACGACATTCGAAAGAAATGTATGATCTCATACATACCTACTCCTACTTACCAGCCGGTCGATTCTGTTAGAATCTCACCGTGAGAAGTTAGGTGAAGTGAGCTGTCATTCCATCTAATGCTAGGGATTGACACTAGTGACAGCTTATTTTAAGCTCACTTCACCCGAGTTATCACGGTGAGATTTTTACAGAATACCACTACAGCAACCAAAATTGTGGGGGAGAGAACTGAGATAACATTAAATTTTTATTTAAAAACTTGACGCTAACAAAATTGTCTTCTACCAATAAACAAAATAAACACCTTTGCAACGACAAAATAATAAAACAAAAAAAAACAGTTTAATTACAAGTTTCGCCGTAGCAAATGCAAAGGAAAGCAAAACAAAAGGTCCTCAAGAACAATCGAAGCTATAGGGGAAAATAACAAATGCCAGAACAAATCAGACGCGAGTATTACCTTTGCCTAATAAGGAGAAAAAAAAGGCCTTGTTTTCCGCACTGAAAATTCCCCAACGACGACGGGATCATTGCACAACTTTCTTCATTTACACGTTCGGGAAACAATACAACGTGATATAGATGCGACGAAAATAAAATTCATTATTTATATTGAAACATGGGAATTACGGGAAATACATTTTTCAGGTACCTATAGCTTAATTGTGCGATCGTGTTTTGTTAAAAGTTATGACAGGAAACTTTATCACTTACTTACCCTAAGAAAATGGCTGGAAATTGTAGATAGTTTTTATAATATACGAGATTATACTCTTTGAAGTGTCTATGATATTTTGTGTTTTTAAACAAAATGAATAAGTACAAAAGTTACCTTCAAACTTTTATCTATATTTCTCTCATATAAAATTTGATTTCATTCTATCTTCACGCTGACAATTTTTTTCTTTTACTTTTTTTGTGTCGCCTCAGCAACAGGGCAACGGTAAGTAATTGACTTTTGACAAGTTTTTAATGAGTTTTTCGATGTTGATAGCTTGTCCCTTGGGCACTTTTACTTTCATATTTGTAAATATAAAAACATTCTTCTTTTATATTTGACCTTAGAAAATTCGTATTATTAACTCTCTGATCTTTTACTGACGGGATTACGTAGAAAAATTAACTAAGAAAACCGCTTTGAAAATAACATAAAGGAAAAAAGTCCAATGGTTTTTTAATGAATTTAGAACAAGGTTAGGTCTTCTTGACTTTTACGAGATTTTCTTACAACTAGGAGTAAATCTCGAATTTGGACTCGTTCCTAACCGATTGGACGGAAAAGGCACAGCACAAAGAAAAGTGGAAAAATATAGGGGGGAGACTTTTGCCCCGCAGTGGAACAACATAGGTAAACCGGAAAAAACCGGGCAAGAGCGAGTCGGACTCGCGCACCGAGGGTTCCGTACCATCATATGTTTTTAAATTTTCACCGGCGAGCTATTTACTAGATCTCGTTCAAACCAATTTTCGGTGGAAGTTTACATGATAATGTACATCATATATTTTTTTTAGTTTTATCATTCTCTTATTTTAGAAGTTACAGGGGGACACACATTTTACCACTTTGGAAGTGTCTCTCGCGCAAACTATTCAGTTTAGAAAAAAAATATATTTGAAACCTCAATATCATTTTGCCCACACGTACGGGTTTGATGAAAAAAAAAAATTTGAGTTTCAGTTCTAAGTATGGGGAACCCCCATAATTTATTGTTTTTTTCTATTTTTTTGTGAAAATCTTAATGCGGTTCACAGAATACATTTACTTACCAAGTTTCAACAGTGTAGTTCTTATAGTTTCGGAAAAAAGTGGCTGTGACATACGGATGGACAGACAGACATGACGAATCCATAAGGGTTTTCGTTTTTGCCATTTGGCTACGGAACCCTAAAAAGGAGAAAGTCTTTAAACATAAATCAAAGACTTTATTTTAAAGTTGTCTCATCATCATCGTGTGTGACCATCCCGAACTAATTGCTTCATATTACTCAGTTATATTTCTTTCTGCGCCAATGGTAATGAATACAACCAATAAACATTAGGTATGCATGGGTATTACATTATTTATCAAGACTGGAAGAGACAGAACGTGACACTATTCGTTATTTACATTGAATTTTTTATCTTTCTTTTTCACTTGTTCTGTGTTCTTGTTTTCTTTGTATGAAATCAATTGGTCTGTGAAGTCTGACATCAGTTCTGAATTTAATAATAATGACTTTTGGTTTCAAGTTTTCAGTTACTTTTTCATACTTATCTTAACATATTTAATTTCAGACTGTTATTTCTACGAGAATGAAACACTTTCTGAACATTATATTTTGTAAATTACAGAAAGTCATGCATTTTATTTAGAAATAAATGCAACGGTCCAACGCTGTTTTGCATTGACCCTGTTTACCAGAATTTTTACGATTTGATTATGCAAAATTTCAGCAACCCTTTTACTGCTAATGTCTCAAGACACATAAAGTAACTCGTTAAGAAATTACAAGTGTGTTGTATAAAAAGTGTCATTTAACAGCGGCAGTAAGGATATGTCATTATTCATAAACTCAGCAGCGGGGTGTTGAACCGACACCCTGGGGACGCGCGTTTTAATGTCCGCATTTGCATATTGTAGTATATGTTTGATTTTAAGATAAAACGGTGTGAATTGAGTTAAATGGTGAAGAATGGTAGGTTGTGACTTGTGAGTTGAAAAATATGTAATCATTCTTTTTACTCTGCATGCTCATTAAACTCATTTATGGCTTCTTTAGTTAAAACCAACAAAGACTAAAACTGAACATCACGTAGTTACATTGTAGAAACCTATAATTAAATTCACAAAAAAAACTTTCAGTGCGTACCTACTCTTGTAATTACAAATTATCTCGATTCCCCACATATACTATAATATGAAATATCATCAGTGCCATAACATTAAACGATGGAAAGAAATAAAGAAGTTATAATAAGTCTAGCGGCACCCCTCGCATAACGGGACACTTCCAAACAATTAGAGAAGCTCGTTAGCTTTACGAGATATTTAGCGTTAGCGCGTCCTTCCTACTTCACTGCATTTTATTAGTGCACAGTGCGTAATACAGTTTGTTTTTGCTGACGAGGATTTTGGGGTGGTATAATATGTTAAAAGATGACTGAGAGAAACCAGAGGCACGTAGCGCGAATTAAACGTAACGTGAATTCGAACGATTTTTGAATCGAAATTGGGCTTATCCAGAAGCATTTTGGTTTAAATTCTTGCGACTAGCACAATTAGATAATGAATAAAGTCTTTAAACTAACCCCCTTACTAATAAACGTTGTAATAGCGTCTGTATAGTTGCACAACGCTTTGTCTTCTTCTTTCGAAAGCCAAATTACTGATGACTGAAACAGAAAAATCGGTTCGTAACTATTCATCTGATATAATACGTTTATTAGTAATGAGGTAAGTAAATATTATTTGTGCGAAAAGAATATTTTAAATTTTGAATTCATTCGAATTTACGTTCGTTTATTCCGCGCGTTCGTGCTAGACTCTGAGGATAGATGTGTAAAAACAAATGGCGATCAGTAAAAACAAATGGCGATCAGTCATCACTTACTAAGCGGTCTGCCAAGCATAGTGGTAGTAAAAAAATCGGTGATAGCATTTTATTGGGGTTGGTGTCCCGTAGTCAGAAAGGAACGATAATGGAAGGAGCTGATATCATTATGATGATGGAAACGTAAGGCTATCGAATGATTCATGCAGAGTATAGGTAAAGTCAAGAAAATTCATAAGCAAATTGATTACCAACTTAAATTGTTCGTATATTCAAGTGTCATTCTTTGACAGTGGCATGAAAAAGCTATAACACGGCAAATTGAAGAAGTGTGACTATTTGCTAAACAAATATTTTTACCTGACTGTACCTATCTAGTACCTAGGTACCTATTCAACTTCATGAAGACCTATTCTTCGCCTTTAGTTTATTGGCCTAGATTAAGTTTATTCATGAAATAATGAAATATCTAGGCAAATTGGATGACCCACTTTTCTTTCAGTCTCAAACCAGTGACTACATGGGTCGCTTTATGTAAATAGAAGTTAATATAGCAAGTCATAAAATTGATTATGAAAACGTTAGTAAGACATGAGTTTGCAATAATATCAAGAAAAGGAAATAAACGTATTTTAGTAGGTACTAGCTTCTGCCCGCGACTTCGTTCGCGTAAAATTTCGGCCCCTGACCCACCCCGTCGCGTCGCATCGCCTGCCCGCGCTATTACTTTGTTTTTGCTCAGCATTCTTTATAATTTTTTTTTGTGTTTTTATTTGTGTTTAGCTCAGTTTCTAAGGGTGCCAGCGTAGTGTTAAGTAGCCAATAGCCTTCCTCGAGAATTGGGCTATCAAATGCTAAAATAATTTTTCAAATGCGACTGGTAGATCCAGAGATCGCGTGTTCAAACAAACAAAATGTAGATGTAGTTCGGAAATATGAGACCGAAAAAGGAGGTAAAAAATTAATTGAAGCCTCATTCAATCCTATCTCTATATTGTAGGTATCTTCATTTTCATTTTTAACACACGACCAAATAACGTTTCCTGATCAATTTCTTCTTCTTCAGGTCCGATCAATTACCTACATCATTCGTTTGGGTTTTTAAATAACTTTTTTATTGCATAATGATAACTCACATTCAGCAATAAGTGTCTACTTACAATCATAAAAAGTTCCTAATCAATAATACATTACCGTCCTAATGATCCATATAATGCACCTCTTGACCTGGTTACCAAAATTTCCTTTTGGGACTACAAGATAACCAACTAGAATTTGCAATTTCAACCTTATTCTATTGAAATAAGGTCCAAGAAAGTTTTAGGTTATCGTTGTAAATATGTTGTGTTTCTTTTTATTGCTTAGCAACGGCCTGTGCTTCTATGGAACCGGGTAGGACGATGACCTCTGGTACTTGATAGACAGGAAAATTATTGAAAACTCATGTTTTCCTGCAATGTTCTGTTATTTGTAGGGTATTTTGCATGCGATTGTATTTTGTTTTTTTAATGAGCACTAGTTTGGAGTAGAGGTACTACTTACCGTTGTCTGTAATAGGGTTAATAAAAACACACTTAGGTTTTCTAAGGATTTATAAGATCTAAGCATTTATTTTTATGCATTACTAGCTTCTGCCCGCGACTTCGTCCGCGTGAAATTTCTTGTACCCCCATCCCGTCGCAATACTTCGTATTCGCTTAGCGTTCTTTTTTCTTTCTTTTTATAATTTAATTCTGACTTTTTTCTTTTTGCTCGGCTCCTAAGGGTCATAGCGTGATATTAAATAGCCTATAGAGCCTTCCTCGATAAATGGACTACCCAACACTAAAAGAATCATTCAGATCGGACCAGTAGTTCCAGAGATTAGCGCGTTCAAACAAACAAACAAACTCTGCAGCTTTATAATATTAGTATAGATTTGATGGTTGGAACGGCGATGGAAAGTCAATAATATTACTTCTTCTTCGCATCTATCTTCAACCAGAATTCGGCCATTTCGACAGAGTTAGCGTAGGTCTCGCAAAAGCCTTCCATAGTATCTACACGTATATTTGCAGAATCACGCAGGTCACGAATTAACGATGAAGAGGTGAGGCATAGTTTGTGACGTGGCTCCACAGTCGCACTGTGGCTCTTTGTGGCTTATTTTACTTACTTAATTTAGAAGGTACAAAATGTTTGAATATATCAATAAAAGCTGAATTGTATATACGAAAATATAGTTTCCTGTGGCGTTATAGGCAGAAGAAACTTTAATACACATTCAAAAATTAATCTATTTTGACATTATTTTTGCTGAAATCAATCAATTCAATCCAAATTGAAAAAAAAAATCCCTGTATTTTCCTTTTACGGATTAATAATAATTAACATACCTTTATTATGATAATATTCATATGCAAATATTAATTATACGCTTCACGCCACATCCCTCGGGACATCGGTGTTGCCAGCCGAGATAATTACCACAATTAACGCGTATTACGCCGACGATTTTATAACCGGAGGGGATTTTAAAGAACTATTTCAATTGGATTGGATTTCAATATTTTTTGCTTTGAATTTTTCCTTTGGTTTCATTCGTAGATACTTTTGAAGTTTAATTATTTTGTTAAATCCGAAAACGCGTTGTACCAAAAAATCCTTTTTACCATACTGGTAGGTATTTATTTCAGTTTAATTGCATTATTAGTGAGAAGGATCTTGAGAGAAATCTTTAGGCGAAAGCGTCAGGCACGCGAATTATTAATTATTAAGCAATACTTGCAGCTTTGAACAGAGAGAAGTGGAAAGAGAGTAGGGAGACCTTTGCCCTGCAGTGGGACATCACAGGCTAATAATAATAATTTTTGCAATTTGCAAGTCAGTAGGTACCTATCAGGTTGTATGTTGAAATCATCAATGCAACTCTCTAAGTTCATATTACACTATAGGAGGACTATTTCATGAAATCATGATATTTGAGGCCAATTCTAATAAGGAGTTGTATTCCTGCTTCTAATGATTAATTATAATTCTGGTTATGGTCGCGAATCATATGCACATACCACCTAACGCTAACCAGCAAGCTGCGAAAAAGTAAAAATATTCGCGGGCTACCTTAGCGTATCCCCAAAGCTCTATTTGCAAGCCAGTTCGAAATGTAAATAAAATCTTTGATAAGTTACCTCCTTCGTTGCCATAAAGTGAAGTAAAAATTTCGTTCCATTTTCAAGTGTGACATTTTATCAAAGATATCAAAATAAAAAAATCATGACAAACATTACCATGCCTCCGCCGTAGATAATTTTCCACTATTAACGTTTGCCAATTTTATGCTCTAGTGAGATTGGTGCGCGAACTAAAAGCGGCTCACTTTTATGTCAGAGTACCCTCTTCGTCAAAGCACACGCACTCAAGGGTATGCGCCATGACATACGGATGTGACGGTGTTTAAATTGAAGACACAGAAGGACACGGTGTTTTGTAGTGAACGATAATTTTATGGTGTGTCTGTTTGGTTTGGTGGTGGAATACGGTTGCAGTGAATGCAGGGGAATCAATATAATGATTTCACCCAACCTTGAAGTAATCAGGTGATCAGTTGATCACCTGATTACTTCAAGGTTGGGTTAGGTTAGGTTAGAAAAAAAAAATAAAAAGTAGTAAATAGCCTCTAAACGTGAACAGTTGTTCACGTTTAGAGGCTATTTACTACTTTTTATTTTTTGGTTGTAAATGTTTTCTTTTCAATTGTGGCTATTTGTATTTTCATTGAAATCCAAAGTTGACTGATTATGCTTACAATAAATTAAATTTAGAATAAAACTTGCCATTGAAAATCATCAAACTGTAGTCACATCATGTGAGATTTTTTGTGTTGACATACCTAGCGCATTAGTGACCACAGTATAATATTTTATAATAGAAAAAAAAAATGATGCGGTCAGTGCCTCAGTGGGCCCCCGTCAGGAACGAAATTCCTTACGCTATACTTGCACGCACACACACTCGTATAATCATAGATAGCGTATATTAATATAATAGAAAGTGACACACAGAGAGAGAGAGACTGAAACTGTGAATTTAATACGCGTTTTTAATACTCTAGTATACGTTTTTAGAAGCTCTCATGAAGTTTACGCCATCTTGGATTTTCATTTTGACCTAACTATTAGCTTTAGTATCCTCAAAAACACCCACCACTTACCACCAACGACATCCATAGCAAAAATTTAAACATTTTCGCAGCGCAACCTGGATTTTTCATTTTGATCTCACTATCGGCTTGCTCCCTAGAATAGAGATGATAAGAAAACATGGAAGGGGCATAACACTTTTTCGTTACATGACGAATACTACTAGCTTACGCCTACCGCAAGACGCGTTAAAGAAATTCGTTCTAAAAATCTACACAATCCGTAGTGTAAGGACACGGTTGTTAATGGAAACCGTACGTACCAACTAGTAGTAAAATAAAACGCCACAGTCAGCATAACACGTGGGGTGCCACGCGTGGATGGCCGCGGTGCCACCAAGAGATTTTTATTTGACAAACTTTTTACACAGCCACCCCGTCTGCCAACTAAGCACATAGGTACCTAGCTTTGTGTCATACAGCGGTTTTGTTCAGCAATCTTGCAGGATATCTTGCATTATGACAGTGAACACAAAACAGATTTACATTAAATATTGTCATGTGGTTGCTGCCTATCGTTCGATTATTACTTTTATACCTATACATAGTTTCTGTGGTGGCCCAGCGGTAACTGCCCCGACTTACGAGTTGTAGGCCGTGGGTTCAAACCCAGACTAGCAAAATACTTTGTGTTAATAATTTCATCACCACTGCTCTCAAAACGGTGAAATCTGTCGATCAAGATACCCGTGCACTTCTAATAATAAATACTATAGAAGCATATTTATTAGATAATGGGTATTTCTCGGTGAATTTATTAAAGCAAACTAAAAATTTAAAAGACAAACCAGCTGTTTCATAGAAAAGCCTGCGAGTAACAGATAAAAACTTCAAAACTTAGATACTGAATTATATATAGGTAAATAAGTTAATAGGTTCTCAAAACGGTGACGAAATACATAGTGAGGAAACCGGCTTGAACCAAAAATTGGAAGTCTTGGACATCTACCAAAAATTACTGGGCCCGCGTGGTAGATTATGGCCCACTCCCTCTCGAAAAGAGGAGACCTGTAGTGACCCAGTAGTGGGAACTTCATCTGCCTAGCCTTTTCCCATCTATGTTGGGGTTGGCTTCCAGTCTAACCGGATGCAACTGAATGAATAGGTACCAGTATTATACATGGAGCGCATGACTATCTGACCTCGACAACCCAGTTACTGGGTAATGCGATACCCCTTGATAAGACCGGTTGTCAGAATTTCGGGCTTCTGACGACCCGTAACGACATCCACGAATGACAGCCGGGACCAACGGTTTAATTTCCCCCCCCTCCGTGCTCTTGGTATGTAAAGATGGTCACCCATCCACGGACCAACCGCAGCAAGCGTAGCTTAAACTGATCGATCGTCCCGTGCGGCTGTTAGTACTTAGCCACAAGCCCCTCAAAAAACTTCTCAATAAACACTTCAATCAATTAATAATAATCGATATACCTACCTAGACTTAATTATATAGCATGTGCGCATTAACTTTAACCGACAGTGCCAATGTTTAAGATAGGAGGATCCAGGTCTTGCTTTTGACTTTCGATTGGTTACTCGTAGGTACTAACATAAAACTTTGAAATTCTTTGTCTTAAAATGTTTCACAAACCCTGAGAACTCCCATGTTCTTGTGCTGTTAGAATTGGAATGCGTGCGTTTAAATCTTAGGGTACTTCACAAGGTCGTAACCTAGGCGGAACGAACACAGGATGGGACGTGTGAACCGTGAAATTTAATGTATAAAAAACAAGAAAGAAATTGTTACCTTTTCGACCAAGACAGTGTAAGTGGCTGGGAAGTGTGCAGTTCATTCAACATGTTTGAATTACGTCCTTCAAAGGTTGTAAACGAATTCAAGATGTAAAGGAAATTTGTTTCTTCTTTGATGTTTTCTTCTTTAGCATAGTGTGTAGTGACGCCCCCCAGCTAGATGGACCGACGACCTTAAAAAAGTGGTTGGGGCAGACTGGATGTTAAAGGCGGAGTTGGTGTTGTGGTGCAGCCTGGGAGAGGCCTTTGTCCAGCAGTGGACTTCAATAGGCTGAGTTGATTAACTTCTTTATTTAGTCCACATGAAAACAATCAAATTATAAAGTAACAGTGTACTCATTGTTGAAGAGCCTAATAAATAAATAAATAAATAAAACCTTCCACCAAAAAATCACCTACTTGTGTTAATTTTAAAATCGGGTTTCAAGCTTGCTGTTCTTAGCGTCCGTATGCCACATATTAGAGCAAATATCTAAACCTAGAGGCCGTGGCGAACGAGGTTTAACTCATTTCCCATACGTTTCCAATATGTGGGGCCGTATAGAAAATCGAACAAATCGATAGGGCTTAATAATGGGGATTATGTGGTATTACTACGAAAATTTCAATTTTAGAGCTGAATAACATGGCAGTAGTTTTGCTTCAGGGGTTTCCATGTAAATAGCGAGTTGGTAGTAACGTTTTGTAGGTTGAATATTTGTTTAGGCTTTTTGTTGGGATTCAGGGACTTTCTCATACACTCCTGACATAAAATATTAACAGAATTTATAATACAATATTTAGAGTCAGTGATCCTTTAGGTCATTCATTTGGATTCTGGTAACACACACACAACGCTCACAGAACACTATCTTTCCCCTTCTTCATAGTTGCATAAATTTATTATTTTAAGGACTGATTTTTCAATCGTGTGATAACTTTACTCGAGGAATAATTTTGAAATTTTTCCATTTTTTTCACACAAAAACTGTCAAACATCAATTTCATTCCTCGAATAAAAGTTATTTTCATTGTAATTAGGAATATTTAGTGATACTTATTTGAGAAGTATGTACAATATGAGAGTACCTATGACTTAAATTTTCATATTGTGTGTTTATATTTAAATTAGTGAATTGTTTTTGAATTTATGTATTTTGTTTTCTCATCTTGCTCACGGCTTGTCTACATCACAAGATGTAGGTTCCTATCGCAGATATACTAGAAGAGATTTGTATAGAAATAAGCATTACACGTATGTTTCTGTTCCTTTCTTCTTAACTGATTATATTATGTGTATGCATAAATGGCTAAATAATAAATAATATAACGCATGGATTTGGACCACAATCCTCATTTAGGAACATAATAACGGAGTGTGAAAAAGTGTTTCTTTAAAAGTGTTTTCCTCATTTTACAGTTGCTGAACACACTGTCTACCGATTTGGAGGATATGCTAACTGAACTGTACGAGGAAAAAATGATATCCAGGTGAGTGAGGATAGTATAATTTTTTTGTTCCAAAAGTATTGGATGCCAATTTAAGGTCATAGCACACAATATATCAACTCGGAAATGGATCGTCACCGTATCAACTCGAGCCATTCAGTATTCTTTGTATGAAAATTCCTACTGCAACGCACACTAATCGGAATCGTAACGAAATCGCCTCGCCTCGAACGCTTCACGAACCGCGCTGCGGTGCGTGTATCCTGTGCTATAAACTAGACAATGTTTAAGTAATGAGTAGGTAACACGAGAAACTACATACCAAATGTATAATAATACACAGTCTTATAAAGACATTAAACAATTTTTCACCAATTAATCAGTGTAACTTCTAATCATACTTCAAAATCCAATTAATAAATCTAACGTTGAGAGAAAAAGAAACGATGCGAGTGATGAACAATTACACATTTTTACTTTAAAGAATCATATTGCCACACGATTTTGAATTCTAAAACAATGGAATAAGATTATGAAAAGGTTTTCTGGATCGTAATAGGTATGGTGAAATCGTATTAAAGGTACAGTGGCGCGCTTCGGCGGCGGATAAATCGAATTACATGCGGTCCTGACTTCGACTCTTGACTTGAGCGGTGCCTTTGATACTGAAACCCTTCTGAAACCCTTTTCAAATGTTTATGAGTACGTCAACACACGTATTTTTGAGATAAAATATTGTTGTTTCTTTTTGATAAAGCTACAATGAAGGATTAGTTTGCTAAATTAATTTGTCGTTTGCGTTTTAAAAAGATCTCACCTTTGCATAGTAGACCCTCCTTTATGGAAGTAGCATTCACAAGTAAAATTAGCTTACGAATCTTGTATGTATATTTATGCTCATTTTGGACATAAAAAATGCTACCATTCATTGGTAAGCAAAACGATTCGTTTTTGTTGTTTATAGGAATCGAGTATTAATTCTTTATTGAAACAAGAAAAATATTTACAATCCGTGCAGAAGAACATACGAAAAAAAACGTTTGTTTTATTTTTAACAATGCTGCAAAATGGCCGGCTTTTGCCAGACAGTATCAAACAGAGACCGCGTTGCCGCGTTGTTCCAAAATTGAATTAACAGTATGCTTTCAATTCCACGCACAGTTCAATCTAAAGCCCGTTTCACATTTTACTTTTGTTTCAAACCAGCCAATCCGTTGTGGTCTATTGTTTTACATACACGGGTAAACCGTTTACGAGTCTACAACGTTATAGTAAACCTGTGCGTTTTAAGCTGTAGGTGAGAATAATTATTGAAGAAAAGTGGAGCTTTATGGGTAAAATGGGCCTCAAAACTAAGTTACAATGTATTGGAAAATGACTACAAGTCACCGTCATTATAGAGCGTAGTATACACTGCTGTACATAGACAAGAAATTCCTAATGAGAAAACCCAATAACACAGCCCAACCTTTGGTTTAGTAACAGCCCGGAGTTTGGAAGTTGGCGGTGTGATGCTCACGTGCCTCGGAACCTGATCTTTCTCTGGTCGTGTAGGATTGCGTGCCGTCCCATCGGACTATGCAGAGAGTGAGGGAAGAGATAGTAGATCTGTGTCTGCACACATTTTAGTGCACTATAATATCTATATCCCGCGCCGAACGCTAGTCTCCGTTGAGATAGGCCACCATGGCTGAAATACGGTCTGGAGGACTACTACATAGACAATAGGTTCCACTTTGTCGTGTACTCACACCCCCTTAACGACTGCAATTCTTTTTAAAATCTGGTTCTTGCCACCCCCTTAACGACTGCAATTCTTTTTAAAATCTGGTCCTTGCATTCGGATTAAAATCACTACAACTAAGAAATAAGGACACTTATAATAATATACTGTTCTGAAAGTTTTATCTTCTTTCATTTATTTTATTCCAATCAGTTTAACATTCAACACATAAGTACCTACAATCCCCCTTATCCAATGTCATCAAAAACCGAACCAACATTGTTTTAAAAGCGAGACCGAAAATATATTACTGGTATCAGTTTTAAAGCCAATAGCGTGTCCGTGGCAAATAAATCAAATGCGAAACAAGATGAGGATGGTATCGAAAGCCCAACAAATCATCGCTGGCGTTGACGTTAACTGAGAGCCTTTCCCAGCAATGCGAAAAATAATAGCAGAGGTTTTTGGTACGGCCGAAAATATTTGTGGGTCGTAGGTGACTAGAATAAACGCAACACAATTAGTTCTGCGGTGTAATTGCGTAACACACTAACAGTAGGAATGGCTTTCATTTTGACAGTTCAACAACATTCATAGCGTTAATTACGTTGTTGAGCAGACAAATTTTTCGAACATATGAAGCAATGGATTAGCAATCAAAATTATTCACATTGTGATTGATAGTGTGTTATGCAATAAGGGTGCTGGCTGTCTATCAATGTAACAACTATGCTTAAGGCGGGATGTATCATGAAATGTTCATACTTGGTTGTTGGGCTGTAAAGGTATAAACAATGAAACGAACTAAAATTATGAACTACGGAACCTGGAATGTACAACTTGGTGTACTTAGGTAATATTCACGATGAAGTTGTATTATTTTACTAAACTTTCATACACACAGCGTTCACTGCCCAAGAATTTAAGTACTTACCTTCACGGATTTTCTCCAAGAACCACATATTTCACGCAAAACATACCGTTCACACCTCAAGGGATACGCATAAAATCCGCCCACTACGCAGATTTACCATATAAAACTCCACAATAGTCGTCCCAGCATCATCACATTATGCAACCGGTGTAAGATTATCATAAACATATAATACAGACCGTGTTGTGTAGGTAAAGCGTATCGCTTAGTGCTCCCTTGCATTTTGTGCCAGAATATATTTTATTCCGTCCTGGATTCAACAACCAGTGTAAAAGATTTATAAAAATAAATATGCTTGCTGTTAAACCAGCCCCTTATTTCGAGATTAAATATCCCAAAGTGGGAAAGATAATTCATTAAAATGTTGTAACGTTTGTTTACTTAGGGTACTGCAAATACATTGGGTATTATAATATTTGCTCTATTCCAAAACCTTCAATAACAAACTCATTTGAATACTCAAAAGTGTCTTGTATGTAGAGTCGGATAGATGAAAATATGAGCCGTCAAAAACAACAAAACGTGCCCAAACCAGAAGCCCGAAGTTCCGAACAAAGCATTATGAATAATGAAACACCCTCTGTACAAAGGTTCGGTAGGCACTACCTCTGGGTATAACCGCAAAACTGGAAATTTTGCGGTGGGGTGTCGCTGGGCTAAAAAAAACGGTAGCGCAAAGTGTTTTTTACGGCCTTAATACGAGTTTATTAAAATATTTAAAGCGGAACTTTAGCGAGAATTTCCCCGAAGACATCTCAAAAAGGTCCCCGATGTCGTACCGATATGAAACTTTCAGGTTAGGTGTTGGAATGATAAATTAAAACGAGGCGAAAGAGCGTCGACATGTGTTAGTGTAATGAGATTTTTTCGCTCTGCCTCATAAATTATAGAAAAGTGAGAGCTTTTGCCATTGGAGAAAAATGTTTACTTTATTAATGTACTTTTTTTTTTGGTAATTTTAGTCCCAGACGATTGCTTGACGAATGGTTTTTATTTTTAACATTTTTGAGATCCACGTTTTGAGTAAGCGCTAAACACATCATTTTGTTTTTGATCCATGAAGAACAAAACGGGTTAAATGGTATCCAAGTAACCCATGTATAATGGAGCTTACAATTGCATAATGATACATGATTTTATTTCTGTAAGTAGGTTTGTACAAATACTTTTACACGTCAATGTGAATGTTAGTTTTTTATTAAACAAAATACGAACAATTGCATTACGTACTAGTAGTAAGCATTTTTTTTTATAAACGGACATTATTAATAGAGCATCACCATAACTTTCACTAAGCGATTTCATAGATCGGGTTATTTGCATTCGTTTTCATTGACGTTAAATTAAATTTCAGAATTGCTTTCCCAAAAATTGGTGCCTATTGAAAAGCACCCCTTTTCAAAGAACAATGGAACTCGATTGGCGTCCGCGTGAAATTGTCTAGGACCCCTAAATGGACTATTAGGTACAGACCTCGCCTGATTTTGGTTCGCTTGCAGAGTGGAGCTGTGATTTAAAGTGGGGGACTGAACGAAGGGGGATAGTGGCTTAGTAGACAGTAAGAATATGTGCATTTGAGGTGTTAAGTGTGTATTTTTTGGTACCTACTTCCTAGAGGGTTATTACTAAATCAAAATATTTTAATTCACATAAAACTACATGAAAGATCAAACATCAGAAACATCAGAAGCTAGGTGCACGGTTCCAATTGGTCAAATGGTCCTGTGGATTACAAAACATGTTTATAAATTAATATTAAAATTAAAATAATATTTAAAGCTGTGAAAGAGCAACGTGGGCGCCATTTTCGCGTATTGTTAGGTAATGGCCTCCACTTGGGCCTGAGCTTTCTGAATGTTAGAATATTCATTTTAATTATCTGACTTTCACCAACAATTATTATCTTTAGTTTCAGGACACTGAAATCGATATTCATACAATTTAAATGTTTCATAATTTACGACCAAATAAAAAAAATTGTTTATTTATTTTTAATTCGGAAATTTTCAACTAGCATCCAATATAAAAAAGTAAGCGGTCTTTCGTTGAAAATTTCATATAATAAGCAATATTATTGTCAGTAATATCTGATTGTACGTTGAAGAGCAACCTGAGTTTCTCATATTTTCCCTTTGTCCTGGCTAGACATTGTAGCGGAGGCCTTTTGTGGTTTTGAACTCGCCTGCACAGCATAGTACTGCGCTTTTAGTTCTTAAAACCACCCCATCGTATACCTCTGTATAGGCTGGTAATAGTGATGTGCAAGTGGGTTATCGATGTAAATTTTCTGGCTTATGTGAAAAAACATGCCGAATGTGAAAAAACATGCTGGGTACAATTACACCAGCAGTGTAATTGTACCCATTTAGTACGTTTTGTGTGTACCTACCTAACTTAAAGTAGGTTTGCCATAATTTTATTACATGGTCTTAATTTTATTTTAATATTGGTGGTCTGTGGGTCTGAGTTGTCTAATTTGTAGCTTTTCTTCAGTCATTTAAAGCTTAGTAATTTTCGAACTGCTATAAATTTCATCTTGGTGACATTGAGAATAAAAAAAAAAAATCTATCCTATCTGCATCGTTGGTCTAGTAGTTGCAAGCGCTTCTGCTGAGTATGAGGTCCTGGGTTCAATTTCCGGGAGGGGCTGTGTTTTTGGGTTTTCCACCAGGAATTTCTTCCAGAATTTGTGCCCGGTTGATGGCAATTATAGGCTCGCTCCCCGTAGCATGGGACTCATAACTTGCGAAATGTGGATGTACAATAATGTGTGTGTTTATCTACCTATCCTAATTCATCGAATATGTGTTTTGAATATTGATATCGACACTGCATTACTCGCAAGCCCAGCCCTCATCAAAATGGCAGTACTTTTGAGTGATTGCGAGCGAACTCCACAAACAATGCCCACACCGAGTCAATCTCGCAGTGAATGCACTGTAGTTATACAGCCTAAGGATGCCGGAGTATCGCAATATTCAGAGATAGTTGATGACAAAAATAAACATTAACAACAATGGGAAGGGAAATTACAGAAACATTTTAGTATTAGAGGACAGAGAAAACAATAGCGCTTCGTAGAGTAACAAATGAAATAGGTTTTCGCAATGAGATTGTTAAAAGTTATTCCTAGCTGTAAAATAAAGGGACAAAGTTTTCTTTGTTTTTAAGTGGAGGTATGTTTGAAAAACTTTTATTCGATACAAGGAAATTGCAAGGACTATGCATTATTCATTCATTTGTTATCATTATTGTTTTTCATCCTATTGGCCAATGAAATTACGATGTGTTCTTTATTAAACACGAATGTGTTACTTAATTCACTTAAGTAGGTAAGTAATTGGGTAAGAATTTAAACTATTTTACTCAAGGCAAGTTACAGTATTGCTGAGTGTTTATACATAATATATAAGAAAAACTTCACGCGAATGAAGTCTACTACCTAGTTGATTATGATTTCTTGTGTCAGCCCTATGCTATAACTCATATGTATAGTCCAAACCGCTATCAGTTTGTAGGGAAGTCTGTATATCAATAGTTACCGTATCTGTTTACAGCGTACACGTACCTAACTGTTGTCAATGTTAAATCGTTTGTCTGTTATTTATTTTATGTGCAGCCAGTGTTTAAGGCATGCAATTTATTGTAGAGGAATTAGGGATCGGTACAGACTGAAAGCTAATGCTAAGCTATAATGGTTAAAATTGGTTAAACTTGATATTTTGGGGAATAGATACCTACACTTGCTTTTATGTTTGGCAAAATATTTGAAAATGTTGAAAGTTTAATGAAAACAATTTAGTCTTTCATATTGTTTAAAAAATCGATGTGCTTTAAGTAGAAATTAAGTAGAGAAATTTTAGGAAGATTACCAAAAAAAAAATAAACGAACCCTTTGTGTTAAAATTTTTTTTTCGCTCTAGAATCATGTGCTGAATTAATTCCACCCTGTATTTTCAGGATAATAATTATACTTTTAAATTCAATTTCATTAACTCTTATATTAAATACACCACAACAGCAATACAATTTCTTTCCTAAATCAAGGATTAGGGGAGAGCAAAAATTATTTCCAAATTAACCGTGACCAACCGCCGGGTGCGCTAAATTAAATCGAACGACAGCCCTCGGATGGACAACCATCGGGACGTTTACCCTACGTAATGGCGTCATCAAAATCTACGGCAAAAATGTGTTGCAAATGGCGCTCGCAATGAGGTTATCAACCGTTATTTATGTATTTTATTACATATTTATAAATATTAAACTTATAGCCTGAACGTTTATAAAGGTCTGCAATTCTGCAGTTTAAATGAAAATAAAATGAATATTTTGTGCTAAGCAAATCGGAGACACCAGTAACGTAGATACCAATTTTTTAGAGAATTAATTTTTAAGAGTGGCGATCAATGTGTTATTTTGACAATATAAAATGATTCTTAATCTGATCTACCCAGCCTTTTTCCAACTATTTTGGGGTTAGCCTCCAGACTAACAAGATGCAGCTGAATACCGCAATTTTACGTGGAGCGACTGCCTATCTGACCTCCACAACCCAGTAACTAGGGAATACGATACCTCTTAGTAAGACTGGTTGTCAGACTTTTGGGTTTCTGACTAACCGTAACAACGGCCAGTGATCAACGATTGACAGCCGGGATCAACAGCTTAACATGCTTTCCGAGGAACGAAGTCACTGCGACACGACCCGTCCGCCAGGAGCTCCTCACTCTCAGTAAGGCCCGGCGCCCACTATCGGCATCGGCACGGCTGAAGATTTTCAGCCGTGCCGATGCCGATAGTGGGCGCCGGGCCTAAAGAATACTTAGTATATATAATCGGTTTTAAACTGCTAGAGCAGTACCTACTATTCTTCATATTCGACACAACTTGACCAAAGATCTTTATGAAGAACGAGAAACTTTTTCATTATCAAGCATTTAAACAATATAAACATTGGCACTTATCCTTATTAAAGTTGAAATTGAAATAATTGATTTACATAAATATTTACAACTAGCTGTGCCCCGCGGTTTCACCCGCGTAAATATTGATCCCGTGAGAATATCGGGATAAAAAGTAGCCTGTATGTTAATCCAGGGTGTCAGCTACCTCCATACAAAATTTTATCAAAATTGGTCGAACCGTTTGAGCGTGAAGAAGTAACAAACGTATAAACAAACACACACACCCCCACATTCACACACACTCACAAACTTTCGCCTTTATAATATTAGTGTGATAAGTGTGAAGTGTGATGTAGGGCCTTAAACTAGAGGTATATAATATTGGGTTTATAAATGAACTAGGAATGAACCTGTATCTCAGATAGCTCACTCAATTGCTTAGGATACATAAATATTATCTAAAATTCCACTTGGTAAATAACTTAACTGACTTAAGTTGGCACTATACCACAGAGTAACTAATAGTGACTATACTAAGTGCAAATTGAGTCTTAAACACGCACGTGTACTTGACAGGTGGCCAGCCATTGTCTACTGGCACCAGGTTCTGTTTAATTCAGATGTTTATAACTTCCGCAGGATGAGAACCAGCTGGTAATAATGTTAAAAGTAATCATAATAAAAAACGTATCAGCTGATACATTAGTTCTTAATTGGACATTTATTACAGTAGATAGGTATTTTTAAAATTAATTAAAGTTACGAAACACATACATCTTGTTACTGTTAGCCTGCTTCATGCCACTGCTGGACAAAGGCCTCTCCCCATGACTTCCAGCTTTTTCGATCCAGGGTTAAAGTGGATCACTGGTCGTTTGTTTTCTCCAGCTCGTCCCGCCATCTTCTACGGGGTCTGCCAAGCTTTCTGGCTGTGTGTGTGCTTTTTAGCTTTCTGGCTGTGTTTCCAAGTAGTGGATACATCCATCCATTGTAAATCCAATTTAATATTTAAAAAACCATTAAAAAAGTAAGGAATAATTATTGGGACAGCTAATGTCTAAACTAATAAATCCAAAATTTTAAACAACTGTATCACAATTTCTTAAACCACCTAATTGACTATAAATCCAACCCTATATTATTCAATTTAACCCGGAGTTCTATGCCTAGCTCCCTATTCTGTTTACTCGATTTTCCGACCTTGATTTTAATGTCCCAGGAAATAACACCAAGCTATTACCCTGTATAAATATTACCCTAGTCTCGTACCCAAGTAAGTGTTGCCAGCTATTAGGTACTAGCGCCAAAGAAACAATAACTATAACAATAATATTCGTCTAGCTTCACCCTGTTTGTTGACTTAAGCCAATTTATGAAAACCAACCTTATTTTGCCAATGTCGAACTAAAAATTACACAATTATAAACCTTAATAGGAGGTCATAAGAGTGACAAGTACTGAGGTGAGGTAAGAGTTATATTTGTAAGAGTTTATTAGTCGGTCTTCAGGCTGAGGTTTTGAAATGCTTCACTAGATAAAGACGCTTTTGTGAGTCGTGACTACGTTATAGAAAATGATGTCTCAAAAAGTATAAAAGCTTCCTAAGGATTAGCTACGACGACATAATATGTACGAAATAAAATGCAGTTGCTGAAAATGACACACACTGAGGTGAATTTGATTGTAACCTACATGGATTTACTCGTCTACTGTCTGTAACAGGGCTGCAGACCGAAAGAAGATGGGATACAAAAACATATGATATGTTTATAAAAACACTCGGCATATTAAAACAAAGCGACACTGTTTTACACGAACCAGTAACTTCGCGATTTATTGCTCCCACAAGTAATAAATAAGGAGATGTTTTCCCATAATAATCTCCACTTTATCAGTAAAAACAATGCACCAGAAATATACTCGAAGATATTTTTACGACTTAGAGCAAATCCCTGTGGAATCCATGGCTTCATCGTGCGTGAAGCATGGTAGATAAGGCGCAGTAAAGGTGTAGGCACATTGCACGCACTTAAATTAAAATAAACGTTGCACCACGTTCGTCAACATTCCTCGAGTGAAATAATTCATGAAAAACTCCATGACTAGCCTTCTTATTTATAAACGTTGCTTAAAGTTTAGAGACGTTTAAACGACAAACATGAATAGCTAAACAGACGCTAATCGTTAATTAACTTAAGGAAAAGTTTATAAATATGGGGGTCTTACATAATTACACTTCGTTTTCTGAGCAACTTGACAAAAAGCGTCTTAAAAAAAAAACAAATTCAGTCTGAATCAAACCGAATTCAGCACATAAATCTAGATTGCGTAGAAATTATTCGTCAATAACCGACGAAAAATTTCAATGCAGGGGCTCAGACCAAATAAAAACCAAGGTAGAGTGATAGTGATGGCCAAGGGATAGTGTTGACAGCCGTCAACAGTAAAGCGAAGCCGGTTTCGTAAACATGTGTGCACATAGTGAGGTGTAGTTTGATTGTAAATGGTTGTAAAATTGGGCGTGTGGGCGTGTATGCACAGAGCGGAGGTGTAGTTTTTGCATGCTTCACTGTAGGTATTGTTCGCAGCTCTGTCTTGACTTTTTATTTGGTCTGAGGATCTGAGGATTTGGATGAGAATCATGTGCTAAATCCATGGTAACGGCAGTGCGACGTCCCTGCCACCCTGTATTATAAAACTTACACTGACTATAGGCTAAAATCGTGATTTGATCAAGTGATCGTTGAACTTGAAAGTATACTATTATCAATGATGAAGAAGTGTGTGCACACCTTACGATTGTTCATTTAAGACGGTGTAGGCAAAAACAGTTCCCTCCATTGCGAACTAACAGATGTGTGTGAATAATTACTTTTGCATTAAGCCCTGAGTTCTTGTACGCAGGGAGGAATAGATGGAGAAAAAAAATCTGGAATCGAGATAAGATGTGTTACATCGTATTTTTTAGACAGGTATAAATAACAAAATTAAATTCTAACTTAACTAAAACTATACAGAAACTAGAAAATAGCGTCGAAAAACTCATCCGCATCGCTGTCGACTGGTAATGTACCCAAGAGACTGGCGGCATTACCACTCTTTTACTTATACAATTTATGGATCTTTTTGATGTCCGAAATAAAATTATTTTACTTTTGATTTATTTATATAAACCCTTCGTCTTTTGCATTGCGTTATTAATGTCGGTTTTCATCAGATTCTTATAAACTAACACTAGTTTATAAGAATCATTGTTACTAACAATTGTGGACACCTTGGTCTGAAATAAAGTATTATTATTATTATTATAATTATGTTTATTAGGATCGATGTTACCTGTCATTAGCTGGTCACCAAAGTAGAGCCTTATTGAATTCTAGCGGCCCTTCCTTACTTGGCACGGTTTTTATGACTTGACAAAAGATTGATTTTGCTTTAAATTTTTTAATATGTATGAACAGACGCCAGCACATCAAACTACCCGAAACTGTCAAATTTTCCCAGTCAACTTTGAACCTTATACTTTAGCAATAAAGTTGAATATCTATTATAGAAATTTGACAGATTGTAGTAGCTTGATGTGCAGGCGTCTATAAACGTAAACCTTTTGAAATAAATTTTGTAAATGATGGTAAAAACCGCATCAAAATCCGTTGTTAAAACTATGAGTTTAGAAGAACAACGCGATCATAGAGCAAATTCGAATAACTACTTTATTTGTTAATAATAGTGTAAAGAAGATGCAAAGAGGAAATATGGGTCCAAAAAAACAACCTGCATTGTGTTACAATGCAAAATCACGATCAAACATAACCATATTTTAACTTAGGTACTAAAAACGCCATCCCTAATGAAATAGCCGTTCACGCGTCCCAAACCAAGGTTTAACGATTAATTTAATATGATCTAACAGAGATTAATTTCAGTTGCTGAACGCCTCGGGGCTGCGGTCAGAGACACGACACATGCATCACGCTCTAAACACAATTAACGAGCCTGCTAGGGTTACCATTCATCTACGTTACACTGGTATTTATCTTCATAACGATCATGAGGAAGTAGTGCGTAGTATCCTTATTTTATAAGAGGTTGTATTTGGACCGGAGGCCCTAGTCGACGAACGCGTGACGTAGGTAAACGTAAAAAATATCGAACGATTTTTTAATCGAAAATACGAGTATCCGTGATCCTGATCATTTGCATTTTCGACCGGAAAACAATTTATTTTTTGTTTTCGATAGCTGTTTTTAAGGAAAAGTAAAATAAATCCATTAACAATCTTTTAATAATTCTATTTAACTGTTTAAACTTAAATTATAATAAGCTTTGTACTTTTCTTAAAGGCATCAATAATATTCAAACCGTCTGATTTTACCTATATCTATGCGAGAAAAAGCATTTTCTCAGTTATACCTAGTTGTTGTGACTATGGGATATTAAGCAACGCACGGCCGAAAATATCATAACCGCCGAAAACGAAAATTGCTGAAAATTAATATTTAATGCCGAAAACTGAAAACGAAATTCAGTTGGACTTTACCGCTGAGTTATTTCGCGAAAGTATAAAAACGATAAATATTTTTATTTCTTTCTCTTTCTAAAACCGTACTGACCTACCTAGCATTTTCAATTAAAAGTTTTGTCCAATATTTGTCGACTAGCTTTTTGTGGAAAAAAATATAGGTAATCCTTTGCTCTCCTATTGCTTTTTACCTTTTTTAAATCAAAATTTTCATCCTGTTTGTACATTTTAAAAATCTTTTCCAGCCCGTCCATTTCTCGTTTTTTTATCGGATGGTAATCCTATGCGGAGTGCTCGTACCTTTGGCCCAGGCTAGCTAATGTAAAAACCTCGTTATGCCTCGAAGGCACAAAAGGATTTGGCGTCGCTAGATAGGTTTATAACTTTATTTGGTTACATTGTATTTAATGGACTACGGAACCGGCGTACATCAAATTATCTAGGGTTTGAACTGGGAATAACATGTTTGTTAAACGCTGATTAAAGTTATGGTTAAAGTAACGTTAGTTTAACGGTTAAATAATTCCTTCAGCTTTTTTGGCCTCGCACAGGTCTTTTTTTGTTTTTCTTTTCTGGTTGATTTCAGTGTAATTTTGTTATTGTTACATGCTCCTTTTTTACTTTTTGTATTTCGTGTGTCCCAAATAAGAAAGTATTCTTTCTTTCTTTAGGACATAGATAAGAAGTTTTTAAAAAGCGTTTTATGAATGCCAAGTTTTATTAAATAAGCTTGTTTGAATTCGCATCTAAGCCTGATTCACACGGTAAGATTTAGTTGCCTGTAGCATACTATAAGATTAGCTTCTGCCCGCGACTTCGTCCGCGTGAAATTTCACCCACCCCTCATTCACCCTCTCAGGGGTGGAATTTCGAAAAACCCTTTCTTAGTGAATACCTACTCTTCACAAAGAACACTCCCTCCACATTTCATGTCTCTAAGACCAGCGGTTTAGGCTGTGCTTTGATATATCAGCCAGTCAGGACTTTGAATTTTATATATAGGTATAGATATATTAGCAGCGCCCCGTGGTTTCACCCGCATAAGTGTCGATCCCGTTCGAAAGACACGTGGCGCCATCTATTATTATACTAACGTTATTGTTGTTTTTCTCGGGAACAGCACTTTTTTTCGGGATGAAAGGTACCTACCCTATGTCCGTTTCTGTACACCTGACAACATACATACATATATGCAAAATTATAGGATGATCGGTTCAGTGGTTTAGGCGTGAAAAGGTAACAAACAAACTTACTTTCGCATTTATAATATTAGTTAGGAAGTTAGGATTAGGATAGATGAAAAATAAAAGTAACACTATCTAAACGAGTGTTTAGACGATACAAGTCATTGGTTGCTTCAATATTATTGCATGCCATAGGCAAGAAGCTTGCATCGTGTAACAGGGGCTTTAAACATCATTTTAGTTGACGTTTATTTGCAGGGTGGTGCGTTTATCGCAATAAATTAAATTATTAATTAGTTTATAAATGTTAGCGTGTAGCTAATGTTTACTCTATGTTGTAACCGTTTAACTATATTTTATTCATAAGCGATTAGGTGTGGTGCCGACTATATTGCATGTACAAATTGTTATTGGATACCAATATTCACAAGGGTATTATAAATGTTCAATGGTTATAATTAAGTAATTATTTACATAGCTATGAAAGTAAATACAAACAACGACGTGGTATTTTATGTGGCAGCTGAACTGTCATATACAGGTCCGTTCTGTAAAGAGTTTAGGCGTATTAACGGGAGTTGATCCGAATTTGCCTGTTTTAGAATCAATTTTTAATGGTCAAATTATTGTATTTAGGTTCTGAATAAAATATGTGTCATAGATAAATCCTTGCTTTAGGGAAATTAACGGTTCAAAATACGATAAATTGTAATTTGTTCGATGAAAAACTACACTAAAATAATTTTAGTTACACCGTAGGAACCGTAAAATGTAAACCTAAGGGAAAAAAATTGAACCTAAGAAAAACTCAACTGCGAATACATGTTTTATACTGTGGCATGGATTTTTCGCGAAATGATCGACGACGCTTCGTAAATAGATACGTCGTGTTAAAATCAAATCTATACTCGTATTAGAAAAATTAATACCTAAATAATTCAAACCATGTCCGTGATTCAAACCCACAGAAGATCAGTCTCTATTTATTTTCAATCCAAATCTGTTCCTCGGAGTACCACTTTCAAGTCGAAAGAAATAACTGTAAAATGAGTTGCAGCAATCGCCGACCAACATTAAATCGAAATGCGAATATCGAGCATATACACAGAACATATAAGAAGGATTACACACGTGCCCAGCGGGCAGTAACGAGGACATGTTTCATGCATAGCCTAGAACATGTTCATGTATTTACTATGAACATGAACCGAGGAGATATGTATAGTAACCTGTTGGATTTACACTCGCCGATAGTCGTTTATTTTGTTGGTCTTGTGAGCACACTTCTTTATTGATAGAGGTAGCATCTGCTAGTGTTTGAGGGTATTAGTACGAAAACACTTTTTTTTTTTTTTTTGCGGATGGGAAATCATCAAATGACCCCTTCCGCTCTGGGTGGAGCGGAAGGGAGTGTCAGACTCTTACTGACTAAAACCCACCCGTGTTCCTTCCTTAGCCCTTTATGTTCCGGGCCAGCGGTAACCCTTTCGGACAATCCCGCTGACCCGGCAGGCTTCGGCCCTATGGGGCCCCTCCTCGATGCTGACATCTATTTGAGGCGCGCGTGGAACACGTACCCGCCGTCCGGCACGGGCCTGGTCCTGATCGGACGGTGAGCTACCCATTACTCTCCGCCCGCAGGCCCGTACGAAAACACATAGAGCTGATTTTTCCAACATCTACCGGTCTATTTTGTTTAAATCTCATCTGAAAATTTACGCGAAGTGAGCGTGAAGTGAGTTGTCATTCCACCTGATGCTAGGGATTGACACTATTGACATAGTGTCAATAGTGTCACAAGCATCAGATATCTTTTATCGGTGGAAAATTTACATTTGATAGTTTTTTAATGGAAACACTGTCAAATATTTAAGAGATATTCCTCGGGTTTCATAGACATCTGGCGTTGAAAAAATCAATTCATACCCCTTTACTAATAAACGTTGTATAGCGTCTGTATAGTTACACAACACTTTGTTTTCTTTTTTCGAAAGTCAAATTACTGACGACTGAAAGAGAGAAATCGGTGTGTAACTATTCATCTGATATAATACGTTTCTTAGTAAGGTTAATATATGTAGTTTCGACATCATAGTTCTTTAACGTAATGATGTATGTTATTTCTGAAACTTTTGCTTAACACAGTGGTACAGTATGGGTTAAAATATACGATGAGGCCTGCGTAGACTATAAGAAACTTAAATATTTAATTTCGGTTTACCAATGCCAGTATATTTGCTACGTTTCTCATGAATATATCATGCTATCGTTTCCCCGAACACAAATATTTCTCACCGAACCTACAACCCTTTCAAGATTCCTACCGTTAGGAAAGATATCAGCCTAAACCGTCATACTCCATCCTTAATAACTCAGAAACATCATGAGCCCGATGCTCGAACAAATTCCCCGCCCCAATTTACAGAGTGGTACTTAGATATTTTATGCTAATGCCTTCTGAAATAATAATACCCACTCCAGGGATGCAAGGTGCTTACCGTAACATCACGTTCCGAGATGAGTTCTGTACTTATCCGGTAAAACATACGTTTAATGGACTTTTTCGACGAAACTGTTTTAGCTTTGGGTAAATAGAAGCTTAATGGACGCTGTAAATTTTCTTGTGGTATGAAACAGCAGATGTATGTACGTAGACGTGTGTATTCTTTATTTATTTTATACTATAATATAAATTGAGGGGCCCGTGGCTAAATAATAACAGCCGCACAGGTCGATCGATCAGGCTTGCCGCGGTTGGTCTGTGGATGGGTGACCATCTTTACATACCGTGACCCCTCCGTGCCTCGGAAAGAACGTTAAGCCGTTGGTCCCGGCTGTCATTCGTGGATCTTTGATAGTCGTTACGGGTAGTCAGAAGCCCGAAAGTCTGACAACCAGTCTTATCAAGGGGTATCGTTCAGTAACTGGGTTGTGGAGGTCAGATAGGCATTCGCTCCATGTAAATTACTGGTATTCAGCTGCATCCGGTTAGACTGGAAGCCGACCCCAACATAGTTGGGAAAAGTCTAGGCAGATGATGATAACTATAGTATAAATTGAAGTTGCTTTTCGTCTCTGTGTGTCTGTGTGTGTGAACAACGCGGTCACAACCGTGTTTTTGTTCTAAACTACGGAACCGATTTTGATGCAGTTTGCACCATAATTTAGAGTATTTATTCCGGAAGTTTTGTACGTATAATACATAAATATATATATATCGATGATTTGTCAAGTCGTAAAAACCGTGCGAAGCAGGCACGGGTCGCCAATATTTTCGTTACTTTGCATATTAGTTAGTTTGTTAGTTTAAACTTGGCAAAGACTTTTAGGAAGTTGCTAAGCTGAAGTGAGAGTAGGACGAACGAAAAAGCAAACGGGGAAAAGTATAAAATTAAATATTTTCCGCTTTGTTTCTGTCAATTATGAAAACAAAAGTACCTAATAGAATTTGTAGCCCGGTAGGTAGATAACCATAGGTACATTATCTTTAGCTTTCTTTTTATAGGAATTGAATGTATTGCATGTCTGCACTTCTTAAATTGCAATTTCCATTTAGGATCTAACAATACACCTAAGCTTTTGATCGCTAGATAAGTTATATTTGCCCGGGGCTGCCTAAGTCTACAGTCTGATCCGACCAATTTAAACTCGGTAACACTAGTTAAACTGCCTACTATCTCTAAATATCACTTAACCGCAGCCAACAATTCCAGTCCATATTAGATTCCTTACCAGATGGAACTTAGTTTCAGTACCTATAGAATAAAATGAATAGAAGCGTATCTCCTGTTCGGAACGCATCTTTATACCTACTATTTTGGAGCGTAAGGAAATAATAAAATTTTCAAGTATCGCTAATTGCAAATAATGTTCTGATTCTGATTCCAACGCATTCAGGATTGTATTGACACTGGTAATACATGCCGCTTACTTTACACAGTCCGCTCTCATTATCAACAGCTTTCAGTCGAAAGGCTTTTGGACATACTGGACGTCGCGTTGGTCTCCGCGTCGATTATTAAAAATATTGACTACCTTCTGGAGTACGGAGCTGTAGGTGGTTCTTAGGCAGTATCGTCTACGTACAAATAAAAACATATATGAGTTCGCTTCTACCCAATGTTATTGTTCTATGGTTTCGGCATTAGATTAGTTGTAGTTGAGCGGAGCGTCCCTTCGGGCCTCAGAGAGTGCATATCCCTGTTTGACATGAGACTCCGTAACTTATTCCGACTTGTACGGTACAAAGTTTTGGATACACCCCTTTTAGACACGAGTTTGTATCAGAAGTGAAAGTAAGTCTGGCTGATGAATGCTCTCAATACGTTCGATTCATTAGTTCGTATGAAGTTGGGGCTGAGTTTGAGGGATATCTTTCTCACGAATCGTGGTCAGTGCATTGGTCTGAAAGTTAGTCTGAAAACTAGTGTAGGTCTGAGTATGTAGATATGAGGATCAAATTAATGAAAGAATTCCTCTTGAATTATAGTACGATTAGGAATATAATTAAACGTAGTAATAGTAAACATGGACCTTCATTTTAGCTGCCCTTTGGTCTAAATATTTAATGTACTCTGTGGTCTAAACCTGAACGTTGATGGATTTAAAAATAAATATTCGATTAACATCTCATAAAAAGAATGTATGCAAATGATACGATTTTTGAACGAATTTTCAAATGTCTTTAATTTTTTTTTGTTAAATGAATCGAATTTCACCAAACTTTTATTCCTAGAATAAGTGTTAGGTACACTGAGAATAAATTTAGAATTTTTGACAGTTTCTTCATACAAGAACTGCCAGACCTCAATTTTATTCCGCGGATAAAGGATATCCGACTTTGGTAAAATCAACCCTAAGTTATTTTAATTTCAGCAAACACTCGAAATATTTATACTGTACGCATATCTACTGCAAAAACAACACACATTTTCGCCTTAATAAATTGTTTAAATGAGAAAATAAGCAAAGTTTGCCAAGAAACTCGAAACTGTTGAGACGGTGTATATTCCACTTATTACAACTTACATAAATCTGGGCCTGGTGATTTATAGTTTTAATGAAAAAGAAACTGAAATACTGTCCTAGTTAAAAAGCTTTCATACGTTGTTTAGAGTTGCTAAAGTTCGTTTCATAATGATAGCGTTTTTGCTCGGTAGTAGTATAATGAAAAATCTACTTACAATATTAAATGCATTTTTTTATTTGTTTCAGGTATGTAGATAGTTCCAAGTTACTTTTGTCTAAGGGTAAGTGCATACATGAAATTTTGGCGAAGATCATACAATTCGATTTTATTAAACCACTTTTGGACACGCAACTCATAAATAATAAGACTTTATTAAAACAATTAAAAGAATTCAGGGGTGATACATTATTTTCCATAGCTACCTCACTTAGCAACCCCTAAATACATAGTTTGTTTCACCATCTACTAAGTAGATTTCAGGGAGTAGATTCTACTGCCTGAAATCTATTTGCAGTTTTCATCTTCTCTTATCCTCCCACACTCAATGATTTACGCTAGTAATATATATGTCAATGCCCACACTAGACGTCGGTATTTCTCGACACGTAAATTAGGCGCCCTTCGTAATTATTCAGCATTGCATCTGCGTTTTTCCTTTTCCGTTAGGTTTTTATGTAAATTCCAACTTTTAACTCAGTACTGCCCCCAAGCCCTAATTAATAAAACTTTAAATCAAGTTACACCGAGAGTAATGTCGGATTAAAGTAAACTCAAAGAAAGCAAAAAAAAAATGGCGGTTTTATTACGAGTTTATTAATAAGAGGGTAGCAGTACTTTTTTAGTTTCAATCTTTAGCTATACATCCGCAATATGGCTCGGCCTTACTCGGCACGCGCCTCGGGCGTCTCCGTAATTATTCAGCGAGCATTCAGACGCATCTGTGCGCTCCCACTGCCGACGGATTTTATTTGTTGTCTTAATTTTTTTTTCTTTTTTTCAATAAAGGTTCAATCATACTTGGGGGTTGTGTGGTTAATTGCGACTTTGTAAATTTGGTAAATAAATCGAATTTATTACCTACAAAGCAAATTCATTCGATCAGATTTTTCGCACGGATAAATAAAATGTAAAATAAAATGCTTTAAACCAGCACGATTTAATAGCATCGTATCGTAGTGATACTTGCTAGTCGTAGTATACTATGCAATATATAAAAATAATTGGGAAGTTGATTTAAATTTAGGAAAACCTAAGAAAAATCAATCACTGCTTTTTCTCAAGCGGAAGATTTTGACACAATAAAAACAATACAGTAGGACTTTAATAAACTGTTACAATTCTTCATCCTTATTGAAAACATCTTAAATGAAATACCAATTACATTTCTCAACATCCAAAACGCTTCTGTAATAAATCTACCAGAAAATCATCTTCCGTATGAGCGAGGCTTTATAATATTCTTTTGTATAAAAATGGTCGACAACGCGTCTAACCGGAGGGGATTTAATTAGACATCGCAACCGCAACTTAATGTACCGTGAGCAGATATAAGGGAGATTTGTAATGACGCATGGGCAATGGCGCCCAGCCCCATTTGCAAATAATGAATATTCTTTTGCTTAGATACAGATCTGGCTGTACGAAAGGTCTAATAATTCGCAGGCTTTTTTTTTTTTATAAAACTCGGTGTTTTTTTTGTTTTAAACTAAAACGGTTTTACAAGGTGATTGGTTGGCTATGGCGAATACTAAATTGGTCTTTACTTTGTCCAATAGGCATCAACGTTCTCATCATCATCGTCATTTCAGTCGAAAGGTGGACTGCTGGACCGGTTCTGTGCTTCTCGCATCCAGCGGATTCCTGCGGCCTTCAGCAGGTCATCTGTCCACCTTGTAGGAGGCCTTCCAACGCTACGTCTTCCGGTACGCGCTCGCTACTCCAGAACCTTTCGGGTTTCCCTACGTGTTTAAGATAATAGTTGAACAAAAATATTTTTCATTTGTTATTTTAACTGACAATAATTTTAAGCAACCATTTAAATACAGTTGAGTTCACGGATATCGATGAGTTATTCATCCTCTATGCAACCATTTCAATACAATAGCTTCAATAGCTTCAGCGTAAAAACGCTTTTGGACGAAACCACCATTAACTTCAGAGAACAGTTCACTGTTTTGTTCACAACTAACTTATGAATTTCCAACTTTACCACCCGCATCAGTTATCTTCAAGTGCTACTTAAACTTCCCTAGTTGGTACACCATACAGTTATAATTACTTTATAAAAACAACAGGATGGCACATAAATGCATAAATAAACTATCGGTTAACTGTATTCCATAACACATCCGTAAAAAAACGGGTATCGCAATACAGTTATGTTATTGCAAACGGGATGGCCAACGACACTTTTAATAAAACGGTTTACGATACAAACGACTGTTGTCGTCGACTTTTTTGTCGCAGTCGCGGCGCAATGCACGTGTTTTGTTTTATTTTTTGTTACGTTTGTATGAATAAAACAGAACAATATGCTAATGATATTCAGCATAGTGCTAATATATCGTGGAGGTAGAAATGTCGCATGTTTGCATAGTGTATGCGTTTTGTTATGTTAGATTTTAGCTTTATTTGGTGTAGAAGGAAAGTTGTGTTGTGTGACTTAAAAAATATTATATGAAACAAAATGCTACGGATGGATCGTGGTGATGATTTCCTTTGAGGAAATTGTTGATCTTTTAATCTTTTCCTTGTTGGTTAGGAAAATAGCAGTAAATACTTGGTAATTTCTACGTCAACATGCATGGAACCACTGTTACAAAGTTATCTATACCATAGAAAAGAGATTAATAGAAAAACTTAAAAAAAAAACTTTCGTGAAACATAAGGTACCTACTACGCTAACGAGCGATTAACGATTTCATTCAACCCAACTCTTGAACATACATTATCAAGCAATGGCAATATGAACAACATAGTTATGACATCACCAGTTATGCCACAAATGCCACTCAATTCAGTTCACTGTTCTATCAACACAATTTCTGTAATAAAGCTTTATAGGCCATTCGATAAAGTTGCAACGAATCGTTTAAAGCGAATCGTTAACATCATGTTCAATCATCGAGTGATTGTGCACTGATTGCTTGATGCGATGAACGTTTGCACATTAGCGAGTAAACATGAGTTAACCGCTGATCAGTCGAACAACGATTAAGGGTAGTGTGACATCGGACGTCAGAAATGTATAGTCACTCACTACTGTTTTTGTGTGGTTTTGTCATCTTTGCTTGGAATGTTCATCGCGCTCTTCAGTTTTTTTTTTAAGTTTTTACAATAAGGTCTCTTTAGTTTTATCTGCGAATGAGTGTTTTCTTACCACACGGGTTAGACACATGTACAATCGCCGGCGATTAACGAGAAGAGAGTAGAGCAACAAATGCGTGACGGCGATGAGCGATTACTTGCTGGTATGAATATGTACTAAGCGTGAGTCTCTCAGCGAGATGTTCTGCCCACCAAGCGAGTGTCGCTTGCCGAGTACTCTCCTTGATAGCTCTTGTCACTGCGACATACAGTGTAAACAGTCAGCGATCAACTATTAGGTAACTTATGTAAGAAGACCTCTTTTACTTACACGGGACCTATAATCTGATGAGGGAAATCGAGGGAAACGCTCAAATTTTATAAGCACATCTATAGCGATTTGGGTATTTTTTATAGTAACTCGTGCATTTGCTCTCGGAAAGCACCATTTGGTGAAGTGGAACTGATGATGAAGACCACAGATGGCCATCGGAACTGCTCAATAATAAGTATGGTGAAGTGGAGCTGATGGTCACTTCTCAATCAGCTCCAGTTCTCCTGGTTACTAGGAGAACTCCTCAACAACTAACGTCCCTGCATTGCGAAAAACAATATTTTGTAAAAGGAGATGAGCAGTTGACATTAGGCTATTGTAACTTAAATAAATTACAAACTGACCCACTAAAAAGTGAAAAATAAAAAACTTTAAGTAGGTATCACAAAAAAAAACAACCGACTTCCAAAAAGACACCACAAAGTGAAAAATTACTTTAGTTTCGAAAGTCGGTGTCTTTGGATATGTATTTTAGTTTTTTGTCATTTTCTAGTGTTTTTAGAAGTCGGTTTTTTTGTTATTTTTTTTTAAAGTAAGTGTCATAAGAACTTATATTTAGCGAAGGTATTGATATGTATCTGCGTACTGTTAACTATCAGTAAACTCGCTTCTTTTTTAAATACCAACATAAAACAATCCGGCTGCCTGCTACTGAATTTTTGGCAGTCGTCATTTTTTAGCTTTTTAATTGGAATAATTTAAACGAGTCTTTAAATAACAATGGATGTAGTTAGTACCCGTACCGCAGAACTACAAGCTGGGTCATTAGCGGTCCAGTTTAGAGGAATAATGTTTCTAATATTTTACGTATATTGTAGTCCGTATTTTGTAATTCAAAATGGCTCCCAGAGGCCTTGTTGAGTGGGTTTCCTTATTTATACTGTTGTTTTAATATTCCTTCTAAAGAATATGCAGTAAATATTCCTAGGGACCAATTAAAACACGAAATTAAAATAGCGTACCTAAAATGAAAATTATAATACCAAGAACACAGCGGTGGCCCAGTGGAAACGGCCCTTACTTACAAGTTATAGGTCGGAGGTTCGAACCCAGGCAGGGGCTTTACTTTGTGTAAATAATTTTATTACCACTGCTCTCAAAATGGTGACGGAAAACGTCTTGAGGAAACTGGCATATCTTAGAACCAAAAATTTGAAGACATGTGACTTCTACCAATCCGCACTGGCCCCGCGTGCTAGATTACAGTACAGTCCACTCCCTCTCAAAGAAGGGAGGTCTGTGTCCTAGCAGTGGGAACATTATACTATGCAGGGATCTAATAAAACAAAATTAAAATAAACTAACATAAAATTTGCTGACATACCTACCTAGTCTTGAAGAGAAAATTGCCTACCCTAGCTTAAATGAAAACTAACAAGAGGCGAATTCTTAGAAATAACACAGCAGTAATCATGATGAGATTTACTTTACTTTAAACCTACATAGAAAGAACTTCCAATCCATTTCATTTCGAAACCAAAATTGAAATAGAAAACTCTGAATACATTTTCATCAAACCTCCATGCAGATCACGTATTTATGCACCTGTACCGAGTGTCTCCTCATTTGAAGCCTCCTTTCCGATAATGAGTAACACAGACCCCCCTCATAGGTAGGTTGTTAACAATGGTCTGTGATTGCGTGCCGAGCTCTGTTCGATGCGGTTTTGCCCCGGTTTCGCTCCGGTTTCGCTACCCCGCCGCAGACGGGATGCGGCCTGATACACGAATATTTAATACAGCAAGTGATTAAGTCTGTATTCATTAAAGATTCCTCTTTGAAACTGTTTAAGTTTAGGTTTCGTGAAAGTTTTTGGTGAGTTTGGTGGGAAAGGTTTTGTATGGCCTTCTTTTTGTTGAGCTGAAAGTTTTCCTCGAATCCTACTTCCAACTCCTACTATAATTAATATTATAAACCCGAAAGTTTGTGTGGATGGATGAATGTTTGTTAGGTACTCTTTCACGTAAAAACTACAGGACGGATTTGAATGTTTGGCACACAGATAGTTTATAACCAGGATTTACACAGGAGGGCGCTGCAAGTATTAGCGTAAAAGTGACATATATCACCTGCCTACTCCTGTAGGCAGGTGATATATGTCACTTTAAGGAAATAGGTACCTACCTATTTACTCTAAAACATTGTAGAGCACAAAGGTAAATTAATATTCATAGTTACTGTGCTTACGTCCTGCTAAGTAGGTTAGCAGTACCTAGTCTATAGGTATTTGTCCTTGATATTTAGCGATTGCCGAGATTACACATCTAGGTTTGATAATTCACTGAAACTAGCAAAGCAGACGGTAAATAACGCTTATACGCTTCAGCGAAAATAAGGTTACCTTAGATTAGATCAACGGAATTCCATCGAGAATAATACCTCAAAAGAAAGCGCTTTGATTACTCCTGGAACACGAATGTGACGTCCAAGGAGAGACTCAAAGGCGATTTTTATAGACGCAGAGATTGCGGCCCTCGTAATTCAATTTATTGCGTCTACCCTCCGCTAGGGGGCGTCCGCGATAATGTAATTTGATCGAACCACTTATTGGCCCTTTACCTTTTCATTACCGCGACTAAATTTCAATTCAAAAGAAAGTTCACTTTTTTACTGAAAGGGGTGATTACACTTCAGTAAGCCCAGGTACCTACTGGCGATTTTTTAACGCTACGATTTTTTTATCCAATCCAACAGTGTCGCGAGTTCAATGGTTTTTTCCCCATCTCAAAAAACGCCCAACGCGGATAAAGAAGTTTTCACTTCAAAAATACCTTGTGTGTATAATAATCAGCCTGTATTCTCCGAATGCGTGGCAAAGCCCCCCCCCCATTTTCTTTTTCTACCTAATTGCGTAACACATTATCGAGTAATGATGCAGATTAATGGGCTTCGTTTTGATCCCAATTGGCTTCGTTTTAACCTTTTCGTATTGCGTAAACTCGTCTGAAGGGGAAGCCAACGGCTCTGTTTGAATCGCTATTAGAGTGAACGATACGTCATGAAAAACTGGGCAAAAGTAAATTTTTCGTATTGTGTAACTTTTTTGACAAGCTAGATTTGGCTTCAAACGTCAAATTAAAACCAACTGCAGTTGGTTTGAAAGAGAAGGCAGGCTTCTCGTCGTAATCATTTTCCGATCTACATATTTTAGGATTTAAACGCGTAATCCCCATAATTATTTCGAAAAAATGTAAGTGGTAGCCTTCCTGATAAATTGTGAATGTGATTTAGTGTAAAACCTCAATGATAAAACCATATTAATAGTATTTTAAAAATTAAGGCAGTGAGGTGAATTTAGTAAAATAATTGTAAAAGTTTTCTTCTGATATAAGTGCTTACAACCTAAATTATGCTTATTATGATATTTCAGAAACGAGGTACCTATATTGGTGGCATTTTAACGAAAGACAAATTCGTATCTCGTACCATAACAAACGTTAACTTATTATGCCAGAAGCGCAACCCATTCGAGGTTTTACTTCATTGGAAAACGAATAACTAAAGAGGAAGAACAAATATAAAGCACACTATGAAGCAATATAAATCGATGGATTAAATCTATCCAAGGACTTCGACGAAAATACACACCATACATAGACCTACTTTTAAACATCATTGTTCAAGGTAATGTCAGTATTATTTTCTTTATAAGTGTTGAACATTGAATGGGCCCACTATAGGTATACCCTAACCTAACCTAAATGTTGTATCTTCCTAAGACGACCCACTGACCATCTTCAAAGATGTTACAAACTGTATATTGTTTGTCAGGTATCTACTGGTGAATACCTACATTGTATAATATACCTAGATACATAGGGCACCATCAAACATTGGTAATATAATGACTTCAACTACTAATGACAAGACACAATTACTTTTTCTATTGTTACTGACCATAGTACCTATAGCTTAGCTTCATAAAAGACGAGGGGATGAATATTTACAATTATAACAACAAACTAAATTAAAGAAAGTAGGTATGTAGGTAAGTTAGGTAGGCAACTGAAAATATGTGTTTTCAATTATTGTTAAATATTATTAGTAAGAATATCTAAGTCAATTAATAAAAATGTATTCTGTCATAAACCTTACGATGTCCGGTGTAAATCCTCAAAATCAATATCAGTCTCCTAGCACCACTATGGTAGGTAGTCTTGAAGGTTATTTTCTAAATATTCAACTATATTTATGGAAGTACCATAATATTTATTTATAGTGTTTATTGTTATATTATTATGTGGAGCCCTTCAAAATACTCTAGCATTGTATTGGTTTTGTTTGATATCACAATTAGTAATGTGTGTAATATGTATCATAGGCCCATCCTCCTTTTTATCTATTACCTAATAAGTAAAAATACTTGCTGTATCTTTGTGTAGGTACTTTTTAGTCAAGTATGCTTCATCCATCAATAGAATTGTAGGCATCTAATTTGTGTTTATAGCAGTATATTACTGTTCTAATATGTACATAGATTTGAGCCTTTTAAATACTTTGTGGATGGTTGTAACATAATGAGGATTTACTTACTTAAATTCTTTTTTTATCTTTCAGGTGTCAGGCTCAACTACATCTTGCGCCACTGCTGGGCAAAGGCCTACTCTCCTTCCACCCCTCTCTGTCGAGAGCTGCCAAGGACCTATCTTTATTAAAGGAGTCCAGCTTATCCCGCCATCTCCGTCTGGGCCTGCCGCTATTATTCAGGAAAAACTAACTTGTTCTCACAGGAAGCATTAGCCAGCAGTACATGGGAAGACATTAGATGCCAAATTCCACCAATCTATAGAATATAAATATTTGTTCCAATTTATTCTTGCCTCATGACCAAATATTCTATGCTAAATGTGAATAAATGCTATTGTCAGATAGGTTGTAATAATATAAATAAAACCAGTTTTTTTTTGTTTACCATATTTTGTCTTTCTATTTACTTATAAGTACCTAATGAATGACAGTTAATTTAGCTAAACACCACTATTTTCTAATTAGTATCACTATAATAATCACTTGATGTCTTTATTAAAAAAAGGCTTAGTAAGTATTCAACTTTATATTAAAGCTTACACTGTTATCAATTACATAATAGGTACATATGTTTATGTTGTCATGCAAGACTGAAGATTCAACAGTTTTTGAACAATCTTGAGTTTGTACTTGAGAAGTTTGAAAACTGAAGTAGTTGCTGAGCAGCAGTAGCAGTGGCCGAAGCGAACAGTAATGTATGTAATATGCTGCGTTCAGTCATGTCTTCGTAGGTGAAACACCCCGAGAATTCTCCTGCAGTTTTAAAAGTGAGACAGTAAGGACACTGTCCGAGTTGAAATGCTCTTTTATATACAAAATCATCCTCAACCAGTCCCATTTGTTGTAAGTCATAACTGAAAATTAAAAACATATTGAAATCTTCATTGAATTCTCAAACATTGTGTGTTTCGTTCTTATAGCAATTATGTGTACCTAAGAGGGGAGAAGGTATCATTTAATATTGAGTATGTTATGTGAGTTGTTGATTAAGTGTACCGGCAGTCTACGACGAAAACCCATGTCCAGGGAGGTCGAAAGCTAATATAGTTCTATCCTTGATGATCATCGGTATCAAGGGTAAGTACTTACACGAGCTACAATAATCTAATAATGAGATACGAACAACTTTTTCCTAGATATATTTGGTTACTTACTTTTATGATTATATTGACATATAACAGACGAAGGTGCTTTTCGCTATCGAGCAAAACAGCCTAAGTCTTAGTGCAGCCAGCTAAAACCTCCTTGTCCTCTATTCTATCAGAGAACTTTACAAACGCATTCCTTCTACAAGAAACCACAACAAAAATGTTCCGAAACTATTTATCCTATGTTTCTGTATGAAAATAGTAAAAACAATTTATATATGTTAAAAAACATAAAACAAGTATTAATTTAAACAACATTCAAGGTAAAACCAAACAAAGATTATTTGTATATTATGGTTTAAAAGTATCCTATTTTCATTATTTACTTTTATTACCACAGAGTACTTTTACTAATAATTACTCAGTGTCAGTGTTACCAACTTTTCTCCCGAGTCCACTAGAAGGCGAAATTTTTTTATATTATGTTTATTCTTATTAGCGACGTTCGATCGCCGTTATGGAGGTCCGTTTTATGATTTGAGAATGGACACAAACATAACTTATTCACAGTACTTTTTTTTTAGCATCATCCTATTACAATATCATTAAATAATGTATTACTCAAGAAGTTAGTAGTATGTTGCCGTGGGATTTTTTTCGAAATTACTTACTTTCAAATCGGCAGTGGTTTCCGCATTTGAAAGAAATAAATCTTAAAACGTCAGTAGTTTGATGATTTATTTCTCACTTTCACAAGGTTTAAACAAAATATAAAACATGCCCATTATCGTGTTAATATAATATTTTCTCGAGGCAAAGTTAAAGTAGTTGATTATATTGTTTTCTACAAATTGAATTAGTCTAACCACCAGCCACTGAAAGCAAAATTTTGTCCACCGGCACCCCACCCCTGTGTCCAAACCCCCAAGTTTAGTGGAACTCCCACTAAGTTGACAACACTGCTTTTTTACGATTTTATCGTTGGCCACAGATAGCTAAAACGTGAAAAATAAAACGTTTCGTTGCGTATTTCAATTATGGTAGTTTTTGGTAGAAAGTGTATTATAAATTGGTTTTTCATTTTTCGGCAATCATCGTACATTTTTATTTATATGCAGTAGTAGACCATCAGTTGTAATCAAAACAAAATTTAATTATAGCAAAATTATTTGGAAGCGAATAGTTCTTATATGAAGAAACAACACGCTTTCACCAAACAAATTCTGCCCGACAGTCGGTACACCTCTATACAATTATAGTCATTTGGGATCATTTGGAGTTACACAATTCCGTTTACTGATATCGATTCAAACTGTAGTTGGCATAGTTTCGGAATTGTAATCAGAAAGAAAATGTTTTACGCAATTAGGCTGCCGATCCTGAGTCAATATGGACCTATCCCGCCTATAAAGTTCGTCCCGCCATCTACGCCTGGGTCTTCCACAGTGCCGCTGGGTGTTTTCAGGAACCCATGTTGTGGTGGTCTTAAGCCCACAATGCATCCAACGACACGAAGGTATGAGGCTAAACGTTGCAAAGTTCCCAAGTGTGAAAATATTTCAACAATAAGGGTTGTAACAATGACAACTTTTCACTTTACCTCTTGTCACCTGCTTCGCGGGAGATGAATTGTGGAGCAACATAATGTAGCAAAAGTTATACGTTTATGTTTTTCAAGCGAGGACGACGGCGACGCCCCGCTGTGAATACGCAGCCATTTTATTTTCAAGGCGATTAAAAAAACTTTCATCCCTTTACAAAAAGGCTTTAATGTTTCCCCTTCATAGAAAAGCATTTTTGCGACGTTTATTTATATTCTTATAAGAAAAATATTCCTTTTATTTATTCACACACATTCTCGTCTCGATGTAGTGTTTATTGTCAATCAAAATATGCACTGGGAAAATACAATGGGGGGAGTGTATGTGAAGAAAATATTGAATTTAAATACAGTTTCACCCTCGTTCGGGGCTTAGAGAGGGATAGGAAGTAATTTTTTATTATTTTTCCTTTGCAAACACCTGTAACTTTGTAATTTGGAAACTCGGATTGGTTGGTAACCACAGTCGATTCGATTGCATCGATTGTTCATCGGTACGGTCAGCATAGGTGACCAAAGCGTAGGTACTCGAAAAAAAAATGAAAATTAAATGGACGTGTGTGGTTTTTTTCGTTGTATCTCTGCTTGTTTGGGCGATGAATGTTCATTGTGGTTGCGTAGATGGAGGTAAATAATAAATGCGGTTCCCCAGCAATATAAATAATGTAATATTAATTTGATTTAAACTGACATCACATGCTTCTTGCATATTTATGTGTATTTGCACACTTATGTGTTGAAGCTGAGGCGTTGACATTGCTTTTATTATATTTTCTTTGATGTACCTTGGGTTTTTTATTTGTAATTTCTACAAAAGTCACAATTGCATAAAATTACAATTAATTTAGCTACATAACGTTCTATTAATTATTCCTCAACAAACAAAACTCTTCAAAAGGAACACGATATATTAATAAAGTTGCACAGGCTTCCAGTTTATCTAAATAAAACAACAATTTTGTAATTATGTAACGAAGTTGGACAGGGGTAGCTTTCTCTGATAAAATATTTATGTAGGTACTTACTTGTTCCATGTTGCAGGCCGGTTCGAAGGGTTGTCGAAGTTTTCAAGTAAACAAATGCGAGCTCTCCTTATTTTCATCGTGCTACTTGAACTTTGAATTATGCGGTTTTGTGCCAATTATTTCAGCGTATTTTGGGGCTGTTTTCATTTTAAAATAACTTTGTGCTAATTTTGAACGTTGTTATGCTGGTTAAAGTTTAACGATGTTGGGTAAAAGTGTAACTTAATATAACTTAAAGTAAAACGTAAATTATAGTACGAATCTGAGGAATCTTTGAAAAGGTGTAAAGTGCGAATTTTATGTTTATGGCATAGTCTAGAGTCTAAATTACATTACGAAAAAAGGCGCCTTCCGGCAGGGTAATTACGTAAAACATTAACAGTAGCAAAGACTTTCATTTTGACAGTTCAACAACATTAATTGCGTTATTTACGTTGTTGAGCAAACAAATCTTTCGAACATGCCTAAGGGATTAAGTCCGCCTTTGTATTTTTGTGCGAAAAGTTTAAATAAGTAAACATTGTTTATTCTTGTGACTGCGGTGGTTGACAAACGCCCTGAATTCTACATATTTATAAAATAAACAATTACCTATTTAATTTCAATTCACTGTACACAAGTAAGTTCACGCAATCCGCGCCAGCGAATTTCTTCTCGCATCCCGCGCGGGATTCGCCTCCGTTTGGCCCGAGCTTAAAACCAATCTCAATCTGTACCAATCTACAGATTTTTACTACCTACAAAGATTAAAATGTATAAACTTTCCACTTGACCGTATTTTCCAACGATTTCGGGCTACTTTACCCGATTCGAATAAACAGATAACATTCAATGAGCTTCGTAAAACAAATCTCCTGAAAGATAAAATAAAATTTTCCTCCAAGGAAATATAGAATAAACAGTCTTGGTACTTGGTACTTCAGTCGCCTTGGCTCTGCATTTATAAACTACAGTCTCTGGGTTTAAGCATTGAATAAGAAATCAGTGTAGAAGCGACACTAATGAACATTCTTTTGAAATCACAACGGTAATTTTTGAAAGTTGTATGAAATGGTAATAACACGGAAATTTGACATAGGGTGTAAATTTACTTGACAATTAAATTTCCTGGTAACTTTTATTCTTTGACAGTTGTATAATATGGCTACAAAACGGCTAATTGACGTAGGGCGTCAATTTGTGGAACAATTAATTTCCCTGGCAACTCTTGTTCTTGGACAGTTGTATAATATGGCTATAACACGGAATATTGACGTGGGGTGTCAATT
The DNA here is from genome assembly GCA_948474745.1 of Oligia latruncula. Classification (NCBI taxonomy): domain Eukaryota; kingdom Metazoa; phylum Arthropoda; class Insecta; order Lepidoptera; family Noctuidae; genus Oligia; species Oligia latruncula. The sequence goes on from OX419696.1 coordinate 12,334,154, forward strand.
TCCTTGAAAATTGAATTCCCTGGCAACTTTTATTCTTTGACAGTTGTTTAATATGGCTACAAAACGGCTAATTGACGTAGGGTGTCAATTTGTAGAACAATTAATTTCCCTGGCAACTCTTGTTCTTTGACAGTTGTATAAAATGGCTATAACACGGAATATTGACGTGGGGTGTCAATTAGCTTAACAATTCATTTCCCTTACTGTATAATTATGATGAAGTCACCACTCCACCACTCTTGTTTGCTACGACACAGGCTCAATCAATCAACTTATCACAGTATCTCCCTTAATTTGCACTACAATACCCGGTTCTCGGTCTTCTACATCCAGTCTGTCCAGGCCGCCATTTTAAAACGCGCTCGCCAAGTTAACACAAGGTGGTCAATATTATCGATGATCAAGTGCGTAATGTTCTTCGAATGCAATGGGATGATACAACCCTGACTGTGATGAACGTTTTATACGCCCCGGAAATATAGGTATTTGATATACCTAAGTAAGAAAGAAAGAAAAATATTTTATTTGGGACACGCACAGGAAATACCTACAAATAATAAAAAAGTAGAAAAACTAACAAAGTTACATTATAAACAGCAAAAAAAACAGTGGCATTCCGGGAGTACCGATAGAAGTGAAAACTTAAACAATTACGTGTGTATTTTTAGAAGCGTCTTATATACAAATACACAAACAGAATACTTTGCCATCACTCACTGACATATCGGATATACATTAAAACCGAGTACCTACATCCCGAGGACAGCAACGGCAACAGTGCCGCGAGTTCAATGATTTTTTCCCATCTCAAAAAATGCCAACGCGCCTGAAAAAGTTTTCACTTGAAAAATCCTGTGCGAGGCTAAAAGACTCTTATCTCAGCATAATGCTGCGATATTTACTAAGCATCTTTCGCTTCTAGACGGTCTTGTTCTATGGTTTAAAGTAGCGCCATGTTAAGGATTTATTGTCCTTCGGAGAATGTTCGCCGAGTAATACTAAGATCAGTTTTATTAAAACGAAGAGATTACGTCTAGGCCTTGGAGATAGGACTCGGGTAAGTGAGATATTAGTTGCGAAATAGAATTGGAGTGATTTAAGCTTGAGGCGGGAAATCATTCCCGCCTCAAGCTTAAATCACTCCAACTAAAAATAAAATCCACCACTCTCCACTTCAAATAAAAAAAACTAATTCTTGTAATAAAGCCCAACCATGATTGGTTGGGCTTTATTACAAGAATTAGTTTTTTTTTTGCTGATTGATCCTGCTCTTGTCCTCGATCACGCCTGATGGAAAGCGATGGATGAGGTCTATGATGGAACGAGCGTGCCCAGAAGATGCCTAAGGCACTGGAACTCCAATGCATCGACACACCAGGCTGCTTGATGCCGGACTCCGGTGGGAGGGTGGTCGCAAACCAGGCGGGCGTTAGCCCTACCACCGCAAGGGAAGAATTGGCCAGTCAAATAAGGTGTTGGGTGTGATTGTCCAGGATGCGCTGAGCGCTCGGTTCAGTTGAGTAACTGGCGGAACAAACTGCGCTACACGAGGAGGCTTCTTCGTGCATTGAAAAAAAAAGTTATGAAACATCGACTGCCTCATTTGTCTAGTGGTCGCAAGCGCTACTGGTGAGCGTGAGGTTCTGGGTTCGATTCCCAGGTCGGGCAAAGTGTTACGAATTTTTCAGTAGCAGCCTAGTATTTGGAATGAGTGCCCGGTTGATGGCAACAGGCTCGTCCCCTATTTCAGACTTAAACAGAACTGGCCAAATATGGGTGTACTATTGGTACAGTCCTTTCCCGGGACTCAAACTATCTCTATACCAAACTTCATCTAAATCGGTTCGTGAAGAGGTAACAGACAGACACACTTTCGCATTTGTAATATTAGTATGGATCTTTTGTTACGAGTAAATTATAATAATAATAACTGGCAATAGGCACCCTTTGGTTAGTGGTACTTCATCGGCGTATATTTTATTAAATAGGTATGTTTGGTTTACATTGACAACTTCAGTCATGTTTTCTGTTAATCTAAACCAAACAAGATTGACAGAAAACATGACTAAAGTTGCTACCATATATCAAAATATATAAATAATTAACAAGAAATCCATTGAAAGAAAATAAATCTACTTTTATTTGTAACTAGCTAACCCAGCAGACGTCCTGTCCAAACAATAATTTATACAAAATTCTCATTAAAAAAAATTTAAAATTAGGGAAAACTGAAAGTGCCTTTTCTGCACTTTCAGTTTGCCCTAATTTTCAAATTTTCTCGGCAACTCGCCATCATCGTTCTGACCAAATTTCAATAATTCATACAAAATTCTCATAGAAAATGAAATTTCAGTTTTCCTGAATTTTCCAATTTTCTCGGCAATTTTTTAAAACATTTTGAAACAAAAGTTAAAGTAAGCCAAATCGGTCCAGCTGTTCTGAGGTGATGCGCTTACCAACGAACAGCATTTCTATTTTATTTTATTGGTAAGGATCTTTCATGGTTATTTGATCACGCTGAAACTTCATGATAAATCTACATATTTACTTTTCCTTATTGAAAAACATCTTTGTACTTACCATTTTAATTAGGTGAATCAAAACCAACAACCTCTCAAAATCTTTTTACTCACCTCACAATAAGCACACTCAATCCCTTTTAATAACATAACGAAACCCTTCAAAAACTGCACAAAGGCTCATAATTCTGTGGTTTCCTTAAAATAAGCGAAAACTGAAGGTAAGGAACCCAAGACACAGCAGGGTTCCGTATAATTGAGTGCATAAATCAAACGCCATCGGAATGAGATGTGATCCTTCATAACTTTGCTGTGAAATAGACGAGCTTATGAAAAAGCGATGGGGGACTGGAATGGCTAAGCCATAGCTTGTCTGATAAAAAGTGTTAAATGTGCGAGTTGAGGGGATAAAGTGTTGTTTTTAGTTGTTGTGGTGCTGTTGCCATGGTGATGACCGTATATGGATATTTGTATGTTATAGGAAAGATAGTTGAGTAGGGGGCGAAGGAAATGAGGTTGTTCCGGTGAACTTACATTATTAACTCAATAGTGTCACAGTTTGAACATTTATTTTTTTAATAAATGAATAGGTATTAGTAGGTATGATAAAGTAAGATTTTGGTTTACATAAACATATAATTATATATTCCTTTACTGTGATATTTTATTTTAATGACACAGATATTTCCATTTATTTAGAATTATATTTTTTTACTGCCTCGTTGGTGTACCTACGCTACTGCTAAACATAAGGTTCGATTTCCGGGTCGGACAAAGTGTTATTAGGTTTTTCCATCCGGTAGATGGCAATAGGCTCATAACTGGTGTACTACAGGTACACCTCAGCCTAAACCTTTGAGGATTATAGGCGTAATGTTATGCTATATATATATATATGCTATATATATCTACCTATGTGATAACTATTTTACTGATGTAGCACCAGCACATCAAGCTACCTGAAACTGTCAAATTATCCCAATCAACCTTGTGCATAAGCGATAAAGTTGAAAAAAAAAAAAATTAAAAAAATGCAATAAATTTTTATTATTATTATTAAAAGGTATTAAAGAAATTTGACAGATTGTAGTAGCTTGACGTGCTGGCGTCTGCAAAAAAATAGTAGGTAGGTACAGAGTTTTTCTCAAAATAAAACCCAAACTTTTACTTTTATGTTTCATCTTGACATCTCAACTCGCTCGCTCTCAGTTACGGCCTCGCTCAACTATCAGATAAGTGCCTCCTGTACTGCACTTTACTGTCAGCTAGTACATCTCACTGACAACAAGATCCTTTTAGTTAATAAAAATATTTATTACAGTTGGTAAGTTTTCAGGAGTAGTAACTTGAAAAGGTAAGATCACATTACAGCACTGAGTTCTAAAGGAAATTCGAAACACTTATACCTACGACTGTTGCTAAGCTTATATGATTGTATACAGAATACAGACATGTAGGTACTGTAGAGATTATGATCTGCATGTTTTATGGAAAGAAAGAAAGAAAATACATTTATTTAGCACAGACTAAAAGACACACAATACACCAGATACATACATCCGATAAAAACAAAAAAATAAAGATCAAATAAAAAGTGTAAAGTCCGATGTAAGAAATTAGTTGGAAAGTGTGCCCAAAAAAGGCCCAGTTCAGCAAAAATGCCAAACTAGTGCCTGACGCTGGTTTTCAACTGGACCTGATGTGTGAGGTTATATGCCATGCAACCTTTTTGGTAATTATAAGATAAACGCCAATACGAATAGAAAACAGTAGGCATCAGATTTGGCTGAGAAATCAAGAGACAAGGATTAAAAAATATAAAAACGATCCCGTAATAATTAATTAGAAATATATTGTTTGATTGCCGTACCTATCCTGCATGTGGTGGAGTAGTTAGTTATTAACCTTTTTTTGTTTTTAGTTTTCTTAGTTATCTTTATTTAGGCATAAGAAAAAACAACAAAAACGTATTTAATTAATTTTTCTTTGTATATGTAGATGATTCAGAAATGTATGGAGACTTACCTAGTTAATTTTGGCAATAATCCGAGATGCAGATGGGAATGAGTAATCAATAAGTGAATAGAAAACAGTAGGCGTCAGATTTGGCTGAGAAATCAAGAGACAAGGATTAAAAAAAAATAAAATGTAAAAACGATCCCGTAATAATTAATTAGAAAGATATTTATTGTTAATCATCATCATCATTTATTTGCAGATCGTAAAATCCAATTTGTTAGTAATTACATTAAATTAAGATAAAAAATTAGGTATTGTTGTGGATGTACATGTAATTTTCAACAAGAAAAACAAACTTAACTTAACTTTTTTGCAAAGGTCTTAAAACTATGTTAGTAATACACTACAGACTAAAACATTGCAGTCATAGCTGCTTTATCGCTAAATGAAAGTTGTAGGTCTTGTATCTTTTTTTAACTTGTGGTACCTATCTCTTTTCACGATTAAAACACAAATATTTTCTAGAAGAGCGTTTGGTTGTATCAATTTCCTAATGATTTTATTACTTTTTTCCTTACAAACCATCTTCAAAAACCATATCCTTTAGACAGCCCACAAAATACATTTTATCGCCCGTTCCACATAAGGTCTAAGATCGTAAATATTAAATAACAGCTTAACACAAGAGTGCTCGGCCGGATTTATGTCTCAATATCGCACGACCCTTGGCACCTGCCTACCTCTTTATGTTACACTATTGATTCATATTCGTTAATAGATTTATATCACGCGATGTAATTATGTTGGGATTACTTTGAGATTTTTATCGGGCAATGATTTTTGTCGAATTAGTTGTTTTTAGGGTTCCGTACCTCAAAAGGAGATACGGAACCCATAAAAGAACACTTCGTTGTTCGACTGTCTGTCCGTCGGTCAAGACCCTTCAGGAACGCGTGGAGTTATCAAGTTAAGGGGACTATATGACCTAAAGCTCGGTCACTGTTGGACTGCATAGAAAAGAAAGAGAACCGCGATGACACAACGCTGGTAATTTATTGCAAAATATGAAGCAATTATCTATTTACAAAAAGTCTATTGTTTGGACAGAAAAAAATAAAACACTAGTGCTTTAGTATGTTGCTCGTAGAATTATCTGACAAAAAATCAGAATGATTGTATGTACGAGTATATTAGTATGGTTTTTTCATTTCACTTTCACATTTTTGTCATTTCACTAATGACCATCAATCTGTGATATCCAGACAAAGCAAATTTACTTTCTAAACTTTATTTCCTAGGAACTACGGCATTCTATGTAGGACCAAAGTTTTACATGCACATTTAAATGTTATTCGCCAAATTGAGGTCGCAATTTATAATGTAAACAAGAGCTAGCTTCATAACAAACAATAGAACGGTGTTAGCCATTGATATGCAGTGCGGTGTTCACAAAGTTGGCGGTCGCGAGGACATTTACTTAATTCTAGGCTGTATCGAGAGCTACTGTTGCCAACGCAGGCTTGTTTGTACAAGAAGACGTGACGTGTTTAGCTACTGATTTAATATTTCTTTGGCGCCGTTCGTCCAAGTGCGGTTGAAATCAGTGCTCTGAATGGAATACCTCTTTTATTTATCTGTACTTTTCTGGGCACTTAAAATTTTATGTTCAATTGGGGTTGTAATATGTGCATTAGATTGAATGAAGTAAATCGTTTTTTACTTTTTTTTTCAGAGTTTGAATTTTTGGGACCGATTTTCCGAAAGAATAAGTACAAAAATTCAATCTTTTCATTCGTTCTTCTGCTTCAATCCTTTTGAGTAAACTTAAAACTCTACCGGAATGTCCCTTCTTCGGTATTGTAGGACGAAATCAGTTCTGAGTTGAGCTGCATGATTACTGACAAATGCGTGCCCTGACTGAAAAGATCCACTCAATCTGTGTGGTTCTTTCTTCAAAGACCATTTTAGACACCAATCTACATGTTCTTCACATGGTCTGACCAAGATTATACACTTGAAATTTAAAAGAGACTGCTGAGTTGGACCACTGAGTTTGTTTCAGCCTTTCTTCTCAGAGTACTTAGATAGGAAACGCCGACCTCATCTAGTTTTTAAAATATGATTAACGTGTAAAAGTTTTTGTACAAACATATAAATAGGTACAATAGCCACGCGGAGGCCTGTTCAATGCGATATTTTTCTTATCTGCCTAATTTTATTCGACGTATGACATTATATCTACATGTTACAGAGAACAATGTAACGCAAAACAGTTCCTAAAATATTGTTTTTGAATACAAACCGCCATTGTTTTGACAACATTGTGCACATCCTCATTGTTACATGTCACGTTTAGTTAACGCTAACAGACTTCAGATGTGAACTTGTAAATTCATTTAAACTTTTCCCGTTAGCATTGGGTGAAACAAAACGCTAACGTCCCTCTAAAAGCCGCGAACCAACACAAACAACCATTGAATATGTCGCTGCAATATATTGTGTTGCTTAATTAATTAAAACAACAAAGTTTCAAGTACATTTCGTTTGACACAGCCCTACGTAATTAGGTTGCCGGTAACTTTGTAAATGACGTTAAGTAACTATGTAGTCGTATCCATTAATCGTAATAGATGGAGTCCTAGTACTTCTGAGTGGCTATAAAAATATATTGGTTACATTGTCGAGATGTGAGTAGAGCCAGTTGAATGTGTATGTATGAAAACTCGGTGTGGAACCTAAGATAGAAACACGCTTGTACGATAACTTCATACGCATAAGCAGAATACAAAGGGTAGTTAAAAATTTTTTCGAAAATAGTGTTACAACCAAATTAGACCGATTTTAAATTTTCCATAGAAACAGATTTCCAGTTATCTGATTTTATCTATTTCGAAAATGTTCTTTACTAACTTTTTAGACCTTTGTATTCTACTTATGCGTAAGAATTTTCATTAAAATCGGTTCCTTCATTTCGAAAAACAAGGGCTTGAAAGTTTGTATGAAATGCCGTACCTACGTCGTAAACCCTCTTAAAGAGAAGACTACGACAACGTACTACAGTGTGACTGAGTTTTTATCAGAGAAAAGAATTGGCTGAATTGCTCTGGATTGGTGGATCTGATTTTTGGTTAAATTTAAGTGAATGTTAATAATATAAATGTTGCATGCCGAATGGTGAGTTTTAATTTATTATAACACCTAGTATGTATTACACATATCAGGTCCAGTTGAAAACCAGCATTTTTGCTGAACTGGGCCTTCTTGGCGCAACCGTGAGGCACACTTTCCTGCAAATTACTTAAATCGGACTTTGCACTTTTTATCTTTATTTTTGTTTTTATCTGATGTACGACTATTATCTGACTATCTAGTGTATTGTGTGTATTTTAGTCTGTGCTAAATAAATGTAGGTATTTTCTTTTTTACCTATTTGCAAAATAAATGTGTATTCTACTCTAGTCCTGCAGTGGATCAATAATAGGCTAGTATGTTAGAAGAGTATTAGGGTCTTCTATTTTAGTTTTAGCATGCAGGAAGGTGGTTAGGTGACCACAGAACCGGCTTCTGCGCACCAATGACGCAGCTACCCGTCACCGACATGAATAATTTAGGCTGGCAAGAATGGTCGGGCTGCTGGTCGTCAGTCAGCTGTGGTTAGCGCCATTTGCAAGAGACGTGAGCAAAGTGTTAGTGAAGGTAAGCCCTTGCAAACTCAATATAAATAGTAGCGTTATAGGTGTATCTTAGTTACCAATTACCAATATCATTTACTTTCTTGGTAATTGAAAAGCAACTAGAACAATAAAGTTGGCTTGCAGTGTTGTATGTATACCTACGTTTAAGAGGGCTTAGGTCGCCGTTATTGAAATCGATATAATATACACTGTGTTCTTCACGTTATCCATAAACTTTGGCAAACGTTTCTCTATCTTTTACAAATCAAATCTAACAAAGGAAGTAGTACTTAAAAAGGCTTCGTTACAAAGATATAAATGTTTATTAATTTTTTTCATTTAATTAAATTTAATTGAGCTAAGCAGTAAGAAAGGGTCTTAACTTAGTTTTGACAAGTTTTAGCCCGTCAAATCTTATGAATGAAAATACGAAGTCGTTTATCTACTCCATGTGACGGCGTTGCCAATTCGGATAAAGAGGCATGCATATCGGGTGATTTACGTTGAAAGTATTTATTTTGTATGAAAATTAACAAAAATAAAAAATAAGAATTCATTAATGTGTCCATAATCAAAAATGCTTATTTCCATGGTCTGACCATCTGGTCGAAGTTTATGTATATCGTCCGGAACACGGTGTATATATATGTATACAATAATATAAATGAAAAGGAAAACGTCAAAAACAACAAAACTCTTCAACAACGAATAGTAAAAAAAAATAAACAAACCGAAGTGGTTTAAAACTGTCCCATATCGTAGTTTCAGCAGACCACAGATACCACGATTTATGTCCGGAGTCTCGGACAGTCTCTTCACGAGTCATTGCTCCAAACTTTCCACGGACAGAGATTAAGATTTACAACGGGACTGGTCCTAAATAACTTAAATTGTTGGTAAACCTACTGATCCCTCAGTGTTTCGATAGAAGAGACAATTTATGGACTTGAAACAGCTGAAACTATTTGTTTAGTGACCAAGTTTAGGAGTTGGTATTCGTTAGACTGTCTAAAATGCTGGCAATGTTGTTAATAAAGTAAGATTAATTCGTTTATTTGTCTGCTTGGGTTATAAAAGCTTGAGTTATTACAAGCTTCAACTAAGTGGTTTTGGTCTGTGTCATAACTTACTCGTAGTTTTTTTTCTTCATTTAAGTATTTAAAAGCATAAGTTACGACCAAATCACTTATATTTTAGTAGCCAAAACTATAGGAAAAAACAGAAACACAAAAAAAATATAAACATAATGTAGGTAGTTTGTAATAACATAACCGCCGCATAGCCGTTTGGTCCCAGCTGTCATTCGTGGAGCTTTGACAGTTGTTACGGTCGTCGGAAGCCCGACAGTCTGACAACCAATCTTACCAAGTGGTTTCGTATTACCCAGTAACTGGGTTGTGGAGGTCAGATAGGCAGTCGATCCATCTCATCTCCATCCTCCTGAACTGGGTAATCCTGTGTTTCAGGGGACAAGATCTAAAAAATCGTCATAATATAAAATTAATAAATACTTAATCAAAAAAATGACAATAAACAAATAATTATATGTTGAGTAGGTACTTAACTCGTTGGTTGAACGATATTTTGATGCCAAAGATTTTTTCTAAAACCTGAGTTGTCGTCCAAGATTATTGTTTGATGTGCGCCCATGTGCCCACATTAAGCTATAAACAACTTGTATAAGCTTATGTCACATTCTACGAAAAGCCTATACAATGCGAGGTCACCTAATACTGGAAATGTATAGCTTGATGTGTCGTCGTGTGTACACTCAAGTTTCACTTCTAGCTTCATAATTTCCGTGTACTCATTTCCCACACAATACGCGTGATAATTAAAATAGGTACCCGAAAGCGAATACATTTACTTAATGAATGTTTATAAGCTGACTGTGTGTTTTATAAGCTGACTTCACATTGCACGAAAAGCCTATATAATGCGAGGTCACTTAATACTAAAAATGTATAGCTTGATGTGTCGTCGTGTGTACACTCATGTTTCACTTCTAGCTTCATAATTTCCGTGTACTCATTTCCTTCACAATACGCGTGATAATTGAAATACCCGAAAGCGAATACATTTACATAATGAGTGTAATGTTGTTACACAGTCGTAACGTTAACTATTGCGAATAATTGGTTCCGTAGCCGCTTAGTTTTATTATCATTGTTATGATAATGTTCTTATTTAACTGTTACAGCTAAACTTAGCTCATTTCGTACATGGTTTAGTTCATTTTTGTTATTTCCAATTTAGGTGGGTTTACCGTTTAGGTAGGTTCACCTATGTAGGTATAAGGTGTAACTAAAATGGTGGTGAACCTTAAAGAGGGTTTGTACTTATTCGTCACCCGAGATCGATTTCAGTGTTTTCTATAATAAAAGCTGTGCCATGGTCGAAGTCTTAAAGTTACCGCGAAACGACGCATGCTAGAATGTCCGAACGCCCGAAAGTTACCGCAAAGAAATGGTGACGTCACGCGTTCCGACCGTACGCACTTTCCCTCGACAGACGGTCTGTTTTCCACCCGGCTTCCTGTGAGTGGGTACATACCTACCTACTTATCTAAATAAAAACTTAGTCTTAACTTGCATAATGTATAATACATAATCAGCCTATATATTCCCACTGCTGGGATACAGGCCTCCTCTATGTGAGAGGCAGTGGGTTATACACAAAGAGAATATGACTACTTTGGTCATACATAATCTACCAGGTGGTCCCAGTGCGGGTTGCTAGAAGTTACGTCTTCGAATTTTTGGTTCTAGGTCATACCGGTTTCCTCACGATGTTTTCCCTCGCCATTTTGAGAGCAGTACCTAGAGATGAAATAGTTTACACCAAGGAAAGTACATGCTTGGGTTTGAACCCACGACCTATCTCAAAAGTCGCAGCCGTTACCACAGGGCCACCACTGCTCCTTACCAGTTATATTTCATTTAATGATAAGATTTTCTAATTTAGATGTAAACCATGATTGCTAAGTAAAGTTAAACAATTTAGTATTACCGTAAACATTATTTTAGTATTCGGTAAAGTTAAGATAATACTGCAATGGCGATTTATCTTGATTCCTCCCACGATTCTGTAACTTATGGCAAGCATTTGAGACTTATTTCATTAAATCTTTGTTCAATTCCTTTTATGGTACGATAGATTGCTTGTTGATATTGCTATGGAATCTATATAATTTTCATGCTAAAACCACATTAATTTATCATTTTGTATTTTTTCGGAGAAGGGAATCGTAGATAGGTAGATAGCTTGAAAATAAAATGATAATTTAATTAATATAGCAAAGTTTAATATAAATAGTTTTAAAAGTATTTTCACTTGTTTTGAAACTGAAAAAAACACATAGGTAAGTACTATCTACAGCTACACACTATAGGTACCTATTAAACACATGAATTGTAGTACTGACTGCCAATGACACTGAGTAATGTATTTTTTTATTTATCCAATGCTGTCCCACTGCTGGGCAAAGGCCTCCCCCAAGTCCTTTCAGGAACTCTTTTCCTGCGTCTCCTCGAACTAACCCTCGCGATGGAATTGGACGGGTCACATCAGCCGCATGCACGATGACCGCTGGGCAAAAGTCTTCACATAATGGATGTCTGAAGCATTTAACAAATAGTAACTATTGATATACCGACCTAACCAATACATTGCATAGATTACAAACTCCATAATACACCGTTCCCCTCAGTTAGGCTCGCTTCTCAAGCGCGACCGTTTGCAAAAAGTCGCAGTGTTGCCATACCTTGCAAGTAAAACACAGCAACAGTAAATGCTAATGATGTCGACCTTTTTCTTTTCCCAACATCCTAACGTCAAATGACGTCACAAAGGTAGAAAATGTACGAACAAACATTCGCACATTAATAAGCATGCCGTAAGTCGTATGCTGAGTCTCTTCTGCAAATAACAATGAAATGGATTAACTTCCCTCGTTCCTTCAGGCTGTGGTCACTAGGTAGAGAAGTTCAGAAAGTCTACTTGTGGCATACCTAATGTGTAAAATGACCATTCACTGAAATAATAATATTTCATTAGGTACCCCCGTGTTTCGGAAAGCACGTAAAGCCGTTAGTCCAACGCCTGATCTCTCCCCGGTCGTGTCGGATTGCCATCCCATCGGACTATGAGAGTAAAGGAACAGAGAGTAAGTACATGTGTTTGCGTAAACACTTGTGCACTATAATATCTCCTGCATATCTGGCTAATCGGTCGATTAGCCATTTATTATTATTATTTTATTCCATTAGGTGTAGATACACACACAGCCGGTCTGTTCTGTAAAAATCTTACCAGCCCACCTTTCGTTTCATTTTGCGCACACTTAAGACGTACGTTTGTGTTTGTGATAATTGCAAACCATCTTATGTCTTCTGTAATTATTTCAAGTTAACTACGCTAGAATCAGCTTAGCACAGTACAAATGACTTGAATCCATCTTATATGTAGATTTTTGTTAGCACAAATTAGTTAATAATTACTTAAACTTCTGCTCCTACCTACATAGTGGCGTTACTGTAGAATGAGTAGGTTTTCAATTACACACAAGCTAGTACGAGAAAAGGGCGGGACGTATTCAATACGTCTGAGGAACATGGAGGACCTAAATGAGTGTGTGGATCGGGATTGGTTTGGATTTGTTGCTATTGTCAGCAACTTGCGTCATAATAATTGGTTTTCTATAGGTACACTTGTGAAGATAGGTTTTAGAAAGAAAGAATATCATTAGAAAACAAAATGAAAATTAGATTAATGTACTCAGTTCACTGGGGTATGTGAGTTTGATTAGAAACGATTAAATTAATTAAATCCTAAGTTCCAGGTATGTACACGATGCAAGTTCCTTACCTGTGGCATACTATATTGTAAAGAATCAATTTCTTCTAACGGAACAGACAGCTGTGCTTGGATTGGGGGGTTTGTTGCGCCACTTCTTCTTCCCAGCTAAAGCACTAGGAAGTGGTGAAGGGCGGGCGTCATGGGGAACTGTCTAAAGCTGTTTTGACGTTCAAAAAGTGCTGATTCACAGCCTAGTAAAAAGAAATAAAGCAACATATAACTTGCATCGTCTAAGCACTGTTTAGACGTTGCAATTTTTATGTCTGGTTCAACTTATGGTATAGTATGCCATAGACAATTATATATCTCCGTGTAAATCAGGCTTTAATTCTAACAAAGTTGCAAAGGTCTGATGTCGAAGTTGACCTATTGAACTCACATAAAATATGTTTAAAGTAAATGAAATATGATAAAGATAAACGTAAATAAGTCATTTATAGTCACGTTTGGGGTGAATTTGATGAGGAAAAGAGACGGTTTTTAATTTACGTAAAAATATTTTATCTTAGCTTGGGTACCGATCTAAAAAGTAATAAAACGACAACAACCGCAAAATGTTTAAGTTAATATTCACAAAACGTGTGCAAAAACATATTCCTTATTTTTCCAGCTTCTTCAACCTTTTGTCATTATTACAATTAACCATGCAATGGTGTAAGTGTTATTTATACCACTTGTATAAATAACACTTACACCATTGCATGGTTTTCATTGCAAGCGTAGTAATGGAAAACAAACGGCGCAATGACAGTTTGTGGAATTGGGAACTATATTTATTTCCTGAAAAGTTACAAACAAATAACAATATTTTAGCCTAATCTCAAACGGCTCTGCTAAATTACAACAATTTGTTATAAAAAGGTAAATCGTTAACTGTTCAAAAGTGTACAATAGTTGCTAATCAAATAATTATTTGATTGATTAGGTACTTATTTATTTACAAGCACACAAATGTAAGTACTTTCCAATCGAGGAAGTAGGTACTACCACCATTCATTTTAAGGCTGGAGCAGCGACGCGACGATGGATGCAACGCGATTCTGGTAGATATAACAATTTCAATGTAGATTTTGCGCCACGCGAATCTACTAGAAATTTTACCTATATTCTTTATTAGTAGGGGGTTCTTATTAAAGACGTACCTCTTGTTCAGAACTACTAGGACAAGAACAACATACAACAGGCTGTAAAAAATAGCTTAAGGAATTGTCATAATGATACTACTTAATCATAAATCTTACGTAGATGTTTTTTTTACCTGTTTATCTGCACCGACGAAAAAAATGATATCCATATTCATCATTAGATATTTGAGCATAATGGATAGTAATTATCCTCCCGCACGTGAAATCAATAACGTCTATTAACGTAATAACACACATTAATTATGTATCGTTAATTACCGATGATTGACGTCAATACATTAATGTTGCGTTAGTAAGTAGGCAACATGACAGTTGGCAGAACATTGCAGTGGTTCAATATTTACACATGTTTCCAATTTATGGCCTACCTTCACCTATATATTACACAACATAATGTGGTTGCAAATATTGTCGGAAGGTTTTCAAATAACGACGATACGATTTCCTTACATGGAAAATTAATTTCCATATTGATTTATTCATCCTAATAACGTCGTTACACTCATCAGAAGCCTGAAAGTCTGACAACCAGTCTTACTAAGGGTTATCGTACTCGTATACCCAGTAACTGGGTTGTGGAGGCCAGATAGGCAGTCGCTCCATGTAAGATATTGGTACTAGCTGCGTCCGGATAGACTGAAAGCTGACCCCTACATAGTTGGGAAAAGGCTAGGCAGATGATGAAGATGAATCCATCGACTGTTGAGTGAGGTATCCCAACATTATGGCAATTAAACGGAGGGTTTTTCACGGTTAATTATTCCATCTGGCTATCTATTGACGGGCTAGGCAATAATGTCAACAAGGGTGCCCAGACACGGGGTCGTCTGGCGTCCATGTGCTGGTTTGGTCTCTGGGGTGGTCACGGCGTGCTGTGTTCTGGTGCGCCGGTGATGGCGAATACTCCCCAGAGGAGGGTCCGGTGACGGACAGCCGCGGCGGGTTCACGGATGAGTTCTAACGCGTGCCCGTGTTCCCACCGTAAGCGGCAGACGAGGACACCGTGGTGTTTTAGTGGGTTAGAGTCCCACATATCTTCACTATCTCCCCGTGGAAGTGCAGAATGCGTGAGCATTTCTCCATGATAAAAAAATACACTCGTTGATTGGCAGTTTTTTATTTTCCCCCAACTTGTTATTTTTTGTGTTTTTTTTCTTCTTTATTCGTAATATCTAATGATGTTCCCAGTCTGGATACAAAAAATTAACTTTGACGAGCTTTAGAGACTAAACTATTTATAAATAGTTTAGTCTCTAAAGCTCGTCAAAGTTTAGCAAAACTCATAGTCGGACTATCAATGCTATTTAATTTGTTTTCAATAGATACATTTAAACATTTATCATTTTGATATTAGGATTTATGTGATAGTTTTGAAATACGTGTGTAAATATTGTGTTTGATTTTTGTTCAGTTTTTTATACTAAATGAAAACACGACAATACTAATGCATAGAGCATTAGTATGTCAGTATTTTAATTTTTGAAGTAAAAACTTCTTTAGCCGCGTTGGGCATTTTTTGAGATGAGAAAAACCATAGAACTCGCGACACTGTTACCGTTACCGACACCGCGTGTGTTTTGCTTATAAGACGATTAAAAAAATACACGTAATTGTTCAAGTTTTCACTTTTGTGGGCACTCCCTGAGTGCCACTTTTTTTTACTATTGTCATCTTCACATATTGTAACGAAACAAGTTGCCATTTTGTTTGCACGCATTTGTATTTCAGGATACAAAATAGCAACATATCCACTAAACACATTAATTATGTGCCGAATTACCAATACTGAGTCAACATCAATGCAAAACCGGATTACCGTCCTATCTTCAACATCTGTTTGATATCGGGACCGGCAAGATCTTTCCGCCATTTCCCCACAGCTGATATAGTCCTCATAATTTCATTCTACAGACCATAATCATTAATTCATTACACTAGTAGGCACTTACCTCATATATAGTTATCCTGTAGTCCCAAGCCGCTGTCCATTTGCTATACATTGTAACTCGCGCCGGTACAGACTAGCCTTTATGCCTTATTCATATACTGACTTCACTCAGGGGTGTCACTTAAGAATATGCTCGTAATAAATGATAGCTTCGTGAGTTTCAATGGACTCTAAAACAAGTTTAAATATTTAATAGAGGTGGGTAGTTTTCTAGTACATATAAACTTTTGTTTATTGAATTTGTTATGACTCGTTTTATGTGTGTAGTGTGTAGCTAGGGAACAAATTATTTTGCTAGCGGTTTTAATAGGATGCTAGTCGATTTTAGAATTCTATTGTAATTAAAAAATATTATAAGCTAAAACAAAAACCTTTTTTGGCTTCAGAATCACTTTTGGAACGTCAAAATTACATAAGACAGTACCTTAAAACGCCCGCCCTTCACTACTTCCTAGTGCTTTCGCTGGGGAGAAGAAGTGGCACAACATACTCATCAGCAGCACAGCTGTCTGTTTAGTTTTTATATACTTGCTTCTATACAATAGGAGGTATGCAAAGTAGTTAATATTACGAGACGCAGAACATTAAATTAAACTTATTGCTATATGTCATCTAGCCACGCCATTATTATACGAATAAATAGGATGTAAAATAACTAAAGCAAAAAAAAAACTATAAATATTAATGGAAACAAAACTTAACACCTAAATAAAAGCCTCCAGGCATAAATAAAGGGTGTGACAGCTTCGCAGTCTGGTAAAAATTGTTTGGCCAGCAAGAGAGCGATTTAGTAGAAGAAAAGGACATTCTTATGTTATAGGTACCGTGTCTAAATTATATTAATGCAGAAACGTTATGTTTAGCATGCAGTATTCCATCATCAGAGCAGTGGTGGCCAAGTGGTAACGGCCGCGGCTTACGAGTTGTAGGTCGTAGTTTCGAACCCAGACAGGCGCTTTACTTTGTGTAAATTATTTTCATCACCACTGCTCTCAAAACGGTGAAGGAAAACATCGTGAGGAAACCGGCATGTCCTAGAACCAAAAATTCGAAGACATGTGTCATCTGCCAACCCGCACTGGGCCTGCGTGGTGGATTACGACCCACTCCCTCTCACCGAGAGGAGGCTTGTGTCCCAGCAGTGGGAACATTATAGGCTGATCATGTCACGTCATTCTATCATCAAAGGGTTGCGCAATATCACTATAGAATTTCATCTTTTAGATGACCGATTGTCGGAGGCCACATAAATGTAAATGTTAAAGAGTCAGGTTTGACCTGACTTACACAGTCTCACATATTATTGGAATCTATAATAACCTACATAGATATTAGTTTGTGCCATTAAAGTTAATTACCTATCTGTATCTGCAAACCCTTTATCGTAAAGGTATCGGTAGAACAGGGTTTTCAATCACTACCTCGATAAGACAGAAAAAATCGCTTACAAATTGCTGAGTGGGTAAAATTTTCGGATTTTTCTTCTTTCAGTGATTTTTTTAAAGGAAAAATATACATTTATTTGTGCCTTTTTGTGTTATTGAAAATATGCGTTGTAGGTACTTACATAAACTGAGCGATCACGATTTATGTCAGTGCAAAGGCATGATAATTACGAGTATAACGATTTTATAGTGACATTTGCATTAAAAATGAGAAATAATTTTGAAATCTATACCGTTATTGAAAATGGAAATTAGATGAATTTTTTTTTATATTTAAAAAAAAGAAACCTTGAAAACTAGTAATTGGAGCCTCCTTTTAAGTAGATAAGCCTGTGTTAGGAGACTCCAAATTATTCATAAAACTATTCCTTTAATACTTACTTCAAAACGCATTTTCAATGTGTGCGTGGCAACCCTAAGTAAACCAAAGTGATGTCCATCATGTGTCTACGTTGATTGTCGAGGAAATTAATCACAACAGTGCGGAGTAGCAGGGCGCACTGTGCCTTTGTTTGCTTTCGTTTTTTCATTTATTTTAGGTATTATTTGAAATAAGATAGAATAGAATACTCTTTATTGTAGGTACACCATTCGAATTACATAATATAATTGTAGACATTTTATATAGTGTGGTACAAAGGGCGGTTTTATAGCTGTTTGATCAAGGATTACAAGTAGCCTAACTTCTCCTCCAGGTCCCACACATATCTTTGAAATTGCATAACGATCGGTTCAGTAGTTTAGGCTTGAAAATGTAATAGACACAGATTTACTTTCGAATTTATAATATAGCCTACCTACGTAGTTTGGATATGGATAATTAAAGGGATATAAGAACGAATAATAGTAAGACAATGCAATATGAAAATTAATTATATTATTAATATCATGCCTAAATTAAAATTATTATAAACCTAAAGAATGATGGGCGTTTTGGCTGGTATGTCCAATAAAAGCCACATATAGGTGAAATGAAAGTTTTTATCATAAGCATCAATTTTCATTATGAGCAGACGGCTGTGAAATACCGGCTTAAAGAGATATCAGACCTGCAAGTACCATGTAAACGTATCTATTAGTTTATGATGCTAATGTTCACTGCAGTTCTCAATAATATGATGTTATTAACTCATAATATCGAGGGGGCTTAAGACTAAGTTTAACATAATTATAATAGTTTATCAGCCGCACAGGTCGATCGATCAGGTCAAGCGCTTGCCGTGGTTGATCCCTGGATATGTGACCATTTTTACATACCAAGACCCCTCCGTGCCTCGGAAAGCCGTTGGTCTCGGCTGTCATTTGTGGATCTTTGACAGTCGTTACTCTCTAACTCTATTGGTCATCAGGCCAGGCTCTATACAAAAAGGCCCATCATTCTTAGATTAGCACCCTAATTGCGTTATCAATCTCAATCTGAATCATTTTGAAGGATATTGCTTATCCATTGCTGCATTGAATGTGTTCGAAAAATTTGTCTGCTCAACAACGTAAATAACGCAATGAGTTTTGTTGAACTGTCAAAATGAAAGCAATTCCTATTGTTAGTGTGTTATGCAGTTACCCCGCTGTAACAAGCTCGTAAGTACCTAACCTCTGAATTTATATTTTACTAGACCACACACTTTGCATAATAACCAGACTCCATTAGCATACCGAGTAATATCGTAATTTAATATTACCTCACAATTCCTCAAAACAAGTACAGTCAGCTTAAAAAGAATATTATTCTTTATATTTATTTATTGATTGATTGAGGGGCCCGTGGCTAAGTTATAACAACCGCAAAGGTGGATAGATTAGGTTAAGCTACGCTTGCCGCGGCTGGTTCGTAGATGGGTGACTATCTTTACATACTGAGACCCCTCCGTGCCTCGGAAAGCACGTTAAGCCGTTGCTGTCATTCGTGGATCTTTGACAGTCGTTACGGGTAGTCAGAAGTCCGAAATTCTGACAACCAGACGATACCCCTTGGTATGTACCAAGGGGTATCGTATTACCCAGTAACTGGATTGTGCCACATGTATGTAAAATACAGGTATTACGGGTCGTCTGAAGCCCGAAATTCTGACAACCAGAGATAGGCATGCGCTGCATGTGTAGTACTGGTATTCAGCTGCATCCGATTAGAATGGAAGCCGATCCTAACATAAATGTAGTTGGGAAAAGGCTAGGCTCTTCCAATCCGCAATGGGCCCGCGTGGTGGATTACGGCCCACTCCCTCTCACAGAGAGGAGGCCCATGTCCAAGCAGTGGGAACATTATAGGCTGATTATGCACTTATGTACCTACTTATGTATTTTTTTGTAAGCTTTGCGCTGTTGGCCTCCCTTTGCTTCTGCCATCGTTCGCGAGCCTGCGCGTCCTCCTTCCAGTTTTAGCGATCCTTCCAGTTCATCCCGTGATCTCCTACGTGGCCTGCCGCGACCCCGCCCCACTGTCTCAGGGCACTAAGTAGTTCTGTGCCACGGTTTGTACGGCATGCGGCAGATGTCTGCCGCATGCCGAAAAAAAAATCTACTATCTAATTACAGGGTAGAACATGTGTTCTACCCTGTAATTAGATAGTAGATTTTTTTTTATTGTAAAAATTTAACAAGTTTTTCTTTAAGTTCAGCATTTTACAACTTTTCAATTACTTACCAAGATCTCTTTTAAACCTGATTTTAAACTTTGAAAAATAACTTCGTGATTTTTTGCTGACTATACCTAGGTAATCTTGTAATTTTCGATACTATTCCAGGTACAACACTACAATATATTTGCACCACAAAACCATCGATTAACTGTCTGAAACTTATTCGCAGTATCGAGTAAACTTAGGCTTTGTTATCGCGAAAACTTTCGTTATTTGTTCCGTTAACGATAATGTTGCACGATATTAGTTCGTATAAGTAATAATTAATTGCATTTGTGCTGTTTATCTTTCGTATGTGTTGGATATTATACGCGTGGTTGGAATAGTTTTAGACGTGTTATAACTAATTAAGATTCGACACAAATACAAATATATAAAATTCAAAGTTCTGATTGACTGAACATCAACGCACAGCCTAAACCGCTGGTCCTAGAGACATGAAATTTGGAGGGTGTGTTCTTTGTGAAGAGTAGGTATCCACTAAGAAAGAGTTTTTCAAATTCCACCCCTAAGAGGGTGCAATTTCACGCGGACGAAGTCGCGGGCAGAAGCTAAGCTAGTAATAATATATCATGTCTGTATTCACCGAGAGGTTAAGCAGAGGAGTACCTTAAGTTCACCCACATTTCGCCAGTTACCTATGATTAAGTCCCATGTAACCAACCCGCACTGGGCCCGCGTGGTGGATTATGGCCCACTCCCTGTCACAGAGAGGAGGCCTGTGTCCCAGCAGTGGAAACGTTACAGGCTGATTATGCTAAGTCCCATGTGATAGGGGGTGAGCCTGTTGCCATCAACCGGGCACATATCCAAACTCCGGGCAGATACTGAGAAATTCCAGATAGAAAACCATAATGACACTTTGCTCAAATATATAGGGTGACTGGTAATTAGTGACCGATACTTAAACACGTGATTTTACTCATCATTATGAACAACTTTTACTATGGGACCAAACCTGAAATCGTGAAAAAAAAAACAGCTGTTTTGACGAGTTAGACGAACATAGATGTAGGGAACAGCTGATTTTTTTCAATTAGATGCAGCTGATTGTCAGTATTTTACGTGGAGCGACAGCTTATCTGACCTCCACAACCCAGTTACTGGGTAACACGATACTCCTTGGTAAGAATGGTTGTCACTGTCAGACTTTTGGGCTTCTGACCCGTAACGGCTGTCAAAGATCTACTTAAGTGTAATCAAGCATAATATTATGAACGTTGGCTTATAAACAGACCTATTTAGTTGACAACAATCTTTACCTACGCAGGCGCAGATATTTATTATGAGCTACCGTCGACCATTAAAAGTGTAAACTACTTTAATGTATTCAAAGTACAACTTGCTCGACATGTGGTCGAAAAATATTGCTAATACTCCAATAGCAGACAAGTGCCAATGGATGCATTACAGAAGCACCTGCTTCTTATACAAAAAAAAAAGACGAAAATCCTAGTAATAAGCACTATTGTATTGTATTTCTCATGTAAGTGACTGTAGTCTTTTATGAGAATAAATTTCTTTAAACACATTTAGTACAGCTCAACTTACCTATTCACGAGTGATGTGATTATAAAACAGGTTAAAATGATTTACATAACTGGTACATATGCATCAATCACATTCTTTTCCCTTACAAGGCATACAGTACTTACCGTCTCGACATGGTATCCATTTATAATGCGTATTGACGGGCATATAGCTATGTGTGCGTTAGGTAAAGATTAATTCTATGTGCGGTGCGGCCTAAAAGATTAATCAGAATAGGCCAAAAATTTAAAAGATAAGTGGTCAAAGGAAAAAATAATAATTTTAGAAAATATTAGCTCTGGATCAAATTCACTAAATAGAAAAAACATGTGGGGTCGGAGGACCCCCGGCAGGAACGAAGTTCAAAATAAAAATCCAAGATCTGAAGTGCTTTCCGAGGCACGGAGGGGTCTCGGTATGTGAAGATGGTCACTCATCCACAGACAAACCGCGGCATGGTCGATCGATCTGTGCGGCTGTTATTACCCCCCCCCCAATCTAGAGCAGTGTATCACTAAACAATTCAATTAATCAAGATATCGCTGACAATAATTTAATTTCTTTGTCAGTCTCCACTATAAAATGCCTTACTAACAATCCTTTCAGAACAATGATTTATAAAATTATTTACTCGCAGTTAGCAAATGGTTTGAAGACATGCGATAGTAGAAGAAAGTGGTTTAATATATAGAGACATTGTTTTGAGTTATATTTTCAGTATTTTCTATAATAATTTGCTATGCGCTTTAGCTTGTCAACAGTTCCCCTGTCCGTCAGTTTCCTACAGTTCTTAGTATTTCAGGATTAAAAGCATCCGGTAAGTTTTGCAGCATTGTTTTCTTCCGTTCTACTTTCCACAGAATTTACTGTAGGCCTATAATGTTCCTACTGTTGGGACAAAGGCCTCGTCCTTATGAGAGAGAGTGCCGTAATCCACCACACGGGCCGAGTGCGGGTCGGGGTATGTCACATGTACTCGTATTGGCAGCAGCGGCTTGTCTTCTTCCTACATTTTACTTATAGATGAGCATTTCTTTCTTTCACCCACTTGGCTTGGCTAAAACCGTCCCTTAGCTGGTACTAACAAAAATGTACTTTGCAAAACAATAGACAAAAACAATAGACAAACAACCATCCTAACATCAAAACATTTCGCATGATTTCATTAATGTAAGAGTAATTACGAAGAACTTGACAGGCACAGGATTATAGTGAAAACTATAATCAAACATACGCGTGCGCCTCCCTTTGTTCAATGTAGTGAATGTTCCATTGTTATTATATTATTCTCATATACATACCTATGTATGAGCTCAGTGCGCGTGAATGATTAGCTTTGAGCTTTCAATTTACAAACATGTCTGTTTGCGTTGACTAATAATTTGAATTCTTGATTAAGTAAGTCTTAATTTGATGTAATGTGAATTTGAAATGATCTTACTAAGTTTTCAGTTATGTCAATAACTTATAACTGAAAGCTTGTATGCAATTAATGAATAATATGATCATGATTTTTTTAATTTGTTACAGGTAAGCACTGAAACCAATGGAGATGTCAAATTTGGTACAGCAGTACCATTCTGTAACCATCTCACCGCGAAAACTTAGATGAAGTGAGCGTGGAGTGAGCTGTCAATAGTGTCAATTCCTAGCAAAAACAAACTCACTTCACCTAAGTTAATAAACAAGATTCCCGAGAAAGTTCCAGGGAGATGGTAAGTATTGCTTGCGTTAACGCGACATTGGTAGAGTTATTTCATTCGTTTCTGCGACATGCTATACGAGTGCTAAGAAGGTGCAGCTGCCGTTTTGGCGTCGATAGAAGATTAGCTAGTAAGCTGTACAAGTTTGCTAACGAGGTTGACTGCACAAGATGAACATGGTCTTAGGTATTTATGAGAGAAGAATAGGTATTTTTAAGACTATTCTATTCTATTTGGTCAATCCTGAATTCTTTTATCATAAAATACGTAAAACTAATTGTTCATCCATAAATACTTGGCCAGACTGGCAGCGCGGGGCGAGGAGCAGCGCGGGTGAGGGAACGCGCGCGATCTGCCTGTACTTAGTCGAGGGTGGCTTCGTTCCGAGTGTTGTCGTGTTCAGTGTTTGTCAAAATATAATATGGATGAAGAAGACTTATTTTGAGAAACCCTGTCCCCGCGCGGGTTGTCCGCGCGATCCCCGCGTCAAGCAGCCCGCGCCGCTCACCGCGCCCGCGTGCCCACTATGGACACTAAAATGAAGTTCTTATGTTTGAGTACGCCGCGCCGCGCCCGCGTTACATTATGGCCAAGGACTAACAATAAACTTGAGATTGTTTATTCGTCTCTAATAATGGCAATATGTATCGTTTTACTACGGGCGTAACATGTCCACAACCAATTTAGTAATAGGAAATACTATATTCTTATATCAAGGTCTTCATTTACTTATTTAGCCACAGCGTGGGTGTTTGTTTTAATCAAATACTCATCATGAGACATTTAGTATTCATGTTAAAGCTATCTGATTTTTTTTACATGCTTCGCACGTCTTTTATGGTTTGCTGCACTTTCCGGGTGGTATTCTAAGAAGGCATTCCTCTTCAGAAGCCAGTCGGTTCATTGGTTGGGTTATAAATGAATCATGCAGTTTAGAATAAAAAAAAAAGAATGCTACTTACTATAGTATGTTGGGTGGTAACGGGCGGCGGCGACTTACCGAGTTGTAAGTCGTATGTCACCCAATCAGGCGCTTTACTTTGCGTAAATTATTTCATAACCACTGCTCTCAAAACGGTGAAGGAAAACATCGTGAGGAAACCGGTATGTCCTAGAAAAAAAAAATCGAAAACATCTACCAACCCGCACTGGGCCCGCGTGGTGGGTTACGGCCTGTGGTTACAGCCCACTCCCTCAAACATTACAGGCTGATTATGAAAGTATGTTGTTTGATTTGTTGGTTTGTCTTTCTTTTATGCAGCAACGGCGCAACAGATCGGTATGAGTTTTGTATAGAAATACTATTAACTTATCGCCCAGAAAGGGTCATAGGCTTTATCCTAGAAAATCTCACATATTCCAGCGAACGCCTTGGTAAAAGATAGTTTTTAAAAATATTTTAATCTCTTAGGACTTAATTAAGTTTTCATTGTCACGAAATCATCATCCTTGGAACCGATGTTTTACCAGTGGGGTAATTGAGTAACACACTAACAATAGCAATGGCTTTCATTTTGATATTTCAACAACATGCATTGCGTTATTTACGTTGTTGAGCAAACAATTTTTTCGAACATATGAAGTAATGGATTAGCAATATCCTTCAAAATGATTCAGATTGAGATTGATAGTACGTTACGCAATTAGAGAGTGCCGTTGTTTTCCCCTGGGACGTTGTTAAGGTATAGCACAGAGCAGGTGCCCTATTGTGTGGTGCGCGTTCTACCGAAGATCCCGGAGTTCGCCCTCCATAATTATGAGCTGAGGACAGCCAACGTACTATGGTTTTAGTCGGTAGGTATCTGACATTACCATCCAGCTTTCCGTGACGAAGAATTATGGTGTAAGCTTTATAAATGTATACCTACTCATGGTTATTAAACAAATTGGAAATTTGCGTTGCATATAAGGACCTACCTCATAGTGAATTCAGTCCATAAAGAACATGATCATTGTCTGCAAGAAATGAGGACAAGACAAACCATTTTATTCTTAATCGGTCCGTATAAATTATACTAGAAAATTACCACGATTTTATAACATCAACTTATATACTTAACACAAATACACACCCACATATTTGTATACATAATACGATTGTTATAAATAAGAAGCTGTCAGTGCCCATAAAAGTCTAGAGCAGCTGTAGTGTTGAATCATGAAGGCCATACCGTTTTTATACGTGTTTATTATCGGACGATATTTTCGCATACCTAGTGGGGTCATTGAAAATCAGAAGGAAGAGATGTGTTCTATTTTTAATATTTTATGCAGTCAAGTGCGATATAATAAATTCTTAATATTGCTTCTGTCTTTGCCTGCATCGTGCCCTATGAGTGTCTGGACGATGTTGCATGCTGCCCCAGTGTCATAGCATGTCATAGGTATCTTTTTACAACTACGCAGAAATCTAAAAACGGCTTGTTGACACTTTCCGTGACCCAAGGGATGGCTTTTACCTTGACCAGAGGCTAAGCAATGCCAAATAACGTGGCAATGCCGCCAGTCTCTTGGGTACATTACCAGTCGATAGTCATGCGGAGGAATTAACATATTTTAGTTTGTTAATACATAATGTAGTTTTAGTTAAGTTAGGATAATATGTTTTTATTTTATTTATTAATTAGCTACAAGTTGTTGTTGTTGTTGTGTTGTTATATTATAATACATTTCATTTAAAATTATCAGATTTGACAAGGTCGAAAAAGGAAATTAACTAGATATTTTTTCATTCATCACGTCATATCAACTTTGCACCGAGCTTAGTGCAAGTGCAAAATTGTAGTTAAACGTTTTAACTTTTAACCCATCAGTGAAACGAGATAACGAAATCTCCAGTCAATCTTCAATATAACTGAATAGTCTTCTAAGACCACCCATGAAGCTGATTTAAGATATGAACCGGTAACTAAGATAGAGAAAATTTTACAACATTATAATTAATAGCTTTCTTATGCGTGTGCGCACATGAATTGGCATTTATGAGTTTTTTTATTGGTGACTGGGAACTTAAAGGCAGAATAGAGCTTATTTTAAATTTTTGTTCTCCCTTTTGTTCATAAAAAATAAGGACTTTCTAATAAATAGCTGCTAAACAGAAATAATTTAATAGTCTATCTATCCACTTTAAAAATCAGAACCTTAACGGCCTGAAAATGATTAAAATTTGATTATCTCTTGATTTGTTACACATTTCGTACATATACAAGACGGTATGCGAGCGTTGCTCTAGAAATTTAATAATCCAAGAAAATAAACAAGTAGGCGCATGCCATATATCCGTGAACATTTACACTAAATAATGTCAATACAGGCGCACCGCTGACCGCGTATGACTCACACGCATCCTTGAGATACCTCACCGGTCAATTTCTTGACGGTTAACGTATAAGCTAATGAAATGCGTCCATCGTGTACCTATATACCTACACGTATTTACAAATATAATGCTCCTCCCGCCCATTTCACCTTCTCGATTGTTTAACTGTCAAAAGTTTTCAATCGAAATACTACTTACAATTTTTTTTTATTCCGGTCTGATCCCCTGAACCCCCTCTCCACCTCCTCGATCCCGTGCTAGTTTGTCTTCTGTTTTAATATCTGTCTTATCCACTTTATCTAGGTTACTCTTTTTGACAGGGAAGTACAGTCAAGAGAAAATAAACGTTTCTTTGTGTGTCGTGGGTGTGTCCTGGGTTATTATATATGTTACACTCAATGCAGCCTAGAGTCTGGATCTGTGCCCGGTCTTATTATTACATGGGACCTAATCAGAAAACATAACTGGCGAAATGTGGGTGTACTATGCGGAACCCTTCGGGGATTATCGACGTGATGTTGTGTACCTATCTCTCTCCTTTCAATGTTTTTCAATATCTATATATATATATTATTGTGTTTAATAGCATTCTGTCTGATATCCTCTTTAGAAGCTACAAGCAAAAAAAGGCGACTCCCAATCGTGCTAGCAATGATAGCGATGTTCCATTTGATCATTCATCACACCCGTTCTTGAAACTTAGAAGGCATAATTATGTATACCACATCTAGCAAGTCTAGTAGTAACTCTGCAGCATTGAAAGAGCTGATGATATTATTCTAATGAGTCTTTCGAACTTATTATTTTAAATTTGGTTTTAGTTTATTATCTTTTTGTACGCACGTGTTTCTGTGATAAACAAACCTGTTTTTCTTTTCTTTCTTTTAATTGTTCTATACACGACTATGAGGCATGGGCTTTACTGAATAATAAATTCGTCGCGATGTTATCATAAATTCTACCTTTGTGCCTTTGCGAGACATTCAGATGTTTCAGAGGATTGTTATTGCGTCTTATCTCTTTCAGTTGTTCCATGCTTTTAACCTCGTCATTCTTTTAATACATTAAAAGCTTTTCTTTTAAATGCCTTTACCGCAGACTTCAAAGTAAGTATTTAAAACGTTTTATTTAATAGAAGTAGTAATAAAATTACCAGCCTGTTATTGTCCCAATGCAGAACTAAAAGGCTCATACAGAGAAGGCACGAGCACTGATCATCTTCAACAATGTCATAAATATCCAAGAATAAACTCAGAAAGTACATATGAATAGAAAAAGTCACAGATTTTAACCCACAGCCTCGTGGATGAGAGGCGAGGTCTTAACTACTAGTTTTACTTTTAATGTTGTAGTTTTTCCACCATCAGACCTAGCGACTCGAAGTTATGTTGCTCAATAAACTCCATCTTATCAGCAATCACACGCAGAATCTCGCGCAGTTTTGAAGGAACCATATATCAGTAAGCACTTAATCCATTACACTGACGGTCCAAGTTTATACATACATTTATTTATAAAGCGTTAATTGCACTAGTTCTGCTTACCTTCCCACGTGTTGATGTCGCTTCGTAGTATTTTACGTGGATATATTCAGTCAGCACTATTTTTATATTCAGACTAGCTGGTAGACCATCCTTGTTTTATATAACCTTCCTTGACCTGCTCGGAGCAGTATGTAGACTAGTTTTGTAAAGTCCTTTCTTGTTTTTAGTGCATCTTTGCACTCTGTGGCTGTAGTTTTGATCTTGTGTCTGTCAGTTGGGCCTGAATTACACTGTGCGATTTAATTGCATGTGGCAAACCGTTTTTGGTGGATGTTAGTCAGTAGCATAAGCATATTCAGCCTTTAATGTTCTGCTGAGAGACAGGCCTCCTCTTTTCGAGATTCCTCTTTTTGTGGGCTGTTGCCTACCACGCAGGCCCAGAGCGGCACCCTCATTGCGTAACACACTATCAATCTCAATCTAAATCATTTTGAAGGATATTGATAATAATCTATTGCTTCATATTGCATATGTTCAAAAAATTTGTCTGCTCAACAACGTAAATAACGCAATGGATGTTGTTGAACTGTCAAAATGAATCCTATTGCTACTGATGGTGTGTTACGAAATTAGCTCGCGGGTTGGTATATGTCACATGTTTTCGAAGTTTTTATTCTAGGACATGCCAGCTTCCTTACATAGTCAGTAGTGCTTCAATTTTATCGCATGCCAGTCAGTCAAGGACTTTTTTATTATAACTATGAAGGGTCGTCGACAGATTTTGCTTAATGTATGAACTATGTGTATTTTTTTTATTTATCCTATACTGTCCTACTGCTGAGAAAAGGCCTCCGCCAAATCCTTCCAGGCATCCTTTTTTAGAGCCACCTCAATCCAACCCTTGCGGTACGCTTCTAAGTCGTCTCGCCACCTATTCGAACTGTGTATATTAAAGTTTATTTTGTTAGCTGCTTGTTTGCATATAATTAAAAATGTGTTAGTAGTACTTGTGTTTGTTCAAATTATTTGCCAGTTGTATAAATATTTTTTTGATAGTAAACGAGGTAGGGTGATTGAACTTTAAAATTGGGTTTTTGGAGAATTTGTATTTTTGCTAGCTCTCTCTACATTTTATTGTTGCAATAAAAAACGTTTTATCTAAACCACCATAACAATTATAGTGTCTAATGTTAAACTTACTCCACATCCAAGTGAATTTTCCTCCTCCAAATAATCCTTAGTAGTTCCAAGGTATCTCGTATCTGCTACTTGACTCTTCAATTATTCAATAATCCTTTAACCCTGAAAAAACACTTTACCGTCATAAAAATCTATATAAAGCCGGTAGTACACTTCACGAGTAGCGTTGAACGCCCCTTTAAAATCGTTTTGCGCCATCAGAGCCAATTAAGTCGCTGTAGCATTTTCACGGCTCCTACGATGCTAAATTTAATTAAGAACGGCGTCAAATCGAGGATTTTATAAGGCCATAACTTGGAAGTTTTTTCAGAGAAAATAAAGTTTTGCTAGAAAAATACATC
Organism: Oligia latruncula; assembly: GCA_948474745.1. NCBI lineage: Eukaryota > Metazoa > Arthropoda > Insecta > Lepidoptera > Noctuidae > Oligia > Oligia latruncula. The sequence goes on from OX419696.1 coordinate 12,363,917, forward strand.
CTTAGGCTAAAATAAAGAGATCAGATGATAATTTTAGTAGTAAGTATTTGATTCGGAAACATGTAATTATAAGAGGATAATTTCATTACGTTCATGAATTATGAATAATCTTTCTTGTTAAGGTGGAGTAAGACGGCGTAGATGCATAAACACAAATAAATAATAAACATAGGTTTCATATATAAACAGAAAATATCTCCTTTTTACTTCCTACAACTATTGAATACAACTCCGCATCCATCACGTTCTAAGATCTAAATAATTTGCCTCAATGCGCATCTTATGGGGCAGTGTCGTAATTAATGATGCACCGGGCAGTACCATTCGCACTGTTTAATGCTCCAATATGTATTCATAGCCCAGCTTCATTAGCTTGTGCGTCTCAAAGGCACTCTTTTCAACGCACAGCTGATATAAATTTCATGAAATAGCCGTTCAGAGCTATGGTTGAAACAAATTGTTTTTTTTTTCCTTAATATTTTTTCGTTTTTGTTTTTTATGCTTATATCATCGTTTTACAAGAAAACTTATGTTAAGTATTGTGCGCTCAATTTCGGTAGTTGATAGTGGAGTCTGAATTTTCAAAAGTAATTCTAGAGGAAAACTTCCATACATTTAGAGATGTAGGAAAAGTTTCTTTAACTGCCAATACTTTGTAGTTTTTGGAGCAAACCATTTGGCTATATTCCACAACCGTAAAATAAAATATCCTTTTCTGAAATAAGATTCTGATAAAACCATTTTATTTTAAAGTAGTTAGGAGTACCCCACTCCACAAGATCATTTAATGTAAATGCCCTGTCTTCGAAAGTCACGCTTATTGTAATAGCCAGATTTGGCATAGAAATAAACATTGTGTCTGACCGTAAATAAATTTTACTTTCATACGGACGTTAGCGAGCCATTCTATGTAATGACCAACTCGTTTCAACTGACCTTTTTTGCTATACGACTCACGATTGCGTTCCATAAAAGGCTATGTCCAGATAACTTTATTCCACATAATGCGTCCCCATCCCTTTGAAAAGGAAAGTTGTATAACATTTTTTGAGATCGTTTCCCTTTTAAGGCTCTCGCAGTACTTTTTATTGCAGAAATGGATGCGAAAAGGAATATTCTTCGACCATATCAAAGGGTTTGCCGACTTTGTAGTGGCATATTTTTATTTAAAATGTGGGAGACGTTGCAATAAATTGTTTAAATGTCTTCTCTACTTAATAGAATGAAATATGTTCAGTAAATTGAATGGGCATTCAAGTTAATAGGAAAATCGATTGATAATAAGGAGGGAAAAACAGTAGCTACACAGTGGCTGTTTTGGTTAAAGGGCATACACCTTTCGTGTGGTATTCCAAGTAATTAACGGCCGTCGCCTCGGTGACCGAAACCCAATAAAAACACGTCCAAAATTGCATCCCGCATGTAGAGTTCCAAGTTCAAATTAAACCCGTCGTCTGCCGGTCGGTACTTCGGTAGTCCTGCAGGGCGCGCGCGCTCGCCGCTCCTCGTGGCAGGCAGTGCGCCGGCGCCGATGTTTCCGATCGGACGATTGGATAGCGACGCAGACGCGAGCGCACTGCGAAAACACCGCAAATATATTACCGACGCGATTGTGAAAAGTGCTCACCCATCTCTTTGCACAAGTGGCTTTTTAACTGATTTAAAGATCCCGAGTGTTCCCAAATTCGAGTGCAATTTGTGTCAACCATGAAAATTTCGTGATTGTGTGCTGTTACTGTGACTAGTTTAGAACTCAATTGCTTTATGTGTCTAGGTATGCAGGCGCTATCTTGCTTAATTAAAGTTCGCTGACCTTTTGAAAACAAGTAACAACTGTGCCACCATCATATTTCGTCAAGCCAACTGCTACAGTATTAACAAACTTATCATCATAGTCACTGCTGAATCATAATGGTGGAAACATGGTTTAGATAGATCCAAGCGATGTTGTTAAATCAAATGACCTAATCGACACCTACTGACTGATTATTAATACAAGTTCTAATAATTTGTCTGGGAGGCATAAATTCGTCGTTAAATTAATGCCTCCTACCATTCTTTAAGTAGGTATAGAAGCTTCGAATATCTGCCTACAGTTATATCTCTGAGAATTATGAGATGCAGCGGACGTATGTTTCCAGGAAGTCATTACCTTCTTGTGACAATGACTTTATTTCATCAGAGTGTTCTTGTGCCTGTTGGAACTGACCCTCATAATAAACTATAACTGTTTTTTTTATTGGCTGTCCCAGTTCTCCCTTCGACTTTTATGTCGAACATTTTATATTTATCTGATATGAATTATGAGCTGCTATTTTGTAGTCATTGTTTAGTTCTAAGTAGCGTTATTGTTTAGACTGGCATACCTATGAGGTACTTGATTACAGTCACTGTCGTCAGCGCTTAAATCATATTGTGATAGTCAACGTTTTTGTTTATGCCTACTGGGTATCGCCTTCGTTTTAATGTTGACCACACCTTCAATATTAGTCTTCTGAATAATAATACTACACGGGTTGGCAGGGACATCGACGCGCTCATTGATGATTTTTTATTTGAGAACCGACTAAAAAATTCTATGCTAGGATCTAGTCTAGATCATATATGCTGAATACTAGAGTCTAGGATCATGTGCTGAATTCTTGGTTACAGTTTTCGCATCGATGTCCCTGCCACCCTGTATAACCACTGAAGATATATTAGCTATTAATATACTATATATCGTATAAAGTTGTCAGAGTTGTTGTAAGACAACTTTATACATCAGCATTTTACAGATATTTGACACTTGTCATACCGCACGTGTATCATTTTATTCGTTCTGAACATAAAATAGATAAGCCCATAATCGTTCTTGACATGCGTTGTAATTAAAAACTCATCAGCTTTCAAAGAAATTCTGTAAAACTCTTTCTAAACGCTTTTGTAGCTATATCTATGAAACCGAATTAATTAGTTACACTGAATTTGCTGGACTTCATTCACCAATTAATTGTGTCCATAAATTCTATAATCAATTAAATTAAATTGCCAATTAAACTGATATTAGGATTTGTTATAATTGGTTTTAGCTCTTCTATGTTAACTGAATATGGCACAATCATAAACTTTGAGCAGACTATAGGAAAGGATTAATTTGCTGTGGCTGCTCAAACACATTACATCATAATTACTAGCTATGTAGTTAAAGATCTTGAGTAACTACTCCTCTATTCTAATTTATGGGCGTTTAACAATCATTGACTTGATTGTTCTTCATAATGATATAACTGTGAAGAAAGACTCAAGTTTTATCGTCGTCTTTGACGAAGATTTGGCACAAATATTTAGATTATTTAATGGTTATTATTACAGTTTCCTGAACTTAGATACTAAATCATACAGTTTAAATTACTCATAGCAAGCTGCTTCCAATTTCAACGAAAATTAGGGATGTGAGTACGATCCTGCAAGCGTTTCCGTACATCAAAATAGATTGCGACTGCCGTGAAATTCCTTTGACTGTGCGAACATGAATGTCAACATCAAAATGCGATATACTCGACAAATACGTAGTTATTGCTCTCCAGTTATTGAGGCCATATATGGTCTAGCCGGAATCAAGTTGTAGCCTCGAACTTGAGCCTACTCAGGCCAATTACAGTCTGAGAATTCGATAATTAAGGAATTTCGTGCTGACAGTGGAACCGAAACTGTTTTCGCATCAAATACTCGTATATCTCAATTTGTGTGTGGGCGGCGAAGTATGTGAAGTGATATTATTAAAAGCGAACTTATCGTTTTTCGTAATGAATTCTTAACCTGAATATTAAATTTATGGTCGCTTTTGTTGTTGATTTTGTAGGTACCATATTTTTGCATGTGTTTTAGAAAAACATAATTTAAACTGACGACATTAATAGTGAAATTGTAACCTACGCTCTTCACAACAATGATTCCAAAATATTCGTGATATTATCAACATTATCCATATCTTATCCCAAAGCCCAGGGCTGACTACCAATAAGAATCCATACTTTAACTATATTCAGCCCTTGGCTGACCTTTAAACGTCTACCAAGCATCCTTAAATGTCGAAAGTATCAAACGTCAGTAGGAAAGGTACCTACAGATAAGCACTCTGATCCCTGATAAGTTTCTTTATAAGCAGTATTACGACCGAGTAGGCTATTGCAATTATCTTCGGCTGATCTTGCAGATAAGTCGGTACCAACAACGGTCCCGTCGGTAAGGCTAACGCACCATGAAAGATATTTATGGCAGTCATTACCTTCTGAAATGCAGTTTCTAAGATAGAAGTTGGACGTATAATTAGCTTATATCTCTCGGAGGTCATAGTCAAGCGGTGTAGTGATAATGAAGTTAAGTAATGTTATCGCTGTTTTTATTATAATGGTTGGACTATTCGCTTGGAATTTCCTCTGCCAAGTTTAGCTAGTGCTAGGAACCTGGAGGAAGAGTATAATTTATTTATAGTACTTTAGCATGCAGGGATAGATTTTACGAGCATATGGCAAAAATAAGAGACAGAAATAAATTCTGTTTCTCGCGGATGGAGCGCAAGCAAACAAAATTAATTGTTTTGTAACTGTTATCATGAATCTGACGCTCGGAAAACAGTCCGTTTAATTTAAAACATATCTAATACTTCTATCGGCAATCTATGTTCCAATCAACTGAATAAATGTTTTGTATAAACTCATCCGTTGATAACTAATCCTTGAGCCAAATACGTTCTGACATGTAGTAAACACTGTTCCTATATGTTTCTATACAAGGTTTATTTGTGGAGTTTCATCCAATACTGGTTCAATGACACCGGTCGTTTTGTCTTCAGTAATTGCCGCATCCCTTGGAACAATTGTCTCAGTACTGCGTCGTTTGCTGCTCTTGTGTTTATTTTGCTTCCTGCTGTAGACATATGACCAATAATTATGATTAGGTTAGTTAATAATACTTCGTTGTGGTAAAAGCATGAGTGTCTGTTTCTTGATTAGATTTTCTAATTACCTTTACCTGCCAATTATATACAAGTCAGCTTGTTATATGAGTAGTAATACTTATATTAATGATAAAGATAAGTTTTTTTAGTAATAGAATAGAATAGAATACTCTTTATTATGTTCACCAGTAATAACCTTATTTAGTTGAAAGGTGATACGAGCTTCACAAAGAATAAAGAAATTAAGCGATACAATATTATACCTTTTTTTACTCTGACAGCTGATAGAGTCAGCTCGCAATTGGCTATGAATATTCATTTAATTTTATGGCTTCCTTATTTGCCCAATTATCAGTCGCGTTGCGTACTTATTGTAATGTATATTTATGCAAAATGGACTCGTTTAATTTCGCAGATATTGATCTTATGTAGGCTTGAGTAAACAATTTAGGTACCTTTATCAGGTTTGGGGTAATTTAGGTATACATTCATGACGGTGACAGGCGACAGGTCCTATATCTGTAAATTGACCAAGCATTTAGTTTGTAAGGCTGGTTCTAGCGGCATCAAAGTTTCCAATAATTTCTGCAAAATTGTTTATCGGTCTACCAACTCTGTCTTTTGCAGTTCTGTTTTGTCTGCAGCTTCTGCAAATTGTGGAATGGTAGTGATTGTAATGGCTTGTAATAATGAAATGGTTTCAATATTCCTAGCTATTCCAGGTTATAGCGGATGTATAAACTAAGGTAATTCTGCAGGTCGGGATGACTAATACCTAATGACTGCAAAGCGCTGCTTCGTATACTTTAAAAATCCTGTGTTTTAAAACGGAGAGAATTATTTCATTTTTGTTCTCGTAGTTTAGACTCCTAGAATCTTTGAGAGTAGTTCTAAGGTGAGGAAATGAATAAACAATGGATCAATGGAAAAAATGATACACCAATTTTAGGTTTTTTTATAGATACAATTTCATTATTTAATGTTGGTACTTCGTCAAATTGATAGTGTCCTTTAGTCTGTCGTTCCTTTGCAATTCCCTGGCTCCGTAATGTATAAGTATTTTTCCTTTGAAACTCGGTCTTATTACCGACTTTTACGCGTGGGTGTCACGCATAATTCACAATATCCCGTTGTTTAGTCGGAGGGATAATAACGTGTGATGGTTGGTGGTCACTACACCGTGACGGTGCGGATGTCGGCACAGTCAGTTCACTTGTTGCTTTCCGATGTAACACAAATAATAGAGAAATTTAACTTGCGGAATTTTATAATTAAAATACACGCGTTAATTAAAGAACTAAGTAAAATACAGCCTGGAGACATAGATAAAATTAATAAAGTTACAATTCTCTAGCATCCTGCTTCAAAGTCGCAGTTAACTCAAAGTGTTGAATCAAATGATCACAGTGTCTCAGTGACAAGTGAATATCGAGCAACAGTGGCACACGATGTTGATAACGAAGTACACGGCGATCCTGTTGGAAAGCGCGAGGAGCACGGAAGCAAGGAACACGGCGCTGTCACGATCTGATGCCTGGTCCTCTTCACTGGAGAGCTCGCCCAGTGGTCGCAGGCCCGTTCGGCGACGTCATTTTGTATACAGGTGCGTAATAAGTTAATAGATAACTGTTGATGTTCAGTAATACAATAATTCCTGTATTCTATATTTAAAAGTTTATTGCGGAAATGGTCAACTAGTGGACTGCGATAGACTTATTTGATTTGCTTGAGCAATTCTTCCTATAAATATGTTTCCTAGCAATCATCAAATCAAGTCTACAAGCGTAAAACCTTTTTGGTCTAGTTATTTTTGTAGGTATTGTGATTTAAGTATTCATTTGAAATACTTTAAGCAAATTGGTAGCAATGGTACACTTAATTGCTGATGTAGCACGCATGACGGAATTCCGAAAACAAAAAACAAATGACAAAGGTCAAGGTCATAATTATAACAATAACACCTTTGTTTTACCAAGTACTGTCATACACATGCTTTTATTGTACGCAGCACAAGCCAGACAGAATCAAGTTTGCACAAAACGACGACCAATCACAAAGAGCATTAGGTATTCATCGTATGCATCGGTGCAGCGGCATTAAAGGTAGTAAATAGAGACAGGACATATTACGAGAATTGAATTTTTATTAGTTTCAATTGCATTCGGCTGTTGCCGGCGAGACGATGCGACGCTTACGGTAAACTATTAATTTAACGCTTATTATGCTGTGGGGTTTGCAAGCGGAAGCTTTAGTGTTATTTGCTTAGACGATATAAGTAATATACTTTCTTGAATATAATACCTACTTTGTGCTAATTTTGGGACTTCTGTAGTACAAATGCAAATGCAGCAATACTTCTATGCTCTGACCGCTGTGTCGCAATTAATATAACACAATAATGGAATGGAGCTCATAATAAAGAAATGAAGTATTTATTGTAGTCCTCGTGCTGATACGTATGCTTATTATTTTTATTATAAATCACGTATAAAAATCACTGATTAGAAAAAAGCACGTTGTATACTTCTACAAGAATTACTTCATTTTAACTCTACGAAGAACTTGGCATAGACTTGTATATTATTTGAATGTCAAGTAAAACCCTGTGTAATTAAGTCGTTGCAATTATTTTCTGCAGCTCCAACTTGTTTAAAAGTCGACTGTTTATTCCAGACGAGTTTTCTTCAAGCAGCACGTTTTTTGTCTGCGGTTTTTTAATGTTTTGTGTTCTGACTTCGTTAAACCAATAGGGAAAGTTGGGATACATACGTTTAATTTAATAAATATCGTAAATTGGACTACCTCTGTAAAGACCCTCCTCTCCGTAAAGATTTCTCATATCTTTCCAATATGTTACCTAATGAAAAACAAATGTTCCGAAATATTTACCCAACTTTAAAAAAAAATTAGTCGGTATCCAACTTTGCGAAATAGCTTCCAGTTTTTCGGATTGGTTATTACGTCGCTCATTCCCTTCTCACAAATTTTTCGGTGAAACAAACAGCTGTTATATAATTACTTACAAAAAGTTCTTATTATATACATACATCTTCGTACAGAGAGTAAAGAAAAGTATGAAGGGCTCGCCACGTCCTACAAATGATAAATTGGTAACATCCGTGATCGTTCACCACTGTCCATTAGTTTAAATCTACTTCGGAGTCATTGACAGCTTGTGTTATTGGCAATTATTTCTTGCCTATAAGTGCCTATCGGCCATCTTATAGGATAGTTAAGGACTACATGTGTTTCGATGCTATTTTAGTTGTTGTTTTATTATTTTGCATGATGCTATCTAGAACTTTGTCTATGTTTAGCGGGACTTGGTGCCAACGCTATTCCGCTTACATTGCTGTAGCCTTCAGTTTCTATATCTATTGCGGCATCAGCAGTACACTCTGTGTAATCATTTATGACTTCACTTACATCAAGATTGACCTTAATAAGACTACTGACATAGTGATTGGACTGGCCGTCTATTGGGCAAAACATCATCAACACAATAAAAAAAGACTTGGAATAGCTTCAACATTCAATAGATTCAATATGTATTAAGTTGTATTATTCAATCTTTCTAATCGTGCACCGTGATTGCGTGATTGATTCGTATCTCTCTTTACGGTCGGTTGGAGTAGTATGTTTTTATACCGATCTAGTAATTGAGAGTTAATATGTCTTTCAAACGACGTATCTTCAGTTATGTAGTGCATAACTGCATAAGTTATGGAGATCCGGTTGCCTGGCTAGATTCAATTAAAATTATGTTTTACATACAATTATTTGCAAGAAATTCTGCGTTTTATATACATTCAAGCATGAAAGGAAATACTAATAGTCTTCTATTAGGTATCTAGATGAGTAGTTTCTCAGTAAAACCTTCTCTAGAAGTCTGCAAAATCTCTTCTTTGCCGTAGGTAACATTTTCGGTCACAGTTTTATTTCTTTTTTACTCAAAGACTTTGCTTTAATGGTAGAATACCTTTACCTTCTCAAATGTTTGGATTTATTTCTTAAGAAGAACCACAATTCCAGATTTTACATAACGATAAACATGTTAGAGAAATTAGAATTATATTTCCTGTCTCACCTAAAAGTAACTACGGGACAATCAAATTACCTGCGAAGAGATATATATCATAACATGATTGCTAGATTACCTTCGACATTCTACAAACATCAACACAGACTTAAAGCAAAACCGTACATAATAATCGCTAAGAAGCTTAAAGCAAAAAGTTAATAACGAAATATAAATATCGTTCCACGGATCGAGTAGCATGTCCTGCAATTAAAGGATGCAACATGTAATGAAAAGGGGGACGGTCTATTATTTACTAGCCTGCAATCACGACACTCCGTGCAAGTAACGAGAGCTGTACTTATCATGAATATATAATGTACTACACTTTGAAAATGGTAAAGTAGATGTTGTAGTTAGAACGTAGACTTAGGCGGACTTATTTTAGAATTCATGTACTCGTTATGGATGAGTTGTTAGTTAAAGGAAAGGAGGTGTCTTAACAATTAACGCTAGAAGCAGTCATGCTTTATTGGAAGTTTACCACAAAAGGTTCTTTGTTAAAAAACGTGCCATAGAATGTCTTTGAGGTTGCATCTGACATACCCACATATTATTATGAAGACCTTTTTAAGAAACATAATATTATTCATAAATGTGGTATTAATGCTATCAACAAAAATAATTGTGTGAATATGGGCTTGAACAGTCTAAATTACACAAAGGATCCTTCGGGGAAGGCTTTAGCATTTAGAATTTAAACATCAAGACCTTCTACGAAAAATAATATGCTATATTTCAGAGGGCGGAGATATAATGTCGATCCTTCATCCTGTATAATTTTATGATTAAACAGCTAAGGATTAAAATAATGGCATTAAATTCATTGAACTTGCTCATAACTGTAAATTATATTTCAAGGAAACATTGTCTCTTAATCTTATCGGAATCGCGAAGCGCACTATAAAGATAAGGCCATAAGATAATGCAACGGACAATGCACTCGGTTGCATAATGCTACGCCTACGTTTGGCAAATTGTTTGAATATTTTCTTTTGTAAGGAATTTCTTGAAGCCGTTAAGCTACCGTATTGTGCGAGGTCAGTGAACTTTCAGAGCCAATTAGTATGAGCTTGGAATGTTATGATGTGAGACTGAAGCAATTGAGAAATATGGTGCGCCGTTGTCTCTGGTTTCATTGCAAGGAGCTAAATTGGGATGATAATTATTATTGGGACTACACTAACTATCTATATACATTATTTCTTTAAAGTCATTCATTCTTTTCATTCATTCAGTCATTACTCATTAATTCTTTAAAGTTGTGTTTACGTAAAAGCGCATCTCTAGGAAATCGGGAGTTTTGTTAATGCATGACTCCATTTATCGTATGCTTCTGAATCATGTTTTATTTCCAGTAATTGATAACGACTCCCTAATGTGTTACACACAATACAAAAATGTAATTCATAAGTTACTGTTTTGGAATAGCTGAATGTTATTTGTATATAGGTTACTAGTAGGATAAATGAAACCGTTTGTGGGTTAACTTATAATTTAACACCGACTATAATACATTGTTCAGTCAGCAGAGAGGACTTCTGGATCATACACTTCATGTTGAAGCATTAATCCCCAGAATAGTGCATTACAACTGCCACATGTTTATCAGCTATTATGGCTAAGACTGCCAAGCTAGTAGCCCTACACACCGATTACGATAAACGTGATTTCTGCACGTCTATTACCAGATAAAGTATCGTATATTTGAAATGCTTAATCCTGATTTGAGTGCGTTGACATTGATTGTTTATTTTTAGTAATTCCGCGCTCCTTTCGTCGCGTACCGAGGACCGTTTGCGAAGTTCCTTGTATTATGATGTAACATGGTTTTGCATTCTGTAACTGGATTCGCTTTTGCATTGATATATGTATGTACATTATGTAAATTTTCACCTACTTCCAGGTATCCGATGTTGGTATTATCTATCATAGGTTTAGCTATGTATTAAGTGATGAGTTATAGCTAAAACTTTTGCTTTTGACCTATTATAGTCGGATTGAGATAATATAATGCTTTTTAAATATTTTATGGTGATATATGAATGTCGTCTTTCCTTTATTTCATCCGATATGTCTTAACTTCTTCTGCTAATTCCTCGCAAATATTTTCATGTTACTTAACTCCTACATCTGCATAATATACATTCTTACCTCATGAAGCTCCTCTTATGTGACTTGCAGCATCGCATCGTTTTAAATTATGCAAATATTATTCATTGATGGGGAAATAATTCAAGTTTCCATCATAAAATCTATCTACTAGGCATTTTTGCTTCGCTCTTCGTAAAAAATAGAAGGGGTTGTTCACCTGCCTTTGTTATTTGCAGGAAAACAGAACATAAAATAAAAATATAATAAATTATATCTGAGTAAAGAATAAATATACTCAAAAATGGGACTGGGCCGGACACGTTAGCACAATGTTGGATGCATTGTGTGCTAAGACCACCAAAACATTGGTGCCTAAAAACGTCCAACAGTATTGCAGAAGACCAAGGCGTAGATGGCTGGACGAACTTGACCCTTATAGGCGGGATTGGTCCGTATTGGTTCAGGATCGAGTTGAGTGGAAAATGGAAAGGGAGGCTTTGCTCTGCAGTGGGACAATACAGGCTGATTATTGCTATTATCATTATTCTTTGTACTCAAAAATCATCAAATGCTACATGCGTTCGAAGACATTATCTACCAGTAAATACCACTAAAACATTCTCAATTTACTACTTAACTTTCTCTTATAGTAACATTGAATTACAAATTCAGTCGGGTGTTTGATAAGACTGGTAAAGTAATAGAAAACCCTTCGAAAGTAACATTGACAGCCTCTTTGATTACTCGACCACGTACCTACCTATCTATAAAGTAACACTCACTTAGCCTGTTAGACGTTGAGTGGAGATAAAGGTAAGAGATACTAGCTATTGCCCGCGGCTTCGCCCACGTGGAGGTCGGATATCACGTACTACCGGGACCAAAAGTATCCTATGTCCTAAGTTCCTAACCCATGGTGTACAGTCACGAGCAAAAGTATGTATACACTTGTCTTTATTCAAAGGCGATATTCTCCTTTATTTTTGATTTCAATTTTATATTACTAGGAACATAGTATTTTCGACCCCATATACCTATATGTAAAGTGTCATATTTCAACGTTGCAATCGTTATTTCGTGAAAAAATTGCAATTTAAAGTTGCCAAGTGTTGACATATTGGTGCTCGTGACTGTACTTACCTGGTGTCAAATTTCATCGAAATCCGTTTAGATGCTAAGGCGTGAAAAGATAACAGACAGAGTAACTTTCGCATTCATAATATACTAGCAGCCCGGCCGGCTTCGCACGGGGGCAATTTTTTTTTTCGAATTTCCGAAATTTTCTTTCATACAAACCTTGTCCTGGCAATACCGAACACAACAAAAAATTATTATCCAATTTGGTGCAGTCATTCGGAAGTTATCCGCATACATACATATCGGCGATTTTGTTTTATACAATGTAATGAAGTAAGGATAAACAGACATTTCTGAATAATTGGAAGGCATATTGGTTTTAAAAACTATTTAATGTATAAAGAAAGTTGTAATATGAAATGTGTTTAATACTGTTTTAAATAATTATTATCAGACATGATTGAGAAGTTTAATGATAGACTCATTAAGTGAGTTTTCAATGTTTATATCGGCTAGGCGTTTCAGGAATGAGCCGGAACAAGCAGACAGACCAAGAGACAATATTTTTTTAAAAATATTATTGTTAATTACCGTATAATATATGCAATACTTTCATATGCTTTTGGTAAAAAGCTGATAATTAAGTTATTTTGACATTACAAACAGACACTTCAATTTTATTTATAGTTAGCGTAGGTATGCCAACATTTTACATTAATTAGTAAAAGTTATAGGTATAAGATGAATCTTAATCTAAGTTGCTATGCAATAAAGTGAAATAAATTATTGTCTGATGTCAATTATCTTTCATGATTGTTAATGCAGAGAAAACATTGATTCTTAATCAACTATGGTTCTAACTTTCATACCATTGAAAATCTTGTGATTTATCAAAAACGAATGACTTTATTATTGAGGATAAAAATATATACACTGGATAAACTTCTTCCTATTAAAATAAAAATATAATAACCTAACCTAACTAAAACTTTTAGGTAACTAAGTATTCCGACGAAAAGGTCCGCCGCAACGCTGTCGACTGGTAATGTACCCAAGAGACAAGCGGCATTGCTATGTTGTATGGAAAAAAAAACCGTGTAAAGTTGGCAACACGTTGCAGTACGCAAAAATTATCATAGAATGCTTTTTAGAAGTTTAGAAACAACCTGGGGCCTAAGTCTGCTATTTTTATAAATTCGTCATTCCAACACGATCCCATTGTCATTTTGCTAAAAGTTCGTAATCTGCTAAATTCATAATGGTCGATCATTGGTCGGTCAATGGCACAGAACATTATACGATACTCGTAACGAAATAAAAGCAATGGCTGCACAATGACGTTCTAATGGTAGGTCACGATCAAAGGAACTATCAAAATTTTAGCAGATTACCGCCTAAGTCAGTCTTTCATTTGTCATTATGTTTATCGTTCTATGCAATTTCTTTCAATGGAGTGTCAGTGGTTGACCATTGGAAAGTCATAATGACGCCGTTATATTAGTTACCAAACTTGTCAAAATCAACAATTATGAAATCAATGATAGACCATTCTGACACTATTGTAATAGCAGACTTGAGGCTCTGTTTTTTTTTTTTTTGTTTTTTTAATAAACGTTGCCCCACACTAGGAATTTCTCCTGTATTGTGGGTGCGTTTACAAACATTTAAACTCGTTAAATCGTTCTTGCACCCACAATTCATTTGTTTTAATCTCTCCAAACGTATTCCAATCTCTCTCAATCCAAGTCCCTCCCCTGTAAATCTTCTAACGTCTAAAAAACGAATAGTTACAATAAAATAGCCTTAACATCACTTTATGTCGAAGTAAGGTTAGAGGGTGGTTGGTCATCAAGACGCAACCGAAATGATCTGCCATTAAACGCGAGATGAGGTCCATTGCTTGCCATAGACTGGCGTAAGTAAATTGCCCAGGAATCCATTAAAAGTTTCGCTGGTCGAACCGAAACGGTTTTTAGAATTCCGCATCCAAAAGGTAAAAGGGGATGAAAAGTAAGAAAAAGTGTTTATGCACAGAAATAATTTTCTAACATAATATATGTTGTTATTAAATTATTTTATACCTCTGCCAAACTGTAAAACAGTTTGTTGGCAGACGTAGTTCCTTCTTTTAAAATTTATCCATAATTTACACTTTTTCACCTTGGCGTCGAAGTACTACTACTTAGAATACTTACTAAATAGAATACTTTTGAATCACTTCGACGCCACACAGTCTGTTCTGACGCGAACTCCGTTCATTAGTATTGAATTTCTGACTTTGATCATCTACTTTTGCTGTTGACTGTACACAGACATACACCTCTGCCTAAACTAACCTAACTCTTCGACTCAACATACATAACATCACGCCTGTAAACAACGTGTATGTATGTATGTAGGTAGCCAGTAGAAAATTTTTACAGAATGATTTTGAAATGTTGCAACTGCGGCCTCTATCACATAGTATAGGTGCCACCAAAACTATTATCGTTTAGGTACACGATGATAGTTTTGGTGGCACAGAACCCTTTTAAGGATAGTTCGATTTGCACTTGGACGGTTTTACTCAAGTTCGTTTCGTCGTAACATTAAATATGTGTTGAGAGGAAAGACTGAAGTAAATTATATTTGAGAACTCGTTTCTCTTTTATTTGGGCCTGAAGATGATGGTTTCATTTTTGAGAAGTTTAGTTTTTTTTATTTTCGGAATGTCTTGCAAAGGGAAATTGATATTTCTTTTACATTTTAATAATAAAATGTACCTTATTGTCATCAATTTGAAAGCATCAAATTAGATACGATCGTTCAATTCCTTTACAGAGTTAATTTTTACAGTAGGTATCAGACACTTAACGAAGCCGCGAGTCACTTGTGCAGTTCCCAGTCATTGGTGACAATTTTTTTGTTCTGGTCCATACCTGGGAACCTTCTGCAGGTTACGGAGATATTGAAGGTCAACATTCCAACTTTTACTGACGTTTTATTACGAAAACAAGTTTTTGATTTTATAACACAACTTTAAATACCCCCACAACCCCTGTTCCGTTGCATGCACCCATTAGCACAATGTTTTGCGTGCGTTACATTGTGAACTATACTGCAAACAGCAAATCACACCAAAATTAAAACCCATTTCCCAGCAATTATTATTATTTTTTTAATTCTATTTTTTTGGACTTTTTTACTACATGTAGGTATATGTCAGTCCGATTAATCTTATTTACTAGTTACATCATTAGTTTAACATAAGATGATAATAGTGTAAACAAAAGACAAGCTCCTTCACTGTTAGGGTTTGAGAGTATAGAACCCTGTATAGTTTGAACTCTGTTGATGGCCACGTTTATTGCGGCATTCGGTTTATTCTGTAGGTCATAAAATGTGCAAGAGAACGGGCACATAGAACACTCCAGCGAATGGGACATGGTCTGATCTGATCAGAAGCACCGCACTCGCACTGACAGTTATTGCCGTTATAGGTATCAAGATAATTTGTATTAATATTTTTTGAATATTTTTATATTGACCAATTCATACAAGGAATACTTGCAAATACCACGTTTAAACTCATCAACTAAATCTGCACAGTTGCACACGTACATATAGTTCTGAAGCAATATTTACTCACGCAACTACGCAAGACGCAGTGATTTGTTAGGGCTCCCGGACTCCGGGATAAAGCAAAACTTCTGCCACACGTTCCGTGGTAATCCCGGAGAATCGCCAAACTTGCGGTAAGCGCATGAGTCACGCTACTGCAGTTATGAGATAACTTTCTTTGATAACACCCATAAAAATTAAGACTTTGATTTTCGTTGGGTGTGTATATGGTCTGAGATTGGCGACAGGGCTCGTGAAAAGACACTTAGGAAAATAAGGAATAAAAAATTATTAATGAAGTCTCGATTCCAAATTATCAACGGAAAATTACATTAATCACCTACCCTACGCCTTTAAAAAATGTGGATCAAAAGTTCTCTCCTGGATATAAGTAAAAAGGTTCGGAAAACAATATATGTAGTTGTCTCAATTATAACTGAAAATATATTAGTATACGACGGTGCTATTCTGTAAAAATCTCACCTTGAAAACTTAGGTGGAGTGAGCTGTCAATATTGTCAATTCCCAGCAAAAACAAACTCACTACCCTAAGAACGGAATAACTCGTTTTCACGGTGAGATTCAATGACAACAAACAAATCAATATTTACTAAAATAGAAATCAGAATTTTTCAAATACAACAAATATCGTAAAATTGGCACGAAATAATAAGCCTTTAAGTACAATATGGCATTAAACACGCATGGGGCAATGGTGTCAACAATTTCATCACACACTTTATGGCATTGTAACCAAATAATCAAAAACGAAGTATAATGTTGTTAAATGCTAAAACGAAAAAGGGTCCCAAGACTAGAATGTTAATTGTTAAATTATTTTAATTGTGTATGTTTAAAATACGTAATGTAGATTAAGTGGTTTCCATTAATGTGATCATCTCTATCTAATCACCATTTTTGTTTATATGTGCCTTAAACTTCAGAAGACCTTAGAAGAGAGAGTATTTTGAAGAACCAAAAAGTCAAGTTAGATAATTTTGAATAACATCTTACAATACTCTTATATCCTTGTTTTCTGACACGCGTACCCGTAAAAGCTCTCGACAATGATATGTTGACATGCTAAAAACACGAATTGAAAAAGTTTATATAGTGAGGAAACACGAGAGTTAAATTGACATGGATCTCAAAGTTTTATCGAAACCCACGTAATTTGGCGATATTGGCCCCACAACAGGGGGCCTAAAAAGGCCACTTTAGCAGAATCATAAAAGGATAACATTATGAATCGTAATGAAAAGTTAACTGTTAAGTTAATCGTATCTAATCCAATTGGTGATGGAATTTTCAGTTATTTTGTTTGTCTTTGCTTAAATACCAATCAAAGATATCCGTGATACCTATCAATTCAATCCAAATCCAATCCCAATCTCTTTGATTATACCTACGTAATGCAGCGAAAATAAGGAAAACACGGACTGTCTTCGCCATATTGTGACATCCTTTTATGATTCTGCCAAAGTGGCCTTTTAAGCCCCCAGGTTTCATTTAACTTCCTTTACTTTGGTCTTACTTTTCAGAAGTAATTTTTGCATGCGAAATCAATACTGATACGATTTCGCTGGCTACTTTTGACTGGTTTTAATTTTCTTAACGATATTTCTTTTACAAAGTACGAAGTTCTGCTCTTCAGTGGATTATTTAAAACTGAATCATCTGCAATAAACGGTAATATCACGAATTTGTTACTATGGGACAAAATTGCATGATGTAATTCCATACGGCATAGCATTTTTGGCGATCGTTATTATCACTTCATGTGCTGTGTTTTGACGATCAATAAGGATTTATCGATCGACAATAACGATCCACACTGGCAATCAATAAATCGATCTAGTCTTACCAAGGGATATCGTGTTACTCAGTAAATTGGTTGTGGAGGTCAGATAGACAGTCGCTGCATGTTAAATAATGGTATTCATCTGCGTCTGGTAAGACTGGAAGCCGACCCAAAACTCAATAACAACTTTGTAACCACTGTCTCACAATAAAGATCTTTGACTTTGACTTTGACCCTAACATAGTTGGAAAAAGAAAAAAAAAAAAAAAAAAAATTTAGAAAATCTGTAGGCAAATCACACATATCACAAATACACATATAGAGGCATATATTCACTGGGATTCACATTGCGTGCGAATAGTTAGCCGGATTTTTAATCATTATTGATTACAGGATAAATTAATATGCGTAGGTATCTTTATAATTGAGTATAAACTTAAGTACGCATGCACTGGTTAGTTTATCTTGAGATAATCTTTTCATATAATAATTTCCGTTCTCGTTTATTTCTACGCCTACTCTATAAGGAGATTAATTTTATTATTCTATGCAAAAAGGTAATAGGTACATGCATCTCGTGTCTAAGTAAAAAAAAAACCTATATTACATCTCATTCCCATGATTCAATCTTAGTTGCATTGGCTATCTGTGGTTAAGTAAACAAGAACATATTTTTTCGTATCTTAGCTTATTATATTAATATCTGTAATGATCTCAGTGATCACTGAACCAACGTCTTCCTTGTAGACTACTTCTGCTTATGCAAAATCCGTTTGACTATAGAAAACGTATTAACTATTGTGCGCTTTTATAATTTCTAACATGACAATATTATCGTGGACATACACGTCTACGTCACGGCATCTACTATACAGGGTTATTGGTAAAACATCAACAACCTTTTAAGAGGTAATTGTAGGTACTCATCATTATGAACAACTTTTAATAAGGGACCAAAACGGACATCGCGAAAAAAAAAATCAGCTGTTCCCTACATTTTGACGAGTTATACGAACATAAATGTAGGGAACAGCAGATATTTTTTTTCGCGATTTCAGGTTGGGTCCAATAGTAAAAGTTGTTCATAATGGTGAGTACAATGACCCCTTAAGAGGTTGTTAATATTTTACCAATAACCCTGTCTATCAAAAGGAAGTAAATTGTATAAAAATATTATGAAGACGCTTTTAAAGAGCTTTGAAGGTCCGTGGCATACATACCTGTCCGCCATTTTTTTTTCAAAATGGCGGCCACGCATTAAAGTTATATAATTCGATATCTGACATCAATGGAAACAGAAAACATAATAAGACCAGTGTCAGTTATCGTTTTATATAGGAACTAGCTGCGCCCCGCGGTTTCACCCGCATAAGTTTCGATCCCGTGGGAATATCGGGATATAAAGTAGCCTATATGTTAATCCAGGGTGTAGCTGCCTCCATTTAAAATTTTATCAAAATCGGTCCAGCCGTTTGAGCGTGAAGAAGTAACAAACATATAAACACACACCCTCACACACTCACAAACTTTCGCCTTTATAATTAGTGTGAAAAAGCGTGGCCGCCATTAAAAAAAAAAAACAAAATGGCGGATAGCTAGGTTCCATATAAAAATCTTTAATCCCCTTTCCGTCCACGATAACGTTATAACGTGCACGTGTTGCCATACATTTTATGGACGTGGAAGTGGACGTCCACGATAATATCGTCTCGTTAGAAATTATAAAAGCGCACATTTATCACATTTTTAATATCACTGTTACCTATTATTGCACTCCATTGCCCTTTCCATCCAAGCTATTTTTTGTTACAGTATTGATTCATTCTTGAATGTTGAAATAATTATGATACAATTCATTATTGTGTTCATAGATAGTATTGTATACTCGTATATTCCTAACATTAATAAACACACATAATGAGCAAATCATCTATAATTTTTATATACATTAACAGTCAATACCTTTACTTAATACTTCTGTAAGCCAATGTTTAATGTACATGCTTTTGTGTTCTTTATTTAATAAATAGATTGTTTTAAATGTTGTAAACAGTTACTTGATATTTTTCTGCATGAGTTTTTTGGGAAAATAGAATGTTTTTTAATTTAATTACCTTTTAAAACTATTTCCCCGACATGGGTAAACTGTTGAGCCTAAAAAAAATATGTTTGAAATAAGAACTGATGTAGGTAGTACAGTTTGTAATAAGTATGTCTTAAATTTTATCTTTAAAATCAGTTCCATTTGCATTTTTTGTACGTTATACTCTACAATGCATATATTTATTAACCTACCGATAGTTTTCTCATATAGTAAAGACAAGTGCACTGTCTTCCGACGACATTTTCCACAATTGATGCGATCGTCTAGCCGAAGCTGAGACCCCACGGCGGCCGTCGATTTACGATCTTTAAATCTAATATGTCATTGCACAGACCTCTGAAGTGCTTAGTTTTAGTATCGAACTATCGACCGCCTCACTGTATAACGGAAAATGTTCAGATAAGTACGTGTGAAAAGCTTTTTTTGTCCGTGGAACTTGCGTCTCACAATTATTGATAAATAGCTGTACTTTGCGACTTTGTGATTTATGTGCACCCCATGGGAGATTTTATAAGTTATCAATAGTAATGATATTATGACTAACAAAAGGTAGATAGGTTGTACGCACTCGCTCTCTCACACTCAAGTGGCGGGTTACAATTTGGCTAGTTAGCAAACCTGAACTCAATGTTGCGCAGGGAAGGGATGACGCACAGCAACATTATGCTCGTCTCTTTTCCTTTCCCGATAACTACGACATACGACACGCCATCTTACTTCCACGTGTCATCTATGATCTAAGGTAGTGTGATTATTATACGGCTTTTGAAGATCGAGTGTTACGTAGGTCACCTACATATGTACCTCTTTTTATTAAGTACTTGTAATATCATTGTCGTAATAGCTTCCGTGATTGGAAGCCCCAATCTCAGAAAGTGCTGAACGAATTTTTTTCAAGATTTAACTTGTAACAATCTCTCGGAGGTGTTTAACTGTATACCTAATAATCAAGTAGATCTACAATGTTGTAGGCGAAAATATTTTTATTAATATGTAATTTAACAGACAGCAATTATTGATCAAATATTTTCCAATAAAATTATCGCACCATTATATCACAGAAATGCATCCACTAGCATTATCCACAACTCTACAAGGGAATGCCAACAATTTACGTACATAAACTATAAGCAGCATAGCGCATAGTTTTCACTAGCATTTCAGCGACCACCATGTAATATGAGGCCGCATGCATCTAAAGCTGGTATGCAACTGCCAAGCCGGAATTTATATTGAGAGGGAAGCAAATAGGTAGGCTTGCATCGTTATTTATGATATTGATTAATAACAGGGCTTCTATTATAAGAGACCAGTCGATAAAATCTGGTATGGTTATTAAATTTGGAGTAGGGAAGATTAGCTATGCACATTAGGTACTACATAATTATATTAATCAACTGAGCCTTTAACAGTCCACTACTGGACCTAGGCTTCTCCTAGGCTGTGCTACAACGCCCTGTCCTCCGCCTTCCGCATGCAGTCTGTCCCACCACATGTCCATGTCTGGTCCATCTAACTGGTGAGCTCACACTACGCTCTCCGATACGCGGTTTTAGTACATAATAATATATATGTATACCTATTAATTAAGAATGTAAGTTTAGGTTCAATAGTTGCGATCGACAAAAATGCAAAATACTATCCCAAAGACTCCAAAAGAGTAGGAATAGTATTTGAAATAGCTAAGTATTGACCACAGTGCGTTAAATTAAACCATTAAATATGTTTGTAGAATGAGATGTAACAGATTACCTAGGTGTAATTTATTTCTCTATCAGCATTATGTCAATTTAATCAAATTGCAATTAACTTCAATCTTTAGCTTTATTTATACCACAGAATCTCCAAACCCTACAATTATTTCTCAATTAATCTCAATACTAATGAACAACATAAGTCTGGTGGTGGCCATATTGCAATGACAATCATAACACGGTATTTGCGTACTGAATATTTAACCAGCGCGGGCGCAGGACATGGCGTAAGCTTCGCCCACGATGGAGTACTACATGAGATTGTAGAGAAGGTTAATACATACCTATTCACTAATCTACACAGGGCTAACGTCTATATAAACGGCGGAAGATAGCATAAAAACTGTACCTACTTATTTATTGAGCAAAATGACAAACTTTGAAGGTGAACGGAATGTCCAATAATCCTATAGACGTATGGGGGAACAGGGTGTAAAGTTCACTCATACTCTATAGAAAAGGGAGGATCCTCCGACCAGATGGGTGTTCTGTCTGGCGGGCAACTGCCCGATGATTCATGTCGGGCCGTTGTATCTATGCTAGTTGCGCGGTAAACTCTACTTGCGAGATGCAGGATTTTGCGTGACGTCAGTATGACGTGTTGTTCTCATTATGAGGCGTTGTAGATACCGCTACAATCCTGATGACAATAAGGCCGTGTCCTAATATAAGCAATTGTCGTGATCATTTTGGTCAAGATGGATAATTTCTAATTTGTTGTTGTTGTTGTGACCGGTTTTAGTTTTCCAGCTGTTGCTGTCGTTCAAAATGTCATTAGCATATATAATCAGTCTACAATATTTCCACTGTTGGGACACAGGCTTCTTAATCGCCCGCCACGCCGCCAGTTGGTCGTGCGATTCGCTCGGCAAACTTCGTCGCTACGCGTGGCATAGCTACTACATTTGTTTTAGTCGCAAGACTTCGCCGTTCGCGTCACGCGAATTTTCGCTGCAGCAGCGAATGTCCCGTGGCCAGGCCGTTAGTTGGCCTTACTAGTAGACTACTATTTAAGGTCTATTCATATCGTATTTGACCTTTTTAACATCCCTGCTTTGTGACTTTAAGATCTTAGGACAGATTTCGCAATACACCTTGTTTAAGTAAAAGCGATGTCCTACTTAAGGAAATATATTTATATTACCGTATAAAACTGAAGTGAAATGTTTGTAGTAAAATTATGTAAGATCCGTTTTGGATGAAGTTACCACTTCTTGATCACTTCGTTGTCCGTCTGTCTGTCCGTTAGTCAAGACCGTTTTTCTCAGGAAAGCGTGGAGCTATCAAGTTGAAATTAATATCAAATACTCAAGGCTGCAATCCCTTGAAGCAATGAAAAAATCAAACTTCTAAGTCAATGCAATCAAAAGATACCTACAGGCGTTGTTATATTCCGAAATCAAAACCTTATAGGGTACTTCCCGTTGACCTAGAATCATGAAATTCGGCAAGAAACAATGTCAAGTAAAGGAAAAAATCTGAAAACCGTAAATTTGTAGTAACATTACAAAAAAAAAATAAGACTATTTACATATCTACCTACAGCTCTCGGTGCGTGAGTACGACTCGCACGTGCCCGGTTTTTTTAATGAAAACAATCGCCGCATATTCAATTCGCTTGAGTAATTTATTGCAACCAGATACATTTTTCTACCAGCCTGCATGATGTAAGGTTCCTTTTTGCAGACAACCTTTACAGTACCCAGAACGGAAAAACAGTTTCACCCAGCTACCCTTAGTTTATCCGACTTAAACTTCACGCATTGAAGCTCATATAAAATCTCAACTTTCTCAGTTTCCATTCTTAGTCCAACGAGCAGACTAATTAATTCCGTTTTAAACAGTAAATCTCTTCTGTCTAGTAACTCATTTAGTTTACCGCAACAACTTGTGAGTAAATTAAGACTCGCCAAGTAGTGAAACCTCCTTGAAAAAATAATTAAGCTCTGTAAAATCCGTGCGATCATTCTTGTTGTTTATGTATTTAATATAATGAAGTTGCCATTTTCGCATCAGCCACACGATTTGATTGAAGGTTAAGTAACGCTTGCCGCGGTCGGTTCGCGGATAGGTGACCATCCATTTACATATCAAGACCACGCCGTGCATCGGAAAGCAAGTTAAGCCGTTGGTCCCGGCTGTCGTTCGTAGATCTTTGACAGTCGTTACAAGTAGTCAGAAGCCCAAAAGTCTGACAACCAGTCTGACCAAGGGGCATCGTGTTACCCAGTTACTGGGTTGTGGTAGTCGCTCCATGTAAAAAACTGGTATTCAGCCTGTATCCGGTAAGACTGGAATCTGACCCCAACATAGTTGAGAAAAGGCTAGTCAGATTGATTGAAGTTGTCATTTGAATAGGTATAACATGGCTTATCCTCTCCTGATAGTGCTAAAATACACGAATCTATCTTCTTGACAAAAAATATCCAGCTATTGTAGAACTGTCTATTACCAAATTAACATACTAGTACATATGTATATGAATTGTTCATCCATCTTTTGAACAATGAGGCCGAGCATCTTATATTATGCAGACGGCACGGTTGGCGCAGTGGTTAAGCGATTGACTGCTGCGCTGCGTGTCGCGGGTTCGATTCCCGCACGGAACAAATATTTTTATTACCTACAAGTAGTTGTTCCGGGTCTGGCTGGTTTTGTATGTGAGTTTAATTGTTTGTAAACGCACCCACAATACAGGAGAAATACCTAGTGTGGGGCAATGTTTAAAAAGAATTAAAAAAAAAAAACACATCTCGGGAAGTTTGATCTAAGTTTTTTTTAATTCTAAACCGTCGGCCAGTGCCATAGAAATAAATAAACACACCAGTACCTAAGCATTAAAAGCATGTTTTCACTTCAATTAGTAAGTTTATTTTATTAATATTTTCTTCCTCTAATTATTTGTATACGTGGACCTAAGTTAAAAGTACAATCTCGAAGCAGCAAGTGCTTCTCAGAAATTCTTAACTTTTGAATCAAGTTATTTCACCACTTTCATAATGAGAAATGAAAAACGATACGCTACAACTTACAATGTTAATTTTATTGAATTAAAAAGAAAGCCAACTAACGATGTCTCTGAAGTTTGGAGAGTCAATGAACAAACATGATAATACACACATCAACACGGTCTAGGGATATTTCATACTCAATTAAATAACTCGAAAAGTACTGGCCGCATTGGAATCTTTTATACACCGATTTGTTTGTAATTTATCTCAGACTAATTCCAAATTTAAATTTTTGAAAATTCTTTTGTTTCGGTGGCAAAAAATGTCTTGATGTATAGGAGAGGGAATTTTCATTTGTGCGAAATTTAGAAAACAATACGAATTACGTTTACTTACAGTTTTTTTTCATTTTTAAACGAAAGATAAAGTTAAAATTGAGGTATTGTAGCCATGCAACGCCGACATTTGACGAGGGCGGAGATGTTACGAGCTGTGGGAATGCTGGAAGCTGGATCTGTTCAGCGTAATGTTGCTGAGGCCATAGGGACCCATCAAAATGTAATTTCAAGATTGTGGACACGCTATCGTGCCACAGGTGAAGTAGCGGAGAGGCACCGGGGGCCAAGTCGCATCACTACCCCCAGACAAGACCGATTTTTGCAAATTACTGCGCGAGCACAACCAAATGCAACGGCGACTCAATTGTTCCAAAGGCTGCGAGTGGAACACCAAGTGCTTGTGAGTGACCAAACTGTAAGAAGACGACTGCATGAAAGCAATCTACGCTCTCGTAGACCACTCCGGGTCCCACCTTTACGGAGAGGCAATCGTGGACGACGATTAGAATGGGTTCGGAACCACGTGGACTGGGGCCGTGAGCAATGGTCCAATGTGCTGTTCACGGATGAATCCAGGTTCGGCTTCCATCCAGATTCACGAAGGACGCGTGTTTGGCGAGTTTCTGGACGATGGAGCCGTCTCCAGAACCCTCAGGAAGTTCACCCATACCAAGGAGGAACAATTATGGTTTGGGCAGGAATTCGTCTTGGAGGACGGACGGATCTCGTTTGGGTGCGGGGCAATATGACGGCAGAACGATACGTCCAACAGGTGCTGGGGCCCATAATCTTGCCCCACAGAACACAAATGGGGCAAGATTTCCTGCTCATGCACGACAATGCCCGGGCACACACGGCGAGAACGGTAGCAGCTTGGTTACATACACATAATGTTAGGGCCTTAGACTGGCCTGCTCAATCGCCAGATCTAAATCCCATTGAGCATGCGTGGGATATGCTGCAAAGAAGAGCTCTGAAGGAAGTTCCTGAAAATCTGGCTACAGAAAATCAACTTTTTGCGCACCTCAGAAGGACATGGGACAATATTCCGCAGCAAGACATTGACAACCTTGTTCTGAGCATGCCGAATCGTTGCCGATGTGTTATGAACATCATGGGCGCTTTCTCAGACTACTAACTTCAAGTTTATAAACACAAATTAAATGATTTTTCTATTTTTTTCAGTTTTTACTCACAAATTAAAAGTTCATTCATATACGATTTCCGTCTATGCTTCATTTTTTTTCCATAAAATCCTGAAATTTTAATCTAAGTACCGTTAAGGTACTTAGATTAAAATTTCAGGATTATTAAAAAATGGTAGAATATTAAATAACGTATCTTTTAAATATATACATGTCATATAAATAATTAACACATTGATAGTAATTCGCTTTTTTAAAAATATCCCTAGACCGTGTTGATGTGTGTATATTGTGATTGCTATTATAATCCACCACCCTAATTGCGTAAAACACTCGATCTGAATTATTTCGAAGGATAATGCTAATCCATTGTTACATATGTTCGAAAAATATTTATGCTCAACAACGTAAATACCGCAATGAATGTTGTTGAACTGTCGCAGCTAGTATAACATAATTGAGGAAATGCGGGTGGGTGTAGGTACTATGGGTACCTCTACCCATCTCTTTGGGGATTACAAGCGTGATGTTAAATAATGTTTCATAGATTGTTAACAAATCATTAATATGTAGATACACTGCCTACGCAGTCATTAGTAGATATTTGTAAACACGATTATACATGACGCTAAGTAGTTCCTTATTAGGTTAGTAAATAGTTTTGTTTATGCAGCATCATGTATGCTTGAGAACATGTACCTGTTTTAACCTTTGTTTCCTATTTTTCTTTTCATGCCATACGTCCTCTATTAGGTTTTTCAAATCAATTCAAAACATTTATTCGCATTATGTTTATTATTCTGAGGGTTTATCATTTCAATATTTTAGTCAAATTAAATACTATCCTTTTTTGTATTCTAATTTATAACAATAAGTAATTATAGTTCTGGCTATTATTTGAACTAATAGAAACATGTAAGAAATCATTGTAGGTACTTAAACTAGTTAATTATTTTTCATCTTCTCCATCTGGTTTCATCTCTTTGATTTTCACTTTTAAATTTTCTTCTGCAACTATTTTGTGCACGCATCAAAAACGTAAATCACTTGTTCAAGACCAAAATTCCCAAATAAATTTTCCTGAACAAAATTTTAAGAGAGCAAGAGTCAAACAGATTCCAAAGTTTCCAACCAAAACTTTGGTTCGGAACATATTCAGTGAACAGGCATTTCAAAGCCCGCAGTAAATAGTTAAATGGAGAGCCTTCAAGACGGTCTAGTCCAGACATGTTTAGGGACCTGTCTAACACTTACACACCTGTCTCAAGTTAGTGACGGAGTTAATTGTCTAAATAATGGCGTCGTTGGCCCTGAGCATGTGAGCATGCATGTGTAAGTGCAAGGACACTTGGCCAAAATTTTGCTTGAGTTGGCTTGAGTATTTGTCACTTCATTGGTGTAGTGTTTGTTTGTTTGTAGATTCTGTAGCAAATTCAGGTGCATTTAACTTTAAATGGGAGTAGTGTATGAAGATGCAGGTTTTCTAACACTTACTGAACTTGTCATTAAAATCAGGAGTTTTATTTCATTCCTATTGAAAATGTAATGCAGCATTTGCATCAGACGTAAGTACAGTGCCAATTTGAATGTTATTTAGGTTGACCGAGACGCGCAACCTTTTATCATGGATTCAAGTACATGATTCTGAACCAGCCTGCATGGAAAATTTTAGGTGCAAAAAAATTATTATTTATTCATATATTTTGACCGCACAGGTACAGGCACTTTTCTGTTTTTTTTGTTTTTTTTTTATAACCGGCGAAAAATTTCTACACTAGTAGGTCTAGGATCATGTTGTGCTGAATTCATGGTATCAGTTTGTGCGCCAATGTCCCTGCCACCCTGTAGTAATTTATCAATACATTTTGTTGCTAAACTTTGTTCAAAAATATTTCGAAGTAAAATGATTAAAAGACTCGAAATAAACAATAGGCATTTAGTTTTACAGTCCAGCCTCTATAATTAAATCGAGAAACTTATGTATATAAACTCAATGTTAAGAAATAATAGTAAGAGAGATAATAAAACCATTATTACTAGGGGTGTGTTCCTGCTAGCTTACCGTTCCTAAGTTTTATTGCAACGCTTGGCTGTAGTTGCATAAATTTATAAACGGTTTATCAGTCTTATGGCTTCAGCTGAAGCAATTTCCTTTATTTATTCTCGTGAGATGATTTTGTCGTTAAATGAAAAACATGTCGTGAAATACAAAAGATCCATATTTTTGGTCTTCAAAGTGTCTTAGGCTCGGTTCCTGTAAACAAAAACGAATCATTTTGCTTGAGCCGCACGTTACGAAATTTTGTTTCAGTGCGGTTAGTGGAAGTGCTCAGGTGCCGTTCGTCCAAGTGCGGTTCAAATCAGTGCTCTGAGTGGAATACCTCATTTTTATTGCCAAACTGGGGATATAAATAAATTCGTAAACTAATTTTATGATAGCTACTTCCGATCTCTATGGGAGGCTACTATGCAAGGCTATGAGGTCTTTGCTTCATTATTGGTGAAGATACAAGAATCTTAATGCCACTAAGCGGTAACTGCATTTGATTGGTGCTCAAATGGGATAACCTTTGGTGCTCTAAAAATAGGTGCTTAAACGGGAATACCTACTCCTCTTCTCTTACGTAATTCATGTAAAGAGTCGTGTAACTGGATTTTATTTTAAAGGTTCCAGGTTAAGTTTGGATTAATTAAATGATCACATGCAATCCATACTAATGTATGCACACAAAGAATATCATTAATTTTGATTTAAACACTATCAAATTAATTTTGGAAGAACGAAATTCTATCAAAGCAATTCTTTTCACAATTGAAAAGAGATCTTAAGTACACAATGAATGACCAATCAAAGTGATGAAACCGTTAAAGCGGACAAGACTGGAGATTTGTATTAACAATTGATGACCGAAGTGTGATGAAACGGGTTATAAGAGCTATTCACTAGATCAATGAAATGAATGATATTGATACCTGTCAAATTATAGACACTATTGTTATTGAACATTATTCAAATATGACTCTTGCACACATTGAAATGTGCTTATTAAATTACGTCTTTAACATTTAGAAGGCTAAATAATTTAAGATACTGACATAAAATATGTAGATATAGATTTTGTGGTAAAGGACTATAATTCGTTATTCTACCTTTGAACTAGCCTTTACTGTTCCGCTCTTGGTTAAAGGCCTGCCGCTATTAACCCGAATAACAAGGGCAATACAAGTTTTACTCTTCAGTGTGGTGGATATTGAGTTCTTCAAGAACACAGTAAACCTCAGTAGGATTAATACCAGCACCCTAATTGCATAGCACACTACCATTCACAGTCTGAATCGTTTTGAAAGATATTGCTAATCCATTGCTTTATATGTTTGAAAAATTTGTCTACAACGTAAATAACGCAATGAATGTTGTTGAACTGTGAAACTGAAAGCCATTTCTATTGTTAATGGGTTCCGCAATTACCCCGCAGATCACAAGAGTCTAGATCTAAAGAAATTCAAAGTAATACAATTCTGCAGCTGTCAAGCTTGCTAGTTTAAAACTTACAATTACAATCCCTAACAAATAATACAAGGCAACATTGAAAGCAAATTCAGCCACAGCAAACAGAATTATAGTAATATCGGACGCAAATACAAGCAGTACAACCACTCACCGAGTTATAGATGGCAACAGTTTTGTCAAGGCTCGCAATAACGGCGCGGAACATGCCACAAATTATTTAGCTTTATATCTACCACTTTATCTTAATAGATTGTGTTGCAATATACAGTAAGTTGAAATCTCTGCACGAATTGGGGTACATCAATTGGCTTTATATATGCTGTTAGGTAATATGTATCATCGTAATTGATGTTATGAACTTTTGATTGAATGCACTCGTCTATAGATCAATTTATTTCTTCGGACTTTAATTCCAAGTCTATCTTATCACTTTTGACAGTTGAAGATTTGATAATTTTGATAGAGGCTTATCGTTATAATGATTTCACTTATTTATTTTTTTGTTCATACCTAATTGCATTGAAAACACAATTTCAATGTCGCAATCGATAATCATTATGATCCTAAGGTAGGTGTGTCCAAGTCACGTTTTCCCCTTTTAAAATACCAAATCTCTTGTACTTCCGCCACAAACACCTAGCAATCAGAATTAGCTTTCATTTTACGGCCTCAGAGGAAACTTCAAGTCTTACCACGTATACCATTAGTTAGTTACCATACATCCTACATCTATCGCTCCAAGTCTAAAATACTCGTACCTACTTACCACCATTAGCGGCCACTTGCGACTTGAACTTTCTTAATGAACTCCGTGTCAAATAATTGAGTACACTTGAGCAGTTAGGAAGAAGTTCTAAGGTATTCTGAACTCCACATACTTTTAAACATTCTAAAAGATGTTGACTGTAGTGGTTCTGTTTCTATATGAGTCTATGTTTATCTAAAACGATGGCAAAATTGGTTAAATTCAATGCTGAATCAATCAGCTGAACCTAGTTGAACTCATTCGTTCGTAAATTAATACAATTGTCAAGGTAATGAATTAATGATTTTACAAATATCAATTTTTCAGCTGTCTGTCTATGAAAATGTTTTTGTAAAATGATGTTAAAAAGACAAGGTTAATTTTTTTTTGGAACGATGAACTTGAATTTTCTCTTTAACCACGAGAGAGAGAAATAAAATCTATAGAAATCAGAAGAGTACAGTGAGCAATAAAAGTCGTGATGACACGGATGTTCCCATGGTTTTGCTGTTTTGCTTTGCAATTTATAGCTTCAGTGTGACCCAGCTTGTCTCAGTCTACCTGTGTAGGGGAAGGTTGTGATCATTGGACTAGCTCTTTCATTGGACCACCAAGGTATTTCCAAAACTGTGCAAGCTAGCAATACCCAAACTAGACGAAATGAGTCCGTGACGACTCAGTTGCACCCCCCTCTTACCTCAGTGACCATGCGGCACGTGGCGAGGAGAGACGTGTGACGTTGTCTTTGCGGCGGTCAAAATCTAATTATTACACTCAGGACAATTTGACGTCAGTATCATTACATTCATATTTATCTGCGTGCACTGTTATGAACTATTAGACAATTTAATTGTGATTCCATGAGTGTTATTCAATTTTGTCTAATCATGACCATGTATATTTTATTTATTTTTTTTTGCTGTATTTTTCTGGTTTGGGAATAGGTCCCGAGTATTTCACTAATTGTGGAAAAAACCATAGAAAAATCATTATAAATTTAAAATTCCAGAATGTCGCCAAAAAAGGAAGTACTTTGCATGGAATGAAACAAGTGATGAACCTTGTTTTAGAATCAGTAAGGAAACAAAGAGTTGGTTTAAGTGAAGCAAGCAGAATATAATAATGGAGTCCCGAAAGCAACAATTGCTATTACTACAAGCAACCTTAGCTTCCTTTAGACTGTATCTTAATTTTGATGACTTGTTGGTCTCACTAAATGTGCCAAATGTAAAATTTTATTAGATACCTACTAATTATGTAGCCTATAACTATAGTTTGTTTGCTTGTCGTATGTGTATGAGTAATGTTTGTCTCTCCTCGTATGTCACAATTTTGTAATATTGATAATTATAATTAGTTGCCTCGATTGGACCTCTAGAACTAATTTCTCAAAGTCCATTGATAGCAACCCGGTGGTTCATTGAAGGTGCCCATGGTCCAAAGAAGGCAACAGCCTAAGATTTGGTTTTCTTCGTTTATAGCAAAAAGTGTAAGCCCGAATTGTTTGTGCGTTTGATTATTATACATAAAAGTCCTACGAAATAGAAATAATAAACTGCTTTCATTTTAACACTTACACTTTTTGAGGTATGAGGTCGTAAAGTTATGTGGTCCATTCATAGCAACCTTCCCCTATAATTAGTAGCTTTCAATATTCATACAAACAGTCTAGTCATTTACAAATTATTATATCCTTGGCATTTCACCCGAGATAGGACGAAGAATTTATGTTCTACTAATTCACACCATAATTTTGCGTTGCGCAAGTTTGAAAATATCACGACTTCTGTTAATGTTTATAACATACAGATTAAACTGTGATGGAGTAAACAAGTTGGGACTATTTACTTTGTATTTCTAGGTTACGATACTTTGTAGCTTATCTCAATATACACTGTTTTATTGTGCTGGTTAATTTTATGTATTTACCTAATCAACTGTATTTAAAGTGTTCTGCCATTTCTAATTTGCTGCCAAAGCTGTGGAAAGTTGGAAGTTTTTAGGGTCACCGCAGCATGTCTTTTTCTTCCATTTATCAGCTGTAATATAAGTATCTCTACTAGCTATAATCGTCTTTCAAACACAAACACACGCACACAAAAACTGTCGAAAGTTATCCTGAATATTATTGCTCTAAATAATTAAAAATGATCCTACATTGATTTCGATTAGGCTATAATTTATGGTTTCGAATGACAGACTGACAGCAAGAATCCTGTAGCTTCGTATCTATTGCCAATGTTAGATATTCTATATCCACTGCTAGTTCGAACACAAAAGCTTTGCCATTGAAAACGATTTCTTCGTGTCAGTTTTGTTCTTGGTGACTTTTAGGTTTTATGATGTGGATAAGAACCAGAAAACATTCACTGGCAGAAATTACAGCCAGTTAGCACAAAAAGTTCGCTACTAGAAGAAAGTTCAAGAACAAAATAGCGAATGTAAAAAGACGCTTAACGAAGCCGATAGCATTTGTACTACGTCATTGTGATCAGGTTTTGTAGTGGACTGAACCTTTTGGTTACGGAGATATTGAAGGTCAAAGCTTAGTATTTTTTGCTCAATTTTACTTAGGTTGGTGTACTGTACAGAATACTTAAATAACGGCTATGTGATGAGTCTTTGTATAGGTACCCTGTATGTAGAACGGGAACAAGTTATGAATATATGCAGCCTAAAACATAATGTAAACATCTTTGATTTAAAAGCTATTATAAATAAATAATGAGCCAAGACTCCTAATCTTAACCAATTTGTGTTAAAAATTGGGTCGCATAACGTTCACTGAATATCAGAAAGCAGTTTCACTGAGATTGATTGGAAATGAAAGCGCTTTTAGATTCAATAGGGACGTTATACCGATGGATCTAGGGATGCTCGCGGTTTAGTTTTGTTATCGATACCGTTTTATTTCTCTTTCAGAATGATCTTTGTTCATTTTGAACTGGATTTTCTTGAAACAAGTAGAACTCCCTTCAAGAAAATTCAATCCCCATTTTCATTGTTAGAAAAATGGACTGAGAACATACAGGATTATGTTTTGCTCGTAAAAATCAAATGATCAAAAAAATTTCAAATTGCCTTAATAGAAGTTATCTATTACCTACTTGATTATGGTTGACAACTCTGTTTTCTCCCAAACTTATCGATACCTCAATATCGACATCGTCGATAACCAAGCTTATCGACGACGTCAAACTAGCTCTCTCCCACAATTTCATCCTTAGAGTTCCCTCGGAACATTTCTGCTCAAATATTTGTTTCAATTAGACGTCTCAGAGGTCCCTCTTAGGGCTCCACGTCAAACAAATGATGATCGGTATATCAAGAGTGACGTACACGAATTGATATTAGGAAGACTTTTACTCGGAGGGACCGTTTTTGTGTGTACCTAATGGCTGTTTTGGGTATTGTAAGATAGCGTATTTAATGGGAAAGATGTAAGAAAAATGTTGTCATAAAACGTTCATTTGGAGAGTATCTTTTGTAACTACCAATTTCCTTGGTAAAAGTTGTAATTAGCTTAGTAAGAAAGAGAAGATTGTTGGATTCGAAAGTATAGGTACAAAAATAAAAATACTTTTATAAAGACAGAAATCTAAACTTGAAATGACTTTCACGTCAATAGGAAAAAGCAATTAAAAGTATCCAAGTTACTTACTGAAAAAACAAATTAGAAACGTGCAAACACCATCTCAAACGAAACAACACAATCGTCTCAACGACACGCTAAAGATGGCGACAAAAAAGTGTTCGCAAGTTTTCCACTAAGGTCATTATTATTTTTCTGATGTCTGCGAGTTCCTCCCCTTAAGTCAGAAGTTGCCGACGACTTTAATTAAGCGCGACTTAAGACTTTAATGACTTCGAAGATAATTTTTTTGGAGCTAAGTAACGCGCCTACCTTTTTTACTGAGCAACTGGATTAAAAACTGTCTGCTAAGTTTTGAATGTGATAAGAATAATTTACGCATATTCTTAAGTAAGAGTTTGTATCTTAACTTTTAAACCTAGTGGAATTACACATAAGAGGTTAGCCCCTTCCATAGATTATGAAAACATTAGGTAAGTACGCAGGTACTTACCTAATGTTGTTGTGTAACTGTCTATGTGTTTGTTAGACTGGAAGCTGACCCCAACATCGTTGGGAAAAGGTTAGACAGATTGATTAATTGATGTGATACTAATAATCTTACAACAAATTAAATAATGATAAAATAGCGTGTATCGTTTGTTTTTACACTTGTATACAGTATGCGATAGTAACGCGTGCACGCCTGATGAACGATTCGGAATGCGCCGCTGCAACATTATAGCTTGCTGTAACTAAACCGTCAGGCGTTTGGAGTGGAACGCATAGTCAAAGGAAATGTGACGCATTTGTACGTACGTTGCCATATGTCCATACGTTTTGTCACTTTTGTGGTATTATGTGTAACATAATATTGTATTTCATTTTTTTACATGTGCCTTTATAATAATTAACCTAACTAATCGTTGAATGTGTTTTCAGGTAATTTCTTCATCACAGTTCTTCATAGTTATGTACGTCGGTTAGGTATGTAAGCAACTTATTTATTTATTTTATGTAAGTAACGTTTAGGGTTAATAATGTTTATTCTTTAAATGGGTTTTATCAAACACTTTTACGCGTGAAAAAAAAAATAGACAAGATGATGTTATGATTATCTAATATTAAGTAATGGTTAAAAATCGAATCAAGTATTTTCAAAAAAAAAATTGTTTTAAGTAAGTAAGTATACAAAATAATAGACAAAAACTAAAGGAGAAAATCGTCTTTGAATAAAGCCAAGTGTATACATACTTTTGCTCATGACTGTACCTAATAATTATTTGAACATTATTCTATGGGTCGGGATAACTACTTAGCATGTTGTACTCGAATTCGACACGAGAGACATTAAAGGACCCTTTACACGACTTTCCTCTAAAACAACCCCAATACTTAGGAACTGTCTGTCATGTACTCTAAACTTTAACGACGCTAATCGCCATAATAATAGACGTAAGACATCAAAGCGAACGATACGTGTATTAAAGATACCCTTGTAATTATACAATATACATATTATATATACATACCTACACATTGTACAGCATGTAGCTAATGTATTCACTCCTCTAGAGGTAACAAAGGCCCTGTTCAGAGGAACGGTTCACTAAGTGAATATCGCGAAGGGGCACCCACTATAATTTACATGGAGATAAAGATTATATCTACGTAGGAAGTGGCTTGGAAATGTTGGCGTTTGAATTACGTTGGTAAATGATTAAGATAAGTTGGTACGGTGATCTTTGAAATACGGGGTTTATTGTGTTTTTAGCTTTAAGTATTGGAATTAGGTACGTTTTACTTTCACGTGTTCCAATCTTTATTAAAAAAAAAAACAATGTTTTGAATCAAGCAGAGCTCAGGTAGATATTATTACTAAGAACAATGTCACTGCAACATTTAAGGATTTTAACTTTTTTTAAGTGAGTTATTGTAGGATTTGTACCTAATTATTATTATTATTTGTTACTAGCTTTTGCCCGCGGCTTCGTTCGTGTTAAATTAAATCATGATTCGAAAGACACGTGGCGCCATCTATTATCATAATAACGTTATTGTTGTTTTCCTCGGGAACAGCACTTTTTTTCGGGATGAAATGTGTCCGTTTCTGTTCATCTGACAATGTATATATATGCAAAATTTCAGGATGATCGGTTCAGTGGTTTAGGCGTGAAAAAGTAACAAACAAACTTACTGTCGCGTTTATAATATCAGTTAGGATAAGCCTGTCAACTCTCACTGCAGGCAAAGGCCTCCCTTCCCTTTTTCCACTTTTTCTGTTCTACTACGATTGCGAGCCAATCTTATCCGAATTTGTAATTAACCGGCGTAAAAATAAATTAAATTTGATAGATCAAAGGTTCACTATCTTAGATATATAGATCAAATAAAACTTCTATTGATTTTTGTTTTAAGTCCTTCAACCGATTAATTTACTTTGTGCTGATTTCATTAAAGTCTTTTATCCGTGGAATAAAAGTGACGTTTGACAGTTCACTTATGGAAAAACTGACAAAAATTAAAAATTTATTCTCAGGATAAGACTTATGTTAGGAATAAAAGTTTGGTGGAATTCGCCCTTAGCCGTAATTATTTCAAATAAGTGTAACATTAGAGATCAAAAACACTCTTTCATCATTTGCATCAACAGCTAAAAATATCTCAAGCACGTCTGTCTTTTCAACATTCTCAGAAACTTAGAAAGACATTTCTAGGTAACAATTTGCATCCTCAGCCGGCTGTTAACACAATTTATACTGGCGTCTAGTTGGCACAATCAGGACTCTTCGCATTGCTAATTGTACCTCTTCTTTGTCCGACTTGCCCAACTAACAAGGATAATCCAACTAAAATTAGTGCTGAAATCTCTGGCCAGACCAGATGAAAGTAATAAAAAAAAGAGAAACATGTTTAATTAAAGAATTGTCTTTAGCTGACGTGAAAACGAATTGAAATACAGATGATTAAGCTACCGTTGAATAGTTTTTCAGGTTTGAGAGTGCTGAAAAAGTCTGCCATGATTGTACGTTACATCATACTTTTGTCTTACTTTATAGAATTCAAGTTAGATTAAGAATAGCTTCGTACAGTAAGCCGTAGGTCAGTCACTTTGAATTGTTTTTGTAAACCGGTTTGTTTTTCTGAAATCAAATCTGTTACCATTAACAGTGACGTGCGGCCTACTATACCAACTTAATACGCTCAAAATATTCTATAACAGTATTCAATGAAAATCTCCATCAATGGTAAAAATTAGTTTCCATTCTAATTAAATGAAATTAAATGGCCCAATTATTTCTTCTTTCCTCTATAAAATATTATCTAAATTAGTTCTCTACCACTGCTTTCCTGTATCGGGCACAATCCCGGTACCCATTAAAATCAATGAAGTAACCCAGAGGGCTGGCTCGCCACTTAAAAAATAATTCATAGCCTCCCCTTCATTACCTACCCTTAGAGAGGAAATACTTCACGAATTGTTTTAATTATGCCAAAATTTTCTTCAAAGATTCTTCTACTATCGATTTTATGGAATCCAATGATTTGTTTTGAGTGATTTTTAATTAATTGCGATGAGTACGAAATGATTTTCCTTCGTTAGTAATTAGTTTTAATGACTAGATGATATCATGCCAATATTGAAGATTTGGAGCTTTTTAATTATATATTTAAAAAAAAAGCTGTATATCGCCGCTAATAATAGGTATACAGATGCAAATAAAGGCAGACATTATATTGAACCGATAGGGTAGTTTGGAGGCACTTATTAAAGAGGGTAAATCAAATAGGACAAGCAGGGAAGGGATACAATGGAATTATTTGTCTTTTTATTTAACCTTATTTTTTTGGCGGAAGAAAGTGAGACTGATATTTGCATGAACGCTCTAAAAGAGAGCAGAGAAAGCAAGGAAAGTCGGGGATGTAACTGTTGCGGTTAAAATTTTCTCTTTATTTACACTTTACTCTTCAAATGACAGTGTTAGAAAGTTAGTCTTAAGGTACTTTTTTACTTCAATGCAAATAAAACATGATTTGTTTGTTTTGATTTTTCCTAGAAACCCATTTAAATTCATCGTTCATTGTTAGTAGTGTTTCTAGATCGTCTGTCGAAGTATCTACTGACAATATTAGCCATAGTTACTGCTGTCAAAAATATGAATCTTTTCCTATAATTTTCTTAGGAGAAAACCAGAAGTAGGTTTAACTCTCAGGAACGGGCTATTAAATCAATGATTGTCTCAGGGAGGGATAAAATTGGACACTACGGTAGCCCTATTCTATCAAGTGCGTAGCTGATGTAGAGATTATAGCCCGTTTGGTGCTTAAATGTGACCTTTATGAATACTTTTTAAAGTAGATGGCAAAAACTAGGATAAAAATATTTATTTATTTATTTATTCATTACACACATACAATTGTTTTAACAGGTAATACCCAAGCTAACAAAAGTAGTCATAGATTGCTAATTGTCCAGTCCCAACAATATAAGCACAAGTTACACAGTGGACAACATATCCAGTGTCACCCTCCGGAATTCCGCCAAAGAACAAGAAAATATGTCCAAACGCCGAGAGAATATGAACACGTAGAACCATCTTCTAGGAATAATTATTGAATTAATATGACAATTGACAAACTATGATTTCATTCACTCGTCTCGGTACTGAGAGTCTGTAGATCTCTCACATTACCTACCTTATAATTGAAAACTACCACTTCTAATATCGCATTGTTGTACCTACAGGTAATTAATAAATTATTAATTACTTGCGTCACAAGACGCATATTCGCATGTATTTCCATACCTATGTAGATAATCATGCACGTCCCAGTTAATCACAATATGCGTTAGTCGACGATTAATTATGTGGTATTAATTCATCCGGGCTACGGGCTGTATCTCGTGGGTAAGGTAATGCGATTATGATGGCGTTTCATAATTTAATTCGCGGTATCAATTTTGGTAATTAATACTTAATGATATTGCTTTTATTGGTAATTTTCAGGGTACCTATTGTGTGGGAATTGTTTGGTTTTTATTAATTACTAGCAGCGCCCCGCAGTTTCACCCGCGTAAGTTTTGATCCCGTGGGAATATCGGGATAAAAACTACCCTATGTCCTTCCCCGGGATGCAATCTATCTCTGCCAAATTTTATCGAAATCCGTTCAGTGGTTTAGGCGCGAAAAGGTAAAATATAGACAGACAGACAGAGTTACTTTCGAATTTATAATATTAAGTATGGATTTAGGTTCCTTTATTAAGATACTTGCTCTTACTTAATACTTTACTATGAAGTTAAGAATGTTATGTCGTTAAGGTATCTAAGTAATGTGTCGTGTTTTTTTTCGTCTGTAAACAATTACTTAAGAGCGTAACCAAATCGATAGCTTATAATTATACATATACTAGCTGTTCCCCGCGGTGTCACACGCTGCGCGGCTCCTAAGGGTCGTAGCGTGATGTTATATAGCCTATAGCCTTCCTCGATAAATGGACTACCCAACACTAAAAGAATCATTCAAATCGGACCAGTAGTTCCAGAGATTAGCGCGTTCAAACAAACAAACAAACTCTGCAGCTTTATAATATTAGTATAGATTATGACGGACTAACACAAAAAGATGACACATGGCCGATCGGGCCGAAAGGTCAGGAGTGGTGAACGCATACCGGAAGACGTAGCGTTGCGTTGGTAGGCCTAACAAAGGTGGTCCGACGACCTTGTGAAGACCGCAGCAACCCGTTGGACACGAAAAGCACAGAACCGGTCGAAGTGGAGGTGCTTGGGGGAGGCCTATGTCCAGCAGTGGACGACTTTCGGCTGAAATGATGATGATGATGAACACAAAAAAATAACCTAAGACAAGGTTTTATTTGTGTTTGTACAAAAGGTACTTAATGAGGATATTCCGAAGGATTTTTCAGCAGAATATTAGCTGCCTTGTTTATTTATTATTATTAGTCATTAATATCCCACTACTGGGCAAACGCCTCCCTACACTCTTTCTTCCTCTCTCTGTCCAGAGCTGCCAAGCATCAATCTTAATATAGTACAGACTATCATAATATAGTACAGACTATTAAGGCTACTTCTAACTCAAATCGTATACCTCGACACCTTGCTGCTTACAATAGAAAGCTTTCTTCCCGGTTAACAGTTTAATTACCTACCTTCTTTCCTAAGTTTATTGACAAAACACAAGTACTCTACACATAGTACTCATACATAAAGCTGTATTGTATTTTCACATTTCGTGACAAACGCACTTCACAGATGAAATATGAATAGGAAAGGGGGACGGGGTGAAATTTTATGAGGCTCCAGCAAAATATATCACCGCACTTGTAATATTACTTGGTATAAACAAATGAAATATGTGGGAGATGAACATTCGCAGATAATAGTATAGTTTTGCTAACACTTGTGTATTTTCTTTGTTACTCAGATAACCCCATGAAATGTATTCACGCCCTTAATTGAATTTTTTACTTCAAGTTTTTATGCAGCTCCGTCTGATGTTTCTCTTTAAATCTTATGAACACCTGTACGTAGTGTATACATTAGCGGAAATAATATCTGTTATATTCTATTGGTGCTCTGTAATAAATACATACATTTTAATTATCTTTTCTCTGACAATTTTCGTGTAGAGATTTATTTACTTAGCAAAATAAATGCTGCTTTTTTTGCTTCGTATGGATCTCAGTAATTAAGTTTAATGCTCAAAGCACTGAAGGCATCCATTTATTTATTTGTATATACATGTGTGTGTTTTGCAATTATAATCCTGATTTTTTTTTTTTTTTTTTTTACATACATATCTACTGAATCAATAGTTACATATTTAAATCGATAATTGAACCCATTCAGTATAGAGGTTCTGAAAAGATGTACCATTAAAATATTAATCAAGAATAATGCATTTTTGCCCCCCGTTCAAGTTGCGCCACGTTTTTTTTTTATAGAATAATTTACTTGATCATAATTCTTATTACTTTTTTAAGTATCATAAAACTCTATAGGCCTATACATAAATCGTTCTACCTAATATAAAAAAATGCCCATTCTTCAGCGTTCCGTCGCCAACAGTAGTGCAAAGTGGGCCAATTCAACACAATTTATGGTATGGCTCGCTGCCTCCATTTATGGTTTTACAGCATATTTATCGTTTTATGACAATAATGGGGGTGGTTTATGATAATTCCCGAGTCCTCCCGAAATATACGAGACTGAATGTCCTTTCGTAAAACTGTTGGTGTTAGTGTTGGTGAGAGCAGTGGTGGCCAAGTGGTAACGGCCGCGACTTACGAGTTGTAGGTCGTAGGTTCGAACCCAGACAGGCGCTTTACTTTGTGTAAATTATTTCATCACCACTGCTCTCAAAACGGTGAAGGAAAACATCGTGAGGAAACCGGCATGTCCTAGAACCAAAAAATTCGAAGACATGTGACATCTACCAACCCGCACTGGGCCCGCGTGGTGGATTACGGCCCACTCCGTCTCACCGAGAGGAGGCCTGTGTCCCAGCAGTGGGAACATTATAGGCTGATTATGGTATGGTTATGGTTGGTGTTAAAGTAATGAGTACTTATGTGGGTTTCATGAAGATCACAGTTTATGAAAACTTAATTTAAGTAATATTTCCTGAAAATGCGTTTTTCTTAAAAATATAAATGCACTGAACATTAAGTATATGATTACAAAACAAGGTTTTTCTTCAGTAAAGACATGTTTTGAACCATCGATTGAGTCAGTTTTTTCTATAATAAAACCTTACATTTGATCGAGATACTGACAACTTAGTACCGGACAAAGTTGTCAGTTTTCGTATACCTACATAATTATGTATATACAAACAAATTGAAGTGTCTGTATGTAATGTCAAAATAACAGCTTTTTATTAACTGCATTTGAAAGTATATACTGTCTTAAAACAAAAAAAAATAATTTTGTCTCTGTCTGTCTGCCTGTCTCTCGGTCTGTCTCTTTGTTCCGGCTAATCTCCGAAACGGCTGGACCGATTTTAACGGGACTTTCACTATCAGATATATGGAATAACTCAGGCTACTTCTTTTTATAATTAGGGTTCCTCGTTAAAAATTAAAGCCCATGAAATCCAATCTATTTTCCGACATGCACGCGAACGAAGTCGCGGGTAGAGCTAGTTATGAATATTACCTTAGCCGGAATAAAGTTCGACACAAACACTGGCTTGAAGGTAAGCTAAAGTTAAGACTTGCATGTTTTGTAAATAATACAAATTAAAACAGAACTTTAGAGCGACATAGACACAATATTTTCGCATTATATCAGCCACTAATTTTGTGTTCTCAAACCCATTGTATGGTGGCATATAATATTTATTCGAAATAAACACTCGTGTATGCACGGCTTAACTTAATACCGAAATCATTAGAATTTAACTAAAGTGGAGTTTGTTTCAAGTATCCCCCGGTATCAGGATATTTCATTCATTCTTACAAAGCCGACCTTAAACTACTAATTAAACCTTTATAACATCCATTGCTGGTCAAAAACCATACAAACAAACTACACACCTAACAAAAACGTCAATGGATATCGAAATATACATTGCTTCAAATATACCAACGACACTTTCGGTGCATTGGTACAGTTGCTGGGTTGTAATAACGTTTCCGCTCTTTACCCTGATGTTTGCTGAGCCAATGCAAACAAGAGAGATTGTATAGGGACCTTTATGTTTATGTAATTTTCGGGTTTCGTGTATATTTTTGATGTCGGCTTTATGCCCACGGATGATGGATTAAAGTTTCATATGTTGTGTGTACTAAAGGTATTCTTTTAAAATTAATATTAGGCTTATTGACTGAATAATCTTAAATCTTAGTTTTTGTATGCGGTTTAAAATTAACTACTATGTTTTTTCTGTCATCCTTATGTTACCCATATTTGCAAAATAAAATTATCTTTATCTACTTATATTTGATATTCAGCATTCTAAGTGCAAAAATTAAGACAAGAATATTCATATTTTATTAATAAAACCGTAGTGCCACTTAAAGTAAAAGCTCATCTTCGCGTAATTTACGGTTTACTTGAGTTTAGACGGCCATGAAACTAATTTGACTTTAATATTCTCGTTCAAAATAAAAAAGGTCTGGCGTATATCCTATTATTATTCCTACTTTTCCTAATAATATTATAAACGCGAAATTTTATTAGGATGGATGAATGGATGGATATTTCTTACTCTTTCACGTAAAAACTACAGAACGGATTTGGATGAAATTTGGCACACAGATAGTTTATAACCAGGATTAACACATAGGATACTTTTTATCCCGATATTCCCACAGGATCAAACCTATGCGGGTGAAACCGCGGGGCGCTGCTAGTTTAGCATAAAGTTAAATTTAAAAGACTAGTCAAGGACTAGTTTCACGATTTTGGGG
The DNA here is from genome assembly GCA_948474745.1 of Oligia latruncula. Taxonomy (NCBI): domain Eukaryota; kingdom Metazoa; phylum Arthropoda; class Insecta; order Lepidoptera; family Noctuidae; genus Oligia; species Oligia latruncula. Next base: position 12,407,069 of record OX419696.1, read on the forward strand.
CTATTTTAGACCAGCCCTAACTTTGCTTAGGATCTGTCGAGAAAGTCGTATCCTATGTCGATTAGCATGTTGTACACCTTACTTGCACTTATTAGTAAAAATAGTAAAAAAATTAAAATTAAAGGTAGGTGGACGAAAAATACGGTAATATTTTCTCATTGTTTGTCTAATTTATTTTTAGTGTAGGTATTTGTGTATTTACGTATATTTATTTGTGCTTTTATTTATATATAATTAATTAGGTATATATATTTATTATTTAAGCGTATCTTTTTATTTAAAAATATGTATTCCTCAATTTTCATTATTGCACTTACCACTGTCTCTGCATTATCCAAAGGTTGACCGGTAGCAAAACGCCTATGGCATTAAGTCCGCCTCTGAACATTTGTGTACTTTTAAAGTATTATATAAATAAAAACTTTGAGTATTTTCTGCTTGGCCCTCATTTAGCATATTGGGCACTGTTCCTGTTGACAGCGACGCGAACGAATTTTTTGATGCCCTATGATTCTTTTGCTTATTTTTTCATATACATTGTACATATATTTGTATTGTACATATTATTATTTTAAATGTTTGTAGTCAGCGGTAGCCACTAGTGGTCAGCCCAGATACTTTCCATATCTATCTGGCGAAGTGTCGAGTTTCCGCTTATATTATGTACCTAAATATTATCATGATATGAATACATGTCTGTTTAAAATACAAAAAAAAAAAATGCATGAGCTCACTACTTCTTAGTAAATAAGGAAATCTGAAGTTCCCTGAGTTGCATACCAGCAATTACTTGAAATTGCGTGACATTTTGTTGCAGGCACCTTTACTCTCTACTTACATAGAAGATAAATTACGTATCACACAAACGTTTCCAAGTACCCGATACTTACATATCCTAACGTTTATGCCTTCAAGCGGAACGCAACCTGTTTGATATATTTGCAGAACACGACAATGTTTGTTTGTTGCTCCCGCGCAAACTGAAATAAATGAGTTTGTCTTGTAACACTATACGTTTGTTTGAAACATCTTTATCCATCCGATTGGCTTCGATCAAATGTTCCAAATCAAATGATTTAGTGTGCTAGCAGCTGGATTTCGAACGGGAATAGATTTCCTGTAATTGATGTTGTAAAACTGATATGGGAGGAATGAACTGAAGGCAGGACGCGTCTTTCTTAGAATCTGGATAACTAGGTACCTATAGGCTCACCCACATTAAAAATTTCCTTGAATTTTCAGCAATCGGTTACTATTATTGATCGAAGCGAAAACGATATAGTTTTTTTATTTTATTTGTTTGGCCCAAAATTCAGCAACGCAAATTTCGATCCCTTACGCAGCCCTTAGGTCATCACTGGTGCAGGGCATGCGGTGCTAGATGGTACATGAGCCATTGTCTGTCGAAAGACGCCGCATACACACCGGGGATCTGAGTCGTCCACTTGTGAAGGTTGTCCCGGCTGTGGCCTAAGTGGGTACGAAGTCCATTTAAGGTTTCCCAAGTAGGCCTTGTGCCAGGGTGGGAGGCTCTCAATAAAGAAATCAGGAGGTTTAAGCAGTTCTTGCCATAGATCACATGATCCTGTGGAGGGGTTGCCATGGGCTGGATTCACGCTCTCAAGAAAATAATAATCATAATATTGTGTACGATGAATCCAATACATATTAACATACTCTTACAAAAGTTGTGAATAGCTTTGACACGTTCACAATAACTCATTCCCATTCTCTTTTATCACCGGGAACGTAATGAGGTCACAATATATCGATGCTCGTAGGTACCTGACATTTGACCTAACTGAGTCTAGACCAGACTCAATGTCTCGCGTGCGATGCTAAAATGAAAAGGCACGACATAGACAAGTAATGTAATTTCACACCGTCACCCCGTCACGATGAGTGAAAATCCATGGGAAATTGTTTCATTTTAGATATCATTGTTTTTGTGACATACATTTCACTTCACTTAGTTTGTTCTTGATATTTATGTGTGTATTTTATAGGGATTGTTGCAAACAGAAAGCTTTGGTATCTAACTGCAGATGTACCTTTTTGTTTTGTAAGTACTTGATCAGAATACTAAAACCTGATAGTTTTTTTTTGAGCCATATTTTTGCTCAAAGTAATTGAACGTAGGTTAGTTATATAGTTTTGGTGTATTTAGGCGATTTGATTATATTTAACACTAGCTTCTGCCCGCGTCTTCGTTCGCGTGGAAGTCGTAAGAGACCACAAATTATTAAAAATAAAACAGCCACGTTTTTATAAAACTTTCCTGAACACTACGATTGTAGTTTTGGTATTAGAAGCCAAAACACGAAGAGAGTCAACACTGGTGATGCTGTAGCAAGCGACGTACAGTTGTCCGAGTGTAAAGCAGTTCGTCCTAAGGTCGCAGCGTTCAGCAGTAATTTCCTTTAACATTATATGGGAATCCTCTCATATAATGATGATGATGAGGTTAAGTTGAAGATAAGTAAAACTTCACATAATATTTAAAAGCAATCAAATCCCGTAAGCTGATGTTAATCAAAATCCGTGAAGCTGAACCAGCAGCATCTCTAACCGTAAACTTGAACAACAATGTTAAAGTTAAGTAAGTGTTAGATAAGAGACATTAACATAAGACGAAGTGAGCAGGTGGTTCAATGTCAGTAGAACATTCAACGTGCACTTTCGAAGTAGCGTTACCTGTTCGCGTGTCCGTTGAATGGTCAGAATTTCAATTGAGTAGGTAAATATTTACGTGGTTTCAAATATTGATCATTTGGCGGAAAATTTCGCGATAATATTGATTCGGAATTAAGCCTGCAACGTTATAAGCTTACGAAAGTTAGATAATTTTCAAGAGTGTTTTTATGAAGTCTTATCTGGTGATGACAGTCAATCAGACAGACAATCGTGTTGATGATGGGTGTGTGCCTGCAGAATGATGTTATAATGTGCCAAATTCTTGCTTTACATACTCTACATGCATTTTTGACTCTTCAATAATTACAAGACCACTTATTTTTTATTTTCCTTCAAACTGATTTGTAATTGCTAGGCACTTTGTTGTTTTATAATATAAATGAGTCTTAAGAACACTAAACATTGCAATATTATCTGGAACCTAACCTAACCTAATGTGGTAAATTAATAAAATAATGTGTAACTAAGATTTACTAAGTATAGGCGCGTAACGCTGACACACAATGTTGCAACTTACCTCTACATAATTACCTTTAATACAGGTAAACTCAAAGATAAAGTTTATTACCTTACCTGAGGTTATCAAATAAGTTATCAAACATGACCTCTTTAGGTTTATTTTTATATTGCTGTTTCATTGCATAAACATTCAGCTCTTAACATGCGTTAATTGAGAAACTGAACAAATACGCATTCAAGGTCCCGATGAAAGCTTGCAATTAAAATTAATTGATTATGATGGGTAAGCGCCATGAATTGCATTTGGCAAGCAAATTTATTTGATCGCTTATCGTGTAGTGTTGTTATTTGTACACACACTGACGGTACTGATACTGATGCACGATAATAAGAAGTATCTAATATGAAGTACCTTCAAATTATTGGTACCTTGGATAGAACCTTACCTTGAATGTATTGGATTTAACAACGTATCCAACGTCTATTTCGTGGATTATATAGATAGGTATGTATTATAACATTTTATAACATAGAGCAGTGGTGGCCAAGTGGTGACGGCCGCGACTTACGAGTTGTAGGTCGTAGGTTCGAACCCAGCCAGGCGCTTTACTTTGTGTAAATTATTTCATCACCACTGCTCTCAAAACGGTGAAGGAAAACATCATGAGGAAACCGGCATGTCCTAGAACCAAAAAATTCGAAGACATGTGACATCTACCAACCCGCACTGGGTCCGCGTGGTGGATTACGGCCCACTCCCTCTCACCGAGAGGAGGCCTGTGTCCCAGCAGTGGGAACATTATAGGCTGATTATGATATAACATTGGTGGAATGCAAAAAATAAATTGCCTGTGGGTATTGAACATACGGTGCCAGCTGACCTGCTCTTCAGTTTTGTGCTTCAAAAACATATTCCCGTCAAGCATATTCGAAAATGTCAATAGTCAAAATCGCTCTGGGTTTGTCAATATGAAGATAACAACAAAAGACTGGAACTAGATTCAACAAGTTGCTATAAATAGAAGTGGTTCCTATTATATTCTCGAAAGAGATAGGTAATGCCCTCAAAGTTCTACGAAATCACAGCAAAAATAAAAATTGAATAAGGTTGGGATCTCTATACGTGTATCTTTTTCGTTTTCTAGTCTAAAAAATACATTTCTCACCATATAATTCTGCAAGTACATTATATCAACCGCCTTCGCTGTTCGTAACAAGCTCTCGCGACGATTGCATGTACGTGACCTCCATTCGAGGCTCCTTTACTTATAAACACCAGGCCAATTATATTCCTGTGTTTCTTAATGCATTCGATCAAACGTATGCAATCGTGCTGTTGCTTCTATGTTTGTATAGTTTTTATACATGGTTGGATCTGGATGATCAAATGAAATGATTTTCCTTTTGGATGATTTGGTTTTCCTCAAATGATCCCATCACTTGTCTTCCAATAGTTGCACGCCTATTTGTAATCGAAGTTCCTTCACAGTGCTCTTCTTTGTTTTTCAAGGCATTTTCACCATCGAGGTGATGGTGAATAGACTCAGGAGTGTTCCAATCCGAAGTGGCTTTACTACATCCCGTTTAACAATTCTTCGGTGTTTGCCTTCTTCAGGTTGCCGGTATAGGTATACCATTAATTAAAAAAAAAAAACAAAGATACAATATTCTTGTTAAGAAATTCAAAAGAATCCTATTCGTATTCATCTTAATCCATAAATACAGCGAGTCAAGTACATAAATATTTATCTCCGGATCCTGGTCTTAACCAGAAGAATTTTCTAAACATAGTAACAGTCTCACAGTTGACGTAACATGTTCTACATATTTCTTCAAATTACACGAAAGTGTCTCTGATAGCTCAAAAGCTATTGTGTGTTGTGACAATGTTCACTTTCATTCAGCCCATATGTGTCACCGTAGTGAAAGTGAGGAATATTGAGATATGAAAGTATTATCCAGTCATGGTGTTGTTATATTATGCGTTCCTGTTACGTGATGTTCCTGTATTGTAGCTTAATAATAAGCAGTAAACTTGATATACATCGCTGAATAAGTAAACTTGCGACCCATGTGTTCAATTCTTAAAGTAGTAGATGAAGATAGAAGTAGTTGGTGAAAACAACAAGTTTTGATGATACACTCTAAAATATTATACAATTACTTATAAATATTAAAGAGTTTTTACTACAAGTCCACATGACCCGTTTTAACTACGTCATCATCTTTATTGCAACTATAAAATTTAGAGATGCAGAACGATTACTCAGCAAAAACTTTATTACAGCTGTTTATACTTAGAAAACTGTTACAGACAACAATAATAGATTCAATAAACTTAAAATTGTTGGGTTATGAAAAGGGAAAAGAAAAGAGAAAACGAGAGATAAATATTTCAAGTACGTACATACTTAAGTTTTATATTTGGAAGAAAATAAGTAGGTACAGACAATTTCACAACTCCAACAAAACCGTCAATCCAAGTGGAAGATCATAAAGATGGACGGAAATAATTTCCCCTTCCGAGATTAAAAATCAGACAGTATTTATGGGCTCAGAGCAATTTTAAATCTCATTATCTTTACCGGCCAGGTGTAAAACCCGAACTGTTAGCTTTTGCTAAAGGCGATGTTGCAACACAATCACGATCGACCTTGTCTTTACATTTATTGCCGTCCTTTTCTAACCCAAGAGCCGTTTTCGTAGATTTATCAACTTTTCCTGGGTTGTTATGACTAAAACTATTGTTATTAAGTGGCATACAGGCGGGAAATACTGTGTGGTTAAAAAAGGGGTATATCTGTAGGAATTATGAAGGGATGTAGTTCCGGACATGCGTACTGGAGTGGGACGGCGACAGCCGGGCATCGAGTCAACGTCAGTTGTTAGCCGGTCGTCGCGGCGCGCGTTGTGTTCCCCGCGCCCATACAACCGTTTCGATACAGTACACATATCAAATTTCACGCGAAAATTTGATATCGTCGTCGTTTTTGTGAAGTGTTTTGAAAAAGTTCGCGCGTTTGCCGGTAAATGTTTCAAGTTTATCCGACTGTAGAAGTTCATTAGAGTTTGTGCTTGGAATTATTTTATTTGCGCTACTGTGTTTTTTGTTGCCCAGTGATAAGTTTGCAACCCGTTTTGTTTTTGTAGTACGTATTATTTTTTTTGTAAACTAATTATTGTTGTACTTTCCTATTATTGTTTTTCCTTTCCAGTATTGTTTCTAAATGATATCACCAACAGAGTTGCTTTATCGCTACTGATAAGTCTTATCTACAACTTACGTTGTTCTTTGCATTAACAAGAATTGCACATTTAGGACGCACATGTACCTATCTACTCGTAGACATTGTTGTCTTGACAAATAATGTTTAATTAGATACGTCCATTGTAGAATAGCAAAGCGTGAACCTTTGAATGAAAGTTCATCGAACCAGTAGAGTTGTAAACTAATATAACAATGATATAATTAAGCAACAGTAATATTGTTGGTCTACAATAGTAATATTGTTGGCTTCATTTCATTCACATAATATAGCAATCAGTATATTATAGCTACGATATATTCCAGCAACATTTCAACTGTTTGTTTTGAATGTTAATAAATTCAAAGTTATTGACCGTTGGGAGTTGGGACAAGTAGACACGCGTTTGAGATGACTGTCTTTATTGTGAATCACCGACTGTATGAAATGCGAAAGACAAAGAAGGGATTTGAATATAAGGCGAGGGCCCCTTGAAATTGATCGTCTGGTACACCCCAGCCTCTGGTTAACCGAACCCTTGGATATAGCGTAGGCACACTTAATGCGGTACAAATTTGATTTTATACCTCGGTTTCTGTAACGGTTAGAACCGACCCAGCTTGTACAAACTTGTTGAATTTAGTTTCGAATACCTATATATTAATTGGATTTTGAACCTAAACTCACAGGGCTTTGCTGTAACATTGTATTGTATAATTAACAATTGTTTACGCAAATTTTGATAAAGCTTCAAGCTTAAATTTAATTTAATCCTTTAGTCTCGTAAGACTAAAGGATTATTTGGACATTAATTAAAATTAAGAAGTGGTTCCTCTCAGCTGTCGAATTTGTTTTAAGCTGTTATACAATGTAGTAAAAATTGTCGAATAGAAACATTTGTTAAAGGATTACCCATTAAATTCTCACTTAATATATTTCTAAACGGGTTTGACAGGATTGTGAGGCGCTAGGCGCGTGTCACATTATTACTACAGTATCAGCAGTATTCGGTTGCCCATTGAAGCGGCAATTTCGCCCCATAATGGTGCAAGACCCTTTTTTCGGATCTGTCTCATTGTTGTCCATAGGGTGTGGGTCGTTGACATTGGCCTTCCCCTTTATATTTCGGATTTGCAACGATATTTTTCATCGCATGTCGGATTAACAATATTTCATTTCTAATCGCTTTATCGATTTTTGCTTCAGAGTCCATATCGTTGTGAATGGTCATCGTAATCTCTCGTGTTTGGCAGTTTTCACGTTCCTCGTTGGCCATTAATTTGGTCCTATTGTTTTTATTCATAAAAGGCTTATTGGATTTATAACCATTTATATTGGATAATCAGTTGCCAGTATTATTTGTTTAGTCACACTCACGATATTACTTAAACAATAACAGAACAATATTAGAACCATTATTAGAAATGGACTGCATTGCTACTTAGAGAGAGTACTTTAAAAGTAAGTAATTTTCATAAAAGCTCCGTTTTTGTAAGGTTTTGTAACGGTCTTGTGAATTCCGGTCCCGCTGTTTCATTAAAAAAAGAAATAGCAATTGCAGACTCCGTACCATGTTCGTTTCGTTAGCTTTAATAATTGCCTTTATTCTGCTGGGAAAAAGAAACAACTATGCCTTTGATCTATTGTCGCAGCGCCTGTCTATTTTCTGTATGGGTAAAACATATGTTGTACATTTACGTTCACCTTGAGATACAATCGTGAGAATTGCTTCATAATCGCGAATGTTGAATGTAGAATGCATTCGTGTATTATGCAAAATACACAACAAAGTTAATATAGTAATACTTACGCACGATTGGCTACTCACGCGGTCAGCGAACTATAATAAGACGTTATAGAACTTGCCGATGATGACGTGAGCGTCACGCCCCGAGCGTAAAACTAACGTCTAATGAGAGCCGCATTCTTTTAGCTACAATAATGGCAATTGACCAAAACAATGCGAACAGAGCAGTCCAGAACACCGTTAGAGCTGCGCAAGAGTTCAGATATTCATTGCATTAGCGAGGGCAACAATCTTTGATAACTCGCCGCCGATTGCGCAAGCGGCCTCCTTTTCGCACGTGTTCCTCGACAGTTCTGCAACGTTTTCCGGTTTTGAGGTGCAATATGTCTCTCTGTACGCATAACCATAAACTTACAAAAGGTTTACGATAATAGCAATAATTTTAATAAACAACTTCAAATCTTGCATTCAAAGGCTAACATCAAATGAGCCAAGTCCATAACTTCAAGTCCGGCTTGTACCTTTTAGCGAATTTCTATGTTGAAGCTGTATGTGTGCTTTAAATCGCATAACAACAATAATAACGCTATAGTTATTCATGCTGCATTAGCATATAGTCTATAAATGAATGGAGTTTGGGTTCAGTTACCTACATTATAATAAAAGTGTAACTAAAGACATTGAAGCTGATACAAATCATTTACACTGCCTTGATTAACACCTTCACCTATTTAGTAGTTCCCATACTTAACTGTTCCATCTATTTTATCTATTAACATATAGTCTATAAAATAATGGAGTCTTGGTTCAGTTACCTACATTATAATAAAAGTGTAACTAAAGACATTGAAGCTAAGATAAATCATTTACACTACCTTGATTTACACCTTCACCTATTTAGCAGTTCCCACACTTTACTGTTCCATCTATTTTATCTGCCGCCCACTTATTCGACTGTGCTGCTAAGACATTAGTGTAGGTAGCAGTAGCAACTAGCAGGTATGTTTATCTACAGTATACGTGCTAGCATCATCAGTAACCGTCGCAGGTCTATCCCGTAGGGGCGTTGCACCGGCGCCGCGATGGAATGCGCCCGATCGTGGTTACGAAATGCCGTGACTCCGCAATCGTGCCTCTCCACTGGAATACGCAATTATATTATATTTATCGAAATATTTTTCTTCACTAAACATCTTTTTCAACTAAACAATCCATCCAGTAAACAATCCATTTCCGCTTGAAAGACTAGAATTCCAACCATTTTATGGCACCACTAATTGGGTTTCTTCCTCGGCCACCGGCCGCTACTGCTCTTTATAGCTTTTTAATTACCCCTTTGTATATGATAGAACATTCGCTAATGTATACGCTTAAGGTCGTTCCGGAAAACACAACGAAGCCCATTGTTCGGTGCAGCTCCTTATATTGCAAGTAGCGGTCCGACTTCATAGGCTGCGGTCTCATGTGCCATGTGTCTAAAATTCTTAGAATGTCTGCTGAATTAATATATTCAGCCATCTATGGCTTTGTTTAATATTAATTGAGTCCATTTCTTTTTTTAGCGTTATCGTTTCTCCTTTTACGTTTTATTACAAGTTTAATGGCGTATGATAAAATTCTTTGCACTTTTTCCTCGTTTAAAAACTTGTAAAATGCATTTATCAAAAATGCTCGAATGGGAGAGTGGCTAAGTGTAAATTCTTATCTCGTCTCCCCCACTTGCAGCAACGTTAAAGAGTGATGGAAGCGATTCGTCATGTTCCCTGCTTAGTGACCCACTTACAAGAGGGCTTCTTCTCAAAAGATTTTTTACCAAATATCTGCGAGTACTGTTAGAGGCACGATGGGCCACCCCTATGGAGGAATCAATCGGTTTCACGCTGTGTCACACATTTATATTGTTTTATCCTGTTTGATCCGTTCGACATGAGCATCTTATTTGTCCCTTGCAGACATCTTTTAATGGTATCCGAGTAAGAATTACTTTTAAAGTACTTTGGCAAATTCGTTTAACTAATAATAAATAAGCAAAAAACCTTTTCAGTCTAACAAGGACAATGAATATTGATAGGCAGGGCGTGCTCGTGCCTTCAACGGATAATAAAAGATTTTTTGCACCATCCTTCTTTTTAAACTCCTTCCGCGTCAACGTTTTTGTACATTGATTAATGACCGCTCTATTTAGAGATTCAAGTGAAGAGGAACAAAAGCGGGCACTCCATTGATTGAATTTTTAACGGCCCTTAGATTAATATTTGTAAATTATCGTTCTTCATTGATTTTGATTACGGTAAGAGTTTCGCAGTAGCATATTTTATAACACCTTTAAATTTCGTTTGCACGATGTTAGTTTAAGTAGGTATATATTTGTTGATTACATAGTCTCTAATTAGCTTTGGCGTAAACATAATAGTAAGTAATGGGTGAAACTTTTTATTGCCTACTCTGTCTAGATCCGTTGGTAGATTGATTGGTTTTCAATTATGTAGACATTCACGTTGGTTGATGAAGTTTATTTACTGATTAATCCAAATTATACTTTCATCGTGATTGCAGCGGAGTTGAATAAAGCAATTTGCAATAAAGCTTGTATTCTATCATTTCAGTGGAAAATTTAAATGATTATTTGGGTGATTAGCAAAAATAGACGTATTATTTGGTATCTGTAATTACGACAATGTTCGTATTTGATAATGAATCAATATTATTTTTTATAGTAACTCTTACTTTCTTGTACGAAACTACTGAAGAGAAACCATCTTCTGTATGTAATCGCCTGTTGTTTCAAATTCAATAGAAAACGGATGTTATGGATTTTTTGACATTGATGAAAGCAAAATCATCCGTTACAGATACAAACAGCTTTGTGTGATTCGTACCACTCATCTTGCATCATAATATTCATAATGAGTTTATTTAAAATTGTGCGATTTTGGTTTTCATGAACCTCTTATAGCTCATGTAGGTAAGTTCATTAACCGAACATGCTTCCTTCACAATTCTTCATCCTGTTGCGAATAGCTAAATTGACGGAGACTGTTAATAGCCGTATGTATCTGTTTCCTGCTCGTACGTTGATTAACGATTTCCTCCAAATATCTTATGCAAATCTCCCAGTTCCATATGTAACAAGATTTACTCCTACATCAGTATTCATGTCATCTTCATCAAGGTACCCGTGACATGCCCGCATCGTTTGCTTGTGTCAACTCGTTGTGTTTGTGTGACCGACCTGAGGTGCATCGCAACGACCTTACACAGTTAGGGCGACCTGTGCGTATCCTGTTCCAGAAGCTATAGCAATATTGATTAGAACTGTTTCATATGTATGGCGAAAATAACTGTTGATTAAGACTATGATATTTATCAATTTGATAATATTGATCATAATTGATATAGTCATTAAATATAAAAAGTTGGATTCGGGAAACGTGAGTAGGTACGTGACGTATTTTGAATTTTACAGATCTCATCATAAGAGATATTATAGACTGTATATTTAATTGCTGCCACTAGTTTGAATATAATTCAGTGATTAGATAAACAAATGTTTTTATACCACTACGTCCACAAAGCATAGTGAGTAAGATGATACGATATTCATACAACTACGCTGTTCCAAAATTCCGGCAAAAAATTAGATCTCTGATAGCGCGATAACTGACGAAAAAACCGACCTCGAACTTTTTGCGCGAAAATCGGTCTTGCGATCAAGCTTCAAGTGCTTCCAAGTACATAGTTGTATTCTATTTAAATCGATACCACTCAACAAACACTGCGAAGCGCTTACTCGAAAGATTAATCACAGCTCGAGGAAAAAAGTGCGACAAATTGTTAATGTAACTTTACTCATTTGGTATCTACAGGGTAATTGATAGGTTTCCCTTGGTGTTCAGAATATAAATGGCAGGAAATTCTTCAGATCTCACATGCAACTTTCTTTGGGTTCCATTATACGGCTTTTAGGGCTGATCCAGTATCAATAATAGAAATATTGAGCAAGAGTCGGAAGCCTCAAGACACATTGTGGCTTTTGCCTTCCTGTGCGGTGCGTGGTCTGAATACAGATCGCACAGTTATGATCCCCGCACATTCTGAAACCCTTCACTTAGATAAAGTGTTGTTTTTTGTTCAACACTTGGAATAGTTGTCACGTGTAGACCCTTCTCTGCAGGGTACTTCGCTAAATGTTGTTTCTGTTTTTTAAAACGTTTTATCTTCTATAAATTATGTAGCAGGATACGTTTATTTATTAGAGTTAAATTACTATCATTTACTCGAGTTTCTTATGTTTACAAATTGATTTCATCATAGTTAAACAGTAATTTTCTTTCTCTTTTTCTGTGAATTAATATTGATGATAGCTGGCAGTTCCATATTTATAGAACTTGTTTTTCTACCAGCACGTGACTTCAAGTTAAGTAATACGACTCATCGATACTGAGTTGCGAGCTATGTCACGTAGGTACACTCGTAAAAGGTCTGTGCCTATCTCTAGAAGCATGTCTAGGCCAAGGTTACATCTAGTTATATGACAGGTTGTTGTACTGTAACCTAATTCGATTCAATCACTGCTAAAGGCGAGATGCAAACATCCTATTGAATAATAGCTTGAGTTTGCAATTCGCTTACATACGGCGTATAACTTCCTACGTTTAAATTGCAAGGTCTTTTAAGCGAGGTATACTGCAATTAGTGAGCGTTTTAAGTTCTTAGGCAAGTAATTCTCAAGTACCAAGTTTGCATATTCGATTAAATGTTATAAGGTAAGATTAATAATCACTTTATAGCTATATTTGGTTTCGTGTGCTACCTTCGCATTGTCTTTAATAGAGTATTGTTTACCTCGCAGAAAAAACACTGTAAATGCATTTAGAACAGGTGCATTCAATTTGGCTTCTTCAGCAATTCTTAATTTCGGATTACTTGTTTTGGATCATACCTTTATCGTAACTGTAATTGTGGTAGGTATATTACGAAATAGAGTATGATGTACGAGCAGATATATTTCCGAACAATGTGTGGGAGTGCGGAACAGCTTCCACTAATGTTCCAATCAATTAACAAATTATTAATGTGTACGATACATCCAATAAAAGCGTTGAAACCGAGCCAACTACTAGTTATCAATTTATTGAGCTACAGCCTATAGATACGGCAGCACGTGCGTTTGTTTATGATCCATATTCCCCGCTGCCGCATTCCGTGGGCTGGGTGAATCATGTCTGTTGACATGTTAAGAGTATGAGATATGACATAATTATTGTTGGGTTCAACTTTACATGCATATCGATTTTGTATATCTTATTATCTTTCTTTATCATTTTTGTGGTTAGGTATATGTATAGTAAGATGTAATTACATTCTAGTCGTGATGAGTGGACTAGTCAAAATCGGTTTTTCTTGTTTTCGTGGGTCAAATGTCTTTGTCTTTGTTTATCATTTTTGTAATGGTGTTTGTAATACACATAGGTAGCTCGTGAGCGAGTGATAGAAAAGAGCTAGCTCTTTTCGATTGACGTCGCTTTCGCTCACTCAATGGCTTGCTAAATAGCTCACTAGCTCAGTACTTCAGCGAGACACCGATGACTGACCGAAGTCACCGGGCCGAACGGCTCATTCGGCTCGCTTCGGCGTGTAACAGCCCTAGGTTTAGTGACGATTTTAGCGGGTTTTTCTGTTGAGTAAATAGCACATAAGGTCATTTACCTGTAACCGTTTCTTTTTCTTGTTCACTAATTAACGTCATCGTGTATTAAAAATGTCATTCAATATGACTGACGTGGTTAGCCGGTAAAAGTTCATTGTTTTACACCTGCCTTGCACCTTTCTGACATTCGATCGCTTTTTACGCGCGTATGGACGTTTTCTAATAAGTAGATAATTGATCGGATACCGAGTATTACGTTCTTGCCTTCATGCCTTTTGTAAGGATTATAAATATTCATGGTAAGGCAACTCTTAAACTTCAACTACTAGATTATCTCCTTTATGTTATTAGCTTAGCCTAAATTATAATGTATTTTGGAGTTGGTACAACAACATTATTATCGACCAAATTGAGCAATGCAGAATTTCTTCAACATACATCGTTTGATCGCTAGGTAAAGAAAACATTCGACTATGTCATGAGTGTGTTCTTTTTTGTAATTTACTTATGAGGTTTCGTAATTGTTTTTGAAGATTAGGTATATTTTATGATTTTACGTTAATCTAATTTTGATTTAAGTTAGTGAAATAATAAATAGTTAGATATATAATTTGCACTAGAAAACAGATTAGACAATCATTTCTATAGTGCCTACTTCGATTTCAAGAAGGCTTTTGACACAGTAGATAATGACGTCCTTTTGGCTAAATTGGCTGGTGTAGGCTGTACCTACAAGTGTATACCTCACACTTTGGCATTTTTCGCCTGCTATTTACGAGAGCATTGTCAGTACGTCGACTGCAGGGTGCAGCTCTCTGAGTCCTATTTCACGAGATCAGGAGTCAGTTAGGGCAGTAATTTATCAATATTGCATGGATGGAATCCGACTGTAACGTGTCTCAAAGGGAGGACTTAGGAGTGCGCTTTACAACTGGTTTAAATTTATGTAAACATAACACTGCTGTTTGTCAAAAAACCATACCGCAATTTAGTGTTGGTCTTACGGCTAGAAAACCAGTTCATGAACATCAGTACTCTGAGATCGTGGTAAAAAGTCATTTAGAACGCAATGCTGTCGTCTGGTCGCCACATGAAACCAAATACAAACTAATGCTAGAACGTATCCAGAACTTTGTGAGATTCCTGTACTTAAAGCAGTATGGCGTGTATCCAGGATATCCACTGTTGTATCCTACTCTATTTGTGCTGGGCATGGCAGGCTATAAGTAATAAACTGGAAGTTAGAAAGGAAGTAGCTCGCGCCACTTATTTAATATTATGCGTGGTAAAACCCAGGCGTTCTACACACAGTTGGGCACGTGGGGCGGCGGTGGCGGCCGCCGCAGCTGTGGGTGCCGCCCGCTTGCACCAACCTGCTGCAGCACACGCCGCTGACGCGCACGCTTTTACACTTAAGACGGTGTCAGAACAGATTGACTGCTTCAACTGTACTCTGAGTGAATTCACACAGGCCGCATTTTGATAGTTAGGTACTCTTGGTTGTTCATAAGAATATAATTGTAAGTCTAATCTTCGCAAGCTATTATAACTATAACTACACGTATTAGGCAAGCCTGTGATGATAGATGTATGTGTTTAAAAAAAAAATGCATTAAGTACAAGGAGCAACGAGTAAGCTTAATTTTTTTGTAAAAGTTGTTCTGTTATTCTGGTTTCGTCCAGGTTAGGCGACGTTAAATTGCAAGTGATTCATAAGTCAACCTTTTTCTTCATACCTACATGAGGAAAGACACTCTGATTAATTGCTGTTGAGCCTCACATGTTCAGTTTTTACTTTCATACATTGAAATCCAATACGCGTTGAATAAAACCCATGGAATGTTATCTACTGATAAAAAAGTAATTACAATTCCTCTTCGAAGGACTACAAAAACTTTAATTAAATCTTCCTTTTACGTAACATTAAAAACCTTCTAGGATTCTTTACCGATGATATTATTACTGCTGTTCTTATTGAGTTCGTATAAAATTATACTTTCATCATCGTTAAATAGAATGTCACAACTAATGTTTAATTTATTCTAAAAAAATATTCGCTTAACAGCGTAGCTTGATTGTTTCATAAATAAACATGTGGGAACTACTGAAAAATTTACACATTAGTCATCCTCACGAATAGAAAAAAATTATGTGGTAACAAGCGGTAAATGGCTAATGCACCGAATGAACTATTTAGATCAGTTGATGAAGTTTCATTAAAGAACCTAGTTACGAATGGTTTTAAGTTTCTTTACGCTATGGCTATGGTAAATTTGAGAACGTTTACTATTGAGCTTTGTTTTTGGGTGAACTCCAAATTTTCATCGATAAAAATCTTACTTATTGGTTGCCGAAACTTGGCATTAACTTAAATTGGTCAGGATGGAATCTAATTTGGTAACAACATGATGCATTTCATTATCATCTTATAGTATTAATTTTTATTAAAGATTGATCTGATGTAAGTTCATACTTATTACTGCTATTCCAAGTATTTATAATTATTTCATTGAATACGGAACAAAAACCGAGCTTTTAATTTGTATAAAATTCCCGTGGTTTGCAATAGGTAGCAAAATTATACAACAACATTGTCTGCATAATTATTAAAACATTCGAATGTAATTGTTTTATTTAACGATGATGATGACTCAAACTAAAAAAACTTTATTGTAGGAATTTAGATGTAAAAAATCTAATTGTAACCTACTTTGTAAAGTAGTTTCGGATCTCAAAATACACTGAAATACATCGAGGTGTTCGACCGAAGAGATGTTAAATAAGAACATTTAGCTTCTAGTGATGTAACTATTCAAAACGATCTTACTTCACGTCTTTCACGTGAAGACACGAACGATGAGCAAACCGTAATAGCTGTTACAGAACATACAAAGTAACAAACGCATAATAATGGTAATACTTGAATACCGTTTGCATACTTTCAAAAGAATAAGAAAAAAATGAATGAGAATTAGAAATTTCCCGCTCTATTCAATCACTCGTGACCGATACAATATGTACAAGAAATGGATACTGCTAATGTTTACATTGCATAAGATGGACGTGTTGGCCGATAAAATCAGTATTGCATACTATTTTTAATTGCTTTTTGTTTACACTTCTGGTTATTCATAAAAGCTACTCCAGTCCAAGTCTCACGTAAAATTACCGGCCTTTTTTAATAGCAATATTCGAAATAGAATCAAAAAACTTAATTCATAGAGAGTACTAAAACAGTGATTAGATTATATATATTTTACAATCCAACACAACGCGAACACGAGACTCGTAAATACAGTTCTCAATTTCCATAACAAAAATTAAACAAGCAACTACTATTAAAAAGGAATTGTAAGAAAGTAGATCCGATTCGAAGCTATCACTATAATTTAGCACTCAGGCTTTATAGATGGATTTCGGATAAGGCTACTCACTGTTCACCGATCAATTAGGCCGAAGCGGAGGCGTTGCGAATCCGAGGTGGCTAGTTGAACGTCTCAGTCACCGGTTGCCTTACGCAATGGTTATATAACCGAACGGAGATGGCGACGAACGACCGTCGCAAATTACCAGTGTCCGCACCTTACTGGGTCAAATATATCCGACGATTGGCGTGACATTTATTTTCGACGCAAATTGATGTCCTTTTTTGAAAGCAACTCCTTTTTATAGCGGTAGTTGATATGCACCAAGGTGTCAGATAAATTACAGATGTCGGATAAATGCTAGTGTTAATTCTTTTAACAGTTTGAAAAAGGATTCGACGTTAACTGTTTAAGCTGAGTTAAGAATTACGACACTCGGATTTTTAAATTGTGAAGTCATAATTCTGTGCTCAATGATGTTTTAGTAAAACCATAATTGAGCACAGAAATATCATTGTCTGTGCTATAAAGAATCAGTCGTTCCCAAAGTAGATGATATTCAATAAACAGAAGTAAAGCATGTAAATTAAACATTTAAAGACAAAAGTAATAATATCTTGCGGATGAGTAATCACCTAACTCTAATATCATTCATCAAAACCATGACCTGAAAGAACAAACCAACCAACCTCACACCCTACATTTACTTCCAAATGATACTCCAGTGTATAGCATTTATCATAGAATGGTAGTGTTAAAAAGTACCATAGGCCATAATGTGAGCGTGCAAGTGGGTCAAGGTGCCATGGTAAAACTAATGGAGAGTTTCCACTTTTAATGTGAATAAATGAAGTACATTGAGTACAATGGACAACGGGACGCGCCTAGTCGCTGCATACAACGACATACAAGGTCAATTGTTGCTATGCAGACGAGCGAACGCAGGACAATTGATGAGGACCAGTAGATTAATGGTTTTACATAGATCGATTGGAAAAAGTTAATTGTCTAGCTATCAACATTTGCATAAACGGAACAAGAAATTTAAAAGGCAAATGGTATTGAAATATCACCTCAGGATTAGTAAAAAGTTTCTTGTGAATCATGAAATGTTTTTGCCGTTTTGGCTTGGCAAATTGTATAGTTTAGGGACCGGAGGTCAAAAAAACAATTCGGTAGCGTTTTTGTCGCTAGTCTGCAACAATGCGTAATAGCCATGTCCGGCAGTTATTACCAAATAGCGTCCTTCGCTTGAATTTCTACTTCGTTATCCATTTTTAATTTGATGGATTTTAAATTGTCATAGAAACTACAATTAAGTAAAAATTCTCTGAAACCATGAGTGCTCTTACTATTTCAAAATAGATTACAAATATAGGAATTGCAAATGGCTTCGTTAGCGTATCAGTCTAGTGTAGAACATTGCGGAACTCGAATGCCCATTAACCTAAATTGAACTCTATTGTTCGATGCCCTCTTCATTATATCTTAGCTGGCATGTCACTTAGCAACCAGCTAGTTGACAAAGCCTCAATGGTTCGATATTGATTGCCATGCAATGGCTGCCCTAAATTCAGCGCGCTTGTAAGCAACTCTATTGGTGGTGACGCGACTAACGCTTTGTAATACACCCCTAATGTAGACAATTCTTTCCTTTACAGACAAAAATGTAGATAGATCAAACGTAGGTTGCACCTACATTTATTAAAGTACGATGTCCATTGACCAGGCGTCGCCACTGGTGCCGATCAAGCCTCAAGTAGCGCTGCAGAATGGTGCTTTTATAAAGAACAGTCATAACCGGAGCAGTTTCTGTGGGGTGGCACCATCGTCGAACGGTAATGGAACGTTCAAAACTTTCGCCGTCAATCGCAAGAGTTGGAGTGGAAACGTGACTCTTCCGCTTCAGCAGTTCACGCCCGACGTGGAACAAGCTCCGCATTTGGCAACTTTTCGTTCAGGAACTGGAACATTCCCGAGGAACAGGGAACGGAACAATAATACTACGAACGGAATATTAACACCTAACGGGAACTCTGTTCAGACGTTCAAAGGAAATGAAGTGAGGAGGTGCGGAAGCTCGAACGGCCGACGTTACGCTGAGATCGGAAACTGGAATAAAAGGTGAGTTGTTTTGTTTAAGAGTGCGTCACATCAAAACACGGGGGCGGTACGGGATCCGCTCTGCCTTCCGCACGTCCCGCGCAGAACCCTTATCTTGACTTCCTTGAAAGAGAACAGTTTTGCAGATTGATTTTACTGAACCCTTTTTGTAACTTACGGTTACGATAACGACCCTTACAGAAAATGACAAACTTTGAAACACCAAAAGCAAACAAATTAACCATATAGTTTTAGAGCATATAGCATAGCTCACGCTGCAGTTATATTTAAGTCCCATGTAATAGAAGAGGAGCTTATTGCCATAAATCGGGAAAAAACCCAGACTCCGGCCTGCTACTAAGAAAATAAAAGCATAAAAATCACAGCATAATTATAAAGACGTGCATAAACACAATCAGCTTACTGCCCAACTTTTTAATGCAAATATTTGCACTCATACAAAAAACTTGGCCGGGGTATGATTATAACCTTTCTACGGATCAAACACGATCCCCCAGGTAAATAAAAACATTCAAGCGTAGCGTGTTTCACTAACTTTTACTAGAGCTTTATTTTCTCCTTTTTCATCTCGAGTAATTCTGTAACAAGTTTTCCAATTTCATCTCTCGTCGCTTTCATTTCTCCCCGTACGTAGCTTCTCGTTCCCTTAATATTACTTTTATTAGCTCAAAACGTTTAACAAACATTGGTTTGAGAATCTAATAAAGATTACGTTACGTTTGCACAAAGGGATCATCGAAACTTGATTCATTTTTCTTACTTCTTTCTTATATTACATAGGTATGTTTGGAATCGGTATTTATTTACTTGCGGCTTATCAAAAAGATTTAAGAAATTCCTTAGAAATGTAACAAATATGCTTTAATCAAAACTTTTTCTTTGCAAAATTAGTAGATTAAAACGATCTCAACTTTGTTATTATCTTGAATATATTCTAAGCTATTCAACATTAACATCGTCCATTCCCACAAAACTATACTATCATAAACGTTTATAGACATTAGTCCGATACTTATCCAAATGTTTACCGCATTTATCTAATCGGGATCTTCATTATCTTTTATTTCTTGCTTGTAGAAAGTTCGTCCATAATTCTCGCTCACTCAATTTGGGGTGGCCTAAGTCATTTGATAAGAGGCGTCCAATAATCTGGCCAGTACTTCGTCTTTTTATTAGGGGTTAAGTTTATCGCGCCATGAGTCCTCGTCACTGGTGATGCTATCAACTGCGCTATTTAGCGGTTCTCCCTTCAAGGACTATTTATGACCAGTGTTTACTTCGGTCTCGTCGATTAATCCCAAGTATTTGCTTGGAAAAAAATATCGCTTGCCATTCTATTTGCTGTACGTTTGCTGTTTGACAAATAAGCGCTTTTACTTCTTTCTACAATATGTTCTCTTGTTTGTTGTTTGTGTATTTTAAACAGATTCCAGAGTAGGTTTATTTGGTGGTTATAAACCTTTATATATTTGATCGCTATAAAGTTGCTATACGTTATCTATCTATATAAATAAAACAAAGTCGGGTTAGTTACACCATTTATAACTAAGAATGGCTGGGCCGATTTTTATGATCTATGATTTGTTGGATTTGTCTCCGCCCCTAATAGCAGAAAACATGGGAAAACTCACGAAAAAAAAAACGAAGGTATTTCATATTCTGAGGCGGTACAAAGTTAGCCGGGTCAGCTAGTTTAACATAAAAATAAACTTTACTTTCCTCCAAAGTATTTTTCGTGATACTCGTGGTTTGATTATATGGCTTCGTTTTGTAATCATTTATTATTCGGACGTAATTTGCATGAATAGTCAAGGTTGCGAGGAACGTTTCTCATTAATTCTCTTGATTTTCATGCTAAACTTGGAACAAACAATTTCAAGTGACATGGATACTTGAGCGTACATTCATTTTCAAATTCCATTTGCGTATTTCAGCATTATTACATGTAGCTGAATAAGAAACAATATTGTCCTTTAGATGTACAAGACAAAGAGTTTTAATCTAGCAATGCGCTTGTATTTTTTGCAACACTATGTGCTGGATAACCGGCTTCTCCGGCTTCTAATTGTGTATATTTACTTGTACCAATTACAGAGATAAAAACTATCCTAGCAACTACAACGATAATAACGTATTTTGTCTGAGTGGTAGCTTTCACAGCGAGCTCTTGATAATCCGCTTATTATTTTGTTACATAAGAAGAAAATAATATTACTTTGTCCAGGATACTTTTCGCTTGTTTATTATTATTATGATATCTTACATCTTTATCACAGAATGAATTTTGGATGCTTCGATTCGTTCAACTCTGATTCAATGACATGCTTTATTTGATAGGCCCGTCAATACAGTAGCACTCTGTTTTACCTATGATTGCTGTTTTTATCATTATTTTTTACTGCTTCACTCTCAGCGCGCAGCGGCGCAGTAAAACTATAATTTCATCATTACATTCGTTTTTATTTGTGTTTGTACTACAGCTAATTTTGTTGCCTACAGCGTTAAGGTAACCAAAATTACTCCGAAGAACGTTTAAATAAGCTTCTTTCTAATAGAAAAAGTGTCTGTTGGGCCTGCAATCATTGCGATGGTCCCTCGAAGACGGTAATTTAGTCCAATTACGTCCACCACGACTTTCACTCGTGGATCACTGTTTGTAACCCGTACTAAATCTCCCTTAGCAAATTGAAAAAACTAAGTCGGATTCTGTCGGATACCGTTTCTCTGCCTTCCTCGGCCACATGTACTGGCACGGTTAATGACTGCGTTTGTGAACTTTTCCAATTATGGTACGCTGTTCTAGATCCAGTTTTGTGTTATAATGACGGGTAATTGCGACATTACACGTTAATTTTTATCGTTCCTAACGTTTGTAGCTTCGTATTTTTTTGTTGTAAATATGTATGTTACAATGTAAGGTTTTATAGCGTGTTTTTTCAAGTGACATTAGAGATAACTGTTGATTAGTGCACAAATTATTCTTTAGAGAAAAAGTTAAAGAAGAATGTGTGCATGATCAACTCACATTAATTTATTTTAAATTTTAAGCAAAAGTCCGGCCCAGAAAGCAGTGGCGAGAAGACCTGGACGCGTACCGTGTGGTTCAAAGTGGCGGGGGAAAAGAGTTCCTAGAAGAACTTGGAGAGGCCAGTGGAACAGTAGAGTAAACAAAAATACAAAAAGAAAAAACAGTGGCACTCCGGGAGTGCCGACAGAAATGAAAACAAAACACAAACAGAATACTTTGCCATCACTCACTGACATATTGGATATACATTAAAACCGAGTACATCGCTAACGGTAACAGTAGCGCGAGTTCAACGGTTTTTTCCCATTTAAAAAAATGCCCAACGCGTCTAAAGAAGTTTTCACTTAAAAAAAAAAACAAAAATCAGCTCTTCATTGCCTTTACTTGACACATCAATTGAACGACACGTTACCACAGATTGGCGCATATTGATAACCACTTCAAATAGATGGCTGCACGCGTCATTTCGTAACTGACGTCGCACGACTGATCGTCGTCTGAACTGCGACAGAAAACTGACAACTGAACTGATGGAGCGACGATCAGCAGTGAAAGCGAAGCGTGTTGCATAGTGATGTCACGGGTGCATATTGTATTTAGTATGCTAATAATATCCTTTGACCTTTTCTGGAGGACAGTCGGCTTCCTTGCTAACAAGATTCAGGATATGATTACTACAGTTGACAGCTTTGGATCTTGTGTTTATGCAACCCTATAACTTAGTCTGTCGGGAGCCCCATATGGCCCTTATGGCTAAGTAATAACAGCCGCACGGGTTGCGCGATCAGCTTAAGGTACGCTTGCCGTGGTCGGTCCGTGGATGGGTGACTATCTTTACATACCAAGACCCCTCCGTGCCTCGGAAAGCACGTTATGCCATTTGTGGGTTTTTGACAGTCGTTACGGGTCATTATAAGCCCAAAAGTCTGACAAGCAGTCTTACCAACTGGTATCGTATAACCCACTAACTGGGTTGGGGAGGTCACAGAGGCAGTCGCTCCATGCAAAATACTGGTATTCAGCTGCATTCGGTTAGACTGGAAACCGACCCCAACATAGTTCGGAAAAGGCTAGGCCGATGATGATGAACTTGAACTTTATTGGTCTCCTGATTGTCTACGAACTAATGACAGCTAATTTCAACGCTTTTCTTGAGTTAACCTCCTTTACTGTTAATTTCTCAAACCAATGCTCTTTGGTTCGTAAGCAGTGGTCACCCATCCGATATTTATCCATGGACAAATTTAATTAAAATTGTTGTTACTAAGGTGATTGAGCGCCAATCAACGGTGAAAGCGAAATAATTAACGAAATTGCGCTGTTCATAGTGATGTCACTGATGCTTTTAGTCGAGTATTTAGTATGCTAATAATGTGCATGTAATTGCTCGGAAGGGTCATCTGATAGTGTAACGACATTAGATTTAGAGTCGATTAAATGAGGAGAGAGGGAGGACTTTCACAAAAGGGATATACAGTCCAAAGTGAAAATTGTTAAATCGGTAAATTATTTTCTCGGGTTTTATATTTATTCGGTCGATTTAAACGTTGCTGTAATATTTTTGTTATATTAACAGCGTAAATGGATTGAAATTATTTAAGACTAGTTTTTGTTAGAAAGTTCGCGGAAAATATCCCAGGAAACGTGCTTTCGGGATAAAGAGTCCTAGATTAAAGTTTAGAGTAAAGTTCACTCATACTCTACAGAAAAGGGAGGATCCTCCGACCAGACGGGTGTTGTGTCTGGCGGGCAAGTGCCCGATAATTCATGTCGGGCCGTTGTATCTATGCTAGTTGCGCGGTAAACTCTGCTTGCGAGATGCAGGATTTTGCGTGACGTCAGTATGACGCGTTGTTCTCATGTGGCGTTGTAGATACCGCTATAAGGTAATTGTCTAACTGTGTGCCTAATTTCATCGAAATCCGTTCAGCCATTAAGGCGTGAAAAGGTAGGTATTAGACAGAGATACTTATATAATATTAGTATGGATTAAGAATACATTGTATCTTGTTGTCTTAGTTAAAAATGCACTGAAAAAATCTCGCCAGCGTGTAGGTATATCTAAAGTTATTGCCTAAGTACGAGCTATAAAACGGAATCACTCGTGCGTGGCGGTGCACTGCAGTTACATCACTATTGCATAGGGACGTTTATTCACTTTAAGTATCGATTCCATAAAATACATATTACGAACCGATTATGTAAAACAATTTATTTATATTTAAAGTTGTTGCAACTCTTTAATTGTTCATTTCATTGACAAAGCAATTTAATTGGGTTTTTATGCTTCGATAAGATCTTGAGATTAATTTGTAGGAAAAATGTAATTGACAGATTGGTTTGAAGAAAAAGTTGGTTGTTAATTACGCCACCCAGTTGGAATGAATTATAAGGAATGGAATTGTGTAAATCGATGAAAACTTAATGAGCTTCATGTAGGTCTTCGTGCATTAATAATAAATATATTTATCCTCAATGATGACAATATATTATATTTATGAATAAGCAAAAACTTGGTTCGAGTATGCGTAAAATTTGAAACGAGATTATTAATAATGATAAAATTAATTGCTCGACAATATCCTATAACTATGACATTATATAGGTATTAATAATGAAAGTACGATCGTGATTGAGGTTATTAAATTAACACAGCTGACTTTTACTACTATTTTACTACAAAATATTGATTTACAAGCAATTTTAATTATACATCAATGCTGTTAATACTTAATGGGTCCGTAAAAAATGCATCAATTGCATTTATAATCAAAACTCAACACTTGGTTGCACGTTCAAAAGAAAGTAAAAATCGTCACGCTTCAAAACCAATATTAATTTAACTCCGACCATGGTGAAAGCAACCAAAAACTAACATCAAAATATCGACAATATTTTCTTCAATAACAAAAGACTTAAATACTTTTAGAGAAAGCCTACAATGGGCCCGAATATTATTTTCCGGACGCCATGTTCTCGGTTGTGGACAAAAGCAGAAGGGAAAATTATTTTCTCCCGTTGAGACAGGTCATCTCACACTATTGTGAAAGGATTTGAAAGACCCTTTTCACAGCCTCCCGACGCTATTAGGCATTTTTCTAGGCGTTGGACGGCGCAAAATTGGTTTTTGAAAGACATTTTTGCCGTTCGGGTTGACTCTCCGAGAACCGAAAATATTTTAATCTAGGAAAGGATACTTAAGACTTCTTTTGAGAATATATAATAATATTAAAAAAGCTTGAATATTATTGCAAAAAACAAACAGCTTTTAGTACTCTCATAATTGAAGAAAAAACAGAGCATAAAAGGGCACAAATATTTGGCCAACCCTCGAATTCAAATCACCGTATTTGCGTCAATTTACTTACATATTCGTAAACGCAAAACCTCTGTCAATACAAAGATCCGAAAGATCCAAAATCAACACCTGTCAGCATGTTTGCGTAGTAAATGATGTTGCAAATATCCCAATTCCAGACTCTGTCCCTTATATTGAATATTCGAGTATCTAAGACTCATTGCGTATTCGGGACGCGTGGCGAGGCATAAATATCCCTTGTCGTTCTCATTACAATAACTTGGTGCGTACGTCCCCTGGCTGCAACGGATGCCGCATCTCTTGGGATGTCACTCACATAATGGAATTCTAGACCGATTTCCCTGGTAATTATTTAATGGGATAGCCTCGGTTGAAGTCAATGTTTGTTGTATGACAGGAAAGTTAATTATTTTGTGTTGTTCATGTAATTTTATTCATCGTTTAACGGTAGTTTACAGGTTTTCCTAAATAGTGTTCATGTTTTAATACTGCGATGAAATCTACATGATCTAGTTTAAAGATACCACTTTCAACTTTAGTCTTCAACACACAGATTCTAGGTAAAAAACCTTCTCAACTGTAAACTCTGCATTATGTCAATTCCATACATATAAGTTTGGAGCTCAAATTCGATGTATGTGTTGGAAAGTCGACGCGGCTGAAAGGTACGGTCTGGCGAGCACGACTGTTCCGACCATCCCATTTGGACGTGTGGCCGATACCAAGCAACCCTATCGCGCTGTGCCGTGCCACAGCGTACTCGGACCAGTGAAACCGCCCGTGCGTACATCGCCCGTTTGTTATGCTAATTGAAGCTGCTGATTTGCACAATAAAACAACTCACATGGACCACTCCACGGCTTTAACGAGCCCCAACGCCTCTATGATATATTTTCGCGCCGCATTCCATCCATTGCTCTTCTTGTTTTAGTATTATTTACCATTGTTGTTGAAGATAAGTAAGCAGACTCGATTTAAAATTTCGTGTTGTTTAACAATTTGCCTCGTTACTAATGTGATAATGTTCTGTAATTGTATTGGACTTTAATTGGACCGAAGATCGTACCTTGTTAAAACGAACATAGGTTTGTTTACACGATTGCTCACGTGATTCAGCAAAATTGTTTGCTTCAATTATGTGTTCGTGATACTTTCTACTTACGAGCATTTTTAGAACGTTTTGTATACCGTTATTAAGAATCTATTGTGAATATTGGAGTAGCAGGAATGCTAATAACTGGACCAATTTAAGTAGACAATTCGAAATTCTCAAGTAGAAAATGGTTGAAGAGAAACATACTTAGATACATCAATAGGACTTGAAATAAAATTACTGGCTCTTTCAAGCCGTATTGACAATTGTAGATATTTGTAGATATATTTAATACTGTCACATGTCAGTTAGTCAGAAAGTTGAAGCTAGTTGCTCAGTAAAAAACGTAGATCTCTATGGAGAAGAACGGGCAAGAAACTCCAAGGACACTCTTTTAGATCAAGATATTACAAAATCCTGGGTACATTGCTTCTTTAAGTGTGAGAACAATGTAAAAAAAATAAAGTAAAGAAACAATTCAAAATTGTAATTACCCATATTAGCAAATATATGATTTTTAATTTGAATTTGAATTTCAAAATTTAAGATTAAAAATACCAAACAGTCTCCTATTTTTAATGAATTTATTGTGATCCGAATTCCAGCCATACCTTGGCCCATTAAAAGGCAATGTTCCAATTCAGTAAAGAACAGTCACGTGACATTAGCACAATCATCTGCCACTGTGTGCATTGCCTCGTCGATTGGCGCCCTCACTAATTGTGCCAAAGTGGTCATTTAACACTACTTATGAATGGCCACTCAACGAATTTAATGTTTCATGCCGTTCTATTTCATAAGCCCCATTAACATTCTCAGCTTCGCTGACTTCATGTTTACAGTCGTCGTTGTTTTGTTTACTGCCAAAGTTTGTGAAATATTTATTATACGCAAATATTATAAAAAAATCTTTTAAGGATAGTAACTTAGTAAAAGTTGCTTACCCATTGGTTTCTTCCTTAGCCTCTTTTTCAATTCTTTCTGAATACATAATGTGTTGAGGTTGTCAATAATCTATTACTACTATTTAGTACTCGATAAGGTAATTAGAGGTAAATGCTGTCTATACAGCATTTACCTCTAATTACCTTATTGAGTACTCTAGTACTTAAGAAGTTACTATGATTGCGATCTTCTTTTGATTTTTTTGATTAGATTGAACTTGACCTCATTCAGTAGGCTGACTATTGAATGAGGTCAAGTTCAATCTAAAAGTATTGTTCTCCTACTCTTAGTTTAAAAGAAAAACGTTACTTATATTATACTAGCTTCCGCCCGCGGTTTCGCCCGCGATGTATGTCGATAAAAGCTATCCTATATCCTTCCCCGGGATGCAATCTATTTCTCTGCCGATTTTATCGAAACTCGTTCAGTGGTTTAGGCGTGAAAAGGGAACATACAGACAGACACAAAGTCACTTTCGAATTTATAATATTATTATGGATTTTTATTTGTTCATCATGATTACGTCTATAAAAAATCTATTCCTACATGGCATTCAAGGCCTTGCCAAAATTGCCGAATGATTAAGGCCCTCCCACACCGAAGCTTAGAAAGTGGGAAACCCATCGGCTTGTCTGAGTCACTCGTCAAGTCTTATGCATTCATACGGATTCCTTGGCTCTGTCCGTCTGAATGATTCTTGTGACTCATGATAATAAACAATTTTATCGGCGCATTTTATTATAAATTTAACTACTGTGTAACACTTTCTCATCTATAGGCTAACGATGTGATAGACTGTATTATTTTTCCCATCTGTCAATATTATATCTTTAGCGACCTACATAGGTTGGTATACTAGGCAAAAGTAAGTACGGTCTACTGGGCAAACCCTTTCGATATAAAACGTGTATGTTGGAGGAAGTCATTATAAGATTATGTCAGTTGCATGAGCAGGCTTATCCAACTGCATGTCAGTGACGCAATCTGTAGATGGTATCAATGCCAAAGGTAGTTTCAAGCAATTCTAGCTTGATTTTCATAACCTATCAGTAATCAAAAGCTCTCTCATGCATAAAAAAGCAATTTTACTTCATACAGATAACTATGGAAATATAAACAAACCTAGAATTGACTGTTTATCATTCAACTCAAGATCTAAAAGTCGAATGAGGGAAACGGGTTGTTCCGGTGTTCGTGCGACTCGTTCAACAGGAACTTGTGACGTTAAGTATACTTGTGATATTAAGTATTTGTCATTAATTCTAACGCTTATGGCTGATAATTTATGTAATCTTGAGTTGGGTCAATGAACTACGCCTTCGATTACATGACGTTTTAGTTCGAGCTCCATTTCTAATTGGGTCTAAACTGAACGCTACCGAACAATCAAATCGTGGATGGTAATTTTAGCCTCAGCAGTAAGGGATGATGGTAACATAACTTTACATCACTCCTTGTTGCCGCGAAGGGTTAGGCAGTACCAATAGTGTGTACTTACACCCACATTTTGCCAATTATGTTAAAGTCCTATGTAACTGGAGGCGAGCCTATTGCCATCAACCGGACACAAACCAAGACTCCGGGCTGCTACTGAAAATTGCGCGTGCGGCACCGTACACGTCTTAAAACATAAAGAATTAGAGATATTTAGTGTGAGAGAAAGAGAGAGAGTTATATCTTTCTTCTCTTTCATGTAACGAAATGTGCCTCAACGTGACACGTCCCTGAAACTTCTCTCTCAATTCTCGTTCATTTATCGAATGGCCGCCTAATCGAACCCGAGACCTCATGCTCAGCTGTAGCACTTGCGGGTACTAGACCAACGACGCAGTCAAGTAAGTAAGTGATGATAGTAAAGTAGGTAAAGTTAATAAGTAATTACAGTAATTTTATAGTTCGTAAAACGTACACAAAAAACAAAGTTTAATTCAATTCAATTCAATTCCTTTATTTCAATAAACATTTGGATCATACAATAGCATTTACTACTACTTTGTATTTATATACATACAATAGCGTTTAGGACTCTTCTGTCAACTTTGGTTATAATACAAATAAATATCTATGGTTATGCTAGGATAGGTTAGGTTAAATAAAACAGTAACTATAGCACAGCTTTAACGTACAATTAAGATGACAAACATCACTCCTGATATCAAAGCTTTCATCATTATCAACAAAGCAATTTCCATGACAAAACATTATCGCACATAGATTAAACAAACATGCAGATAGCTCTATTATGTCATAACCAACAGTGCAGGTCAATCAAAAGATAAAGGCCTCAGGCGTGAACCAAAGCGGGCGTTAATTAAGACCGATATAAGCGGATTGACGGTGAGCAGATTATGCAACGTTGTTACTCTGTGTACCTGTAGGTAGGCTGTGTGTGTATGATGTATGCAGATTTTATTGAAGCTGTGATTTCCGTCTCTCGCAGCATAAGGTTTGACGTGGAAATGGAAATGAGTATGAATGACGTTTTGTCTGAATCAGGGGCTTACTCTTGTCATCTTCGAGTTTCGATTCGAATCGAATATGATTCGAGTTAGTTTCCAATTTGATTATAGCCAAATTGATAAGATTTTTTGGCAAATAAGTGTCAAAAGTGATCGGTACGAGTAGGGACGAATCAAATTCGATAAAATTTAGAAAATGTCTTATAGAACTCTAGATTGTATGTGATTCTTGACATAATACTATTTATTTTTGTATCATGCTAGGCGTACTTGACATTTTAAAGCTCTACTTAAGGCACAGAAAATGCAGCACATTTCTCTAAAGTATCTGTTGACACAATTTTTCTGCGAAATGACTCAGGCTTTTAAACTCTTCTCAACGTAAAAATGTTGCATTTTATTTTTCTTAGGCCTTAAGGTAAATGTCCTTATGTTACTTGCAAATGAGTGAGATGACTATGAGAATATTCCTACGTCGATCACTGATAGCAGCTTGTTAAAGCTTTCTGTTGCATAACGCGGAAACTGCGCAGGATTAACTTGTATCGTTAACATTTATCAAAACGTCCATTTCCTGGATTAATGCTTAAGCCATTTCGCAAGCATTAGTCATTTTATAAAGATATACAGTGTGGAGATTTTATTAACGTATAGGCTATATCTTGCTGTTACACCTTTAACCTAAGTTCTCATGATTGTGAAATTATGTTTACCTACTACAAAGTTTCACATTGGTCAGTTTGTGCTCTAGATTAGGAAATATTCAGAGTTACTTATCGCTAACTATCTTAAAAAACGAATAATTTGCTCCATTCGAAAAGTACAAACATGCAGGGTTATTCTACCAAAATCCCTAAACAAATGAACTCTCTAACATTCCTATCAGCTTCCACGCAACCACAATACGTGTTCCAAATAATCAATCAAGTATCTCCCGCTGAGCCTGTTAGCCTGGTACATCAAATTCCGCAGTTATTAAATCAGTCCTTGTTTGTATGCACTTCAATTTATCGTCAATTTTGCCAGAGGATTGGCAACGGCGCTTGGTCTCGTTTACTGTGAAACTATCCCGTTCCCGTCTAGGAATTTTGCATGCCAAAGGATGTCTTTATTTACTGCTCAACTTCATTACCGTCTACAATGCCAGCCGTTCATAAAAGCTCAGTTGATATAAAATCGAAAATGAGTATCGTTAATGAATTTGGTAATATTCCAGGATACGGTAGTTAAAATGTTTTGCGTGAGTCAGAAGAGGATTAAAGTTGGGTTAATTTGTTACAATATGAAAATTACATAAGTGTTTTAAAGTAACGTGTCATGTCATATAATTATCTGGCATTTACACCAGACATGTTGTGAGACGGTAGTGTGGTGGCCAGTAGTGACTGCTGTTACTGCTACTCACCAGGCAATACGAAGTAATGCCAAATTAAGAAGAGCTGCATTTGAGAAGTCCAACAATCCAAATTCATGATACGAACAAATCTTGCTTAGCAGATAGAGAAGACAATGTTGAAAAGCTGATTTCTATTAAAGACTCAAATAAACCTCAAGAAACAGAAGCAAGAACATAATTGTAAAATATAGATGAACATCTTAATCAAGTATTTGTAGCAACACTGAGTTAATTGAATCGAATGACTAACACTAGCAGTAATTTCATGAATGAAACGCCAACGATAGATAACCCTTAGAATACCGAGCCGCACAGAAAATTAATTGTGAGTAAATAGAATTATTCCATTTATAGACAGCGTTAATGTCTGTATTGAAAGTAGTAGTGGTGCAATTATCTGTGCTTTCCAGTCCACTGAGCTATGACTTTAGTGAGGACCCGTCTACATGCATGCACATTACACCTAGCTAGATATTCATTATTATGAGGGAATGAGGAGACTTCGCAGTAATTAAATTTTCTATGCAGCTCCATATTTTTGCTTTAATACTCAGTGACGATATGAGTAAAAATCGTGATTGTCATTTGTGATTCTGTTGAATCCAATATATTAGACATGCATCTTTGTGAAACGTTTGCAGTGCTCAATTATCCTGTTTGTCTATTCCCTCAAAATATAATAGCGTTACTTTTTAAATTGTAGCTTTAAAAGGGTTAAATATGATTGTTCCGCTTCTGGTTTCCCTTTTATAAAGTTAAAAACAAATCAGAACTTTAAACGAGTTTTGTCTTAATAATTAATTAGTTCAACAATTGATTTTCTGCTTAAAATAATAACTGGTTTTTGTTACCGATGGGAACTTTCCTTTATTCAATCTCCTCATTCGCTCGAAGGGCTAATTTTGTAAGACGATCGAATTACCGCCGAGCCTTTCAACATCAATTTAGCCTGTAATTTGTTTAAAAATCTATTTGTCTTTAATCTTAGTATATCTTAGTATGTCTTATCTTATCTTATTTCGCTACTGTTTAGAATATTATGGTCACGTAAAAAAATATTCGTCCTTCAATGTTTTCAACATTATCATGAAAGCTTTCGCGTGGATGAGTATAATTTGCAAAAATATCATATTATTTGATTATATGGAATTCTCCACAAAATACATTATATTCATCGCAACGTGCCATACATATTTAGTCATTTTCCATTATCATCCTCCCACATACTGTTACCGTTAATAAAAAATCTCTTCACAACAAGAATACATGAAAATCGATGAAACTAAAAGCAGAATGGCAAATAACAGATACCGGAGCATTCGCAATAAAAGCATTGCATTGGCGGTGCCTGGGGCAAAGCCGATCAGCCCCAACTCTATACTCCATTCAGTCTAAACACCCACAACTTAAAGTCTAGTTTATTGCAGAATAGCTCTCCCTAGTTTCACAATCTGTATTAGGTTACCGAACGCCCTCGGCCTCGGCTCCGCTACTGTAAAGCTTTATATTTCGTATGTTTTTTGTTGTCTGAAATTTAATCGGAAACCCATTTCGTAGTTCTATTTGAATGCCAGCTGCTATTATTTAGTCTAGATTTCCCAAAGTTTATCAACCTCAAAAAAAATATTTTTTGAGGTGGATAAACTTTGGGAAATCATGAAATATTTACAAAATTCAGCTTCGCGTATGGTATAGTAACAGCACCCTAGTTGCGTAACACACTATTACTCTCAATTTAAATCATTTTGAAGCATATTTCTAATTCAATTCTCCATATGTTCGAAAATAGTGTCTGCTGAACAGCGCAAATAACGCAATGAATGTTGTTGAACTGTAAAAATGAAACCCATTGCTACAGATAGTGTGTTACGCAATTACCCTGCAGATTGTTGTCCCTACCAGGTACTGTATTTGCTGTACCTTTTCCTTCCTAGTTATCATTCCTTACTTAGGTGTTCATTATAATTTCAATGTTCATTAATCAAAGTCCATGTTAAATTAACGTCCGAATAATTAATACTCCCAAAACAATATCGTGACATGGTCGGTATTCTGTTCATTTGACCGGTGTCGACCGTTGGGACTAGAATGTCACGCCGCACGCGTAACTTTCCTGCGCTCCGTTCGCCCGCATAGATTGACAGATAAAACTCGTTCTATATTTGAAGCTCACTTCTTTTGATTCTGAAGAATGACATCAGTTAACCTAATTTCGAAAATGAATGAAAATCATCCGATATCTTGTTAGCTATCTAATTAAAACAGATGTTAGCATTTGTTACAAAACTTCCGTCCGTTAACCCACATTGATTCTAATAGGAATCTCTAGTCTCTTTGATATTTCGTTGTCTGAATCAATAAAGTGGCTTAGCTAAGGTGATTAACAGTAACTACCTATAAAGGTTGCCTTGCCTTCCCACGTCCGGTCACAAGTATCACATAACCGCACTCGAGTACTGTACTGATTGACAGCTATATTCCCTCGACAACCCTAATTGTCTGGCCACCCTCATATTACGGGGAATTTAATAAACACAGCCCTGCAATGCACACACTATAACAACGCTGTTTGGATTATGCACATTGAATATCGAATAGTGATTGAAATTGCGATACGGATTGAGCCGACATACCTGCGCTATGTAACATACTAATAGGCAGTTCAGAGTATTACCACTTATATGAAACACCCACTTTATAGACATAATCGGAGATACAAATGATCAGGATGTGGCTGCTCGAACCAAATACAAAGTTTGCGATTTGCATATGCAGGTAGAAGGGAGACAGGTGGCAAAAAACGCCAGGTGTTCCGATTTTGGCAAGCTTCAATTTATACCTATACAGTTGCCGCCTGTTACAAGATCGAACGGAAAATGATTAAGAACCACCTTTCATATTGTTTCAAAACGTGGACCGAACCCGGAGGCTAAACGTTGTGTACCAAAAAAGGACCATGATCATGCATAGTCAATTTGCGCCGTGTTTGCAGAAGCACTTAGATTTTTATTTCGTTTTGTAAATCCGGTCTCGTTTGATTTTTTGTAATCTTCACTTTGTTTTTATTCACAAATTATAAATATTATACTAGTAGCGCATTTTGTATCTCATAGACTCAAGATATTTCCTCAACATCCTGAATGCTTTTGCTCTCTTCAATTCAAACAGGTAGACACGCGACAGCAAAAGGATAGTATGTAGAAGAGAGAGCACAAAATGATTGCGTGTTGAACCATCAACCATCAAAATGTGATTCAACCTAATTAGTCAGACAACAAAGAGCACCTATTAAAACCATGTGAGTGATGTTGAAATAATCCGCCAAATATCAGCGTTCATATCACAATGGACAATAGCGGAAAGTTGATTCGGTTTGTCGTTCTACCCCACGAGTATTCAGAAATACGCTTCGTTGAGATCCAATATTCTGTTTCCCAATAATGAAATTGCACTTCGAATGCTGCAGTGATTTTCATTATTAAATCAGAGTTCATATGAAAATTTACATTGGATTTTAAGCCCCTATATTTGATGCCAATTTTGTTTTGTACTGCGTTTTCTTTGAAATCTTTGTTTTTTCGTCGTTCGAGTTCGCTTTGATCATTGCAATTTGATTCATTTGTGTCTACCGCCTAAGTAATTAAATCCAATTTGATTGTATCATTTCGGTTTCTGGTTATCAATTTCATGTGTTTGAAATATTCTGCTGCAAAAGTTCAGTGCAATGTTTATTTTACGTTAACAACTACTAGCATAGTCATACTTAGTAATTCCTTTATCTTCATGAATTCCTTGTCTTAAAACAAATTTCATAGTATCAGAACTTTCTAGACCAAATCCAACTGATACAAAATTCTGTCTTGTTGATTTATATAAGCTCGTGTATTAAACCCGGAACACACATCTTGTGGGCGGGTCCCGTTGCTCATTTTACACGTACACCCACCTAAACCATAATTAGGGGCCGTTGAGTCGAGGTCATTTTGGTACTTAATATCATTTTTGAACCAGCTGCCTTCACTTCACTGCTGTTGGTTGCTTTATATTTCGTTAAGATTTCGATATATTTATTATCAGTTTTTTGATTCTGTATTTTCATTAATTATGTGTAACTACGTGTTTTGGTAAGTCAGTTGGTGTCATAAAATGTAAATGTGGAACCAGCTTACTTTGAGTGGTCACCACACAGGTATCTGTTTTATAAATGCTATATTATAATGTTCAAAAATATACGTCGCTAATAATAACAGACAAGAAACAGATCCTCAAAACAATTACTTACTAAATTTGTTCGCTTTCATAAACTCACAGGTGTTTCTTTCAAGGCTTGCCAAACAGGAAAAAAAAAACTTGAACATTCACATTAAAAAAATGTTATGCTAAGGCTCTTAACTGCCACGTGTATGACACATACTCGTACACCTTCAATGGTCATAGACACACTTTCTTTTACAACTGATACAAACATGGCTAGGTACGTAGTACGTCTGCTCATAATAGATGTTGTAGCACGCATGTTAATAAGGCAGGCACAAGTTTTATGACCGAGAGTGTATGTACCAATCACGTAGCTAAGTAATTGATAGCATGCTCGTTGAAAATATTACAGATGGATGCAGAAGGTCTACCATGCCTGCAAACATCCATGAATGCATTAACTCGGACAGGTGATGTCAAACAAAATGACTAAAACTGCAGTCGTCATTGTTCTACTAAGAGTGTAGCCTTCACAAAATCAATCTCTTGTATCTCTTGTATTTTTCACAAAATAAACAACATCCTTTGCCACAGCATTCCGTAAGCAGCTGACAGAGAAGTCAACATATAACTCTCAAGAAGATACTACACATAAATTTTGTGTGAAGGTCACATAATTATATATCAGCTTTCTTTATGTCAGATTCTCTTTTATCAACAGGTGGGGTCACTGAATGTTGGTGATATTAACGTATTGCATTGTCCATGTTGGGTGATTCTTGCTTGAAATCATGTGTTTTTCATTTGTTATTTTTTCGTTCTTCGTCTTCCGTTCTATATCCAGCCAGTATGTACTGGTTCTTCTGACCTTTATTACCAGTTAGAGGTGAGTTAAGATCGCTGTTACATGACATTACGTCTCGTCAATATGTATGCTTACAAGCACTGTGCTAAATGTATGTTCTGCAATCGCTACGAGCATCGTGAATCACGTCTAATTGTTACCAAATGGGATGTTTAAAGTGCTGCGTTTAGGTGCATTTCCTGTGCTAACGTAATGTATTTCATTAATAATAATAAGTTAGTATGTAGCAGGTTTTTCAATTAAACATAATTATTATGTTATTAAATATTTTAAGCAATTTATGAATTATCTATAGTTTATTTCTCTCTTACCTATCCGATCTATTCGTGGCGTATCTTATGTAAAGTTTTTTGTTATCCCAACATTTCTTACTTCATCGTTAATGTCTAATTCACGAGATGAAAGGTGCATTATAAATAAAAAGTATAGTAATATTGTTATAGTAATAACTAGTTATTCTATATGCAATACAGCAATCCTTATTAATTTCCTATCTGCAACATGATCTAATTTATAGCATCATTTCCAAACCTCCCAACTCTCTCCATAATGAGATCGAATGGGCAATGATCACAAAATTTATCGATATTATATTCAGAGTGGCAATGAGATGCCTTCCGGCGCAGTTAATATCCTTAATTCGTAGTATTCGTACCCCCATGTAGCCGGAAGTCACCATTCTAAATCAAACATTGCTGGAACTCCGCGAATCCGAACGGGGGACGTGCATATTTTAATATCCATAATGGTGATTTGGAATCGAAGGGATTTATGTTCGGTAAAGGAATGGCGGCGGTAACCATAGCTTTATTAGCTATGTATTACTTTATGTATCTCAATTCGGTGTACCGCAGTGCAATATTGGGCAAAAGCCTCACTCAAGTTCATGTGTATGATTGCGATCAATTCTTTATTCATAAAAACAATTTATTTGGGTTTTATGTTCTCATAATCCGAGTACAGTGCAGTCAGCACCAAGCGAATAAAAACTAACAAATACCTTGCAGAATAACAAGGGTACAACAAGGAATGTATCGTATAACGGCACTTCGGTCAATAAAATGGACGGAAATGATGCATAACGCACCTATGACCCCTTGTTATCTCGTCGCCTAGGAGCACCATAGTAACCTCTCTAATGAACCCCTATAGTACTCGGCGTGCAAGGAACTTGATCAGGAAAACGATACCGTATTTGTTGGTCTATTACATTCCATAATATTACCTCACAGTCTAGTAAAGCAACATTTTCACGCCAACGAAGTTTCTAAGAAAAATCCTGATCCGAATTCTTCCAGTTTTATCCCGCTTTGTGATCTTAATACCATAAAAGGGATCGAAGCGGAATAACTTATGATGATCAGATTTTGCGTACAAAATCCCTACAATATCCCTACATGTATTTTATAAGGAATTTCTGCTGTCTACCACTAGTAACTTTGTATATCGTACGTCAAAATATTTACAATTCCTGCCAATCTGTTCGATTACATCGACAGCTAGGTCTTGTATACGTTTATTGGTTACGGTATCTGCCAGCCCAGTTGTAATTAAAGCCTGTGACAGTAGAAACCGATTCGTGCTGCCAGATAATTAATAAGCTATTAGATAAATTGTAAGCGAACGGTGCATTTGCCTCCTTTGATTGTAATCACTATACAATAAAATTATGAAGTGAAACCAACGTTGTAAAGGAATGAAATAGATGATCTTGAATTATAGGTCTTTTGTATAAAGCGTGGCTGATAACTGGAAGTATGAGTGTCTCGGTTTCTCCCCTGTGGAGCTCAACCCCAGATAGTGAAAACATTTATTTATATAGTACTATCTCAAAGTCATGCGTATGATTGAATGAGATTTTCCTAGAATATTACTCATATTTGAGGGAGTTGAGATTGACAGACAACTAAAATGAGCAAAATCAGATTAGGAGAGTAAATAGTACAGAGATCTTTCGTATAAAGTACATACACAGATTCATACATGACGCCAGACATGACAAGAGCATCGAACCTTTTTTTCCATATAATTTTTTTGTTATAAAAATTAAATAGGTATCTATAGCAAATAAGAAAGAAATGATACTCTATGATCCCTCGGCCATAAGGATCAAAATGAAACCAACAAGGATTTGAATGAGAAATTGGGTCCAGCAGACGCCACGTAACTTTCGACCGCTACAACTTAATGTATACTTAGGACCATATGTGGGAGTGCAGTTTGCATCCGCATTATAAGTATGTATGTACATAATGTATGAGTAAAATTTCCGGTACTTATTACGTTTCCCGTCTTCTGCAGGTTGTTGATCCTATATTAATATTTGTTCTTACTGCTGGCTCAATTTGTTAACATTCTGATATGAATTGGATCAAGCTGCTTTTCCGTAACGTCCTCTTAGCAACATTGAAGGCTCTGGCCACTTCTCTTTCATTATCAGTAACTAATTAAATGAATTCATCATGGTTTATTTTTATTTTCACATTTTTAATTCTTAATGACATCTCATCAAAGCTGTGCTTTATAAAATCCAATGTAAACTTGATATTGCTCCTTCCATCGACTCAACATCAGATTGAATGATGATGAACAGAAACGTTCAAAATCTAGTTGCAGTCTCATCTCGGTGACAAACAAATGTCAAAAACTTGTCAAAATGTAGGGAAATTAGACGTATTTTTGACAGATTGAGACTGCGATTAGACTGTGAACGTTTTTAAAATTACGAGAATTGCCTTCTGTAATCAATACAAATAAAAACAAAAGCTGTACCTGTAAGCTTTAATTAATGTCCAAATTAATTAAAACAAAATGTTGGTGGTCACTATACGAAACAATTGAGTAAGCAATTTGTTTAGTCGCCCGTTTTACTAACTTTGTCGCACAATGGTTTGCGTCAAATGAATAAATCATTTCATACGGCAGACAGCGATGAATAGATGTGAATATTGAGTGCGATATGCGTGTGCGTCCAATATTAAACAAATTGTGGTTGTTTTTTTATGATTGCCTAGTGCCAAAAGTTACCATATTTTGTTTGATTGAGTCATCTTATTCAAATTAAATGTGAATTCATAATTAATGTTATTCGCATAGTCTTTGTTTTCTTTAACTAAGCATAACTAGACATAAAATTATTCTTTACAAAATTGCATTATATCACTAGCTCATCCAAAACCACTCCAGTGATTAACTGCACATGGAAGGAGGCACCGTTACCTCTCAAAAAACCGATCTGAAACCCTTGCAACGCTTATTATGGCACATTCCTATAGTTGTTCCAACTTATTCATATTGTGGCTTTATCAAATCTTGAAGATGGTACTCTGTTTTCAATTAACTAAACCCACAAATTATTTCAATTCATCTCAATTTTGTTATTTGTATGTCTTCATCTCAA
This sequence comes from Oligia latruncula, assembly GCA_948474745.1. Taxonomy (NCBI): domain Eukaryota; kingdom Metazoa; phylum Arthropoda; class Insecta; order Lepidoptera; family Noctuidae; genus Oligia; species Oligia latruncula. Next base: position 12,447,055 of record OX419696.1, read on the forward strand.
CTAAAAGACAATATTCAATTCAGAAGCAGGTATAAATTGCTACAATAAAATATAAATCCGCGTAGGCAGAGTACAACGAGCATTAAGTATTATTGGAATACATTTGCATTTCAAAACCAGCACTAGAGCTGCAACACGGCCAAAATAAATTGAACATCAGGTGTATTCAAATTGCAGTAGGCAGGCGTAAATATTTAAATCGGACGCGTAATACCACGTTAGGGTGGGTGCCTACTCGTACTATCATCTGATGCACGCGGAGTCCATTTCCATAAAAGCCTCTTCAATCTCGCAAAACGTTTCGGGCATTCCAATTCGCGCTTAGCGTATTTTTTCCTTCCCTCTTCACGTAGATTTTTGCGTAGTAAACATTTAGCTGTGTTTAATTATGTTTCTAATTCCTACTTGCCGAATTTGTGCACATTTATTGGTTTTAATCGTCTTTTCTCTGAAGTATGGAAGAAAAAGACATGTTGCCGACCCCAAATAAATTGGGATAGTGGCAGAATGACAATGATTTTTTTTTGCTGAATGGGACCGCTCTAGACGTCGATCACGCCTGATGGAAAGCGATGGATGAGATCTATGATGGAACGAACGTGCCCAGAAGATGCCTAAGGCACTGGAACTCCCACGCATCGACGAAACACAGCAGGCTGCTTGACGCCGGACTCCGGTGGAAGGGTGGTCGCAAACCAGGCGAGCGTTAGCCCTACCACCGCAAGGGAAGAATTGGTCCAGGATGCGCCGAGCGCTCGGTTCAGTTGAGTAACTAGCGGAACAAACTGCGCTACACAAGGAGGCTTCTTCATGCATCCCATCCAAAAATGATGATCAGTACGATCGGTTTTATGGACTTCAAAATCGTATCTCTTTTATTTTTCCATTTCATCTAGGTGTAGGTACTTCTTACTCCTCATTTTTGTGAAAGCTCAGGAAATTGTACCTACGTTATATTTCTCAAAGATTTTCGCAAAGTTCAACCTATGATCCTTTGTTAAATCATTCGTCCTTTGACAACATTACGACTTACAAAAGACTTGGAAGACGTAATGGAAGACGTGGGTGCTCTACTAAGCCTCTTAAGTTTGTTAATGAGAAAATATAACCGAGGCAAGGAGACATTTTCAACGAATAGAACATCGATAACGACTCGATTCCAAACTGGTTTCATTCCAAAGATAGGCAATTCCACACTATTACATAAACACTCACTAAAAATGTCACTGTTGTAAAGCGAAGTGCACACATGCGCTCGTTAACGGTCGAATTATCGATTGGACCTATCGATTGTGTACATACCGTTCAATTCTGTAACACCGTTCAATATGTTACCGTTCAATTCTTCGTGAATTCACGTAATGATACATTTTGATAACATCGATTTTGTCAATTGTATTTTTATTTTTATTTGTGGGAAGTAGCAACTATTGAATAAGACTTTTCTAGAACTTATATATTTCTTAGTAAGCGTAAGACGTTACGTGATGTTTGAAATGTATTTAATAGAAAATTTAATGGATTTTTTTAAAGTTTTTTTTCGCTTCAATGACCAAGTGCACTGAGTAACGGAAACATTAAATTGATGCTATCATTTTAATCATAATAATATTACTATTTATTAGTTATCGTAAAACAACAATGGAGTGTCACTGACATGCTTTATGGAAATAGAAATGTAAATTGTATGCTACCATTCATTCATAAAGAATAACATCAATAGATCTTTTCCTTTATTAGACTTCAATAGACCACTTCATACAATTGCGAATATAAAACAGTCTGCCGTTTTAATTAATCCCAGTCACATAGTTAAATCTATAATTATGATTGTACGCATCTGCTATTAATATAGTTCTAGTTATGAAAATTGTCAGCTCTCTTAAAGAAAATCTGACTCAAATTCGACTCAATCGTTTCTGAGATCACATCGACCACAGAGCCAGACGAGAACCGTATCATTGTTCTAATTATGCAGTGATAATTGACGAATGTTTGTCTTTTCCTACTCACACATGCCTTACCTTTGCACCGCGCTTCACGGAGCGTATCGAATCGCCATCGATGTTTAAGATCGAGTGCCAGTGTGTACTCGGTATGCGAGAGGTCACTGACACCGCGCGATGCGGGCTCCAAATTCGGTAGTGAATGCCGTCGGGGACATTAATCGGACACTGCTTGGATCACTTGGGAATGAAGATCAGGCAAAAACCGAATGTTTGTATAGCCAGTTATTATATCAAACTTAACGGACACTTACCTATTTTGTCGGTTACAGAGTTTGTTGGCATTTTGCAACTTGTTAAGGATATGCCAAAAATAAATGTAAAACCTCAAAATGTTTTGGTCAGTCGTGCCGGTTAGCGGGCTAATTGCGTTACACACTATCATTAGCAATGGCTTTCATTTTGTCAGTTCAACAACATTCATTGCGACGTTGTTGAGCAGACAATTTTTTCGAACATAATGAAGCAATGAATCAGCAATATCTTTCAAAATGATTCAGATTGTGATTGAAAGTGTTTGGAATTTTTCAAGCAGAAGCCGGCTATATTCCAGTTTCTACAAATCAAGAAGTACGAATTGCTTTTATATTTGCTGCCTACAGATACCACAAATATTTTAGCAATGAATCATGAATAATTAAATCCCTAGAATTATCTACTCTGCTATCAACAACTGAACCAAGAGAATAAACAACCAATTCATGTGTCAAATTGGCAATGCTCAAAGTGACTTAATCGATTCGTCATGTCTTATCATTTAACTTGAATCGATTACACGATCGAGTACTGGTAATATCGAATTATGCCCTTCAACCAGTCCTGTTCTAAGAGTAATTCATAGAATGGTTATTTTACGCATGGGCGCAGCTCTCAGTTACGCCCTATTGCCTTTCATTTCGTCTTTTATGTACCGGATAAAATCTCTAAGAATTTCCTAGCTTTTACTGTCATTTTGGCAATCAAGCTAAATAATACTCCCAAATCAAAGCTGGTAAAAGAAGAACTGTTGATAGTGAACGTTTTGATGGATTTCTTCAACATTGTGAATAAATTACTAAATATTTTGACATCGTTAATGAGGACACTGCAGATAGATCCACTGTAATGTAAAACAAAAATGCTTTTAATCTTAAACGCGTTTTTAAAGTTACGTAACATAAATAAATCAACTCGGAGTTAATGTTTCGAGTCCATCATTAACATAAGCACCCTGAATTTTAAATTACGAAATTCTACATTAGATTGTGAACGCCTATTGAAAGGGAAACCGAGAAATTAGATTTCATCTTCCCTCAGCGAATGAGATATTAATGTACAAGAAGGCATTACTGACAAAATTGCTTTGACCGCATTAATTCAACGGCTATAAAGTTACCTGTTGAGAGTCTCTAGGGACCCTTCAAAGGGATCTAGGGCGGGACTAAATTGTCTTACTTAAGTAGCACAAAGAGCTACATCAAAGAACGGGAGACGAGACGATTTCATCTGTTTATGTACTTGGAGTTTCGTCTAATACTTTATTGCATGCTTTAGTTCGTTTACGAACCTATTCGAAATTTTACGAGTTTATAGCAGTCGGGTCAGCATTTCATGACTTCTCTCAATTATTACTTGTGACGTCAACTGTCATGTGTTTACTGCGCTCTATTTACGAGCGCATATTAGCTTACCTGTGCTAATATTTTAAATGTCACATTGATGAATTGTCTCACCATGATAATAAATTGTTTCTGGCAAATGATCTAAGAACTTCGATGGAATATTTAGCCAGTCTGAAAAGAGCTACTTCAAAGCATGAGCATTTAAGAAATTAAGACCGTTATAATTGGTCTACAAATACTCAAGAATATTTAGAATTCCAAGCGAGTGTACATACAAATCCACATAAAACTACTATTATTGACAAAACATATTTATCAACGAATGAATCATTTCACTATCGTCCAGCGATTATGATAAAGAAGTAGAGCGCTCGCTGATGACATACTTTTGCTAACAGAACTTTGTTTTTCTTTTCCAGGTAAATACGGACATTTGTAATCATGTGCTGAGCATCATAGACATACAACAGTAAGTTTAAGAAGTAACACTTCTTATGAAAGTTTCTAATTTCTAATCAATGGAGAGTCGACAGCTCCAAAGTAGCATTAATTAACATTCGCTGTTATTCAAAGTTAACATGATTATGAGCTTAAACTTCTATATGCATCTGCTTCACCTCTTTTAAAGCAATAACAATAAAGTTATCAACTGCAAGCTTGTTTGCAAAAGCGTCGCCGCTAATATTTTCTCTACGGCCAGAGGCCAGACTCAATGCTTTTTTTATCTTCAGGACAAATTCGACCTTAAGCAAATATACAAAGTGCTTATTTTTAACTAAATTCAAATATACTAAGACAATTTAAACCTTAATTGAACTCAATAGGGTTCAAATTTAATTAGTCGCGGTGCCAGCCACGCTGTCTGAGTCGAAAGTGTCGCAACCCGCCCTATCGAATGTCACAGACATGGCTCTGTTCACATAAAGTAGCTAAAATAAGTCCTGTGATGTCGCTGCTCTATGTAGGAAGTGCATCTATTTTATAGGGTCGTAATATCCAGGACGGACAATCTACTTATCATTTTATTATATCTCTCATCAGTTTCATCTGTCCATAAACATTTACTTCTGGGTTACGTTTCTGATCATCTTTTGAATGATATAATTCTTGGTATGAATACCTACTTGAAAAGTTTGATTTTACTGAAGTGTTTCTCGAGTTAATGACTAAAGGAGGCATAGAATCTTAAGTCCAGAATGTCGTTTGCACAAAAACTAGTCCAATTATTCTTTGATTCTCGTAACAAGTCTCGATCTTGTTCCACTTGGGAGCATCCTTTTTACTAGAGTAGTTTGTTCTTGTTTTATTGAGCTTCGTTACAGACGCAATATGTGTGGCTGGAGATTGTACGGAATGAGATATATGGTTTGTTAGTTCACCTGGGGATCTCATTACTTTCACATTTATATTTTTACTTAATTGGATACAGCGAGTTAGGATTTATTTGAACATGTTTTTATTTTCAAGCATATCAATATTTCCAAATATTTCTTCGTTCACAAACAATCTTTGTCACCTTTGCGGCTAGCTTCAAATCTTTATTGACCCAATGAAATAGGAAGCGGAAATGATACCAAATATATTTCACGGTATGGCGTAGGTAGACACAAAGTTGCTAAGGTTTAGACCGCCTCAGGCAAGACACGACGAGTAAGAATGTATGTAATTGCTGCAAGACACACCTCCTCAGTTACCAGTAAATCAAGAAATGAATCGTTCCATTTGCCTGACCGACTATAAAACAATGTAGGTACTTATAAAAGTGGGCTACTCAAGTCAATAAAATTGAAGTATGGCAGATTTAGAAGGATATAAAACTTTGCACTATACAAGATAAACTCGTTTGATTTACTTGAGCAATTCGTTTGACATGATTTACAATTTAATTGAAGCAATTAAAGCAGTAACAGCCTGCATAAGCTGCCTGATTAACCTAATCTGTATCTTGATCATTTTGCATCAATTGAATCAGAAATTCTTATTCATGATGAAGCACTGTTACATCAGTAAACCTTTGTGCTTCGTAAACCGTATGTTATGAAATAGCTTTAATAAAAAGAGGTCAATAGTCTTCTCATTATTATGTAAAATCTCATTGTGTCCCAAATCCCAAAGGATGGCTCACTGGCCGAGTTTGAAAGGAAGTTTTATTCGCCCATCCCATCCCATAGGCCGGACAGTTGACATATTGTGAGACGAACTCCAACCTTCGTTCAATATTTACTCAATGGGATAACATTCTTTTCCGTAAAAAGTGTGTTTGTCCATGTCACAGTTTTGGTGGATATTTTTCATTGTAATAATACCTGACAGGCGAAACATATTTCAGTCATACAGTGCGCGGATATGAACGAATTTGTAAATTGAATTTTTCTATAAATGAATTTTGTCTTTTGTGTTTGTCATTGGCTTACCATTTTCATCATGCCAAGCGTTATTGTTTCTCTTTTAATTAATTATTTTATTTTTGTAACTGTAAAGGTTTTAATCTGGTTAAGGTTTTTATGGTCATGCTAGAAACGAAAAATTAAAAGTTTTTCTGAAATGTTCTTTTCGCAGACTTGTATCAAAATAATTTTTCTGTGAATTGGCTTTATATTAGCAATATCATCCAATTTAAGCTACAGACCAGCAAACATTCGGAAACTACATTATATTTACCAAGAAAACTAAAATCACATATCCTCAATAACATCAAAAGATTCTGCATTAGTTTCGGGCTGTCGATCCCGTCAAATTTCTTTGTACCGTCCCCTATAGCCCGAAGGTCTGTAACCCCTTGTATCCATTTGACGAGAACCTCTGTACACATCGTGCCTTTGCAATCTATTTGTAAGAAGATGAGTATATAATTCTCCCCCAGTAAGAAGCGACGCGGCGTTTTTCATTCCCTTCAGGGCACCCCTAGATGGATTACGGTGTGTGTTTCGTTCAAATGTGGACTGTTTATTTGGATTCCTTAATTAATAAAAAACACGAGATTTGCTTTAAGGTATTCGCTGTAGACAGGTGCGTCGTCCACATAATTAAATTTTATGCCTACGGACTGTAAAATATCTCATTGTTAAAAATTACATCAGTCAGTTGAGAATCGGGACTGATATTTACCTATTTCAAAACAGTCTCGAAACTTTGAAGATATAACCCTTGGAATGTGACTTCTTACTTACGTGATTTATCTAACTTTAAAGTCAGTGAACCAAATATCCCTCGGATAAACTTTTTACCAGCTCACGTTATCTTCACCATGTAAAAGCTTAAAGGCCCGCGCAGACAGGCACTACGCGACACGACTCTAGTAGAACAATTTCTATGAAAACTTCATGGAAATTGTTTTACCAGAATCGCGTCGCACCGTTGCGTCGCGCTTGTCTACGGGGAGCCTTTACACTTAGCTTAGCTTTCGATAAACATATACCTAAGCTTTAAACATTTTAATAGCCCTATTATGTTTGACAGGCAAATTGCATAACATAATGACCGTCTCGTATTTAAAATGCAAATTAAAACTATTATGTAGTTGTTAATTACGGTATTAATAAATATTTTTCCTTATTACAACACCTAAAAGACGATTTGCATCCAATCGTGCAACAGAATCACCTACGCATGTCTTCGTTTACTTTATAGCACAAACAAACGGACATGTGAGAGTCGAAACGATTTGTTTACTTTTCTCATCACCGCGCACCGGTAGCCATTTGTTTGGTATCCTGCGTACTCACAATGATTTCTGTAACAGGAAGTTTAGTAAGGAAATGTATAGAGGATTAGTATGAGTATGAAGATCAAGACTGATTCATAATTAATGGTTCATCCATTATGCGTATCGCGTTCGGTTTCTGTAATTCTACACCATAGAGAGATTCTTATAATGCGTTGAAGACAAATGGTGAATTGGAGCAAATCTACATTGATTTATAGAGTTTTTTGTTGAAAGATAGATAGTGTTAACACAATTATTTTAATAGGTAATCACACTTAGATTTAAGTAGATCCAAAGAATAGAAGTTTTTCGTAATATTTTCTCTACCTAAGTAACTACCTCATTATTTAGTCTATAATGTAGTGATTCGCTAGACGTTCCTTTCAGACTGATTTATAGACTAATTCCCACAATTTATCTTGCCATTAATTAGTCTGTTCCACGAAGAAGTCTTATATTTTTCCTTAGCCTTAGCCTGTTATTCAGCAAATATAGTTATTTCAAAACTGGATTCTAAGCGTGACGAACTAAAAGCCCGACCACCAGCGGCAATCAGATACAATTATGTTAATGGTGCTCTCACGTGTCCACTATGTGCAAGAATATTTATAAACAAAGGTGGTTTTTCTAGCCACATGAGAGCCCATGATAGAGTAGGGCGATGGTGAAACGGTCGCCGTAGCCGAAAACGGCATGGAAAGATTATTATTATTATAGTTAGGTATTCCACAACAAAGGACAGAATAAAAAATAAATAAACTTAAAATGTATGGGAAAACTGTGAACCATAACAATACCAAATAAGCACATACCTGCATATTTTACCAACAAAAGTCCTTACTATTGTTATATTCAAGCATAAAATGTAAACAAAGTGGGTCAAGTTATTTTCGCGAACGACTCGAGCAAAAAAAAAACACGACGGAAACTCATTGAGAAGATCGTAAACGAGACAAGTGAGAGAAACAATGTTTATACTTACGGTCGTTCACCATTGTATGGCGTAGTGGGTCGATGGTACATGAGTACCTCCGTCGTTGGTTGCTGCGTCTGCGCTCATGTCAGACGTCTCGTGCGCATAGCGTATGTTTTTCAAAGGAATTGTTAAATGGTCTTTGGTTATTTTTTTTTTTTTAAATATCAAAAAGTTGCAACTAATTAAGAACACTGAAAAACCTTTCAATGCTGTCCAATTTTTTAATCTTTTATTGTTGAATGGGCCTGCTCTTGACCTCAATCACGCCTTATAGAAAGCGATATAAGGTTTATGATGGAACGAGCGTGCCCAGCAGAAGATGCCTTTTTTGCTAAGTTGTAGTAATAACTTACCTATTTTCTCGTTAGTAGGAAGGGACTTTAATTTTCCATTGTTATGGTGGAAAAGGGCAATTAGAGTCCTTTCCCTTTTTCCAATTTGATTCCTTTCTTGCATCATTTCTTTTAAGTTGTTAGTGGCCATTAGGAATTTTAAATTTCTAGCACGATCTATAACAGCTGACCCATGTCAAGTGACCATCTTTCTTACATCCTTACATCTGAAAATATAGATAACTAGCAGCGCCCCGCGATTTCACCCGCTTAAGTGTCGATCCCGTGTCCCGATAATGATAATGATAATCATGATTCGAAAGACACGTGGCGCCATCTATTATCATAATAACGTTAGTGTTGTTTTCCTCGGGAACAGCACTTTTTTCGGGATGAAAGGTACCCTATGTCCGTTTCTGCACACCTGACAACGTATAATTATGCAAAATTTCAGGATTATCGGTTCAGTGGTTTAGGCGTGAAAAGGTAACAAACAAACTTACTTTCGCATTTATAATATTAGTTAGGATGTTAGGATCAGGATGGTTCAAAGCTTTCCACGATTGTTTTGTTGTCTTAAGCGCAAAACTACTAAGGTAGGGTTTTCTATCTGAAATTCCGAAGTCTGGATTTATGCCGGGTTGATGGCAATAGGCTAGGGGTCCGTGGCTAAATAATAACAGCCGCACAGGTCGAACTATCAGGTTTTAAGCTACGCTTGTCGCGGTTGGTCTGTGGATGGGTGACCATCTTTACATACCGAGACCCCACCATGCCTCGGAAAGCACTTAAAGCCGTCCGCTGTCATTCGTGGATTTTTGACAGTCGTTACAGGTAGTCAGAAGCCTGAAAGTCTGATAACCAGTCTTAGCAAGGGGTATCGTATTACCCAGTAACTGGGTTGTAGAGGACAGATAGGCTGTTGCTCCATGTAAAATACTGTTATTCAGTTGCATACGGTTAGACTGGAAGCCGACCCCAACATAGTTGGGAAAAGGCTAGGCAAATGATGATGATGGCAATAGGCTCAAACACAACAGGCTGCAATGGACTTAAACATAACTGGAGAAATGTGGGTGTACTACAGGAACACCCAGCGGGATTGTCCGAAAGGGTTACCGCTGGCCCGGAACATAAAGGGCTAAGGAAGGAATACGGGTGAGTTTTAGTCAGTAAGAGTCTGACACTCCCCTCCGCTCCACCCAGAGCGGGAGGGGTCATTTGATGATTTCACATCCGCAAAAAAAAAAATACAGGAACACCTCTGCCTAACGCTTCGGGAAATACAGGCGTGCTGTTATGTTATGCTACTAAAGAGACTGTTTCGTGTCGGGTACCTTTATTGAAGAAAAACAGAATGCATTTCAGCTGTCACTTGTCTATTATAGATCGTAAAAGTTAATTAGGTGATCGTTTCTTTTTGTTATTAATTTATTGCTTGGTTGGTTTGCTTTAAAAGAAAACGGTTCAGTGGGTCAGATTACGTAATAGTTGCAATGTAAACATTTCAGTTTCACTTTTATGCTGTCAGTACACTAGATTTGCTATAATAATAATAATAATAATGGCAACACCAACAACGTCAACATCGTATTTTGTCATCTCTATATATTTTTCAAATTTTTAATTTTTAGTAGCAGTGTACCACCAGCATTTATAATTTTTGTGTTTAATGAATCTAAATCGAATTAGCAAAACATTTAAAACGTACCTACAATGAATGATTTATATAAAAACCTATTTCAAAAACTGCCGAAGCGGACATGACAGATGTCACGTCACCCCCGATATATAAAAACAAGATGACAATATTATGAAAATAAGTATGTTGACGAGATTAGCAGCTCGCCGCGCACGCCTACCACCTCCGGACTCGTCGCTCAGCTCCGCCCCGCAACCGCCGGAACCCAGCCCCATCGAGAGTGCTGTGACACCGGCCGTAGCAGTTGCGTCGAGCTCGAGCGACGAGTATTTCTCTCCGCCGACGTCGCCAACACCTGTACGTCGGCAGGGGAGAGGCCGGCCACCGAGGAGCTTGGGACTTAGGGGCCATCCGGCCCCGAGTCGGGTCCCCGCTACCGGTGGTTGTGTGCAGCGCATGAGATGGACTCAGTCTATGAACGAGAACGTCATGCGCGCATATTACGGGTCTACAGAGGGGGGAATTAACCTCACTGCGTACCGCGATAGGATGCTGTCTCTGTTCCAGGAACTGGAACCAACCGTCAACGTTTCGGCCCAACGACTGTCGGATCAGGTGCGGGTCATCCAACGCAATCACAGGTTGGACGATATCGCACTTGATAGGCTGCGCTCAGAGGTACTGAGCAACCATATCGTCTCGACTTCGACACAAACTGCGGCACAGGCGTCAACTGTTGATGCCATCCCGCCGCGGTCCAATCATGTTGAAGAAGAGCATGATAGGGTTGACACAGTAAGTAGCCAGTGCAACGACCGACTGAGGAGCGCACTGGAGGATGCATTACGCGAGTATAGGTCCACTCCAGCCGAACTTAGACCCCGATTACCACGGTTACCCATGCACAAAAAAAATAGGGCGCTGGTGTGTGCCTTGGACTCGCAGCTCAAGAGTTTCTTCGAGAGCAGCGAGGATCTCGTTGATACACATTCGATCCTGTACTGTGCGGCTGTGGTGGCATGTCGTTTAGCTAACGTCAAATTCCCAAATTGTGACGGAGCTATTCGACCAAAACCAGCCGTACCAGCTTGGCAGCGCAGGATCGAACGTCGTATTGATGGGGCCAGGGTACTCATCGGCAAACTATACTGCTTCAGGGAGGGCAATACACGACCACGTGTGATGCGCTTTGTAAGGCGGGCATTCTCGGGGACTGGAATCAGCCCTCGAGAATACATGTCCCGTGTCACAGAGCGCATCGACTTCCTGAAGCAGAAAGTTTGTGCATGGGCGAGCCGAATTCGGCGGTATAAGCGGCGGGTTGATCGATACACGCAGAATCGCATGTTCCAGAGCGATGAAAGGTGGGTGTATAGAACTTGGGAGCGACCTGAACAAAATGTGACAGATGTATGCCGCCCGGATGATGCCGCCACAAGTGCATTCTGGTGCAGCATCTGGTCGGTGCCCGTCTGTCACACTGAGGCTGATTGGATGCAGGATGTCGAGCGAGTGTGTGAGTCTGTACCAGAAATGGAAACAGTCCTAATTACGCCATCAGACGTTGCCAGAGCGGTCCGTCCGTTACCGAATTGGAAATCACCGGGACCGGACGGACTGCACAATTTTTGGCTGAAATGGCTAATTAGTTCACACACTTGCCTGGCATCTCAGTTCCAGTCATCCTTAGAGTCTGGGTCGCTACCGCAGTTTCTAACAACAGGCGTTACCCACCTGCTCCATAAATCAGGTAGTCCCGCGGAACCCAAGAATTATAGACCGATCACGTGTTTGTCGACGGTTTATAAACTTCTTACATCTATTTTGAGAGCGAAAATTAATACACACATTGAGAGTAACTCGGTTATGTCTGCCTCTCAAAATGGATGTAGGAATGGGTCCCGCGGTACTAAGGAGCTACTCCTCATAGACATGGCCATTAGCCAACAGGTTCGTCGATCCCGCAAGGATCTGTCGACATGTTGGATAGATTACAAGAAGGCCTACGACTCGGTGCCACATACATGGCTCATGAGGGTGCTGGAGTTGTACAAGATAGATGCAACTCTACGCACCTTCCTTGAGTCGTGTATGAGGCAATGGAAGACGGTCCTTCGTTATCCAGGATGTCGACAGATCCAGGGGAATGATGAGCCTGTATGGATTAAACGGGGAATATTTCAGGGCGACAGTTTGAGTCCACTTTGGTTTTGCTTAGCCCTGAATCCTCTAAGTACACTACTGGAGGATTCAGGTCTAGGCTATCGGTTGAAAAGAGGTGGTCAGGTCATATCCCACCTCCTTTACATGGATGATTTAAAACTCTTTGCCCCCAACAAATTGCATCTGATGGAGCTACTGAAGGTAACTGAAACTTTCAGTAGCGCCATCAGGATGGAATTTGGTGTGGACAAATGTGCAGTCATGCATGTAAAGCGAGGGGAGATTATGGAATCCGAGGGAATTCAACTCTCCGATTCCATAAGCCTCAGATCCCTCTCCTCATCCGAAAGCTATAAGTATTTGGGTATGTCGGAAGCGTTAGGCATCAACGATGCTGACATGAAGCAATCGTTGAAGGAGCGCTTCTTTTGTCGCCTGAAGAAGGTATTAACTAGTCTTCTTTCGGGCGGAAATAAGGTGCGCGCCTTCAATGGTTGGGTCATGCCGGTTTTGATGTACTCTTTCGGCATACTCAAATGGACTCAGACCGAACTCGACGCCCTGGATAGAAGAGTCCGTACACTACTGACCGCAAACCGGATGCATCACCCACGATCATCGGTAATGAGACTGTATATCCCGCGGAAGTGCGGGGGTCGATGCTTTTTAAATGCGAAAACCCTCCACAACCGCGAGGTGTGCAGTCTCAGGGAATATTTTTTAAAAACCGAAGTGGGTATGCACCGTGATGTGGTCGCAGTGGACAAGGGGCTCACCCCGCTATCCATGGCTAAAGAGAACTGGCGCAAACCTATAGTACTTTCTACTGATGACCGCAAGAAGGTATGGCAAAGCAAGGAGCTTCACGGGCGCTTCTATCGGGCTCTTCATGAGCCCGGTGTAGACTTCTTAGCGTCCGTATCCTGGCTACGTTTTGGTGACCTTTTCGGGGAAACTGAAGGTTTTGTCTGTGCAATTATGGACGAAGTTATCTTAACGAATAACTACCGGAGACATATTATGAAGGACGGGACGGTTGACGTGTGTCGGGCATGCCACCGTCCGGGTGAGTCTATCAGACATATTATCTCTGGTTGTTCTCGTCTGGCTAACGGCGAGTACTTGCACAGGCATAACCAAGTAGCTAGGATTATTCACCAGCAACTTGCTTTGAAATATAAACTTGTGGATTCTGAGGTACCGTATTACAAGTATGTGCCCGACCCAGTTCTTGAAAATGACCATGTCACATTGTACTGGGATCGGTCTATCATTACTGACAGGACTATTGTTGCCAATAAGCCTGATATAGTGGTGATAGACCGATTAGCGCGCCGCACAATGATTGTCGATGTTACCATTCCACATGACGGGAACCTCGTGAAAGCTGAGAAAGAGAAACAAATTAAATATCTCGACTTAGCTCACGAGGTTGTTGACATGTGGAATGTGAGCTCGGCTATCATTGTGCCGATTGTCGTATCGGCCAATGGACTGATAGCCGAAAGCCTCGATCAACATCTATCGAGGCTCTCGTTAGGCGGTTGGATCAAGGGCCTGATTCAGAAGGCAGTACTCCTTGATACGGCTCGCATTGTGAGGAGGTTCCTGTCTCTGGAGCCCTAACCACCGGTAGCTTGGACCCTGCTCCCGACACCGGTGGACAACTATTTTTTTATATTTTTAAATGTTTTTTATACTTACTTTTATTTATTAAGAAATATTTAAAAATACAATAAAATAAGATTTGTAAATGAATAAAGGAGATAATAATATAATTTAATTGTCAGATATTACAATCCATTATTGTTAGTAAAGACATAAACATCTTACAAACTAGTGTTAGTACATATACCTCTGTCAATTAATAAATTCAAAAATAACAATAATAATTTATTTATATTCTAATATTTAAAAATATAATTTATATGTGTTATTTAATGAAATAAAGGAGAAAATAATTCATAATACTTAAAAGAATAACACTACACATACTACTTCTGGGCACGGTTTGAAGGAATGCCTAATATTTCTCCGTAGGAACCCAAACAATTAACTATGTATGTTTTTTCTTTATTTGAACATGAAGATCACGATATATGTATATTGATTCAAAACTTCAACGGACGTTAAATCAGTTTAAAAAAATAAAAAATGCTAAAAAATGTAGTAGGGTCAATGACCGGTATTGCCATGCTAAAACGGTAACATTGTTTTTCTGAACAGTTCAGTAAATAAGAAATGCTTTCAGTCCTCGATTAAACAAAAACAAGTCACAATGCGAAGGAAGTTTACGTAAATACGCAAAGAAAACATGGAACTCTGCCTCAATGTTTTAATACGCGCCTCATACAACTTACTCTGTTTATTTACTCTGGCACCCTTCTAAGTTCTAAGTAATAAAACTGTCATACCGGGAAACTTACGACTGTTTTCTTAAAACTCTTCCGTATTATAGAAATTATAAAAACATGCTTTATTCTGCTAGATAATACATAAATCACTTGGTTATAACCATAAAAGTTTACATTCAACAAATTATAATGTTTATGTTATTTTATACGCTTCTAAATGGAGAGCCGATGTAAAATAAACACCCTATATACGTTTATACCTACTTTAGTAGATCGATTTATTCGCTTTATTATAGCAATAATGTTGTTGTTGCACAATTAACGGGTTGGCGTTCGTGTATTAAATCTCGTTTTATATATTTTAGCTGGGTGTGGCAAAATAACGTATTATGTGTAGATATTTTTTTATCGTCTCGAGTGTTTTTTAAATCAATAATTATAATGAGTAATAAAATTGTGGTGTTTTGATGTGGGTTAATAACCTTTGCATACTTTTATGACACAAAAAACCTTGATTCTGTCTGCATTATTAAAAAAAAAAACAAAGTGGCTACTACATTAGTTTTTAGCTAAATTTTTTGGCAGGTTGTTTGAATTTAGGTAGGTAGGTACCTACACAGTAAAACATTACGAGTTGGATACATTAGTGTTTTTTTTCATGCTACAAACTAAAGTGTGAAGCGCAGCCACTTTGCACTTGAAATAAACACGCTTTAGGAATCAAAACCTTAACCCGATCACAAAAAGAAACAATTTTCTTTACAAACAAAAATATTTATAGAATTTTCTATGGCTTGATATCATTCTAAATTCAACTTAGTTTTGTGTACATTAAAGTTGACTATCTTATGTTGACCTATTACCATAAGTAATAAATTATTTACACCTTATTGTATACTTTGTCTTTGCGCCGTAACTAAAGTATACTTGAACGTAAATACCTGACCTACTCAGGTGTTTATATATTTTTTGTTGAAATCTTGTTAACAGTTAGTCTAAAGTTTACATTAAACTGGTTTGACAGATAAAATGCATGTTAACCTTGGTTTACATTGTGATATTTTTTGTAATAAATTCCAGCGTTTAGCAACTGTAAAATGTATATTTATTGTTATACATACTACTTAGATGATGAAGGCTAAATAAAATAAAATAACCAGCTCTGTTGCCTACAACAAACTTTAAAAATGTCGAGGTACATTTTAAGAAGGCTATAAGCATAATCAGCCTGTAACATTCCCACTGCTGGGACACAGACCTCCTCCCTATGAGAGGGAAACTTCTTAGATAATTATGACATTATTCATTTTCCGGAAGTTGTTTTCATTTACACAATATAAGTTTTTGCGTGTGCAAGTTGATTTTTGTAAGCAAAATAATTGAAGCAACAAAATTATATTCATCGTCTTAAGTTTATGTTGCTTCAACTAGGTAATTAAATTGCAGTGTAAATCAGGCTTTATGCAGTTAAACACTCACCTACATTACTTTCTTTTTTTTTACTAGCCTACGCTGTCCCACTTCAGGGCAAAGGCCTCCCTCTACTCCTTCCATCTTTCGCGAGCCCGCGCGTCGTCCTTCCAGTTTTGACGGAACCTATCATAATATTAGATACCTATTCTATTTTTATTTTATTCTCGTCATTCGATTTCCTTATGTAGGAACAGCTATGTAAAGTTTTAATTGATACACATGTCGATTACGCTAGGAATTTTCATTTCCACATTTTTCGCTAACAACCGTCGGAAACACAAGCGGGAAACTAGAAATAAAATAAATAACTTCCCTATTTCCCGAGCAATAATTTTTGACACACACAGTTTGGAATATTTGCATTTCGTATCAAAGTTGTTCCGTTATATTACAGTGGGGAGTTAAAAGTTAGTTATTCCGTGGTTTAGTTATTGCATTGGTTAGCGACTTTGCAGACACCCACTGTATGTATAAGGCTTTGCTATAAAGCTGTAACTTTATAAGATGGATTAAATGTTATATTGCTAAGCAATGATAATGGGTGGTTAGATTTTAATAATGTTTCTAGTGAAAATATTTTTAGCCTAAGTGTTTATAATTCAATTCATTCTGTTTTTTCAATTAATTAATTAATTATCAATTAATAATTACTTTGTAGTAATAATAGCACATCATTTTCTACGATTGAGATTGGTTGTATCCAATTATCCTTTTCTTTTTATCTTTGTATTTATTTGTTTAGGTAGGTACCTACTTAGTTAAGCAAGTAGTTAATCTTAAAACGCTAATTATCCTTCATCCTTGAATTTAAAGAGTGCCGATTCTTAAACAACCTAATATAATACTAGCCCAATATTGAAAACCTGCTTCCTTACCAATTTTACACGACACAAAACTTCGAATACACATATCACAGAGACACCACTTCCTTCTAATCGTAGCAACTTCAAGCTGAACTGCAATCTGCAACCCACTGCCCAGTTACCGACGCCCTTTCGCCCGAACTGTCAACACATTCCCGTCCATTTCCTATATGTACCTACCTCTACCTACCTAGAATACCTGCTATGCAGACATCCTTTGTGGTCGCAGCTGTCGCCTCGAGCCTGAAATTCTGCTGACAGCTAGCCGCCTTTATATTTAGGTACTAGGTAGGTACCATCTACTATCTACCTCGCTTTGACGATACAATTTCCGACATTGCAGGTATTTGTCAGGCTTTGTGTCGGTGTAAACGTGTAAAACGATCCTTTGATATTGTCTTATTTGACGTGGATGATAAAAAATTGCTTTAATGACTTCAATATAAATATATTTATAAGAGGTTTTGTCTTATAGGATTAGAAAGATCTTCCTCCTTGTTTTTCTGTCGTTCTGAAAATAGTGCGATTTGATCATTTTCTATTGCTTTACTAAGATAGATGTAATCTTGCTAGGATGCCGGATTCACTTTTGTAATTGTTAGACGTTAAACAGACATTACTCTTTTAGTTTTTACTGTTGATCCCTAAATTATAAAATTATATTTAATGTAACAGACTGACTTTTTTTTTTTGAGTATAGGAAATTATCAAATGACCCCTCCCGCTCTGGGTGGAGCGGAAGGGAGTGTCAGGGTCAGTCTGACTGACTAAAACGCACCCGTGTTCCTTCCTTAGCCCTTTATGTCCCGGGCCAGCGGTAACCCTTTCGGAGAATCCCGCTCACCATACAGACTGCCTGTACCGCACTTTTGAAAAATCGATATATGCAACTTCATCATTCACAGGCTTTTCTTTTCTTGTTCCAATCTCCACAATACTCCTGTGCCAGCCTCACTCCTACACGGAATACTAATTTTTGTTAAATTTAATTTCTTGGAAGTTTCATCAGAGATAATGGAAAATAACTTATGCTACCTATTTACGAGTATATTTATGTATGTCCATTATCATTCTGCTAAATGGACAGGAATAAAGCCAGTAAATATCGTGAATTATGTAATTTTGGCTAAATGTCAATGTTACTGCAATTGGATACAAAACCTTTTTAATTGAAATGCAATACTTTCCTTGAATTCGGTTCAAGTTGATCAACAACATTGTTGTATGGGGTAAAGTTTACGAAACCACAAAATGACTTCTTGTAGCGTAGATTATATTCAAAATGAATTAAAGTAAGTCCAGTAAGTATACATAATATTGTCTTTCAATGAATTTCCTCCTACACAAATCGCTTTCGATACCTATTGATGAAACGTCAAAGATTTAACTTGGAGCGAAAACTTTATCAGTTTAAGAAATGCTACATTACCTGGTAATACTGTCTAAAGTACTAAATAACATAGCATTACAACACATGTGGCAAATAAAACCAAAATTCGAATTCTTGAATTCTATGTAGAAAGGGGGAATCAACCATAAAAATTCTATTGCCATTCTTAAAATCACTATTTGACTGGAAATTGTTTTCAATAAAAACTATAAAGCGAATAATGTCTCACGTTGGGAGTGTGGTTTAGAATACATTTCATATTGTAACGTTATTCAACAGACGTGATAAAGGTCGCATGCATTACCGAACTCTACCAGATTCTTCACGTAAAAGTTTAGAGTGCTTTTATTTCTTTTACTTAAAAATGTGTTAGCATTTCTTTGTGAAAATGATAATGTGAATCGCCAAAGTTTTCTCCTTGTTTTCTATTTCTTAATTCATTAGATTACCGCGGGGTAATTACGTCACACACTATCAGTAGCAATGGCTTTCATTTTGACAGTTCAACAACATTCAATGCGTTATTTACGTTGTTGAGCAGACAAATTTTTCGAACATATGAAGCAATGGATTAGCAATAACCTTCAAAATTATTCAGATTGAGATTGATAGTGTGATATGCAATTAGGGTGCTGTTCTTATCATTCGTCACTATTATTTTTGTCAAATTAACCAACAAGGGCATAAAAAGGTTATAATTCGAATGTGGATGACTATCAGAGCAGGGAAAGACTAAAGGAAAAATGGATAAACTATGTGCATTGTGCAAGCTGAAATATGATATTGTTAGAAATGTCTAGAGGGGGTAAACACTGAGATAACGGCTGATAAAAATGACATGGAAACAGAAAATATATACTATGCACTTATTGTTTGGGTTCCTATGGAGAGATATTAGGGACAGGGCAATGACCGCTATTGCCATGCCTAATCACATAAATTGCTAAATTTAGTAACGTTGATATTTAATTTTGATACAGTTAGATTTTGAATTAATCGACAGTGAAATGATGATGCGTCTAATGAAAATGATTGTGGAAAATAAATTAGACTCATTAAAGCCATAATTGACACTTTAACGAATATGATTACATCGACTGTGAAACACACAGTAGCGAACTATGTTCGATATCGTAATCAAACATTTGATACACAGATCAGATATCAGATTAGAATGGCACCAATTCAGAAACTAATTTTGATAATGAAAGGGTTCAAAATTGAATAATCAAAAATGCAATCTCAATATTTAAGAACTAAATTAAATTTATAATGACCCAAGACAATTAATGTTTTGAATGATGAATTTGGTTACCCATTACCCAGCATCTTTGTTCTGTTCAATCCTCTCGTTTTCTTAATTCGTACTATCAATCGATAATATCTCTTTAAAGCTGAGCTCATTGTCTTGCAAACCAATTATTATTTGAGTTGATAAAATATTCATCACAAATCCCCCGATATTCACTCCAAATTCCAAATCGATTATTTTTCATTCCGAATCTAAATCGAATAGTTAATTCTGCATTAGCTTAGCGAGTATCAGCATATATGACAGGCGGCCTCGCCAGCGGTTGCCAAACATGATGTTTGCGGTCGCGTCGCTCTACTAATCTTCAAGGTGATTGGCTATGAAACTAGCACACTAGTTGCATCGATAATTAACGCTCATTCATAAAGATAACAGCACGTAATCGTTCATTATGTTTTAGTACGTGCGTGTCTGAATTGGTACCGACGGTTTGAGAGGAGATAACAATGTGGACTTAGCATGTGTGTGTTTACATGCTTTAGCGATGACTGTTCTGGAGAGATTTCTTTAGACGTTTGAAATTATAGAGTTGATAGCATCTGAGTGTGATGAAAAGATTAGGCTCAATATTTACTTGGTTTGCTTTTTGAGGAGGACGTCTCAAAGTCAAAGTTTAATACTTTGACTTTGAGTTGTAATATTATTTCTAAGATTGCCAGAATTATTTCTATGAAAATATATTATCAATACACGCTTCACTCGCAGTTTAGGCATTGATTCCAACGCCCGCTTGAGGAATGCATCTTAAATAGATTTCTTTGGAAACATATTTCAAAGTAATGCAATAAGTAATTTAGTTTCTGAGAAATTCATGAACAGATGATAATATAAAGCTATATTTTGTAGTACAACCGAAATTTTTTACACCTAGTTGACCTAGAAGACCGTCTAGCACTAACAGCTCTGTAAATCTAGATTCTAGAATCTAGATTGTAACTTCACAGTAACATGACCTGCAAATATTTTGACACAGACGCTTAATTTACAAGATTCCGAGAAAAGTCATAGCCTGTAAGTACAGTCAAGTTAAATAAAAAATAAACAAAATGCGTCCGTTTTATAATATATATTATAAAACGGACGCATTTTATATCTACAAACTCGTCGGGGTATTTTTACTTTATCTACGGACACAGCCTGTCGTAAAACATTCAGGCGAGACGAGTCTGCCTCCAGCGAGACAACCGGACAGTTTCTAGATTTATTTATCTGTGGTTTAATTTATAATGAACTTCACATTATACTTATTAATTTTTCACGGTCGGTTATTAATATTTCTTTAATTGGTTATGTTAATTTTAATTAATTATTGGATCTCATGAATAGACTCTCTTCAAGAATGTAGGTAGTTGCAGAGATGGCGAATAGGAATTAGGACTTGTGACATGCTATAAAAGAAACGGTAAAAGCATCCTTACAAAGCTCTAACCCCTTTATTCATAAACATTGCTAAAAGTTAAGCAGTGATTATCGCCCCACTTAACTTCAATCAACGTTTATGAATAAACCCCTTAGAATCTTAATAACAAATATGACAATACGCCATGAAACCATAGTTAAAATAAATCACACTTAACTACGTCTTAAGAAATTGAAACAAACGCTACAAGTAATTTAATACAACAAAGTGAAACCTTACCGCATTGTTTCATTCACTAAGTTTTTTCACATGTTCCGCCACAATGAAACGATCTAGTACAATGACCTCTTCACATATTCTGTAATCCATTATTATTTGTAAATGCTACTATATTTTTGCTTATTTATTATTGCTTTAGATATAATTCTCTGTCTCTTGTTTGTTTTGTAAATGAACATGGAGTTCTTGGTCTTTCTTCACATTTACAACTTCCTTTACATAATGCTTGCTATTGTCATCTTTATGAATCTCATTCGAAAGTTGGTTTTGTACAATACACAGGTATTGTCCACTTTATTTCTAAACGTTGCTCAAAATTAAAAGACGAAAACGTCAGAAATGTATCGTTAAACAGTCGTTAATCATTACTTAACTTTAAGCAACGTTTATAAATAAACTTCTATATCCTTATGGCAATATTACAATTTTTGAATTCAGTTTTGTAATCACGATACACATTATGTAGCCTTTGTGGAGTCTGTATGATAGAACATAGAACATGGTAACACTGTATATGTAAGATAGTTTATACTATATTCTATGCGTATGTACGCGTGTACCACGAAATCAGATAGTTCAATTACAGATATAAGTTTTCATCATGAAATTGATACTCCACTAATAAAAGATATTCATGCGAATTTCAGGATGTTAGTTGATTGATTTTAGCTAAACGTATATCGAAGGTATTTATTACAAACATAGGACATATTTCCGTCATTTTCAACTCATGATTATACCTACTCATCTTACAGACCAAGTTTATGAATAATAAACAGCGATAAATAAACGTGCAAAATAAACACTTACTGAATTCAACTACTTCAATATCTTCATCACGATATCTTCCAACATTCATAATATTTGAAGTCAACTTCTGTAGAACGTTGATGTTCATAATAATCCAGTAGAAATGGAATTCCTTTGAATCTATTCGCAGCCGCTCAGTTATTTAGCTACCGGAGTAAATATTTGTGGGATAATTCCTTCGTCGGACGTATTGAGAATCTAATTTATCTTGGAGAGCATTTCTTGCTTTTTATAGATCTTCGTCTTCATTTATATTTTTGTAGTTAGTCTGCTACAATAGGGTTTTTTATTCATTATCATCATCAGCCTATGTGGACATAGGCCTATCCTATTGCACGCCATTCATAGGCCATAGGCCTCTCCTATTTCTCGATTTTCGGCAACTCTCATCCAGCTGCTACCAGCCATCCTGCGAAGATCGTCGCTCCACCTAGCCTAAGGGCGTTCCACCTTACGTTTACCGATTCGCGGTCTCCACTCGTGGTTGGTTTTTTATTAGAGAAACCAAAATAACCTATGGTCTTATTCTCTTTTGTTTTTTGCTGCTAGCTGCCCGGACATATAAGAGAAACTAACATTGGGATGTTCATTATTCTTTTGCCCTTATCCAAATTTATTTGAGGTCGGTATAGTATTTCGATTTATTTCGGTCTGATCCTCTGAACCCCCCTCCACCCCCCTCCTCGATCCCCTGCTAGTTCGTCTTCTGTTTTAATCTCTGTCTTATCCACTTTGTCTAGGTTATTATTTTTGACAGGTAAGTACAGTCAAGAGAAAATAAACGTTTGTTTTCTCTCAGGAATTGGTTGGCAAATCATGACTTGTGAAAGCAAAAACAGACAAAACTGGAAATTACTGAAAGAGGCCTGAACCTGTCTAGGTCAATCAATTTAATGAATATTGCTTACTTTAATAAAAACATTTTTATTGTAATCAAGGAATGTTAAAGCCTTTTTTTTTCTAGTATTCCTCTATATTTCTTCCAAAAGTTTCTATCAGCTGTCATTTTACGAGTTTTTCATGTTATATTTTTAGTTACCTTCATATTAAGTGTTAGTAACTGGAACAGTTTTCTAAAAGGACAGTTGAATATTCTATATTATTTTGTAACCCGTCACCGTTAACCGCAAGTAACGCGATCTAACATACGTTTCCTAATATTTTTGAAAGCCATATAGCGGTGGCGACACGGTCGGCTACTCCGGACAATACCCGAAGGGTGCCACCTGGCTGCAACGGTGCGTGCTCACGACTTGTGGTATATTACCATAGGCACGGGAAGTTGATGATCGATCGCCGTTTTGATCGGAAACGTGCTGTTAGTACGGGCTGTCTTTCTTTCCATATTGTTCCGGGGCTTTTGTTTTTCTGTAACATAAAACAATTTTATGGTGTCAAAGACAGAAACAACCACTGTGTACATGCCTATCCCAAAAACGGTAACATTGTTATCCTACATGAGAATATCTGCAATATTTTAAACTTCTTGAAAATCTTTCTCGCATGATCTACTGCAAATTCGTAGTTTTTGAGTTGTTTTTATCTAACGACTTCAATATTGATAGAAAAATAAGAAAATATTTTATTGTTCCGATAAAACAGTAATCAAGTTCACAGGAACAGCCAGTTGAAGAGACGACATGACTAGTTTAAAATATTACCTACAGCTAGGTTACAATATATTGTTTGCCAGTGAGCCCAAAACTAGACAGTTAGTCTTTAGTATTACCATTATTTAAAGTTAATGGTGGCTTCCAATACTAATCCAATAAACACGGCAACGATACTACCATTAGTAGCTGCAATAAAGAAATGATCTAATCTTACATTAAATTAACTTGATACATCGTTTTCGTGACACATATTTTATCATTGTACAGTAGACAGTTTAATGAAATCATCAATTCTTATCCATGTGCGTTGTAAACTAGCAACTACATGTGTGGAGTGACACACATCAAGTAATAATATAATTACTTCCACTGTGTTTCATTTGACCCAGTTATCGTTATTATTAATAGTCTAGGTATATCTATTGATCATTGCCACCCGGGCATTGGCATTAAGCCGTAACACACTACATATTTTCAAATTCATCTGTTAGTACATCGGTAGACATTGCGTGAGTGCGTCTCGGTAGTCGCACGCTCTTATTTCTACCTGAAAAATTTCCTGATTCGTTGGAAATAACCTTTATTGCGTCGTGTTAAAGTCTGTTATGACGGCAGAGTAAATTTTGTTGCCGATCTCGCCTAATTACTCGACGGTGACGAATGGAAGCGACGTAGCGTGTGAAATTCCTATGAAATCTTCAATGCTCACTGTTTCAGTCCATAGTCTAGTGTAACGCTTTCAACTTGTTGTACCTGTACTGCCGCGAAAACTTCAGTTGTGTGCGAATTTCGTGGTTGATTCTCTTCAGTGCATTGCTTTGTAATCGGATTTTGGTTCGCGACTCTCTTTATTTCACTCAGGTTGGTTGACTCCATGTCTTGATTGCGTAACAGCTACATATTCAACTAACTTTGTTATATTGACTTTAACTACTGTTGGTGCTAATAAAATCTTACGATTTTCCTGATTTCGTAAGAAAACTTTCCAACCTACGACTTGTATGCAAATGTTAGTATTGGAGATAAATATCCTACTACTGAGTTTATTACGGCTTTGCACGTGGTATCTGCGGCTTTGTTAAAGGATTTTATATCCAACACAATACCTAAGATTATTCATTCCTGGTATTAATCCACGTGATCAGAGGCACGTGTTGAAGAGTTTGTTTCTGCAAAGTCTTTAAACAGACGGTCAAATGCTTTGTTGTGTCTACAAGAGAAAATTTATTTTGTATTTTGTCTACCACCAAAGAAGTAAAGTCCAGCCATATTTTTAAGCATCGACTAAATATATTAGTCACTTATCGATCGTCCCCGATTTATAAACGTTGCTTAAACGTAAGAGACGTTTATATATCAAAAATGTATGGTTAAACAGTCGCTAATCATTACTTAACTTTAAGCACCGTTTATAAATAAACTCCTAAGTATTTGAAAAGAAATCAGTGTGAGTAGGATAATAAGGTTTTTGAACCAAATTATGAATATTGTTAATCATAATGTATCATCAGTTATCGAACGATAATTTACTCGAACCTAAGCGCCACTGACTCATAACTCAGCGCCATACTTTATCTAACCAATAAACTATCAGCCACGTATTTACTAGAGATGGGCCAACTATCACTTTGCCCGACTAGCAGGTCATTGCTTTCGGTGGAGTTACGGTTCGAGCTCGGTTCAAAACCGAAATTGATATTCTTAAATAAATAATAAACAATAGGTTACGTACGTTCTTTATTCAGAGTTGTAGAAGCTTCCGTTTAGATTTTCTTTTTGTTAAAAACATTTTATTCAATTTAAGTTAAATGATGAACCGAAACCGAAGGAAGAGTTCCTAAGACTAACCTAACCTAACTGTAAGACAGATCTTAGAGTAAAAATAAATAACAAATTTCATTTCAGTCATCCTTTTTTTAAGCATAGAAATATGAATACCTACAGTAAAGAGCCGACTACTTGGCGCTTTCGACTAGTCGGTACATCTCTAGTATTTACTAAAGCATTGCACCTTATGAAGGCCATTAGTGTCCTTTATCGCGTTATTGCAAGTGTCATTACGGGCACTCGTTAGTCATATGCCAGTGACATCGACCGGCTGACGGGTACCGGCCAGCTTTGAGGGGCCTAATAGATTGCCTTGTGCAGCCTTGTCTCATGTGATCATCTCTTGTCATATAAAGTTTGTTGTGACGGCGTATGGGGGCGTTTAATGGAATTTGCAAGGCATGAATTTTAATTAACATTGCGTGTGATGCAATTTTTTGCAACGACATCATAATAGAGTTCGCTAAATATGATGTAGTTTTGTGAATAATCATTTTTCATTTTGCTTATCAATAATGTTGCAAATGTACAGACACCATTTTATCTTTTTTTAGTAGAATTTCTTTCGATAGTGACGTGTAGGAGAGTGGTTGTTTTGGAAACCTCTTAAATAAGCCCTTAGAGCAAGTTAACTGCTCATGTAAATACGAAGGTGTTAATCGCATAATGCGGAAGCCGTATCGGTATCTCCAATGCCAATTTAAATGTTTCAACGTCAATATAGAAAGATAATTTGAATTTAATATATACAATTTTGCTAATCTTCTTTGGATAAGATTCGATGGATGTTGTTATCGTTTTAATACATTTAGATAAATAATTTCCAAGGACGGGCCACGGGCCCCGTGGCTAAATAATAACAGCCGCACAGGTCGATCGACCAGGTTAAGCTAAGCTTGTCGCGGTTGACCTGTAGATGGATGACCAACTTTAGATACCGTGCCTCGGCGTTGGTCCCGGCTGTCATTCGTGGATCTTTGACAGTCGTTACGGAGTCAGAAGCCCGAAAGTCTAACAACCAGTCTTACCAAGAGGTATCGTATTACCCAGTAACTCAGTTGTGGTCAGAGAGGCAGTCACTCCATGTAAAATACTGGTATTCAGCTTAAGACTAAGAAGCGGTAAGACTAGAAGCCGACCCCAACATAGTTGGGAAAAGACTAGGCAGATGATAATGATGAGATAAATAATTTTGAAGGTTATTTTTATATTTATTTTACTAAACAGCCGTTATGTTTTTAAATAAAAAAATTATAATCCTTAACCTAATATGTAATGCATTGGCTTAACAATTTACTCCTAAATTTTGTACTGAAACAACTGTCCGAATATTAATTTACTCTATTATGTATAACTAACCCATTTCCTTTTTTTCCAGGTAAATCTCGCCTTTATGTTAATCTGCGAGATGGCGGTTTTCTGTAAGTTTTCTTTAACAACCGGTAACCGGTCGGAAGAAAAGTTAGTTCATTTGAATATTGATTGCAGCTGCATACCTTATGTAGATTTCTTAATAGGCGCCGATATATCTATCAGCATGGTTAATACGTTAACATTTTAATTATGATAAAGTTGTGAATACAGTCTTTACCATCTAATATTTTTTGGTGAACTAAACACGTGAAGAAGAAGAACAGGTATTAAAATGGATGAAAGTGATTTTATCATACATGCGTTGAAAGATATTTTAGCACGCGGGTGGATTCATGCATGAGGCATTAACGCCTGAATACGTAGATTTTTATCATCAAAATATCGAATGTGTTATTATAAAAATTATAACCCATTCGGTGAATCATAGGTACAGCGAGGTGGGGAAAGCCTCTTGTGTATTTTAATTGTTTACTTAACTGAAACCATTTACACCGACCCAAAAACATTTAAATGCGACCATCGTAATGTAAAACAAACGCAGCGTTTCATTAATATAATAAATTATTCGATTTCGAGTATTGCGCAAGACATTTCTCTACAATATATCATACTTTGCAATATCCTAGAAAGGCATTCGCCGCCTCCAGACTCGTTTAACATAAATATTTGCAATTAAAATTAAGCTTCACCACCCTATCCGTGCTATTATTCAAATTGCACGCCACAGGAGACCTCAGAAAGTTTCAAATTAATTAAGAGGGCCATAAGACGGCCCGTTAAGGAAATAACAATGAAGGTAGCCCCTTAGCCCCTAACTTAGGCATTATTTATAGCAGGCCTGAGGACTATTACACTTGCCCCCTGTCATCATCTTGCGGCTTTTAAGTCTACCCTTGGCTACCCCTTCCCGCATACTTCTGTGAACTGCAATCCTCTGGTGCATATTCATTTGTCAGGTTGTAAATGGTTGTCGCAGTGATGGCGATAATTTCCCGGGGGGAGATGAGATGGTAGGTCGTTGAAGATGGTGTTTAAAGTAATTATTATTGTTCCATTGTATTTGGTTGTTCTGTTTCACTACCTATGTAAAGTTTTAGGACAGAAAACTTTTAATTTATGTTTTACTTCAATAATTAATAATCGTCGCATTAGCCGGACCCGTCAAGCTCCACTCGTATCCTATGTAATACAATAGAAAATCAATTGTGTTTCAGCGGAGCTTGAGAGGTCACGCCATTTCATACAACTGTCAAATAATGACAGTCTGTTGTGACTTAATAGGTACAACAATAAATTATTCTCCTGACTTTACATAAACAAAATTTTCCGCTTTCACAAAAGTGTGCAAAACAAACACTTTTATTAAAACTGAGCAAACACATTTACACAAGTTCCCGTTACTACAACGTCACGATACCAGGAACTCGCGTACAGAGAATTCCAATCAATAAATTTCAAGTGTGCGATATTTTCGCGTGACACGTAACAAATCAGTGCTCACAATAGGAATTCTTGCTGAATCTATTGTGCACAATGCACATTTTGTCACCGAGGACCTATTCTGATACGCAAGGTTACACGATAAGGTCGTAAAGAAAATGGTGGTTCGGTAGTTACCTTTGTTAGTTTGGTAAGTTATGTCACGTTTTAGAGCTTCAATGAAATGTAGCAGTCAATTGATTTGGTATGCTAAACTGTTGTTTGTTTTGTTGAAATTTATTCAAGATTGTTGACAATTTTTCGCTATTGCACGTAGAAATGTTTAACTTTTGTTTGAATAGTCACAGGTAGTTTATCGCCTTTTCTCGCAGTAGAATGTAGGTAAATATTTTAGGTGTCATCTCATTATGCACATTACGTATTCACTTCGCATCTCGTGGAGAGGAATATGCATAATTCCGCATAGGGGGATGCTGACGTATCGCTTGCGCTTTTTCTTTGTCGACGCGGTGCCTCCGGCGAGCGCATGCTACAAAATGCATTCTTCCTAAGGTCTCTGCCGTCTGGCAACTTTCATACATATAATTTCAGAGAAAATTGCCTTTGAAGCCTTTACTTTAAGCGCTCATTGTCTACAACTCGCAACTTCCCCCTCAGTTCCTTTTATTGAAGTTAAAGTATGGCATTATCGTATTTCGAAAACAATAACCGCATTTCTGTTTTGTTTTGCCGTTTTTCTTTTGAATTCAGATAAGAGACAATATGAATTGTGTATTTGTAAATTAGATTTCGCATGTTCATAATATCGTTTTCTTCCGAAAGACTGAATGAAATTGAGTAAAAACGAATGGAGGGAACGGAATGTCTTTATAGATCTTTTAGTTTTGTTTTTATAATTTCGTGAGTAAAGGAAATGGTAGCGAGTACAGTTAGCCGAATTGCTTTTATCACACTTGTTTGTCTTGTTTTTCATTTGCATTTGCTGGAAGTCGGAGACTGAAAGTATTGAAACGTTTTATTAGACGATATGTAAATGTGCCAATTCTTGTCCGTTTGATGTCTTATCTTCGTTTTATTGTGATTTTGGTGGCCTGGCACAATATCGAACTACTATAGTAATTACAAATGAGATTAACAGTTAGATTTATTTTTATATTTCTTTAAATGGTCGTCAAGTGTTGGTTCATAATGTGTATCTTGCGACATTTTTATTTGCATTTTTATATAAGTAAGTAAATATTTCGTACTGTGGTAGATACGTCAAATATTTGCTCGGTCTCGATACATAATATATTTTAAAAAAATTGTTAGGAAATATACAGTATCTATCAATAACATAACAAAAAATATTATACTTAGTAGTCTTTTTCAAAGTTTAATATCTCTTGTTGAACTTGTAAGTCGATGCCCCTCCGATACGGGCAAGGTAGGTAAATGATACACAGGTCGCAAGCAGGGTTGTCAAACACTTTCTTTATTTGATAACTTTTTGACGACTTTGTTGACAACTTTCTTACAGCTTACAGTCTTCTCTTACTTCTTACGGCTTACAGTCTGTAAGCCGAATAAGTACCGAGAAAGTTGTGTAATAACTCTGTAAGTGACAGAGTTATTAGAATAAGTTATAAGTGCACTATTATTTTATTTCTAATAGAATCAACTGCGGAAACGGTAAAGGAAAACATCGTGAGCAAACCGGCATGCCCTAGAACCAAAAAATCGAAGACATGTAACATCTACCAACCCGCACTGGACCCACGCAGTAGATTACAGCTCACTCCTTTCTCGAAGACGAGGCCTATGTCCCGGCTGTGGGAACATTATAGGCTGATTATGCAGAATCAGCTGCAAACTTAGTAGTGAGAAAAGTCACAAACCTCTGTCCAGCGCAGTGTAATGTTGAGCAGCAATGTTTTTTTTAAATGATTAAAGGTATGTTCAATATTCAGCTCTGCGATCTGTGATAAATTAGTGCAGGTGATAAATACTTATCTGTTTGCTTCCGAGTTCCTTATAATTTCTACTAAATAATAATAATACCAGCCTGTTAATATTAGTCCCACAACAGGGTAAAGGCCTCTTCTGATACAAAGAAGACATATTAAACATTTATCACCACTATTTCTCAACACTGGTTGGCGATTACAGACTTATACATACACTAACAGCGCCCCGCGGTTTCACCCGCGTAAATTTCGATCCCGTGGGAATATCGAGATAAAAAGTATCCTATGTGTTAATTCAAGAAATGGTCTATCTATGTGCCAATTTTCATCCAAATCTGTTAAACGGTTTACGCGTGATTGAGTAACAAACTTTCACATTTATAGTATTAGTAGAATTAATTTTTACTTATGGCTGATTTTTCAATCGACAAATAATTTTTATTCGTGGAATAAAATTGAGGTCTGATAGATTTTATGTGGAAGAACTGTCAAAGATTCAAAATTATTCCTGGGATAAAATTTTCTGGCGTTGGAAAAATCAGCCCTTAGTTCAATTATATTAATCCATTACGTATAGTGGACACTTGGACAGCCCTAGTGCTGTCCTTCCCACTTATCTGTCCTTTGAAGGTGATTGTGTACACTTGTCCAGCAGAACGTTTGAAGTCGGATCAGCGTCGTCTTGTTGTTCACACTTTGTTGCACATAACATAACTAAACATGGAAGTTGCGTGTGCAATGGAAAAACATTATTTTCTTTTCATAATTGATCGCGTTTTTCTTTTTACCGACTTTACAAAAAGGAGGAGGTACTATGTTCGGATGTTTGTATGTTTTTTTTTTTTTTTTTTTTTTTTGTATGTTTGTTCATCGAATACGCCGCCAATTATCGACGGATTTTCAAAATTCTTTTTTTGTTCGAAAGTAGATACTTCTGAGGTGGTCCCATTGTCACCAAGTTAGGATCTGATGATGGGATCTTAGAGAAATCGAGGGCAACCCTCAAATTTTATAGGCTCACTTATTGTTTTTCGCATATTTTATGAAGTATCTTGTGTATTTGTGTATGGTTGTCACCATCTCAGGTAGCTGGGCTGATGATGGAAGGTACAACTCCTTAACAGTAAGAAGTTACTCGAACAGGCAAGGACTGTTTTAGTAAATTGTTTTGATGTTTGATAGGGCATTTGCCACATTTGGTCTCATGATCATCAAGTCATGACCTGATGCTGCAGTCAGGATAGTCTGCAGAGTACCTAACTCCTCGACAACTAACAGCAGATATATCGTGTTTAGGCTCATTGAAAAGGGCTCGATGTGTGGATAAACGTACTGTTACTGAGGAACACCGAAGACCTGATGCTGAAGCCTCCTGAGCATCAGAAAAAGTACAAACCTTTAAATTACAGCACCGTAGTCGTGTTTGGGCTCATTTTAAACAGGACTAATTTTAAGTTCAATGCAATGTTGACATAAGTCTGGCCTGATGCTGCAGCCAGGATTATCAGCATCTAATCTAAAAACTAATAAAAGGAGAACTCCTCAACAATTAACGTCCCTGCATCGAGAAAAGGAATATTATAAAGGCGATGGGCAAGTTGACATTAGGCTATTGTAACTTAGATAAATTATAAATAGACCCACTAAAAAGCGAGAAATAAAAACTTTTTAACAAAAAAAAAACCGACTTCCAAAAAAAACACTACAAACTGAAAAAAAAAAACACTACAAACTGAAAAATAACTTTAATTTCGGAAGTCGGTGGCAAAAACTAAAATACTGATCCCTAAGACACCGACTTCCGAAATTAAAGTTATTTTTCAGTTTGTAGTGTTTTTTTTTTTCAGTTTGTAGTGTTTTTTTTGGAAGTCGGTTTTTTTTTTGTTAAAAAGTTTTTTATATGGATAAATAATGTTTTTACTTGTCAGCTTTAATTGTGTAAATGTCAGGTTTCGTGTTTTAACAAATCATTTGAAAATAATGCTGGCTTCTGTATTTTTAATTTATTTATACGTCTTATTTCTTATATTATAAAGAGGTAGTGAGTTTTTGTTTGTAGGGGGTAGTCTTCGGAACTAATAATCCGATTTCAAAAATTCTTTCACTATTGGGAATCTACAACATTGCCAAGTGTCCTATGATATAATTTTATGTTAAAACAAGAAACTTCACGCGGACGAAACCGTGGGCATAAGCTATTGTGAAATAAAATGGTATCAAAGGAATATTTTATTTGAGTAATGAGCGTCTCTGATCTCTATCTAGATCCATTTATCAACTGGTCATGTGAGCTGTAAAACGCATGTGCATAAAAACTAGGTTAAAAATAATGCATTTGAAGTCCGTGTAAGAAAAGTAGGTCACATTTATCTTATAGTGTTTATCTACTTACAGTATCTCATCTTCAAACACATAGTGTGTAAGAATTCCTTTGTCGTGAGTAATGCTCGCTTTGTTTTTCGGTCATTTGTCAAGCATGAAATACCTTTAAAATCTCTTTTTAATTTATCAAAAATAAATATTAAAATAAATAGATACCTATTTATTTGTAAATTCTCGTTATTGGACCTACCAATATTTGTCTCTGCATCACCTAAAGGTTGAAATTCCCTGTACATTTATGTCCCTAAAGTATTAAATAAATTTAATATATAAACAAGGTGTAATTTATTTATTCTCATCATTATGAACAACTTTTACTATGAAACGCGAATAATAAATTAAATATTCCTTACGTTTTGCCTAGTTATGCAAACATAAATGAAGCGGCTGATTTTTTTCACAACTACCTAGTCAATATAGAAGAAAAATTAAGATTATATCATGCCACCCGCTTTTAAAAAAAAATGCAAATATCTAACAATAACAACCAACAAAAACAATCCAACAACAACAAACTTACAATAAAACTACTACCACTGTACTTTAATTTCTACATTATGTATGTTTGTAATTTATATGGTGTAGGTACTTATTAAAGAGTATTTTAGCCTAACACACCCACCTTCCATTCTCTACTTCATTCAATTAGCTTCTGTACGATATTCATCACACGCAAAATTGCCTCTCAGTTTCTCAGAACAAAAATATTTACATCTTTGCCACCGTCTATTATAAACACACTTTAAAAATATACTCCTCAAGGTTGCTTTGCGGTCCCTGTGTCATTCTATACCGCTGTGGTTACACGATGTGATTGATATGCCTAATTAATGAATGAATGACATTTATCTATACTGTGACTGGACTTTGTGCTAACACGAGAGAAGAATTCCACTTGACACTAGGTCGATAAAAGCCTCGGCGAGTTGGCTTCGGCCCCGCCTACTCCTTCCTATGATTCGGAACCCCAGGGTCCCGAGAAATATCATTGACGAAGAAATTCTCTTTTTAATAGTTACCCCGATAATTTAATTGGCCTTTTGGAGAATTGGGTACTTATAGAATTCCTTAATGTTGAGAACAAGCCGTTTATAAATACAGGATGTCCCTGGAAGTATGGATCAAATCGAATAGGGGCGAGGGTAAGGTCATTTCCAAACTTTTTAACCCTGAGAATTAGCAGGGATATCAATATTTTTATAGTTTTTTTTTAATGCTATTTTTTTTTTCAAACTCGCCGACATTCTCAGGGTTAAAAAAGTTTGAAAATGGCCTTGCCTACGCCCCTATTCGATTTCATCCATACTTCCAAAGACACCCTGTAGAATTAGCCATTTTGAAAATTAGGCATTCTGCACCTAAACCATTTTTTTCTCTGTAAGCACGAAATTTTATGAGAATAGCTGCTTGCTCATGGCGTGGTCAAAATATTGAGGTATTGTCCAGGGTATACCATTGTGTCAGTTGTGTTGTGTGTGTATCGTTTCTTGGACTATTATAATGGAAGTCAGCTATCGTCGAGTGATTCAAGTATGTATAAGTAATTGGATATACAGCAAGGTGTGGGCGTAACATTTTGGTAAATAATTGATAATTTTACGTATAAGGTCAAGCGTGTGGAATGATTATATATCATGATCTACGATTAGACAAGGAGCTTGGTAGTTGGTTTAAAAATTGGCTAAGCCTTTTTTCATTAAAATTTTATGCAATTTTCTACATTATCAACCTGAGTGTTACACTGCCGATTAAACGGTCGCCTTAGTACCTACACACTACCGTAGATAATGGCCTAAAGAAACCATAAAAGAAAATTCAATTTTCCACACAGCAACACCGCACTAACGCGGGTTCATTCACTTGCAAAGTCGCGTGCGTTCCAAGGCATAATCCGCGGATCTAAGAGATTGCAGAATGGCTTCCCCGCTGAATTACTGTAAATAGTTTTACGTAGAAACGTACGTAAATCGGGTTTTTCACTACTTGTCTCATTTGTAAACATAATTATATGACGTGTTGAGTATTTGAGATTTAATTTTTTTAACACAAGATTGCAAAAGCCGTTTTTGACGAAATAGATCAAAAACTGCTGCATATATTATAGTACCATATACAAAAACCAAGTACCTTTCATTTCTTACAAAGACTAGACTTGTGGTTTTCGTACAATGCTTGTATACTAAATATGGCTTGTAAGAAAAAACACACTTTACCTTGTAGACGGAGAAAATTTAGCTTGACTAAATTCAGTAGGATGTTTTGTGTTGTTCTGTTAGTTTATTTATTGTCTACGTTATAGAGTTGTTTATTTAGTTGCTAAAGAGTTGGGGCGTTTTACGTCGTGATCTTTCATTCTGTGTAAGATTTGTAGTGTTTGTTGAAAATTGGACTAATTAATGTCCTTTAGACTTTTAGAAAAATTTCTCTCATGCATAAGGTTGTGTAGGTTCAAATCCGGGCAAGCACCAAAGTGACTTTTTCATTTCTTTTGTACTTTCCGTATTTATCTTGGACATTACTGACATCAGCGAAGGAAAACATCGTGAGGGAACCTGATCTCATGGATAATGTAAGTCTGAAATCGCCAACCGGTCTTACGCAAGCGTGGAGATCGTACCTTCTCTGTTTCAGAAAACATCTTAGCCTTGCAGTGGAATAATAATAGGCTGGTACGTTACTACTACAATGTTCATAGCCAAATACTTACTTATTCAGTCCAGAGTTACCTATTTTCTTTATGATCTTATTTCTATTGAATTCTGTAACAAACTTTATTCCAAGGTCGACCATAGGTATATTAGTTACTTCTAATACAAATATTTGCGTAATTCGGTGACGAAGCCTTTACTAGAAAAAACACTACGTAATTCATGTTTTTGCTGTGGTTTTGGAGCATTGACATGAGTATAAGTATTACGGAACGATAGGTAATCTAACTTCAAATTACTTAATGACAGAGTAATTTACGAGTGTAGTACCAAAGTCATTGTTCTCGGAATCTATTAGTGGTGTATCACACGCAATATTAGTGAGTAACCTGATAAACTTGAAGTTTTTTCTGATGTTATTAGAATGGTAAGATTGTTGTTCATTCAGTATTCTTGCGTTTGATTTTGATACTGAATTAGGACAGAGTTCTATGCGTATGGCGATGAGATGAATATAGAAATCGTAAAAATGTGAAGACCTTATTCTTCAAATAATTTTAAAATTTTACCCTATAATAAGGCGTGTATATGGCGATTTTTTGTCAATGCTTAGGTGATCCAGTTATCATCACATTAACTAAAATCATTTTTTAATCAGTCTAAAAAGTTTCAGCCCTTTTATATAAATTAAAAACAAAATAAAACATTCATCCAACTCCTAACGAACATAAGACGCATCATATCCATAAACACATTACCAAGGCAATAAACAACGCAATTATGTCTGTCAGTCTCTAAACGAAGTTTCCCAAACAGCCAACAAGTGAGTCACCGGGCGCCTGTACGCATACCTTCCCGATCCAGACTAAGCCATTATATTATATCTTTATCTAGTTTGCCGAAAGTGATCCCACTGGCTTTCGGCCAACATCACGACAGACAAATATTTTGGGGGCAATTCATTCGGGCCCAGTGCGCCGCCCGCGTGCCACCACAGGCATAAATTCCACCACTATTTATATAGGGGCTAAATATAAACATTTGACTTTATTGGAACGACCAAATTGTACACGCGTTTTATGCGGAAGTGGACACTTTTGATAAGCCCGGCTTTTGTGGGTTGATGTTTGAATTTGTTAGGGTTAACATTGTGATGGATATTGCGCTGCTTGTTGCTTTGTTGGATGTGGGTAAACATTGCGTCGGTCTAATTATGTATTATGAAAACTTTGCATATGTATACCAATGTATTTACTTTATGAGCAACCAGGGAGAAATGTTACTTGATGGCACTCCTAAATAGGAGTTTTGCAACTTACGCAATATTGTTGCATTAGCATCAAACACGTTTTTGTAAGGTCCACTTTCAAGTGAAGTGCACTTTAAAGACATGCAGGGACGGAAATTGCTCCATCGGCCAAGACTATTTATAATGTCATCATGCCTAGTTCTATAAAATAAAGAGTCTATTTACAAAATCAAAATAAAAACAAATGAATTCCTAAGTAAGTACTTATCTTGATCAGGGAAAGACTCACTATGCTCCAGTGTAAAGCCGTGAATATTTAACTGCCATCAAATGAGCCAAGCAAAATTTATGAGCAGCACAGACGGAGAAAAGTAAATAACACAAATCTTCTCGACTATCAAATTTATTTCAGGCAACATAACCAAATACCATAGGTCAGCACAACAGAGCTTACAAGTCTTACGACATGCGACGTAAAACTGGGTACTTTTACGAGACAATTCAGAAACTTTCACTGCATACGAAAGCATGAAAATACAGTGTGTATTCACGTATGCATTGCATTGCATATTCGGGCTCACGTCCTTTGAAAAGCGACACTGGGAAAAGAGTAATGTATGGAGCCGTGCATTTTTCAGTCGTGCATTTTTCACACAGTGTAGAGAGGGTTGTCAGTGGGCACATTGGCCACATTGCGGTGCACTATGTGCGACAAAGTCACGGAGCGGAATAAACTGTGGTATAAAACTGACGAATAGGCGAATGTGTGCACTTTGAAGTGGCTATTTTGAGTGAATGAAGTTATTGATCTGTTGTGGTTTGAGTTTTGATGCAGATGATTGATGAATGTAGTGATAATATCAAACCTATTTAATTACTTTATACAATGATGTGGAGACCATGATGTACTTCCGTGATTCCAAACTACCCCTGTTTAGTAAGGAGGTAAGTGTTACAACCCCTATCGTCGATTCATCACTCGCAAAGCGAATAGGCAATTGATTTTCGTTGATTTATAGTTTTGATTTACAACTGAACTTTTCATTAGACTGTGCCTGTTCCTTATTAGACTTTCTGAGACGTAAGCGCTACCTATAGCTATGTTAGTTTAATTGAATATAAGTACATAGTTTTATAGTCTGTCTTGTCACAGCCTCTAAAGGCAGCTTTAGTCATCAAACAGTGTACAGCTTGATGACTAAAGCTGCCTTTAGAACAATAGCTTTGCTTTTTGCTTTTTTTTTTGCTTTTGTTTTGGCTTTGCTGCCAATAGCGGTCATTGACCCACCTACAGTTTCTAGCATTATTTATTTCAAAAACTGAAATAAAGTCCGTTATACAGGGTTATTGGTAAAACATTAACAACCTCATAAGAGGTCATCATTATGAACAACTTTTACTATGGGACCAAACCTTATATCGCGAAAAAAAAATCAGCTGTTCCCTACTTTTATGTTCGAATAACTCGTCAAAATGTAGGGCAACTTTATTCACGAAACAGGAGTTGAAATGTCACTCGAATATTATTAAAATGATGAATATTTTACTCCGTGCGCTAAGACAGCGAGTGTCCAGTGGGAATGAAGAATAGATGTCCTTTCGCCACTACATATTCTAGTAGGTACATGAGATGGTTTCTATTTAGCTCGAGAGGCAGTGGCAGGCCATTTGTTACTGCGGCTGATTGTGTTCTATGCCTTGTTTATTTTATTAATTATTAGTCATTTTGATAAATTATTTGCATCTTTTTATATCGAATGACGTTTTATTATTTACGTCTTTGGTCTTGGTGTGACCATTGAATCGTGACCTGACATCATGCAATGGATATTGTCAAATTTTTAAATAGTATTTATTTATTTAATACGAGGGCTTGGGATGGCAGTCGATGGCAAACAACAAAAATACCCCGACACCAACGACACCGACTTCCGAAAATAAAGTAATTTTTTACTTTGTAGTGTTTTTTTGGAAGTCGGCTGTTATTTTTTTGTAAAAAAGTTTTTTCTTTTAACAGTTTATTATTTTTGGGCCCTAAAACAGAAATTATTTTATTTTATTTAAGCTTTTGTCGATTTCTTTCATTCATTCACAAACTGCACGATTGAGCGATTACTTAACAATCTGAACTTCAATCATTTCCGTGTAATAAAAAACAAACAAATGCTTGTATTCAAACATTCGCAGTTTTATTATGTTTACTTCTTAGGATCATGCAAGGTTTAACGACCCCTTATAGGTTATGAGAAGCAACATTTTGCTGTACTAGGAAGGAATGTCTAAATATATCTGCACTAGATTCGAGCCATCGACAGTAAAGCTCTATGGCATAATATGCTAGGGTTACCAGTTGACATTTGCATTCCAAAAATTGAAAGAATGAAAAAAATAAAAGAGAAAGTAAGACATTGGTCCTTTATCACTTTTATTTAAAGACAAAAGGACCAAACATCTTTGGGTTTTTTTATTTCTTTTGGCAATATTATCGGGATTGATCTTGGAAAAAATTAACCTTATTAGGTACAGACGCCAGCACATCAAGCTACCCGAAACTGTCAAATTTTCGCAATCAGCATTGAACCATAAGCTTTAGCGATAAAATTGAAAATCTATTAACGAAATTTGACAGATTTTAGTAGCTTGATGTGCTGGCGTCGTCTGTACTTACGCGTAGATAATCAAATAGTAGTCTACAGGTAATTTTGGGCACACAACTTTACATCAAACATGTAAATCCTACGGATAGGTACGTAATGTTTGTTATTATGGATGAATGCAGTGAAATGAGCTAATTTGTGGTTTGCCTCTCGTGCTGGTCAAACTACTAATTCAATTTTCAAAACAGTAGGTATGCAGGTCGCTATAATTGTTGTTCTGCGGGCAAATTCCCGTAAATAAGATTGCGAGTAGATTTTGAACGTTTTTTACGTTCAAAATCTACTCGCAATCTCATCTCAGCGACAATCAATGTCAAAAACTTGTCAAAAATTAAGGGAGAGAGGAAGGAGCGATTAGAGGTATTTTTGACAGATTGAGACTGAGATCAGACTGTGATCATCATCATCATTTCAGCCGAACGACGTCCACTGTTGGACATAGGCCTCTCCCAAGCACCTCCACTTCATCCGGTTCTGTTTTTCTCGCATCCAACGGGTTCCTGCGGCCTTCACAAGGTCGTCGGACCACCTTGGGGTGGCCTTCCAAACGTCATGTCTTCCGGTACGCGGTCGCCACTCCAGAACCTTTCGGCCCCATCGGCCATCTGTTCTGCGAGCAATATGTCCTGCCCACTGCCACTTAAGTTTGGCAATTCTTCGGGCTATGCCGGTTACCTTGGTTCAGACTGTGAACGTTCTTAGAATTACGAAAATGGGCCCTCTGATGTCAACGGTTTATATTGTTAAACTACCTACTAGGTCTGCTGATCTAAAAACATATTACTTTGACTAAGGACTAACCAAGAGAAAGGATTAAAATTGCAGCCACCATTTGCGGTTGAGGGGACGAGCGGGGAAACATTCTAAATTCCTAGAATCCTTCCGCGGTCAGCTTTAGTCCGTTTGAAATGGAAATAGAAGCCACAAAATCCGGACAGCTCTCTTCTATACCCACATATAAATAAGAAAGCATTGTGACAGACAGACAACACCAAGATTTAACCACTGAAAGAAAGAAAGGAAGACTGAAAAATGAACGACACGCTCTTGAAAGGGTGTATACTAAGAATAATATTTTTCCATCCTGTACAACTTGTGCCCGATTGGATTTCCCATAAGCAACAAATACGAACTTACATATACATCTCATATTTACCTAGCCTCGTTATGGGATGAATTAAAAAAAAAGCATTCCTTAGATGCTCACCTTCGTTATTATTTTTGAGAGCAGTGGTGGCCCAGTGGTAACGGACCCGACTTACCGAGTTGTAGGTCGTGGGTTCGAACCCAGACAGGCGCTTTACTTTGTGTTAATTTATTTCATCACCACTGCTCTCAAAAACGGTGAAGGAAAACATCGTGAGGAAACCGGCATATCCTAGAACCAAAAATTCGAAGACATGTGACATCTACCAACACGCACTGGGCCCGCGTGGTAGATTACGGCCCATTCCCTCCCACAGAGAGGAGGCCTGTGTCCCAGCAGTGGGAACATTATAGGCTGATTATGGTATGGTATGTTTATTATTTTAAGGAACTTTTGTGCAAAATTTCATACGGCTGGCACCAGGCAGCGATTAGTTATACGCTGTTTGTTGTGTGTGAATATAAAAAAATTAATAGGTAGATTCCGACCCTGAGCGGGTCAAACTGGGCTTTGAAGTTTGTATCCGAACGAAACCACGTACTACAGCTAGTGTCTTTTCTAACTGATCTGAACGTTGACAACCCTAACACAATATACAATGAACCAATGAACTTTATTTTATAGTCATCTAGTTTATGACGTCATAAAAATCATTTTAGCTTTTTCGGAACAAATCGTATTCGAGGCGACGAAATCACCTTGTTCTTATTCGTTTACTGGGTCTTCCTCTAGTTCTAGATATTGATTGATTGTGACAAAAACATTTCGGTACCTATCTCTTAATTTACTTACGATTTGTGGTGGTTTAGGCACAGTTAGCAAAAAAAAGTCTATAACACTGTAACTTTTTACATCATCTAAATCCAAAATGATTTGATCATTTGGTCATTTCATCGCTTTTCTGCATTTCGTGAAATAGATTTGAGTTAACACAGTTACAGATTTTTTTTTAATATTTTGCTCGATAACTATGATTAAAAATACTGAAGTGTTAGTCACTTTAGTTGCTGACCGTACCTACATGTAGGAGTTTGAAGAACATTTCTGCAGGATTCGATAAGTGGAGGCTTTGCAAAAATCACTTGAGGATTACCCAATGACCAGCAAGCTAGATAGAAGAAAAACGGTGGTCATCTTCGAGAAAAAAAAAACGTCTAAAAAGCACGGAAAAAATCCTATATCTCATCTAATCACCTCCCGTGGGTGTCGTAAAAGGCGGCTAAGCGATCAGATCGGCAGAATCCCCTAGTGTAAGAATAACAACATGTTACGATATAACCGATGTAAGCGATAATTAGGATCGGGTCATTTGGGATTGCTGATTGTGGTCATCCGTGTTTTAGAAAGAAAGAAAGAAAACACGCAGACAGCATTTTTTTTTTTATTGAGTTATCAACGGTAATGGCCATATTACATACTTATACACAGTTGTGGATGTCAGATAGGCAGTCGCTTCATGTAAAATACTGGTATTCAGCTGCATCCGGTTAGACTGGAAGCCGACCCCAACATATTTGGGAAAAGGCTAGGCAGATGATGATGATTTATTGGGAAAACGATCAAAATATAAATTGATGCAAAGATTGACCCAATAGAAGCAATTAATTTATTATCTATGTTAGTCTATAAACTATAAAAATAGTATGAGGAACACTTGAGAACGACTTGACCGATTTGGCATTTTTTTTGTTTTAAAATATTCGTAATAGGTTTTTAAGGAAAGAAAATTTTATGAAAAGTTTACCGGAAAAAAAAATTAAATTCGGCAAAAACTGAAAGTCCTTTTAAGTGGTATGTACAGGACAACGTCTATCAGGTTAGCTTGTCATAAATAATATCAAAATCGTAGACAATAAAGTCTCATAAATCGCTGAAATTAATGGCGAAAGGCTGGCTCCTAATCCCTTACCATCCCATCAAAATATAACTCCAATAAGCTTCCGAAATTCCATTACACAAAACAGAAACCACATACCTGCACAAAAGCCCCCTCAAATCACGAGAACCTTTATCAAACAATTTCGGCTCGTTGCACATTAGCCGAGAAAAGGTAAAACGTACATTTCATTAAGTCAACGTACCTTAAAACCACTTGGATCCACAATCCAGCCAGTCTATTCAACCCAAAGCCTATTAGAGTACACCTTAAAACATCCGCACATGTGCCCTTTCCCTAAAGTCTTGTAAAAACATGAGCTACGAAGCTTTTAGATACGCCTTATTGGGAAGGAAAACACTTGAACTAATTTGTAGGAGGGACGAATGGTTGGTTTAGTTAATTGATTTGATGGCAAATAAATACACCGCGTAAGAAATAAAAGTTAGACTAACAAGATAGGTACTCGTTTATTAGCTTGATACTTTAGGACTTTTTGTTTAACAATACGTTACATGGTATTGTTAAAATTAAGGTATATATCAAGGCTGAAAGTATCGAGCTAATTAACGAGCATTTTTTGCATATACATAATTACACTCAGTGGCGTTAATATAACATTTTACTTCTTATCAACATCAAATGCCTTAAACAAGCTTGAAAGCGTAAACACAGCATTGCAATAAAATACAGCCATTTCACCACTCAGTAGGCACATTGTCCACAAAAAATATAATGAGAGCATTTCCTCCACACGATTGTTTCGTACTTCATGTCCCCCAAGAAAGCTGGGGATTTGTCGGGGGTTGATAATGAATCCCCTCACAGTACATCTCGCAAAGGAAATGACTGCAAAGTGTTTTTCTATTCTCCTAGTAACGGTGGGGGCGGAGTGTTTCTAGTTCAACGACGATTTGTACGAGTAAATGGAAGAAAGATGACGCGTTGCTCTTATAGTAGGTACATAGAGTAGCTGGTATATTTTTGATAAAAAAAGAAAGCATCAACCATGACACAAGATATCCTACTTCCTACTAATATCAAAAATGTGAAAGTTTGTATGTTTGGATGTTTGTTAATCAATCACGCAAAAACGGCTGAACGGATTTGGATGAAATTGGGCACATAGGTAGTTTTAAACCTGGATGAACACATTGTCGGGCCGCAAAAGCTAGTCTAT
Source organism: Oligia latruncula (assembly GCA_948474745.1). Classification (NCBI taxonomy): domain Eukaryota; kingdom Metazoa; phylum Arthropoda; class Insecta; order Lepidoptera; family Noctuidae; genus Oligia; species Oligia latruncula. The sequence continues at coordinate 12,490,661 of OX419696.1, forward strand.
ATATCTTAACTACGAAATAAACTAAAACGAAAATATTCTTGCTATCAGTTATTGTGAACGATAATGCAATTAAACCCTAATCTGCGAATTCAGATAGCCATAAATGTTTTCCATAAAACCATTTATTTTTCCGCGTCCAAAACTAATCAGTATCCAGATAACAACTCCCAAAGATACGAGCGAATAAATTCAAATTCCATTCTAAATCCTTTGTCACATCAAAATCTCTTCATCCAGGAAAGGTAAGGATTGAGGAAGCGAAGACATTACGGGTGTGCAATGACGCCGAACGCTTTATGTAGTGTGAAGCATTGACGCTGAGCTGTAGGGGACACCCCTTCGGTCTTCAGACAGCTGCCTTGGAAATGTATTAATCTTCGTTCGGAAAACGGAGGGTTTTTCGACCTTAAAGTTTTGTTGGTCAAGAGGCAAAAGTTACAGGTCATGTTGTTTTGGGTTGTAAATTACTTTGATTTGGAGTGGAAGACAGGTTTGTCTATTTAAAGAAAACTGGAGTAGAGAGAGAGTATATCTAGCTAAATAAATACATAGAACAGGAGCTTTTATAGTTCAGAGAAAAAAAAAATCCAAGGGATAACCGACGTGCCTTTAATACAATATATTAATGTAAAGGAAGTAACCGACTACGAAGAGATCAAGCAAAATTAACATCTGGATGCGAGTTGCGAGCTACAAATTAGAGTTGGCTGAGCGTTTAATATTCATTTCGTAAAAGTCAACGTCAACCGCCTGTCCCACGATTAACCAACAGTTAGCCTTTCAAAAGTCATAGCAAAGTATAAATTAAGGCTAATAGACAAATTGTATGACGCAAGGCAGTTTAATCAATCAATTGGACCACATTAATCCGTGCGTTATCTTGTATTTGACCCAGTTGTGACAACGACCGATTGTCCCGTTTGTTTATCTCATGCAATCAATATACTTACATCTTAAAACTATGGAGAAAGAATCTTCATGCTTTTATTATAATTCTGATTTCCTAAAGAATAACTATCATACAGTTTTATAATTAATCAGTTTTATAATCGATTTTAATTTTCATTGGCTACAAGATTGTTAGCAGTGTGTTCAACAGAGTTAGTGTGTAGTAAACGACCATGTAATTTTGTATGCAATCAGTGTAATAGAAAACATTGGGTCTTCTAGCATAATTAGCCTTTAATGTTCCCACTGCTGGGATACAGACTATTACAGACCTCCTCTCTGTGAGAGGGAGTGGGCTGTATTTCAACACGCTCAGTGGGTTGGTAGATGTTACAACTCTTTGATTTTTTTTTGTTTTATTACATGCCTGTTTTCTCATGATGTTTTCTTTCACCATTGGGAGCAGGATTCAAACCTACACATCGTAAGTCGCGGTCGTTACCACTGGATCCCCACTGCTCATTGGGTCTTCTAAAAACCCAAAATATATCTCTGGATTACATTACAACATAACAACAGCGACACCAAAAGACAAATTACTAATCAATATTACAACAAAAGCTATCAGAGAAAATTATTTTTGTTTACTAAAGTTGATTTATCCCTGTAATGTCTCTTCTAGCAATCAACGCATAATTTATGCTTTCAGTCAGGAAGCTTCGACTTTGATTTTTCCAGCATGACTGACAATTTAACGGGAATGTGTTTTTATGGCTGTCAAATCTACGGAAACATCACGGGAAGGATTTATGACATTTACAAACGTCTCATCTTGCTTTGGTCGTCACAAATCATTAGAAGTAGCTTTAATTCCATCATCACAATGGCTTTTATTATGACAGTTCAACAAAATTCATTGCGTTTTTACGTTGATGAGCAGACGAATTTTTCAAACATATGAAGCATGAATTAGCAGTTTCCTACAAAATCTTTCGGATTGTGTTTGAAAGCGTGAGTGCTGGTCTACTAACTTCGAAGGGTTATTTCTTCTCTTAACTCACAAGATAAGTGCGTCCACAGTCGTCGATTAGCAGCTTTTAAGTCCGATTCATGATACCATTAGACATGGTTGAGTAAATTAAATCTTAACGCCCGCTTAATACCCATTAGAAACAGCTAAATATATCCGCTCTCCTAACGGTTCAAGAGAAACTGTCGAAAATAAATCAGAGGGTACACCATTAACACGAGGTATTTGACTAGCTTTATATACTAACCTAACAATAGGTATACCAATTGCCAATAAATCCAAGTTTAAGCATTTCTCGAAAATTCATGAAAACTGCTCCTTTCGCTACATAAAACACTTAACCGACTATTAAAGGTAATTGTATAGGTCCTATCTCGCCTTTGACCATGTCTGCGGTAAATTCAGGTATGATATGATTTATATGACGTCACTAAATTATACCGGAGGCTATTCCCAGTGGCGCTGGAGAAATATTCTCTTTATAATAGAGCTTGGAGTCGGTAAGGGCCGCATGTTTGGTACGGTTCAATACGGTTTAATTTAGATAAAGTACATAGCTGTATTTTTTGGGGTTTGTATCTGATTTATTGGTTGGAATTTGTTTAATTTTAAATTTATGAGAAGGACGGTCATTGACTTTCCTCATTTTAATTTATAAGAAAATAGAGATGGTAATACCAAAAATTTTCTAAGCTTCAGAAATAATTAAGACCTGCCCGTTACTGAATTGAGCTTGAAGTGAGTTGTCATTCCACTTGATGCTAGGAATTGACACTATTGACACCTCACTTCACCGAAGTTTTCACGGTAAGGTTTTTACAGGATCGATCGGTTGATTAATGGGTAATATGGAAATTTTGAAATTACCAACTGGCAAAACAAAACTGGAAAAAATAACCTCTCGTCTTGTTTTCATAATCTATCTTGGACGTTCACACACTCATAAATTAGACGAAGGACTAACTAAATCCCTTAATGAACTAAAATTTATGTCCATAACCGAAACCATATTCTAAGCAACAACGTCTAGAACATTCTCAATAGGAAGTGTTGTAACATGTGTTCTCCGAATGTGACTAACTATTATAAGCTTCCTAATAGTCTTATGACAGTAGAACGCAGATGTTAGCTATCTAATCTAGATTTCTATATGTTCCCAGGATGCGTAAATGAGAATGTTTGTTTAGTACACGCACGTTTCTTGTAACGGTATCTTTTTATTTATGAGTGTGTTTTCCTAAGAGCATCGTCTGTTTTAAAAAATTTAAAATTAGAAAAGTTGGAATTGGTCCCTGGTCCCAGTTTCGAAGTGGACGAGTTGCCCTCTGTCCCGATGAAAAAGGTTCTCATCCTATTTTTGCGTCCACAGACCCGATTCCATCTTTTTGAAGTAGGATTTTTACAAACTCCTGACTCATCTACCGACTTACTTAAGTTGATTGAGATTTTTTCTTTAAAACTTTACAAAATAAACATAACATGACGTCACGCCTGTATTCCTTGAAGAGTTAGGTAGAGCTGGTGTACCTATTACCTATAGTACACCCATATTTCAATCACCCGTAGGTAATGTTTAAGCCCCATGAAATAGGGGACGAGGCCCGCGCACAAATCCAGACTGTGCTACTGCAATAAATAATTTAATCCATGCAAATCAAACCTTGTAGCATATATTTTGTCTGCTCAAATCTGTCGACTACTAAAACCTTGCAAAATCTATCCCACCATACACTAAACAGCGTTTAATGCGGAACCCGCAGCCCAAACCGCGCTAGGCTTGTTTTTAATTAAACGATGCTGGCATCACGTGCTGCCTAATGCATAAACCTTATAAATAGCGAGCGATAAAGCGCAATGCGCGCCGAATTTCAATGACCGTTATAATAAATAATTTGAAATTAGAATTTTAGGAAGATATGCGTTTTTTTAAGTATCTTCATAACTAGGTACTTTTCTCTTTTGGTTGGCATTTGTTTTATTTTTAAGCTGTTTAGAATAGGCTATTTGACTGGTTTCTGATAAACATCTCAGATTATTTAATGGTGTCTAACGAGCCTACAAAAACCTATTACTTCAAATTGCATAATGTATTTCTTTTAGAAAATAGTAAATAAAAATGTACTGTTTAAATAAGCCGCCAAAACGCTATCTTTAACAATATGGCGTCGTGACGTCACAATACACGTAAACAAACGTTGAAACGGTCGAGATACTAGACAAAAGTCATCTGTTCTGTCAACGATAGACAGAAATTGACTATATCATGACGTCATCATAAGTTCAGTCAATCCAGACCGTTTTCGATTACGTGGCGCCAGATTTAAAAAGATGAAGTTTTTTCGGGATTTTTTTAATAAATAATACATTGTTTTGTAGTAAAATTAATGCAAATCGATTTTAAAAGCGATAATCTATACGAGTGTCAATAATTATGACCTTATTTTTTACATTGTCAAATAGCCTATTCAGTTTTACCATTTAATGTTTTTTTGTCCTTTTAAATACTTTATGGTCCATTGATTCCGATAAACGTTTTCTTCGTTTAGTTTATTTTAAACACCTGGTAAATAAAAAATATATTTTAATTTTATTAGTATTTTCGTATGATACAATTAAACGAAAATGTTTTTTTTTTTTTTTTGTGTTTCATTAAAATGTATTTAACACTAAACTTATTCCTTAGCGGAATAAAAACCGTTCACATGAAAAATATAATACACAAACCTATACGTCATAATATAAAACTAATAAATATTTCCGAGTAAGAGCATAATGCGATGGCGACGTACATCCAGCGTATGCAAAATGTAGTGGACCGGAGTGCTCCGCAGTGTGGTTTGAAAGAAAATTTTAATAAACTGAATGAGCTCTTTGAATTTACTTCAGAAAATTTTTATATTTCCTCTTATATTCGTTGAAGTTTACAGTGGAACCTTTAATAATAAAAGAGATTTAAATATAATAATACTATAAAGATTTGAAAGCATACAGTTGAAGTTGGGAAAGATTTTTCAACTGGAGATCCCTTTATTGTCTTTTAAAGCTATGAAAAATCATTATTGTTAGACTTTTAATATATTTTGAAAACCCTTTTAAAAATAAGATTATTATACAGTATTATTAATAATATGATCAAAGTAGCTTTATTTCTAGAAAAGCTTAAGACTTTTCCAATAAAATAAAAGCAAGGAAAACCTTTAAATCACTACCTCAATATCATTTAGTAAAAAGCGTAGACCGAAAAGATGCAGCACCGAGTCGTCAAGTACTTATTGCATCAATAAAATGCACCGTAAATGCTTCAAGCGTATCCCAGACCAATTCTCGAGCATTTGGACTTAGCAATTTTACTGCTGCGATGCTTGCGAACTCTATTTTTATAACAGTAAGGGCTAAAGCGGATTGGGGCGACTGCAGTGTAGATTTTGCAGAGGAAGCTCTTGGTCTAGGCACGGAAGCGAAGTTTTCAAGGAAGGATTTCGTCGTAACTAAACTATAATTTCGTCTTTTATACGCTGTATTCAATATTATGAAGGGAATTGGTAGATTTCTTGTGTTTACCCATCACTGTTTCTGTACACTTTTAAAAGTATATAGAATAGTTTTTGGAGTATAAATTATGATTGGGCTTCCCATATGTTGCATATCTTGCAAAAATTACATTTTGTTAAACTTGGAACATCCTTTATGCTATATATTATACGTCTGCTACTTGGAAGTAGTGCTCGCCTCGCTTCGCCCTCTCGGCTTGCACGCGGTTGATCACAGTTCTAACCCAAACGAACCCATTTGGTCGGGGTGCCCTAGGTTAGTTACTGCGACCAATTCGGGTTGCGCATGATTGGTTACAGACTTCCAACCTTAACTATAATAGAATACCATTCAGGCCGCCGTTTAGTTAAAAGGCTAGGCGGTTAACTAAACGGCTAATTAAACCAGTTGGCTGCGACAAGATGTTCGACTTATTTATCCACAATAAACAATGTTGCTTTCTTTCTTTCCATCGCCTTAGCTGTTCAAGCTTTAAAGAAAGCACTTACAGCTTGCCCATAATCAATAATGTGAACAGGGGGCCTAAAAAGGCGACTTTGGCAGAATCATAAAAGGATGACATTATGAATCATAATGGACTAACTATTAAGTTAATCGTGCCATCGGTGAAGGATTAATCAGTTTTTTTTTTGCCTGTGCTGATATACCAATCAATCCAATCCCAATCGCTTTGATTATACCTACGTAGTGCAGCGAAAAAATGAAAACACGGACTGTCTTCGACATATTATGATTCATAATGTTATCCTTTAATGATTCTGCCAAAGTGGCCTTTCTAGGCCCCCAGAAAGTTAATTAAATCATAACACAACTGCTCTTATAAATAATCATAATACAACTTCCCACGTCTCCACTACGAAACAAAATTACCTACACAGAGATATTATGATTACGAAACGGAGACACAATAATGAAATAGAAAGCAAATAGGACTATTAAAGCATGTCTGAGTCTTTCCGAGCACACCCAATTATTTCCGTTATTCCTCAACATAGTTAAGCTTTAAGTAAGAGGGTATTATATCATATGGAGTTATATTTATTATGTATCTGCTTTGTTTTGTTTCTCAAGGAACATGTATGTATTTTATTCTCACGTTCTCATCATTGCAATAGTGACCCAGTGGTAGTGGCAGGAGTGGCAGGAGCAGTGGTGGCCCAGTGGTAACGGTCGCGACTTACGAGTTGTAGGTCATAGATTCGAACCCAGCCAGGCACTTCAGTTTGTGTAAATTATTTAATTACCGCTGCTCTCAAAAACGGTGAAGGAAAACATCGTGAAGAAATTAGCATGTCCTGGAACCAAAAATTCGAAGACATGTGACATCTACCAAACCGCACTGAGCCGCTTGTTGGATTAGAGCTCACTCCCTCTCACTGAGAGGAGGCCTGTGTCCCAGTAGTGGGAAAGTTATAGACTGATTATGTATATTGTCACGTTCTCATCTCTATGTTAACATGAGGTATCGTTTTCCAAGTTAACTTTATTTATCTCTCTTTTCAAGTGTGTTTCCTTTGCTCTGTCATCGTAGATTATGTAGAGTATAGCAGCCTTTTCTTCCTAATTGATTTCCATCACATCTTACTTTATATTTCTCATAAACTATTGTCAAAATCAACATTAATTTTCAAACCTGGTGCATGTATGTGCATTAAATTTGGTTTAAAGACATTAAACTTAGCTAACACTAACGCTAACACTTCATGTATTTTTTGTACTACATCACGACCTATATCGCTAAGAACATCAGAACAATGTGTAGAGATATTGCTTGGTAATCCTACTATTTTGGTAATAAACCACCTCAAGTATAAAGTCAGAGATTTAACCTTCTACTCCACACTTCTTACTATAAACCCTTTACAATTTTTCTCTGACAACACCGCTTAGGTATATCTACATTTTCCTCAAAACTTTAAATTTAAAAAACAATCTCCCCATGATATATGGAGCGGCAAACATGATGCCCGCGCTCAACGTAGCGGTGCTAAAGGCGTGGCAAACAAATAGCTGTAATCAAGTCGTCGGGCTCTGTTCAACGTTCAGCCACCACATAAGCCTCGTAACGGTCGTACAAAAGACTGTACATGTGAAAACTGTTACACTTCCTTCAAAGATTATTGTAACACCCGTTAGTACTGTTTGGTGTAGTGTTTTATTATAAACTGTTATGATTTTTTGTGCTTTAGCTGTACTTTGAAACTGTCAAGCAGTAGACTGTGATGATTTCTTATTGTTGCTAAGTTTAGGTTATTCGTTGGGGTTTTTTTACGGTTATTTTTAGTGGCATAGCATAATATTCAACTTTGATTGTCATCATTATTGACAGTCTTGTTCATTCTATCTCCTTTTTTTCATTCTTCTTTTGTACTTTTCCAGCTGTGAAAAGGTGCAATTGAGTGAAACGAATGAGATTATTGAATTTTCCTGCTTCCTTACGCCTGTGTGTTCTGTGTGTACTTCAAAGGAAAAGCTTCAGTCTTATGGCGTAGTTTTAAAACACTGTCCGGATTCATAGTACAGTGGCATTATTAATTACTTTCTTTAAAACTTGGTTAAGATTTTCTCATACAAACACAATCCCTTTTTTTACCCCCTTAAAGGTCAAATTTCCAGAAGCCTCTATGAATACATACATAATCAGCCTATAATGCTCCAACTGCTAGGACACAGGCCTACTCTAAGTGAGAGGGAGTGGGCAGTAATCCACTAGCCGGGCCCAGTGCGGGTTGGTAGATGTTACATGTCTTCGAATTTTTTGTTCTACGACATGCTGGTTTCCGCACGATGTTTTCATTCACCGTTTTGAGATCAGTGGTGAAATAAATTACACAAAGTAAAGCGCCTGTCTGGGTTCGAACTTACGACTGGGCCACCGCTGCTGTCCTCTCTATGAGTATTATTATCTTATTCTTTAAATCTGGCGCCAACCTTCAAAATACGGCACTAACATCTACAGAATTCCTTCTGTCACTCTGCGCACAAAATTCATTCATCAAATTAGATCGCAATTAAACGAGCATTGTCTCTGGCACAAGAACAACTAGGGGACAGTATCATCAACTAATATTACAATACATCCACAGATTAGTACAAACTACGGCATAACATTTCAGAAATGCACAGTCAACTACACGTCATAGTACCAATTTGGCAATAACAGCGCCGTTATTTGGTAGCAGTAAGGTTGGTTTTCGTACTAATGACGTGTGGTTGATTTCACTAAAGCTCTGAGACATGTTGACACTCCTGGCATTGGCAATGGCATACGAAGGTGTCGCGACCTGCCAACTGCCAACTTGTAACCCAAGCGGTGCCAAATACCCGCAATATTTGTACACTTGACATTGTTGATGATGTGTTGTTGTACTATTAGTGTAGAATGACATTTTTATTGTTTTGTTGGGGGTCTGTTGGACTCTAATTATATTATTTACGACTTGTTTCTGCCCGCGACTGCCGTTTTCATGACTTGTTTTCATTTTTGGGGGTCTTTTGGACCTCTTTATTTACGGCTAGTTTCTGCCCGCAACTTCATCTTCGTGACTAGTTTTAACATAAAATATATCCTTTGAACCTCGGCAATACAGTAGCTACACATTAGTGAAAGGATTTTCGAAATCAGATCTCATTTCCGAATATTACCCCTCTATATGCAAGCTCACTTACCTCTTTATAATATTAGTACAGAAGTGTAGATGTAGGTGGATAATATGTTAATTGGTCAAAGACATCCTAATAAGTAGGGTAGGTGGTAAAGAGTAGATTCATAAACCTGTGCGTACTAAGCGTACGCGCGCTTAGTCCCTACGCACAGGTTAGGTAGGATAAACTGGCTAGACTAAAACTGGAATACCTAACCTACGACAGGGTAAGATTGATTTACATGAATAAAAACGACCATACTTAACCATAATAAGCCTATAATGTTCCCACTGCTGGGATACAGGCCTTGTCCTCCTGAGAGGGAGTGGGCCACGCGGGCTCAGTGCGGGATGGTAGATGTCACATGTTTTCGATTTTTTTGGTTCTAGGACATGCCGGTTTCCTCACGATGTTTTCGTTAAAAATGGCCATTTGACAATAACTGAGCTACTTTAATCGAGCTGTTAAAAATGTATCCATGAGATGTTTCTCATTCTAAACATGCAACAGTAAAATAAATGCTTTGCGAAACTTTTACGTTGAATATAATTTAACATCGCGACGTGAACACGTGTTGGCTAACGTTGCAACCATCATAAGGACAAGTTATTATTATGAAAACTTTGATAATAGTTGAACTAGCAACATGAAAATAGGTTTAAAAATAGATTCTAGAATACACGCACAATGGTCCATTTGAAGGACTAAGTGCAGAAACCAAACCCATAACATAGAACATAGATTCTAGAATTTAACAAAATTTATTGAAAAAGGTAAATTTAATTAACTTGTAATTTAACAAACAATCTTAAAACTGCAAGCCTCCAAAGTAAACACAAGGCAAAGTTCTAAAGCCGGATTCCGACAAACATTTATATTCACTAAATTAATGTAAACACGGAGATTTAAACGAGACTCTCATTATATATTAACCAAAGCAGGGATGTTCCATTTTGCTTTCCTTTGATCATCCCTTCTTGACTCTAAGCCTCTGGATTAAGAAGCACTGACGAGGTCTCACTTTAGCATAATTATTCGCTTTATCAGCTAGAAAAATCAATTTGGCAAATAAAGGAGGTCGTGTTACTTAAATTAAAGAGGGCAACCCTTACAAAGCTACGGTACTTCTTAGAGAAAACAAATGAGCGATGTTTTTTTTTTTTTGCGAAATGTGAGCATTTATTTCCAATTTCAAAAGGACTGTTTATATTTTTGTAACCAAATGTTGTTGATAATATAATATTTTTTGCTGTCGCATAATATTTCATCGTCTCCTCCCATTTAACTTATGACCGCTATTACAAAACCCGGTATAACTAATGTGCTACTCGTAATTAAAGTACACAAAGCTTGCATAGATTAAAGTTATGCAAACAGCATGATTGATGATCTGGGACGAGATTAACTGCAGCATCTTATACGTTACGTCATTTATTCTATAATTACACCTTACTTTCCCTATACAGCTGGCGATGTATATCAGTGACGATATTGTTACTCGTTAAAGCTTCCTGAAGAAAGTGGAAGGCTGTACGTCGATGAGTAAAAACTTCCCGGACAACCTTTCATTTGTATTAATAGTTGCTGGCAACCGGATAATAACTGAGTATTACTTTATGATAATATACTGTTACTGAACGGTTTCACCAGCTTGCTACCGTTAGGAATAATTTTTACCCCTAGGAAGTAGTAAACACTATAACTTATAGAGGTAAAACTGATCAACAACTTACAGAAGTCTCAAGTCATTAGAATAAAATTGAAAGGCGATGTTTGTTTTGATTAACGCAGTGGTGGTCAACCTTTTCAAAGGGGTTTTAGCTTTTCTTTTAAAGGTTCCGAAAATAAAAGACAGAAATGGAAGCTTTGTAACATCACTTTTGCCCAATGTTTTTCTTTCTTAGAATTTTGGCGTAATGACGCGTCTCGGTGACGCGCAAAAGGATCGTCAGTCAAGACCAAATTTTCTTTTTTACATTTCATTTAGATTTTTTCAGTTCAGACAATCTTAGGAAAAATGTTTGAATTAACATATCTTTTTTTAAAGCAACACCAATGTCGACGTAATACAATTCCATTATCTCAGTATCAGTAATAAAACTCCGCAAGTCCGAACCATGTCCTAATATTATAAACCCATTCCTCAAAAAGACAAAACCAACGTCACCAAATCGCCGTATTATCTCTTTATTCTGTCCATCTCAACATTCTCAACCCTCCCATATCATCATATGGTCCTATTTCACCTTTAGGGCCATTATCTGGACCCGTGTTATCTCGCAGGTACGGGTCATTCCGGCCCGGTGCCCGCAGACGTTAACAGGGTTAACACCGCCTTTTGTTTCGACTGTGGCGGCTGAATTTGCTCGACGTAGTCACATCAATTTTGGAAGCGGCCATATTTGAGCCGTAGAGCGGTGCTGAATTTTGCAGTACGTAAATATTTAAATACTGTGTTGATTAATTTGTTACTCACTTTGTGTGAATGCTTGCTTAAAGAATTTGAATTTGTGTGAATTCAAATTCTTTAATTTATCCTTACTGAAAGTTAATGCACGAATTTTCCATTTTATTGGAATAAGACCTCATAACTTAAAAAAAAAATGTTCTTAAAAATTTATTTATGTTTTATTTTTTTAAATATAGTATGTAGTACCAGAATTTAAAAAATAAAATTACGTACAGCACTGCCACGTGCATTTAAAAACGAGAATGCCATCGATAGTTCGCTACAAAAGCCAAACTAGGTCACATCTTTTTAGTCTCCCCAGAGACGTGCCCTAACAGGCGTTGCTCTGAGGGGGTTCCGGATTGGTCTATTAAGAGGTAACGGACCCCCCTCCATGTGCTGATGGTGATCACCGGGGTGGTTTTTTTTGTGTTTTAGTGAGTTTTTTCCAAAGTCCAGGATGCTTAGACAAAGTAACATCGCTTCGTAGCGAAACGATATCTAAATTCGTCATCGTCTCTGAGATAACGACAAACATTTCTTAGCCAATGTAACATTAAGGTCGCGATCGTTGTGTCGACTTGTTTGTTCGCTAAAAACAAAAATAATTGGTTATGGTATCGAAAATTTAGCTGTCAGTGTCAGTCAAGAAGTTCAAATCGGATCAAACCCGCGCGTGTTGTTTTCAAATTTTATTATGAAGGTGGTATTTTATTAATAAGTATGGAATCAAGAGTGCGAGCAAGTCCCGAACAGTTGTCAACGCTGCTTGAATATATGGAAACGTAAGTAAATCTAAGTTTTATTCATGAGTAAGTAATGTAAACAATGACGCGATCTTAACAATGAAGTCTTATCTTTGTTTGTTTATGTTACAGTCATGGTGACCTGGCGAGGCCTCTTGCTGGATCACAAGGTCGGGTACGGTCAGACCGACTGTGGACAGAACTGACCAACATGTTAAATGCTGTTGGTGGTGGTGTCAGCAAGACCACAAACAAGTGGAAAAAAGTAAGGATCTAATGAACATTTTTGGAAAGACTGGTGTGATGGTAGAGTGGCTAGCAAGCTATTTTCTCAAGGGTTTTGGATAAGTGGACACAACCTTGCGGTTATGAAGGTCTAAAATTCCTAGGGAACCTCAGTTTTGCTATTTATATTCTATATCTGTGTGCCAATTTTCATCGAAATCCCTTCAGCCGTTTTTGCATGATTGAATAAGAAACTAACAAACATCCAAACCTTCACATTTTACGATATTAGCAGGATTTGATTTAAGAAAACATTTTGATCAAACAAAGGATCCGTAAACTGTCCAAAATAACACTCATTTTCTTTTGCAGAAACTCCACAACTGACTTCGTCACCTCAACCTTCCACTTCACAGCCCTCAAATAATCATGCATGGCCAACTTTCTGTATCCCTGGTTCAGCTCTTTAATAGACAGTGTGTCACACACATTGGCATTTATTTTAGTTAATAGAGATTTGTTATCCATTAGATCTAGCTTGCATGTTGGATTATGGCCTATTGAGGTGAGGCTTGTCTTGTGCCCAGCAGTTGACGTATAAAGGCTGATTAATATAATCATTATGTTTAGAAGAGATACTAATTATATAAGGTTAAAATTTTATAGAGTTTATTAATAAAAATATTTAAGTAATACTAATTTTATTTATTCACCTATATTACATCCTACTAACTAAGCGATTGCGCATAGCCCTGCCTCGTATTAACTCATTTTGGTTATCATTGCTGGAGGTGCTATATTGTACAGCATGATCTTCACTATCTTCTAAACCCCCAGCTGGCATATCACTTGAAGGTGGTATTCTAGCATCTAATGCAATGTTGTGCAGCACACAACATGCATTAGTGATTTTGCTAGCGATGTAAGGGTCATAATGAAGAACTCTGTGTCGAAGCATACACCTCAGAAAAGCCTTAAGTAGTCCGAAACAGCGCTCAATGCGAGACCTGACTTGGACATGAGCTTTTAGGTCTTTGCATAACTTCCTAAATGCTCTTTTATTAAGCCTGAAATGTTGGATGAACAACAATTCAGGCATTTCTTCAATTGTTTCCAATTGCCGTCGCTGTCTTAATCGCTTTTGGCGCCTCTCCCAGGCGTTCTCATTGTGTGCAGCCCACAATAAACGCAGAGAATGCATTTTGTAAGTTATTTGATCTGCAGTAATGGCATCATATTGTAGTCTTTGCCTCTAACACAGAATAAATACTAGGAGTATGTCATCAATCAATGTCAAAAATCTGCTGCCGAATGAAATCCGGCCATATTGTTTCAATAACTACAACGTTTTAGCATTCGTTTCGTTATCTTTTTTGACGATCACGATCGAGGCGAAGGCGAACACTGAAAGCGCTGCTTGTCTACGCATTTGTATGGGATAAACACGATAACGATTCGTTATTTTATGGTTTCGTTATGAAATATAACATTGTCTACCAAATTGCGATAACGATGTCGATTGACCACGTGACTTAACGCGGCTTATGTCAATCCCATACATTTTAGTCTTTTCTAACTTCGTTATCGTTTTTAAATTGTTACTTTGTCTAAGCCCCCTGGTGCCTTTTGAAGGTTTCCCCCGAAAACAAAAGAAAAAATTCACATCTTTTTGTTTAATTTTCAGCAACATGCCACTTTAATTTAAAATACTAAGCGACATAGTACAAACTCCCTGTACTCATAATTCATTAAATTTTCACTTTCCACCAAGAAAATATCAAACACTAATAAACCGCCAACAATTTCAGAGCACTTAAATTTCGCCGCGCTAAAACATCGCTCATATAAAGGGTGTAGACTAAAAGCCGCTAGCGTAACATCATGGCTGTAAGAGCTTTAGTTCGGCGCAGTTATAATCGCGTTAGCGAAGCACCGACGTTGTGACGTCACATAGAAACCTGACTAAACATGGCACATAACCTGCGAAATTACGTTAATGGTTGACATTTTATGTACGCTGTACTGTAACGTGTCAATTTTCATGGGCTTTGAATCTTGTTTATTATTTTTTTGTTATTTTCAGTATCAGCATTTTAAATGCTTAGAAGGCAATTACCTAGGTATTACTTAAAATATTTTTTATTTGTCTTATTAATATTTAACTAGCTGCGCCCCGCGATTTCACCCGCATAAGTGTCGATCCCGCGGGAATATCAAGATAAAAGTAGCCTATATGTTAATCCTGGTTATAAACTATCTCTGTGCCAAATTTCATCCAAATCTGTTCAGCCGTTTGAGCGTGAAGAAGTAACAAACATATAAACACACACACACACCCCCACAAACTTTCGCCTTTATAATATTAGTGTGATTAACAAGTAAATGAACTCAATTAAGTGAGTAACAATATTTCTTTACAACTATGTTAGTAAAGTTAACCTACATACTTAACCTAACACTGCCATATAGTTAATGAGAATCCCTGCTACGAGTAGAAACTCAACTTAGATGTGGAAAGCTTGCAGCAGCATAGGTATACACAAGTAATCCTGTCTGCTCGCGATATACCGTAGTATAATGCTGGGGCTGGTCCGCATCCGGCCAGGGAGGCGCAACTTTTTCATAAAGTAAAGGAATTTAGAATTAATTTTTCATAAGAATTAAATAAAGCATTCAGATCTTTTGTTAGAGACTGCAGAACTATACCAAAAAAATACACGTATAAATAAGTACGTCATGACAGTGAAAAATGGCCAAAAATCCTCCAGTCATTTAAAAAAACGATACCAGTGCATTTTTGCTAGAGGCAGAAAACGAGATTTAAAAGTTAAACGTATTTAACGTTGTTTCATGAGAATATTTCACGTAAAAAAACCTTGTGAACATGCATGGTAGAGCTACAGTAAATGAAAATGTATAAAATGCTGCTATAGTTTACTGTGCATAATTTATTTAAAACCGTCAGCAATTTGAAGCGTACCTACTTACCAATGGATTATTTCAAGCCGCATTAGGAATGCTGAAAGCATAAATGGATAGGTGCTCATGAATTAGTTAAACCGTTTTCAGGCAATATGCACGATTGTCGAATTAAAACTAGATTTATAATAAGAGATTAGTATAAAATTTTACCGTTTATTAGTTGAAATTTTTGCTTGAGCATCTTCTAGAATAAGGACCTACATTTTTGTATACATAACATTACCGGATCGTGTTTGAAACACAATACTGCGCTCCAAAACAAAGATTGCTGACATGACTCAAAAGGCTGCTCAACTTAAATGGGACTGGGCAGGACATGTCTGCCGCATGGCCGAAATATGGAAGGAGTGGAGGGAGGCCTTTGCGCAGGATTGGGACAGTGCAGGATAAAAAAATAAAAAAAATACGCATGTAATCCCCGAACAGTTAGGCAGAGGTGTACCTACTAGAACCCTCCCATTTTGATAGATATGTAATAGGGGGAGAGCCTATTGATATCAACCGGGCACAAATCCAGGCTGCTATAGAGAAATCCCAGATGGAAAACCCCATTAACACTGTGTTCGACATGGGAAACGAACCTAGGACCTCTTGCTCATCAAAAGCTGCTACTAATACTACTGAAACTACTACTATTGATTCTATTTGAAAATACCCATTCATTGTTATATCTATACAGCTGCATCCGAAGCCAACATAGTTGGGAAAGGCTAGGCAGGTGATGATGTTATATCTATACAACGGAATCCGCCTAAATATCAAAAACGGATACCGCAATATTCTTCCAAACATTTGTCAAGAGGTGCCAAATTAATTACGCTATCGCACACAGATTAATAGTCAAGTGTCAAGTGTAGAGGCATCGGGCACAGTCGCACAGAGTACACCGAACAGAGAGTGGCCGTTATCGGTTCAGATACAAGTACCCTCTTCAACGTCACTCGAGGACTGTAACTTTACTTGGTGATACATTTACTGAATGTTCTCGATGATAGGTCGTGCGATTCATAGGACCTTTGTTTGTTTGGTAGGTGTTTTGACTGTGGGTGTAAACTTTTAGGGGTTTATTTATAAACGATGATTAAAGTGTCAAACGTCAAAAAAGTATGGGTAAACAGTCACTAATCACTACTTAAATTTAAGCAACGATTATGAATAAAGGGGTTAAGACTCTTTTTTTTTTTTATAAGTTGTATACTTCTAGCTAAATATTTGCTATAGTCTTTGTCGTGAAATGAGTGAGTTTGGTACTTATTCAAACTTCTAGTATGTATCAAATATTCATCTTTGGTTTAGGTATGTTTTTCACCTCAAAGGATCAAATGTAAGCTTACGAATTGACCTACCTATTTACTTCAATCATGTGCTATTCATGGAAATTTTGAAACCAAGTGGACGGTTATTCCTGCAATTGATAATAGGGCCATTTAGGTAAAAGTGTTATAATTCCACTCAACTGCAAGAAATCAAATCGAATCATAGCACATGCGTACATAAACATTGATCTGCTACAAAAAATGCCAAACATGCTAAATCCACGAAGTAACCAAATAATGAATGACACTCACAAAATGAATGAAACAATATGTTCTAGTACACATATTACGCAACTCCCGCGACGACTGCCCCCAAATTAACCGACAATTACAACGATGAAGGTAAATCGGTACCATTCTCGCATAAATTTAAATACATTTGAATCGTGTTCCACAATTCCACTAGTACCGCGTATTCAAAACGTCAATGAGTACGGCGAGTACACGAGACGGTGAACGAAGCTTTTGTGACAGATGCGGTGCAACCGACCCTTTCAATAGACGTAGAGATGCGGCACAATAAAACGTGCCGCTTGCTTTGATCGCTGATTTTACGTGAGGTTTATACGATCATAGCGTATGAGTGAGGAATGTTTAATTTGAATGTAATGGTTAAGTGCAGTGTGCCATGCCAGCCGCATAAAGTTTAATAGCAAAAGGAAAATTTTAAGTCTAATTTGTTTATGGTCGGAAATATTGCGAATTTTTATTGAGAAAAAAAAACTTTTGTATAAATTTTCAGTTATCTTTCCATGAGTAAAGCAAACTGTTTAGCCATAGTCAAAACAGATAACTTTTTCCGGAAAAAGAGAGATTCCAGAGACATTCTAGAGGTGTTGATGTTGCTGCCTAAAATGGCTGCGTATCCCTAAAAAATAATAAGAAATACCTATCGTGGTAAAATATTGTATCATCATTGCAAACACGGAAAAAACACCTTGCTACAGTATTTTTATCTCAGGAACCAAGTATATAAACACGCTGTGAATGTGTGTGTAAGCAGCAGCTCTCGGTAGCGTCCGAGACATGGGCGAAGTCGGAAATATGTGTGTGAGTGTATGTGTGTGTGTGTTACGTGCTGACGCTACTCGTCTTTACGCACAAATTCACAGCATTTTTTACACTTGGTAACCACAAGTAAAGCGCGCGTAGCTATATGGGATAAAAATGCTATAAGCCTCAAAGGACCAGAGAATCCAGCACAAAATCTAAACCCTTTACTTACAAGATGAAAACCACAACCAATTAGGTACAGACCAGATGGACGACCGCACGAAATAAAACCGTAAAACCACTCCCACTAAACTAGATAGATTACGTTGGAGAGTGTTCTGTTACTAATAAACTCTCGTTAGCCCTGTCTTAGGTTTAATGCTGCATTAGCCTCGACGTTTATCTACCCAGTCTGCCCACTCCAGATTAAGTTACGGGTTTCCAGTGCTAGTTGAAAAAGTTGCTTGAACGGTTCATAAGTGGAACTAGAAAACGGGTAGGGTCTGTAATTTCATTTTGTAAAATTGAAATGTGTAGTTTGTGTTTAACGATAGTTGAATAATAAAAAAAAACGCAATTTTCTCACTGAAATGGTAAAGAAAATTGTAGATTTTTTTTTATGAATGCCGTATTCAGAAGCAATTAAAAAGCCATTACGTCTCGCGTGGATCCACGTTCATTTGTTCATTAATACGAAGGGTTAATTTAGGTATATCAAAATGGAAAAAAAAAACATATTTAGTGAAATTCGAGTGACGTGAGTCACGAATCAAAAGGGATACCATCTTTTGAAGAACCCCATTTGATTCGTAATCCTTTTATAGAATTTTTATTTACACAGGGAACATAATGCACAAAAATAACAAACTAAATTCATCCAAACCGCTTTATTACATTAAATCAAGTGGAGTGTTCCTGCAAATGTTGGGTTCTTTTGTATCTAAATAGCGGTACCCTAGAGGCGGTCACTAAATGAAGAAAAACAAAAGCCGACCATTAGGACTGTGCCCGGCTATGACAAACAATGCGGCCGGCGTGAATGAATAGGGCTGGCACGAGACGAAATTGAACGGATTATTAAGGCTACTTCAAACAGGCGGGACACGCGATATAATCGCGCGCGACACAAAGACACCACTCGTTGCGCGACTTGCAGGGCCTTTTGTCGCGGGTCGTGTCGTGCCTGTTTGCCTTTACATTGACTGTCCCGCTGGTCTATTAGTCGCAAGTGCTAGTGCTGAGCACGATGTCCTGGGTTCGATTCGATTCCCACGTCGGGCAAAGTGTTATTGGGTTTTTCTATCAGGAATTTCGTAGTAGCAGCTCGGAGTCGGGATTTGTGCCTGTGTTGATGGCATTAGGCTTGCCCCTCTTATTACATGGGGCTTAAACATAGCTGGTGAAATGTGGGTGTACTATAGATACACCTCTGCCGTTTCCTTTGAGGATTATAGCCATGATGTTATGTTACACTATCTGCGCCCCGCGGTTTCACCCGCATAAGTTTCGATCCCGTGGGAATATCGGGATAAAAAGTAGCCTATATGTTAATCCAGGGTGTCAGCTACCTCCATACTAAATTATATCAAAATTGGTCCAGCCGTTTTAGCGTGAAGAAGTAACAAACATAAACACACTCACTCACAAACTTTCGCCTTTATAATATTAGTGTGATTTGAAACTACTTTACCTACTGTGAGAAATAAGTGCGAGAAGTGCAATAATGGGAAACCGAAAACCTTTCATTTCATCTAGGCTTTTTATTAGTAGTAATATGACTGTCTCTGCCAAGGTGTTCTATTAAATTATTAGGCGAAACGTTCCATCTAGTGAAATTACAAGATTGGTTATTCTATAAATGATATCTACGTGATTTTTATTTTTACAAAATTTAAGTATAGCAATAATAATTATACACATTTAAAAAGTGGTACTTTGTTTTAATATAAACTATATGCATATAAGCTGGCCCGGCGAACTTCTTCCTGCTTCAGATGTATCTTCATTTTTTTCCAGTTTTTTTTCTATGTTTTAACAGTTATTCTGCTATTCGGGGCGGAAACAAATGCAACAAAACAAAGATCATTAAAATTGGTTCAGCCGTTCTTGAGTTATAAATGGTGTAACTAACGCGACTTTGTTTTATTTATATAGAAGATAGATGAAATACCTATTACCTACGTTTTCACAAGAATAATAGTCCAATTATATCCTGCTCAACCTCTTAGAAAAAATAACACTTGCAATTCCATCATTATATTAAAATTATAATAAAATTCAACAGTGCCCAGGTGACAGCCCTGAACGAAAATAATATATTTTTCCCGTAGTGCGTGTACGGAATTCACATTAATCTCGTGGTTCCGCTACTTCCGACCTGTGTCCAAAAAATCTATACATTTTGCTGCAGTAGGCACAATTGAGCAAAATTTTTGCCACTTCTGAAAAATGGTTGAGTTAAACGAATACCGTGGAAAATCTTTTTAGGATTTTCGGCATTTGTTCCCCGAAAATGAAGTAGGTAGGAAGGCCTTATGTTAAGTGAATTGGGAGAAACTATTTTTATGGACGCATAAAAAAATTCAATAACTCACCATCATAATATTCTTCTTCCTGCCCTTAAACCAATTTCTTAGGGGTCGGCGCAACATGTCTTTTACTTCCGTATAGTCATCTCGGTTGTCACTCCTTTTCTAGCCATATCATTTTTCACACAGTCCAGCCATCGTTTTTTTTTTGGTCTTCCTCTTTGATCATCCACATATTTATTAAATAAATAAAATAAAATTCATTTAATTCAGGCAAGTTTTTTTATTTTAGAGTTATTCCGGTCTGATCCCCTGAACCCCCCTCCACTCTCCCCTCCTCGATTCCGTGCACAGAGTACTTTTTATATCTATGGAATCCCGTGCTAGTAACTTTATTAAAACAGAAGACGAACTGTTCGTCTTCTGTTTTAATCTCTGTCTTATTCACTATAAACTTTCTCATTACACATACACCCATAGTATCAGAAAATTGAATTAATAAGGAGCTTATATGACCTAAAGCGCGATCACTGTCGGACTGCATAGAAAAGAAAGAGAAGCGCGATGACACAACGCTGGTAATTTATTGCAAAATATGAAGCAATTATCTTAAAAAATCTATTGTTTGGACTAAAAAATTAAAACACCAGTGCTTTAGTATGTTGCTTGTAGAATAATCTGACAAAAAATCAGAATGATTGTATGTATATTAGTAGGTATGGTTTTTATTGTAAAATAAAAAGAAAGTTTTTAGAGGTATCTTCATGTTTTTTTCCTATCGTATCAAGTTAGTTGTATTATGTTTTGAACACACTATCTACCTAGCATATAGCATATCCTGAAGAATATCATATATTTTTCTGATTTTGTTCACTCTAGTCGATCATTTACTTTTATTGCTTCTAAAACTTGCGTTTTTTGCGTTTAGGTCCTGTAATCCCCTTTTACACAACTGATTTTAACTTTTGAATTGAAATGTCTGAAGACTTGGACAAGTATAACTGTAGAAGGCTAGGCCTGACTGTATTGGTAGACAAAGCGACCATCTTGCCCGACACACAAAAACCGTCCATTAACAAGCGTTAGAAAAACCCTGCCATAAACAACGAAGGAATCGAATCTGCCATTTTGCTTTCCACAGACCACCGTAACCTTTGTTAATGACTTTTAATATTAATAACACTTCACATCTGATACATGGCATTAAAATTAATTAAGGTTTTCATCGGTACACCTGTGACTGCGGTGCGGCGGTATGACGTTTTAATGAATTGCCGGCGTCACTCGCCCGTAATGACCATGGGGGTGACATGTGACGCGATGCTGTGACGGAGAGGACAGGGGTGTTGCGAAAACGTAACTCGTGTGTGATGTGAAATGCAAAAAAAAATCATTTGAATACAGAGAAACTAATTTCGTTATTAAATGAGGTTAACATAATAATATCACAACTCTCATCCATAATAAGTATTACAGTTGAATACAAAAAAATAAGCCTTAATTAAAATATTCAAGCTAATACTAAAATATATTTATATTATACTTTATTTATTTGTGAATTGTACAAGTCCTTTTTTTAACTGACTTCAAATAAAAGATGCATTCGGCGAGTATTTTTTTTCATGTATGTAGGTTCACCGATTTCTCCGTGTTTACTGGGCCAATTTACGTGAAAGGACCATGCTCAAAATATTCTCAATTTCTTCTATGACTTACCAAATGTTTTGTCTTAAGAGTCATCTTGTGTTGGTATTAATTATCAATTACATAATCATTGTAACTTACATACAAGGAAACTGTAAAGTGTTCCCTACTCAGCCACAATTTATTTATACGAGTAGGTTAGGTAGGTACTTACTTTCAGATAAGTTAGAATCGTTAAATGTATTACAATCTAATTTATGAAGCACATTATTACGTATGCGCTCTGAGTCTACATTAACTATTCAGGGAATTAATTGACTAATCTAATAGGAAACTCTAAACTAAGCGACGGAGAGTTTCCGTCAGTTCCAATTGATTAGACATACATGTTTAATTGCTGGCTGTTGAAAGTTGTTCCTAAAATTGATAGTTTTAAGTGCAGTAACAAAAACGATGAAGGAAAACATCGTGAGGAAACGGGCATATCCTAGATCCAAAAATACGAAGACTTGTAACATCTACCAATCCGCACTGGGCCCGCGTGGTGGATTACGGCCCATTCCTTTTCACAGAGAGGAGGCCTGTTTCCCAGCAGTGGGAACGTTAAAGGCTAATTATGCTAAGTGTAGTAACCGGTAGTTACAAAAATGTTGACTAAATAACAATAGATTGGATCTGGTCCGCGTACCGGAAGACGTAGCGTTGGAAGGCCTCCCACAAGGCGGTCCGACGACCTTGTGAAGGCCGCAGGAACCCATTAGATACGAGAAGCGCAGAACCGGTCGAAGTGGAGATGCTTGGGGGAGGCCTATGTCCAGCAGTGGACGTCTTTTGGCTGAAATGATGATGATGGATCTGGCCAAGGTTTTCTTATTGAGAAACATATTTTAACCACAACATTGCGGCTGCCTCGTTGGTCTAGTAGTCGCAAGTGCCACTGCTGAGTATGTGGTCCTGGGTTGGATTCGCAGGTCGGGCAAAATGTTACTGGGTTTTTCTATCTGGAATTTCTCAGTAGCAGCCCAGATGGATTAGTGCCCGGTTGATGGCAATAGGCTCGCCCCCTATTACATGGGACTTAAACATTACTGGCGAAATGTGTGTGGTACTTTAGGTACCTACATCTCTGACCAATCCTAAGGGGAAACAAGGCGTGATGTTATGTATCTCTACTACAATAATGTAAAGCCCTTCGTCTCAAACTACGTCTAAATTATTTAATCTTGATTCTTGACGCAACCAGGCAAAGTTTATATCGATGATTACAATTTTTCCTTATTCTAGAATTATAATATGAATATCTTTATATACCGAAATACATACCTAAATACAGGGTGGCACGGTTTATTTATTGATAACCGACGAAAAATTACTACAATAAAGGATCTAGAATCATCGGCTAATATCACGAGTTTGCGCGTCAATATGTGCCATGCACCCGGTGTAATTGGAAAACAATTTTGAATATTCCTACCATCGATTTGAGAAATAGGAGCTAAAATAAAATCCATCCTACAATCGCGTCGGCATTGCTGTTAGTCGTTCTGTCTAGTCGCCATGTGTTGGCACTAAAATTGAGTGTCACCTCACAAACGGGCGTTGGCGTCGCATCGATAGCACAAAAAGTGCCAGTTGGCATAAAACTTTCAGTACCTATACTTTCAGTTTCGATCACAGCTTTTTCATGTTTTTAAAACGAGCCAACGAGTTTTCTCTTCGAGAGAGCGTTACATAGTCAATTTAGTTCAGGCTAAATTGATCAGGATCTTAATCTACTCACTAATAATGTACTTTACAGAGGCAGAGTGTGTGTCACAAGAACTTATTAAAAAAATACAG
Organism: Oligia latruncula; assembly: GCA_948474745.1. Taxonomy (NCBI): domain Eukaryota; kingdom Metazoa; phylum Arthropoda; class Insecta; order Lepidoptera; family Noctuidae; genus Oligia; species Oligia latruncula. Next base: position 12,514,498 of record OX419696.1, read on the forward strand.
CAATAACATAACATAACGCCTGTAATCCCCGAAGGGTTGGACAGAGGTGTACCAGTGCACCCACATTTATTTTTAACTAGCTGCGCCCCTTGGTTTCACCCGCATAAGTTAACAACCAGTTTATAACCAGGGCTAAGTGTTAGCCCTGGTTATAAACTGTCTATCTGCCAAATTTCATCCAAATGCGTTCAGCCGTTTGTGCGTGAAGAAGTAACAAACATACAAACACACTCACAAAGTTTCGCCTATATAATATTAGTAGGAAGGATGAATGTGGGCGTATTGGTACGGTCAGCAACAAAAGTCGGTTAACACTTATTTTTTTTTAATCTCAGTTATGGAGCAAAATATTTATTTGTTAAAAATTGCAGCAGACGTACAATGCCATTTTGAACAAATATTTTGCTCAATAATTGAGATTTAAAAAACTGAAGGGTTAATCGACTTTTGTTGCTGACTGTACTCTGGTACTATTTATTTTTAAGTACTATATTATAGGAGGCGAGCTTATTGCCATCAACCGGGCACAAATCGAGATTTCGACCTGCTACTGAGAAATTCCCGAGTAATGACAAAAAAAAAACATAATAGGTAATATTGTTACAAAGCATCTGCAATAGAGCCTTTGGTCAACTGGACCCACTCGAACTGGACCCGCGGGTCCAGTTGACCTAATCACATCTGCAATACTTGTACTCTCTACTAATCAATTCTTGTATTCTCCATTCTAAAATCGCTGGTCATAGTGACGTGTCCATCATTTGCTGTAACAAATTGAGTGTCACTTCGCATCAGCCGATGGGTTATTACAAACACCGTTTTTAACACCGACCCGCTGAGACGGGCTAAATTGCGGAAATCAAACGGGTGTGTTTGATGAATGTTTTAAGTAGACACGGTCTATCCCCTGTATAGAACAAAAACAACTTAAAAAAACCACCCACCATAATATGGGACCACTTCAGGAGTACAGTCACGAGCACTAATATGTGAACACTTGGCATCTTTCAATTGCGATTTTTTCGTGAAATAACGAATACAACATTGAAATACGACATTGTACATAAACCTATAGGTTCAAAAATACTATGTTTGTAATAACATAAAATTTCATTAAAAATAAAGGAGAAAATTGCCTTTGAATAAAGCCAATACTTATGCTCGTGACTGTACACCCTTTCAAATAAAAAAAAAGTTTTTACATACTAACAGAGAAACATAGAAAGTAATTTTTAACTGACTTAAAAAGAGGAGGAGGCTCCTTTTTTTAAGTCAGTTAAAAATGACTTTTTCGGTCCATTCCAAAAAAAAACTCAATATGATAACTCCGGAAAACTTGAATAAACAATGGCTTCGACAAACAATGGCTCCAATTATTTTTGTTCGTTTAGGAAACAGTCAGTTTCAATTCGGCCTCCCAAGTATTTCGCACCATCAACCCTAATTATCGAACCGCGTTCAAGATTGCGAAACCTTTCCTTTACAAAATCCTGCTGAGTAAGTAATTCGAAAGAATGCCTGACGCACTCGCTGCGTTGGTACACTCAACCTCACGTCTGTGGAAATACTTGAACAACGAAAACCGCCACTAATGATACGACATGAAGTTGCTGTCAATGTCAAATTGTTACATGGATGCGTGGTTGACTGTACCACGTCGTGCACAGCTTTTTAATTACTACCTACGCGTTGGGCCCCGTGCTCGGGAATAAATCTTAGTTAATGTCCCTTTAGTCTGGTCAGTCCGGCCCCATGTGTTGGTAAGCTGCAACTAGATGAGCCGAAATCGATTCCGCGTCGGCTAGATGGCTAATAGGGCATTTATTTCGCTGAGTTAATACTGTGAGTTGTGGAGTGTCGGTTGAATTGTGGATGGTGTACTTAATTTATTAACGGAAAGAGTGTTTTTTACTACTGCAGCATTTTTCTCAAGTGCAGTTTCCTACGAACAACTTGTATTTTTCTAACTCCACTTCTTCTCGTGAGCCCATTTACTTACTTGTTTGACACCTAAACCGTAATAGAATACTCTTTATTATGTAGGTACACTACAAATATTACAGATATACAATGAGTGACACAATGAGCGGTGTTATCGCTAAAAGCGATCTTTTAAAAACAACCTTTGGAAGTATTTAGAGAGAAAGGAGGGTCAATACTGCAGGTAGTCTATGGTGTACCATTTACTTACTTAATTCAACTTTTAATCCCTTGTTCCAGAAATGCGACATTCCTCGAGCCACATCTCCAGGGCATAAGAAGACGCGACAGCAGGAGTTCAGACTCAGATCACGATGAACGCTCCACGGAAGACGACGAGAGGTCTTTGCTTCGAAGTTCACCTCGCACGAGGCTGCCCCCTCCGCCGCCCCCACCGCCCGACGACGATCCACCCCCGCTGAAGCCTCGAGAGTTCTTCGAAAGACTTCAGACCCAAGCAATGAGGGAAGCTCAAGAAAGAAAACATAGATCAAGAGACCTACCAATCAAAGACCAGCTCTTCAGACCTGTCGACGCTGACGGCAGTCTAGGAGACAGCCTTAGTCAGGTACGGATATAAGGAACCCTTTTTATTTTTCTCCAGACTTCGGAAACTTTTAAATCACGAATAGCAAGTCCATTCGGAAGTAGCCTAATGAACCGTGCCGGTCCTATTTAGTTTTTAGTTTCGCAGACTCAAACGGTACTTCCAGTTTTGTTGGATACCTTATTTGCATATCGCATAGCATTATGTAAAGAGATTGAACGAGGAGCATTTTTGAAGTGAAGAAATATTGTATCAGAATGAAATTATATTTAGCCATTTATTTGTGTAGGTAGTATTCGAGATGAATGCTGTCGGTTCTCGGAATGCGTCTCCTCTTTATTTTGCTGCCATTACCATGTGAATGCGAAGAGAGTGATGTTACATGAAAGCAATATTTTTCAATGTGGTTCTACAGAAGGGAATTTGTAGGGAGGGGAAACTTTTCGTTTGATGTTCCTTTCAAATTGGAATTATTTACGGTACACAAAAATCCGACACCCTAAAACACATTTTTTTTAAATGCTACCTTGTTATTCACGGTATTTTGGCAGTAATATTCGAAAAGTAGGAGGTGGATTTGTCTAAAAAGGCAGCGGAGACCGAAATAAATCGGTATTTTGGTGCTCAATCAAAACAAATCCTTGCTATTTGCTTTGTTGTTTCGGAATAGCAATGACGACCAAAAGGTCAATAAATAAACTTCTCGCATCTTATAACTTTACATAAAACCTCTTTAGTATGCGGCGTCTTCAGCATCAAACATAATTAAAGAAACATTAAACGCACGTACAGTACATTATCCTTAGCACTTGCTACATGTTTTCTCTCTAAAATGACAATTAGTCGTTGTTGCGCCACAACCGCAATGTTTACAAACCCTGCCGCTGCACTCAGCCGCACTACAGTGACAGGGGCGCCCACTTGAGGTGTAAAACTTCTCAGTCAATTGCGGGCGTTGCTTTGTGAATGCTTGAAGCCCCACCAAACCCTTGCATTGTCGCCGGCTCTCGTTTAAAATATAGGGAGTAACGGTGCAGTTATAGTGCACTCCGGAAATACGAGCTTTTAACCTACGAGACGTAATACATTTTTTAAATAGAAGTAGAAACTTTCAACTTCACAACAAAACTAATTCGTCTAAGTAATTATTTTAAACGCTCCTCGGACATTTTGCAAGCTACACCGAAAAGTAAAGGGATAGCCCGAAAGCATAATATTCATTACACTACACTTACTGGTCCATCGGACTGCCGATTAACCCTCAAATTAGGGCGGGGACCCGAAGTTAACTGCCTTTTGCGGCACATAAATGACATGTGCGACTTAGAATTTTGGATGGGACTCGTACCGTACCAGTTACGGTCTGTAATGGTGTTTTTAATTATTTTGCGGGTAATTACTGGGCGCGCTTCGGTTTTTGAGGGTTAAATTCACTTTTGGTGTAAGTAACCTTAAATTTACTCGCGAAAAGGCGATTATATACTTTTTTAATGAAAATTTAGTGTGTCAAAAACAAACCTATGGAAATGTTCAAAACTTATTTCATCATAATCTTAGCCAACTATGCTATTCGAACGCAGCTGAATACCAGTACTTTACGTGAAGTGACTGCCTATCTGACCTCCACAACCCAGTTACTAGGTATTACTGGTTGTCAAAGGTTCGGGCTTCTGATGACCCGTAACAATGATCCATGAATGACAGCCGGGACCAACTGCTTAACGCAAAGCTTACTAGGTACATAATAATATATTAAATCAGTTTCTACAAGTCATTGATTTTGACTTACCTGGGCGTTTTCGATAGAAATGAAAAGGGTTCATATTTTATACATTTCTGAGTATAACTGCCGACTCCCTGAAAGGCTCGGTTACCGTGCAAATGAATAGATAACGTAATGAAACTCCGCTCGCCCCCATTTATCAACATTTTAACAACAGGCGACAAAGTGGAGACTTCGCGTGATTTTAAACGTTATTTTAAATGCACACCTATTAAATAAATGTCCTTAAAATATGCCTTTAAAAATGTACTTTAAATAGATAATCGCCTTCCTACACTTAGGTTTTTAAGTAATTTGTTGATTGGTAATAAAAATTAAGGTAGTAAAACTGTCTACAAAATTGTTTAAATATCGTTATTTACTTTGATTGCTTCTAATGGCACGATATCACACTAATATTATAAAGGCGAAAGTTTGTGAGTGTGGGAGTGTGGGAGTGTGGGGGGTGTGTATGTGGGGGTGTGTGTGTGTGTGTTTATATGTTTGTAATTTCTTCACGCTCAAACCGCTGGACCAATTTTGATAAAATTTTGTATGTTTGTAGCTGACACCTTGGATTAACATATAGGCTACTTTTTATCCCGATATTCCCACGGGATACACATTTACGCGGGTGAAACCGCGGGGCGCAGCTGGTGAAATATTACGATACACAATATTTCCTCCATATTTGTTTAATGGTGCGCAAACTTCTTGCCCGCCAATTAATATCATGTTAGACGGCAATCACTTTAAAAGCTTTCAAACTACTTCTTAGCAGAAAAGTGTTCGTTACACTCGACTAGTTTTAATAAACTTCGCAATCGAATCAAACTCGGCAGAATTCGGTAAAAGTCGGGACTTGATTCGAAACTTCGGAAGTTAGGCGTTTTATACGCGATAATTACTACCATTGTCAACACGGAACGATTATCGGGTGGCCCGGAACTTCGTCTGCACCCTTCCCTCGTCCGGGGCAGACTTTAATCGTCGGTTGAAAAAAAAATGAAGCCATCCCTAGTTTAATTTGCATGCGGTGCAGTGGATTCCATCGATTTAGTACAACAATAGGGAGGATAGATGCGTCGCTCGTTTTCGCTTTATTGCATTGTTCATGGACGCGAATTTTTTCGGTGATTATTCGGTCTTATTTCGTGACGTTTATTTATTGAATCGTTAGTTGGACATGTTGATTTTCTATTAGTTATTAGTTTTGTCTGCAACATGGTAGGTAAAATGAATGAAATTAATGAATAAATATGAGCTAATGGAAATCATTTTAGGTATAACAAAACTTTAGTTTTATTTAACACTGAATCAACATTCCAACGCAAATGTCACACAAATCTCGTCACACTGCATTTTTTTTCTTTTAAAACAAAATCTTTAATAACCACAATCTTATTCACCGCCTAATTGGCCATCACGAACAATTTTCGAAAATATGCAATCAGGGTTCCAATAAAGGAAACGACTTACACTTCGTACGTCAGGCGTCAAGTCAATGGCATCAAACCCCATGAGCTGAGGCTCCCCTGTCCAGTTTCCGGGACGCTTATTATGGTAATGGTACCTTCGGGCTATGTGGACTTTTACTACGTTATACATATTTAACTTCGCCGTCTGTGTTGATGTGAAACCGAAAATGTATACAGGACTTTTTGGGTAGCGAATTTGCGAGTTGGCCAGTTATATTTTTTGTGAGAAAAATATATTAAAAATGCTGCCTTATTTAATATGGTTTTTTTTCCCATTTAGGCCACTAGTCTAGACTAAAGTAATTACAAAAATAATAAACTAACAATAATCAGGCGAACACACAACATCCATTAAGTAAGTGCCATTTCCCACGAACTTTTAATTATCAGCGACAGAACTGCCAGTAATTAAAAAAAAAACGCGAATTAACGCGCTACGCAGAAAAATGGTTATTACGCCAATCTGATGAGTACACACGAGCGTATAGCCCGACTTATTGATTTTAACCACCCCGGGTGAGTCATCTGCCGTTGCATCCCCCTCCTATCCCCCACGCTGGACCACAAACACTGTTTGCTCTCTTTGATTGAACTTGAAGAAAACTAAAGGGCGCTGTAAGTTTGTGAAGTAATAACTGTTTTATTCCCAGGTTCTGGCCCGAGTTTCTTTTAGCTACCGTTTCGTCCGTGTTTGGATGATTTTTTCACTGTCTGCATTCGATTGGTGCTCGTTAAAAGTTTGTCACGGCGGCGACGGTTTTCTGTGGGAGAAAAACATTTTCAAGTTTTGTTGAGTTTTTCATAAAAATGCTAAGTTCTTGAAAATATTTTTAATGGTTACGTTCGAAGTTTCTCGCGGGAACTGAAACTCGAAATCTTCATATGCAAAAGTTTATCTCAAATGGGTAGTAAGTCAAACAAAATCATTTCCCACATAGCCTGCGCATGTCTCCTTTTCAACTGTCATTTTCATTCGAAATGTTGGCTATGACATAGACGGAAGAATTATAAGGTGCAAGTAAAAATTAACCTTAAGGTGCTAAACTCACTAACCCACTGTATAACCCACCCCAAATAGTAATGAAAAAGACAGCCATTGCCATACTATACCTACCTACTCAAGACTCAAATTCTAAAATCATTAACCTTTTAAAAGCTACTTAACCGCGCATAAAATCGTTAGACTACCGATACCCTATTAGGTATTCTCACAAACTTTTTACCTAATTAAAACTTCCCTTGGCCCGGTCGCAGGTGTGCCGCGTTTGCTCCTAAAACGTTCGAACCATTTACAACGTGATAGCACGTGCGACCGCTTCGCACTTGTGAACCAAACTCGTGTAAAAGTGAACTGTTATGCGACACTAAGAGCAGAGTGCTTTGCGATATTTCCATGAGACGCAGATGCCTTTAAGAGATTGCTATTGCAAAGTGTTTACGTAATAGGTGTTGGAGTAGTTGTGAAGTGAAGCGTGAGGTAGAATGCATTAAAGTTGGGGTGTCTTTGAAGTTGATAGGTACCTACCTTGAGTATTGTAGTTATTATGTTTCTTTACATTTCCACTAAATGATTGATCAGGAAATGTTAGGTTTAATTTAATTTAATTTTTAGTTTCATAAGCCTAATACATAAAGAAGAGAAAAAAACGATTAACAATGCATTATTTAAGTAACTTAGATCCTTACAGTAATTTTATTAGACTAAGAACTTGATCGATTTTGTAAAACTCTGGACACGCAAACTAGGATGTGTCCTGTATCCCAGGTGTCAGCGTTCCTCCCTGTGCTGGCACATTGTGAAGCCTAACTTATTGTTCAAGTTGTCCTTACTGTTGTTTTTTTTTTATTTTCAAACATGATAATATTTACGAGTTATTCCGGTCTTACATTAACAAATTTAGAGCTGATTTTTCAATCGACGAATAATTTTTATTCGTGGAATAAAATTTACGTCTGACAGTTTTTTATGGAAGAACTGTCAAAAATTCAAAATTATTCCTCCGACTAAGTTATCGACTAAGTTAGCGTTGGAAAAATCAGCTCTTAAAATAATAATAATAAGTACTTATAGTATATTAAAAAAAGATTATTTTTGGCCAAAGAATCAGCATCGACATACAACGGGGCAATGCTGCCAGCCTTTTAAGCACTTTTCCTGTTGACAACGATGCGGACGAATTTTTTGATGCCCCATAATTCTTTCCCCCTTTTTTTGTTTAAGGCATCGTCCTAATAGAACGCGAATGCGCAATCATCGTAAGTTCGCGCGAATTTTACTCGTACGAATGCGCTATCAAACATATTGAACTCGAATAGGTGTCCTAACTGACAATCGCACGACGCGGTCGCCGCGTCGGTTTTTTTTTTTATTTTCATCTAAATCCGCAAAATAGGTCATCCAAATATTTCCCGACAGCAAATATTGAGCGTCTCTGACGTCCGTGGTTGTTGGTACCGACCGTGCCAGTGCCAAACTAAGTACTCCACGGTCGCTCGCGTCGTAAATTCGTGCGATGCTCATGTATTCGCATTCTATTAGGACACCCAGTTTTTGCTATCGCTCGAATACGCGATGGTCGCGTCGCCTACTCGCGCGATGATCGCGCATTCACGTTCTATTAGGACGATGCCTGAGTTAAGTGATATAAGTTTCATAACAATTATTTTAACTATCAGTTTTACCGAACTAAATCCATAAAGTAGGTACTTAACACAAAAACACACTTCCACTCCACCATAAGTGTTCTCATTTTCGAAATGTAATCATGGAAGTGCTGTTACCAATTCCACTTATATTCCTATTGCATTATAAGTTGCTACCATACGTGGCCAAACAGCCGCATCTCACACCGAAGAAATCTAATTGCGAACCAACTTGGCACATAAATCTTCAGCAGCATTCGCAGTGGTGTGATATTTGTTACCGTGGAACCTATTGTACCACGAAATTTAACACCTTAACTGCCGTCTGGTCCATTGTCACCCATGATTCATTACAGTTATTATTGTTACCGATCGTGAAATTAATTTCCCGTATAGTCGACATTTTCGGCCTGTAATATGCCCGTTTAAATGCCCCGAATTGCTGCGAAATTAATTTTATCACGTTATTTGTTTTACGCGGATATTAATGTTGTGGTGAAATGTTTCGAGTGTGGTTCGTTATAATTATCGGAAATATTTTACGGTACGTAGACTGTTTGGTATTTAATTACAAATTAAAGGAAGGAAGTTAAATTAATAGTCGTAAATTTATTGCGTTCTCATTAGGGATAGCGATATCCGTCTTAGGAAAGACGGTCTTAAGCTCGTATTAATCAATAAACCACCTAATCAACTTACTCCTTAATACCAACCCATGCATGGATATAGGAGCCACATTTTAGTCTAGGTAATCAGTTTTAGCTATGAATAAGTTTTACTACATAGTTTCTAATAAGTACTAATTTCAAAAACCCATATATACCTACGGTACAATCAACAAAAGAGATAAGTATGCAGGATCGTCGGTTATAGTGGAAGTTTAGTAAGAAGCCGATGGATGTTGTCGAATGAAATTTAATTTGATAAATGAGCTGTTTGTTTTTTTCTAATAAAATTTAATTTTATTCTAGAACATCCATCGGTTTCTTACTAAACTTCAACGATATCCGACGATCCTGCATAGTTATATTTTTTGTTGACGGTACCTACGAAAAAGTAGCCTGAAAATCTTATATGCCATGACCGCGTTGTTCTTCTAAACTAAGCAAAGGATTTTGATGCAATTTTCAGTATCATTTAGACAATTTATTCCGAAAAGTGTATGTGTATAATAAACTTATATTAAACTTACATTATAATAAGGAAATCTCCATGGTTTGTTAAGTCGTAAAATCCGTGCGAAGCAGGGGCGGGACGCTAGTGCAAAAGAAAAGAATCTTAAAAATACCGTTCCGAAAAAAAAGCTCTTACTTATTATTTATTCTCTGTGAAGAAAAAGCAAAATTTCCTCGCGATACCCATTTAAGCTGAAGGAACTGAACATTTTCCGAACTACTAAATGCGGTTTTGTGCTTAATTTAAGCTTTGATGTTTAAGTTTAGGAGAGAGCTTTGTTGGTTTTACTTTGCTATTATCATAAAGCTGCATTAATGTATTATTGCAGCAGAGCTTTTGGGGTTATTTTTAACCGACTTCAAAAAAGGAGGAGGTTCTCAATTCGACGGTATGTTTTTTTTTTTTTTTTGTTTGTTTGTTACGCGATTACTCCGCCAATTGTGGACCGATTTTCAAAATTCTTTTTTTGTTTGAAAGGGTATGGTCTCGAGGTGGTCCCATTGTCACCAACTCGGAATCTGATGAGGGAATCCCATGGAAATCGAGGGAAACCCTCAAATTTTATAGGCACACCTATAGCGATTTGGGTATTTTTTATAGTAACTCGTGCATTTGCTTTCGGAAAGCACCATTTGGTGAAGTGGAACTGATGATGAAGACCACAAATGGCCACCGGAACTACTCAATAATAAGCATTTCACGGGTTACGATTCGATTAGGTACTTTAATGTTGGTCGCTAAGCAATTTATGCTCGTCACAATGCTTATGGTGAAGTGGAGCTGAGGGTGACTTCTCAGCTCCAGTTCTCCTGGTTCTTACTAGGAGAACTCCTCAACAATTAACGTCCCTGCATCGGGAAAAGCAATATTTTGTAAAAGCTATTGTAAATTAGATAAATGACAAACTGACCCACTAAAAAGTGAAAAATAAAAACTTTTTCACAAAAAAAAACAACCGACTTCCAAAAAACACTACAAAGTGAAAAATAACTTTAATTTCGGAAGTCGGTGGCAAAAAACTAAAATACAGTTCCAAAGACACCGACTTCCGAAATTAAAGTTATTTTTCACTTTGTAGTGTTTTTTGGAAGTCGGTTGTTTTTTTTTGTGAAAAAGTTTTTATTTTAAAAGAGTACCTAAAGAACTGTAAAATTAAAGGTATTTTCATTTTCCACGCCTTAGGTACTTACAGTTATAAGAAATAAAAAAAAGAAAATTCTTTTATTTGCGGTAAACATGACGCAAAGAAATAACACAAAAACAAAAAAATACAAGTTAGGAAGAAAATATGCGTCACATCCACGCAAAACGGACAGCATTGTCATTGTTTCTTTAATGGCAGTGGTTAAATATGATAATAGGAAAAATATAGGATTTCGAGTAGGTATTTCAAGGGCCAAAAAGAACATAATTTTCTTTAAAAGCTTCTCTGTCATCATGCACAAAAAATACTATTTATTTCTCCTACCCAACGCTACACTATTTTATATTGCATTTAAGAGAAATCCAATGAAAGAAATATGAGTGACGCCCGACTTTCTAGCAATTACTCCTAGACATAATGAAGTGTTTTTCCTTGCAAATTACCAGTTTTGAACGAATTACCTATGTGCTAAACTTTTTAAAATTTAGTGAGTACGGTTTTACATAAATTTTGTTTACCGCTTGCTATCGTGATAAGATTTAATTGATCGCGAAACATTATCAGTCTCTTATTATCTTACTGCATAGCTATTCACATCCATTTGATACACTTCGTGCTGACTTGAACATCAATCAATTCGAAGGAGTCCTCTAAAAGCTGTTGACACGTCTGGAACCCGAACATTTTGGCAGTTTAAACGTAATACTCGACCACTATTCTTCCGATATTCGCGGTCGGGGTCTAGGCAAGTCAGGACACGTTGATAGGTACGTAGGTATTCACAATTTAAGTTATATAAAACAGTGCGGTAGTGCTATTCTGTTCAGCGGGATTGTCCGTGTCAGCGGGATTGTCCGAAAGGGTTACCGCTGGCCCGGAACATAAAAGGCTAAGGAAGGAACACGGGTGGATTTTAGTCAGTAAGAGTCTGACACTCCCTTCCGCTCCACCCAGAGCGGGAGGGGTCATTTGATGATTTCACATCCACAAAAAAAAAATGCTATTCTGTAAATGTTTCTTGCCGTGAAAACCTATGTGAAGTGAGCTACTAACAGTGTCAATCCCTGGCATCGGATGGGATAACAGCCGGTCGATTCTGTAAAAATCTCACCGTGAAAACTTACGTGAAGTGAGCTTGTTTTTGCTAGGAATTGACACTATTGACAGCTCACTCCAGGCTCACTTCACCTAAGTTTTCACGGTGAGATGGTTACAGAATCGCACTGCAGTTCACTAGAAGCTCACTTCACACTAAGTTTTCACGGTGAGAATTTTACAGAATACATTGGCTCTATCCAACATTTTACATACACATAATACATGACATAACATCAGTCAGACTTGTATGGCGCCCAAGGGTTAGGTAGACCCAACATTTTAAACAGACCGTAATGAAGCTATTTCGACAATAATTAAAACATAACTAACAGATCCTACCAGTATATTCCATTAGTCGAAAACAAACCACAATTTCGTAGTAATTAAGTCGAAAAGTAAAATATTCACATTCGCTGCGGCAATTCCAATTAAATGTGGACAATTTTAATTCAAAACTACACGGGCAAATCGCATAAACCCGCTGCTGCAAAGGGATTTTGTCTCAATTAACGGACAAACTCGCCTCAAATTATGAATATTTATGCACATAACATAAGCCTCGATGTGTGTTTTATTTGGTGTTTTATATTAACTTAAATTTACTGGCAGTTTGTTTTACATTAAATAGCAGAAAATGGGGGCTCGTGGCTAAGTGATAACAGCCGCACGGTCCGTGGATTGGTGACCATCTTTACATACTGAGATCCCCCGTGCTTCGGAAAGCACGTTAAGCTATTGGCCCGGGCTGTCATGCTTGGATCTTTGACAGTTACCAGTCGTCAGAAACCTGAAAGTCTGACAATCAGTCTCCAAGGAGTTTCGTAATACCCAGTAACCGGGTTGTGGAGGTCAAATAGGCAGTCGCTCCATGCGACCCCAACATAGTTGGGAAAAGGCTAGACAGATAGCAGATGATGAGCTGAAAATGTTGAATGAAATGACTGCAACGAAAATAAATACATTACAATTACAATATACGTATGTGAGCTGTTTTAACTACTTCAGAATACTTAGACTAAGATTCGGGTAACTTATTTAGTGAAGAAAATAAATCTATACCTAAATTCTGTTCCACTTTTTTATAGGATATTCGGTAGACAATGCCTATCCCAACACTGTGAACGAAGCCCTTAGATTGGAGCTTGTTGCAAACTCAGTCACATTTTGTCCTTTTTTTGCCAATCATCTTTGTTGCTGAAGTAATTGTTATCGGCTACAGATCAGTCCTTTTAATTGGCGGCAAGCTCGTTCCGCTAACTTTGTCTGGAACTTTAATATGTCACATTTTGTGATACGAATTTCATACTTTTTTTTGGTAAGTAATGCGCAGTACTTACATATACAGGATGGCAGGGTCATTGTTGCGCAACCTGTTACTATGTATTCAGTAGGTACATGATTCTGAACCCGTTCCGTTGAATATTTCGTCAGTTATCAAAAAAAATTTGCTGTTCCATAATTTTGACCGCTTAACACAGCAGATTTTTTTTAGAATCATGTACTGAGTTCATGGTTACAGTTTGCGCGTCGATGTACAGACGCCAGCACATCAAGCTACCCGAAACTGTCAAATATTTCCGATCAAATTTGAACCTTTTGCTTTAGCGATAAAGTTGAAAACCTATTAAAGAAATTTGACAGATTGTAGTAGCTTGATGTGACGGCTGTACCGGTCACCCTGTATAAACGCAGTTTTTTTTTCATCTAACATGCGCAATTTATGTTTGTAACTTTAGCTACGAAGACCCTACATGAAAACAGCAAATATTGTAAGCAATCTCGAAATATTTTAATTTATTGAACAAAAAAAAAAGGTCCAGACCCGTGACCGCGGGCTACTTGAAATTCATAAAAAGATCAGAGGGAAAAATTGCGATCCGCTAAGAATATGAACAAAGATATCATGATACAATCTTATCCAGGGGCAACAGCCGGACGAAAAGGGTAATACAACTTTAACATATAAACAACTAAACTAGAATGGACGAGCCTCTATGAAATTGGTAGCCTTCCTTTGTGAAAGCCGCGTATCCTATGCGGGAAAATCGAGTAATAATATTTCCAAGTTAGTGAACAAAGAGCCTTCTCTCCGTTTGAAGCGAGATTGTCGTGGGTATTTTTCGTATTTTCCCCCAAATATTGTAGTTACTTTTTTACCAAAGTGACATTTATATGAAGCGTCTCATATTGTTTTGGTTTTGCTTTCATCCCAGACGTTTTTGTGAATCATATTTTGAATAAACTCTCTTTATGCGTTTAATAAAGGTTTCTTATTAAAAAATGTTTGGTTTGATCTGGTATTTTTGAGTAATATTATTATATCATAAGTTTTTAAGCGGTGAACAAATAAAACAGCTTATGTTTCTACAGAAGAAACATATGGGTATTTCATAGTCCATAATATTCACAACGCAAATTCCTCCAAAGCCATTTAAATTAACACCTTTATCACATTTCCTTCCAACATATTCAAAATTGAATATCACCATTAAATTACCATAAAGGAATATAATTTGAGACGGGCCTGTAACTAACAACATTAGCGCATCACAAACGTATAATATTCACTGCGAATTTAATAGGATGTGTACACACAGCGCGAAGCCATAAAGCGGGCCGCAGACGGGCTCTTGTGTGAGCCCCCTAAGCCCCACACACTCCCGAGCCCCGACTCATAAAGGGACTCACTAATATTTACCTATTATGATTATTTTCACGTGCCACACAACCTCAATTAGCGAAACATTTTCCCTGACTGTGTTAGTACTAATGTACGCGATAAATGGAAATGAATGGTTCTGTGAAGGCAATACCTACGATAATGCTATTTTAAATGTTCGGTTAATGAGCGTGTTTATACGTAAAGTTCATTAGAATTAATGAGTTATTAATTTGTTTTGATTTTATAGTTTTGTTAGTAAACAATAACAAAGTTAAGGTTAGAGCCGTCATGGAATGAGGATGCTTTCTCAAAATCTAAAGTACATTTTGAGTAATATTAACGTAGTTACAAGACATTACAAAAAGACGAAGACAGAGAGAGAGGAAAGACAGATGAGGTGAGAATATGTATATGATGATGTGAGATTGGTGGATAAGTTATTTCTAATTAGGTATAAGATCAAAAAAGATTGTTCTATACGAACAAAATGTTAATGTTTGTGATAGTATGTATCAATAAATAAATGAATAGGTGAATAAAGTAGTTATAAATATTTCAAAATAAAGTTGGAAAGACAGATACATACAATCTTTTAGTGATCTTAAACCTCCGATTTAACTAGACAGATTAGTATCCATATCGTCGATATATATACATGCCTATCATAAAATGTTTTTGTAAAAATCCAAGTTGATGAAGCTGTGTGTACCAACAAAAAGTATATCCTGTGTATATATCTCAGATCATAAGCATCACCGTCTTTTTTCTTCATTCCAGAGTCGAGAAAGTCTATCATCAGACGGCGAGGGCGCTCGAGGTGACTGCTCCTCGGTTGATTCTTCAGGGTCAGGGTCGGAGGAGCAGCCACCATGCGACATCGGGCTTCTAGAGAGGCTGATCAGGACGCACCCCGTGTGGTTCCTCCCTGGCATCCAGAGGGCTGGGGCATTCCATTTGCTGCAAGGAAAAGAAGAGGGAGTAAGTAGTTTGAATGTTAGGCGATTGGCCTTTTAGGTTGTCGTTGAAGAAAAATTGTCTTTGTCCAAATTTAATTTAAACATTTAAACGGGCCTTTTAGTTCTTGAATAAATTACCCTAATTTCAGGTCTCAGACTTTTTGTTAATACTCTTTTGTTCAGACCGGAATAAATCGTTTTTTTTTTCGTAGTAAAAATTGTCGTTAAAAGTTTTATTACTTTCAAGAAGTATAATAAAATCTGACTACGTTAATCTCCGTTGTATAAGCTGGTAACTTAAAGTACCCCTTTTAGCTGAAAGTTTCCAGTCAAATAACTTTTCTTATTCTATTTGAAGAAAAGATCGTGACCCATAAATTCCCACCTATAATTAAAAATCACCAATCAACTTCTAATGACTAAACTCCCTCGTTGGTCTAGTGGTCGCAAATGCTACTGCTGAGCATGAGGTCCTGGGTTCTCGGTATTATTGGGTTTTCCTTCTAGAATTGCTCAGAAGAAGCCCGGAGTCCATGTTTGTGCCCGGTTGATGCCAATAGGCTCACCCCCATGGACATGGGACTTACACATAACTGGCGAAATAATGGTGTGCTATTGATCAGGTAAAGCTACGCTTGCCGCGGTTGGCCCGTGGATAGGTAATCATCTTTACATACCAAGATTCCTCCGTGCCTCAGAAAGCACGTTAAGCCGTTAGTCCCGGATGTTATTCGTGGATCTTTGACAGTCATTACAGGTCGTTAGAAGCCCGAAAGTCTAACAACCAGTCTTACCAAGGGGTTTCGTATTACCCAGTAACTGGGTTGTGGAGGTCAGATAGGCAGTCGCTCCATGTAAAATACTGGTACTCAGTTACATCCGGTTAGACTGGAAACTGACCCCAACATAGTTCGGAAAAGGCTAGGCAAATGATGATGTTTATCTATAACTTTTACAAACCTCTTTTTTCCCTTCCAGAACTTCGTGGTCCGTCAGTCAAGTCAACCCGATACCATGGCCATCAGTGTCCGTTTGCCAGCCGACAAAGGTCCTTACATCGAACATTACCTCATCCAGGCGGCAGGCGGCCGCATCGGGCTCGAGACCTCCCACAACCGCTTCGATAACATACCTGAACTGATTGCACATTACTCTCAATGCTGGTGAGTTTGTAGTAGTTTCTCATCTTCAGAATATGAGTGTGAGTGTTTTTTTTATGTGGTTTTTGGCACGTCATTGTCGTGGTTAGGTTAGGTTACCATACCATACCATCGACACGATAATAAGAAGAATGTGTGAACTCCTAAGCTCCATTTTCCATGCTCCGTCTAGCGGATAGCCAGCAACTGCTGATCGGTAGCCTAAGCATGTCAGAATTAAGAGAAAACATACATCCATAATTCCACACATAGCCTATTAAAATCATAACCTTTCTAAGACTTTTCCGCAATCGGATGAAAATTGGTTTCAATGTGAAGAGTTCCTATTATTAAATATCGAGGAATGATTACTTTGATGTTAATTTTATTCCTTTTTCTCCTTCTAGTGACGAGTTACCAGTGCAGTTACAACTAGCTCGGCCCCTTCGAGAAGCAAAGAGTCGTCATCAACTAAGTTCCTTAGCTCTTCTGGGACAAGAGTTCTGGGGTTACCCGATGGCAAACCCGAAGAATAACCCGAACAATCTCCTGTCTCCTTGTCCGCTGGCCAATGGTGTTGTACCCATGGCCGTCACGCCGTCTGATACGGGATCTAGTCTTAGCAGCTTTAATGCCAGTAAGTATCAGCACCCTAATTTGCGTAACACACTTTCAATAATAATCCGAGAGTTTTAAAGGTTAGTGGTACCGATTCCCTTGTTCACAAACTAATCTAAATTTAGGTTCAGCGCATCTTTTTCTTTCTATTTCATTAAGAAAAGGACAGAAAATAAATTTTAGTTTAGTCCTGTCAAATTAATCAGCGCCTGATGTAAATTGACGTAAGTTTATTTTTTAATCACGTATAGACTTGTATGGAGTAATTTGACAGGACTAAACTAAAATTTATCTTCTGTCCTTTTCTTAATTAAATAGAAAGAAAAAGATGCACTGAATTTAAATTCAGTTGGTGAACAACAGAATCGGCACCATTGCTAATCCATTACTTCATAGGTTTGAAAAATTAATTAACGGTCTGCTCAACAACGTAAATAATGCAATGAATGTGGGTGAACTGTCACAATGAAACCCATTGGGATCAATTGTCATTTTATGTGTATTACGCAATTACCCCGCTGATTTTTAAGACTGCTAACGATATTAAATTTTCCTAGGTACCCGAACAAACTCCCGTGAACATATTCTGAGCCCAGACAAGGATCAAAACGTAGTGCTAAAGATGTCACCAATAGACACTTCAGGTTCCCCACCGAGTCAAAACCAGAACCTCAGCACTTTTAAAGGCAAAACTGCTCCGTCACCACCAGCCAAACCCAACAGTGCATTCATCAGAGCGCCTAGACCTACCCCACCAAATACTTTGAACCTTATGTCTAGTACCGTAAGTATGAACATAATTTGGTATAGCTTTAATGGTGTTGTTATCTAGAATGTTATTAATAGAAGCTTCACCTGTTTTCAGGCGCATATAACACAGCCTCATACATTTCCAACAACCAACACGCAACACTCTCCCACCCAAATAAACGTTAAAACGACACCACCTCCACCGCCTCCCCGATGGGCAAAACCGCCATTTTCCAAGCCATCCTTATCTCCAAAATCAGAAGCTTTCAGCCCCATTAATAAAGTTGCACAGAATGGAAACATAACAGTCACTACCACCGTTACATTCTGTGTCAATAACACACAAATTCATAATCATCAAATCAATGAGAGCATACAGAGCGACAGGTTACAACTAACGCTTTCGTCTAATGCCGTCAATAACAACAGTAGTGCAGACTCTGTATTCAGCATCATGGATACAAAAAACATTGCTGATTCTAATGGAGAATCCCAGGTGAGGATTATTAGATTAATGCATGATTTGTGCACCCTTGTATGCTTTGCACGTTTTATTTTTTTGCCATTGCCAGACGGTTTTGTTTGTTTCTAACCTGTTAAACTGTTATTTTCTTATTTCAAATATGGTACTTAATTTAACTCAAGGACTGACTATAACTTCCTGTTCCTGTGTAGAACATGATGCACCGTATGTCACCAGAGGGGGAGTGCATCAATGCTATGACGGCTAGTTTGCACGGGAGCTTCAAACGTCAGATGACTGAGCAGAATAATGTTGAACCGGGATCACCAGTAGAACAGTCTCAGACAAATACATCCGATTCAGTGGATCCGATTGTAAACAGTTTAACAAAATCTAGTAGCAATTTTGCTCCTAATCAACTAGTGTCTCCTAACGGGACGAACTCAGTCACGAGCGGAATATTCTCGCCAACAAGCCAAATCAACTCTCCTGTTTCTAACGACACAATTTCTTCTAAAAGCAGTGTCTTTTCTCCTTTGAGTCAAACTAATAAAAGTGAGATCTTCTCTCCGATATCTCGAAGTTCCCCAATATCAGCGAAAAATGTTTTCTCGCCAACATCAAACCAGTCAATCATATCTCCTATGATGGGGAAAGATCGAGATAAAGTTCTGTCTCCAAATACGAATACAGCAAGTAGCACGCCATCAGGTAGATCGAGGAGGAGTAAACACTCCCACCGAAAGGAGTCCAAACATTACCAGGTAGAGTACACGTTTTCTGAATGCAAACCATTTTATATGCATTTTAGATACTACTAATCGCACGATATTGTATGTTATAACATGTAGCACAACCACAATGTTGTGGAATCATTAACCTACGTGCAAGTTCACTTGATTGCCCCCAAAGTTTTGAAGTCGAAGACAATACTGTATTTATATGAACCCCTTAAACATTATTGCTATCTTCTACATTAAATTATCATATTTCAGGAATCAGACATCTTAGAATCTCCAGGTGTGTACTGCCGAAGTTCGTTGATAGACAAAGTATCAGATTACGAAGATATTTGGGGACCGGAAAGTAACAGTTGTTCTACTTTCAAGCCATTAAAAGCTGAAAACGAAAATAACATTCATAATGGTCTGATGAAAAGTAAAAGACCTGATCTTTTGCCAGACACATTACGTAAGTAAACCATAAGCATAAAATAGACATAACGAAGTACTCATCAACTTTTAATTTTAAATAGGTACTGTCGACGACTTCCCAAGTTAATTGGTACCATTTACTTACAGCTAAACTGAATGCAGCAAAAAGTACACAATCTATATTGGAAAAGGAAAATATACACATCATAATGAATTCCACTGAAAGTCTGAATGAAAAGAAAAACCTTTCGGATAGTTCACTGAAGAAGAGCTTCAAAGGTTCGAGTGAAATCATAGGAACGACCAACAGTAAGGGGGATGTAATACCAAAGAGGCCGGATAAACTTAATATAGCTATGAATATGAACAAGAAATTGACTGAAGAGATCGAAGCTGTGATCAAACATAGAGAGAACTATAGTACTGAAAGTATGGAGACGATGAAATTAGAAGATGATTGTGTCCTCAATTCTCTTGGTGACGAATCTGAAAAGGATAATGCTGGCAGCCCCTTCTACGCCGATCCTGTAGATGCTTTAAAGGAAGTAAGTTAATCTGTAAATTCTAAACAATTACGTGAAATTTTGTCTACTGTCTACAAGAAATAAATATTAAATGTTTCTCCTTTCACAGGCTGCCTTACCACAAGTGCAAAGACGAAAGCTGCTGAGAGTCGGGGTGAATCTTTCCCAACGCTACTCGGAACCACCGACACAAAATCATCCATACTACCCTCTGCGCGATATGCATAGTATTGAGGAACTCTCTCGTAAGTACCTTATTTTAGCTTTTAGTGCTATCGAGAGGAATGCTCGTATCTTTTACTTTTTTATAACATCAGCCGTTAGCCGACGCGTTCGCACGGACGTAAAAATATCACGGCGGAATTATTTCGCGCACTGGATTTTCAACACACTGCTTAGCGTCGAGAGTTGAAAATCCAACAGTGTAATTTTTTGACGTGCTGGGATGCGCTCTGTTGGATTTTCAATGCTTGGCTCAACACCGAGATTGAAAATCCAGTGCGTGATAAAATCCCGCCGCGATATTTTTACGTCCGTGCGAATGTCGGCTTAGTACCTATTTGATGGGTAAAATATTGAACATATTCAATCTTATTTTAATCGTAGCTACTATGTAGCTCTTTGAAAGTCTTAGGTCTGTACTATCATCACAATCATTGAATTCTTTTTCGGTTTCAATTTCAGCATCATCACCAAACACGTCATCATCGGTGGACAACCTGATGTCACTGCGCAGCAAACCGAAGATGAAACCGGTGCAGCCTCCGAGAATCGCGAACAAGCCACCCACAGGCAAGAACGACCAGACTTGGACCGTTGATTCCAGTTGGGAGTTTATAAGTCAGTGTTATGGAGATACTGTAGAACAGTAGATGCAGCTTGTAAATTTTGCTCTTGCACTCCCAACATACCTTACAAAATACAATGCTTCTCCTAATTAGCCCACCCAAAAAAGTCAAGTGGGCTGCACTTTCTGACTTTTTAATTTTTGGCTCCCCCGCAAACAAGCGTGACGCGACAGTGCGATGCGACTCTTGTAGAAAAATTTGTATGAAAACCTTCATGGAAATTGTTCTACCAGAATCTCGTCGCACCGTCTTGTCGCGCCTATCTGCGGGATCCTTAACTCTAGACACCTAGAGTTTAGGCTCCCGCAGACAGGCACAGGACAGGTGGGAAGGTATACATCTTGCACATGCAAAAATGTTGAAAAAAAAGGATCAATCTTTTGTAAAAATTAACAGTAAATTAACAGTGAGTGTTGCTATTGCTTGCAGACAAGCACGATGAAGGTTCAAACAGTGAGAGTGGTACGTTCCCGTCGCTGGCTGAACAGGAATGTCGACTAAGCGCTGTTGATGATGGAACTCAACACTTGACTGTCCATCAAGTGGTTGCACAACGGTAAGAAATGTTATTTTTTTTATGGGATGGCTATTATAAGACCGTGTCAATCACGACAATAATTATGATTAGCTGACTCCTAGGTCTACAGATATCCATAATTTAAAACTAGCTATGTAGCTATTGTGATAGCTAGCTATATACCAGAGCAGTGTTATCGGCATTAACTTACGAGTTGGTAGTGGGTTCGAACCCAGGCAGGCGCTTTACTGTGTGTAATTTCATCACCACTGCTCTCAAAACGGTGAAAGAAAACATCTTGAGGAATCCGGCATGTTCTAGAACCATAAATTGGCAGACATGTGACATCTACCAACCCGCACTGGGCTCGCATGGTGGATTACGGCCCACTCCTTCTCACAGAGAGGAAGCCAGTGTCCCAGCAGTGGGAACGTTATAGGTTGATTGTGGTATGTACCTGTTCTAGCAGCTGTAGCTACTAATGATTTTTTAACTCCATTAGCAACGCGGAAAGTAACTTTCAAATCAATTATTAAAACATGTTTATATTGTCTTTGACAGATTCCCTGATTTGAGGCTAAATGCAGAACCAACGATGTTGCCAGAGGAAGTCAGATCGCCACCAAGAGCTTCGTGTTACGACAACGTTCACGATCTGAGACCTTTATCTGAACAGGTAATTATTTATGAAACTCATTTATGAAGCATTTACCAGCCTTACCAAGGGGTATCGTATTACCCAGTATCTGGGTTGTGGAGGTCAGATAGGCAGTCGCTTCTTGTAAAATACTGGTATTAATCAGCTGCATCCAGTTAGACTGGAAGCCGACCCCAACATAGTTGGGAAAAGGCTAGGCAAATGATGATATCTGAAGCATTTAATAAAAGCAATTATCTGAATAAATTACTTCAAATTTATGAGCTGTTTTCTTTAGAACAAAATTCGTTTTGGTTATTATAAAGCGTTGTCTTTTCCACAGGCAAGTGACGATGGTACAGTGTTTTCTGAGCCTTGGGATAGTTCGCAGTGGGACGGTTTGTTACCTCCATCGAATGGCCACCAAGTTTATGATAATGTAAGTTAAAGTGCTTCATGATAATCCCTTATGCCAGTTTATTTATGGTCGCTGATGTTCTTCCGTTTCTTTCATTTACACGTCAGAAATAACCGTCTGTAGAAAAGAAGTGCTATTTTATAAAATTTCACCGGGGAACTAAGCTGTCAATGATAGGCATTCACAGGTTCACAGCAAGCTCAATTCACTTAAGTTTTTGCGGTGAGATTTTTAGCACTACAGGCTAGACCTTCACGCGGATTTGCGTCGTCGTAATGATAGCGCTATTGTTTTATTTTCTTGTTTGAGTAACAATTGTTTATTTTGCTAAATATTGAACCAAGTTTTTATCTTTATTTGTTGACGACAGATAATATCATGATATCCTTAAAGTTATTTTAAGATTATTTGATTCTCAAGAAGGTGACCTGTCTAGTATCTACCTGTCTTTTACGAATGTTAAATTTAACATTCTGCTTTGACATTCGTAAAAATGCTGGAATATTGACAATAATCATAAAAACATCTTCTGCGTATATTTTTAGGAGGAACCGAGTGAATGGGAGTCTCCTATCCCGAGGCGAGGGCCAACAGTTGCTACGAGAGCAAAGAGCTTCAGGGACCGACTGGATCCTTTACTGGGTGAGTTAAAGTTTTTTTAACTTAAAGACATTTTACTCGCACTTAAATCCAATAGAGTTGACATTTGAATGGCACAAAACGACGGCATAGGATTATAATTATCAATGTTCCATAGACGGATGTTATTATTTACCTAGATCGTGTTGCTTCTCAGTAGAGTATACCTAATGGCCTCATATAACGTCTGCACGTCTACAAACTAACTATTCTTCTAGTCCTATCCTCTTCTGATAATTAACTGAACAATTATTCCCATTGAAGATGAAGTACTACGTCAGTGCACGTGTCGTCAAGTTCAGCTATTTACTGACGTTACACAATGTACTTATAACTCGCTATGTAAATACATTTTAATATGGAGCACGCTGTGATAATACAGTCATTTAGATTACCTACACTAAAACTGTACATGAGTGTTTTATTAAAAGTAATTTTTCAGTCATTGCTATCAACAGTCACGTTCTTTCCCTGTATTTATTCATTCCAATGCATTATCTCGGTACGTACAGTGTTTCATCCGTATCACTCGACGTAAAATCACAGATGTTCTCTGCACTCTGCAGCCTGATATGTAATTATTTATAATTAATCAATTATTACACATCATTATCAAATTAATTAACTTAGTAGAGCACACACAATAGGACCGCGGCGCACATCTGTTATCTATTACTACATTAGCTCTGTAAATAAATTAATTATGGCTAAAGGGCAAAGGTCTGCGCGTGCCGTGAAATTCTCAGATCGGGCCAGTGTAGTGGCAGTCGCTTTCCAACCCGCGTTGGAACAGCATTAGACGTGTACCACTCTCCTTGTGTGAATGAGAAACCACCGATTTAAGTCTTTCGTTCAAGCGGGCATGAACCGCAGGGTTATCAGCCATGAAGTGGTTCAAAAAGTTGTTCCAAGGAAGGTCCGAGAAGTTGACTGAAGAGATGCCAGGCCACAGCAAGGCTGAGCCGTTGAAGCGAATTTATTCATTGAAATACTCCATTCCGCCTGATGAAGATGTACCGATAGCAGAAGAAGCTTTGAAAGTTTTGGATGTGTATGTGCCAGTGACTAGTGATGTGTACGCGTTGACCACCATCAAGAACTTTAGAGCAGATACTCTAAACGAATTCGTCTATCAAAGTGAATGGGTTGTGGTCTCCCGAAAAGAGTTGTTGGAGCCCAGGTTCCAACAACGTCTGAAGAAATTGAATACATTGACCGATCTATGCAGGTCTTTGGCCGAGAGGGGTGTCAATAGGAGACGAGCAGAAGTGATTGCAAAACCCCCCAACTGTCATTGTCACGAACTGAGTTCCTGCGAAAGTGAGAAACCGTTACGTTCAAGTTTATTTCGTAGAACACTAAACAGTTTTAAAAGATTTTGGCGGCTCCTGTTTCGTAAAGGAAAACTTTGCAGAATATTTAAGACTGAGGAAGTAGTCGAAATCTCGAAACCTTACGAAAAAGACCCACTCGAATGTTCTACCTCCACTAACATGTACTTATGTAGGTAATAATTGTTTCATTTCCAATATTAGATAATTTTGTGCAATGTCCTTAGATTAAAGCTGTCTATAATTATCACCAGAATGAGGTTAGGACAATAAATATATCACTTTAGTGTAACAATGAGAACTAATTACGGGTTAATTAGTCTTGTATTCTATCAATTAAATTTGAATTACTTAAGTTAGGGCTTAAATGTCATTGGTCTATCTAATTACATTTAACTTTTAATAGGACCTAGTAGTATTTTAACCCATTCCCTGTCCCATGAATCACATTAATTGTTTTACTATTGTGTCTACTTTGTAGACATTGAACCTGTTAAGGATTATTGTTTTTCACATCATTAAGGAATGAATACTCATCAGCATTTTTGGAATTGTTTTCGAAATGATTTTTGATCATTAACAATGACGTGCCAAATAATAAATCAAAATATTGCTACTAATGGGAACTTTCAACTTATTAGATGCTCAACAATCTTGATTCATTGCCAAATATTTTTCACTTAAATCCATACTAATATTATAAATTCGAAAGTAACTGTCTGTCTGTCTTTATGTTACCTTTTCACGTCTAAGCCACTGAACGGATTTCGATAAAATTTGGCAGAGAGATAGATTGCATCCCAGGGAAGGACATCGGATAGTTTTTATCGACATAGCTCGCGAGCAAAGTCGCGGGTGGAAGCTAGTGTTTTATAGTTATTAGGCTTCTTAGGCTCCTATGAAAAGTAAGTAAGTAGGTAATGATATAACCTCAAAAAAAGTTTGAATTAATACCATAGTGTGCTCATTATAAAGATCAAATCCATAAATATAAAACCAGACCACAATACCTAATTTCATTGTAATTTTATCTCTTAACTGACTCATCGTCGCGTGATACAGGGTGTGCAGTAGGTCGAAATATCCCTGAATGTAATGTTCGCACACATAATAATAAAATTTTATCAGTGTATCTATGTAGATTATGAGGTCATTATTTCCGACGTGCATACATCGTGTATGTTGCATTTTGTACTGTGAGCAATTCAAAAGCTTACTTTAGGTAGATACATGAGAGTCCATATTTTCATTTGGAAAATAAATTTTTGACCTAATATTACTTATTCATATCTGCCTGTATTTTCAGTGGCGGTTAAACGTACATACATAATAATATTATTAGGATACTATGACGATTAAAAAAAATCTCTTTTCAAATTTTTATTTTTCAATCTATTTTCATTTTATCACAGGGCTAATAAATAAGTATTCTTAAATTAACGTCCTAGGTTGGATACATGAGTCGAGCAAACTGATACTGCAATTTCTATCTGTAATTTACCTATCCAAAGAGAAATTCTTTATACCATCAACCATATGGTTGATAGCAATAGGCTCGCCCCCTGTTACATGGGACTTAAACATAACTGGCGAAATGTGGGTGAACTATAGTTACACCTCTGCCTCACCCTTCGGGAAATACAAGCTTGACGTTATGGTATTCCTAAATTAACCTAATTAATTCTTTTCTTTTCTCCAAGCAGCAGCGGGCCGAGTGCGTGCCTTGCGTGGCGGTCGTCAGACTCGTGGCGCGGGCGCGGCGCTGCGTGCGTACGCTCTGCACCTTGCGCAGGACAAGAGTACGACCTTCGCGCAGAACATCGACAACTTTATCGCGTGCACGCTTGATTCTAAAGATACTAGTCCGCAGGTAACATTACAATAGATTGCACTCCAACTTTTACCTTGTTTAGTTAAGAAAAGCGTTGTTAGAGGCATCTACTACCTACCTAAACCCGGAACTCAAAATTTGTTTCATTGCACTATCCAGTAGCTGCAAATCGTTGACACACACTGTATTGTTTTCTTAAATCTTTTTTTAGCTTTGGCAAGTACATTCTGATCCATTTTCCATCTGATTTAATTATAGTGTCTAACCTGACCCTGTGAAACAAGCCGTTAGAGTGTCTTATGAATAATAAATTATGTCCAGGTGATGATGCGAAACATGAGGCAGTTTATGTCAGGAATGAAAAACTATCTGGTCAAACACGGCGAAAGAGAGTTTGAGAAAGAAGTGGAAAAAGAACGACTCAAGGTAAGCCAACTATGACTAACTAATAATGACCCTTAGGGGCCGTTTCCAAGAGCGAGAGAATCGCGGCGATGTTATCGTCGTGCTACGTATTTCTATATACACTCTTAGAACATGTCTCCAGACGGGGATATCATGGCGGCGAGACCATCGCCGCGATTCTCTCGCCCGTAGAGATGGCGCCTTACTCTACTAAAGGACTAGTATCTTAAATCAAAGCTGACAAAACATTGCAAAAATGTCAAATTTATATTTTCAGCTAAAACCGACCGAATTCCTGAACCTGGACGCGATCCTAGAAGGTGTGATGCACCGACTAGTCGTCCGGCCGCTGCGCGCGCGCCTTTACTCGCTGTTGGCCGCTTGGCACTCGGCGGACGTGCGCCGTCTACACGCGGCCATCGAAAAAGCGCAACACGCGACGCCGTTGCAGCTAGGGATAAAGGTATCTAATATTGTAAAATACTAGAACCGGTATTGGGTTCTTGAAAAAGAAACCAAAATTCTTAATATTTTTTTTCAAATAAACCTACATGGGCACTTATGAAACGTCAGCAGCTAGATGCACGTATCCAATTAGTCGTTTCCTTTGGATACAAGCTGGCAAGAAACTCCACGGTTACAGTTATTCTGTTTATCCACTCCAGTAAATCCATCCTAAGGTGGATACGCGGAAACGCATGTCCAAGAATCCACCCTAAGTCCCGTTTATCCAACTTGGCCTAGGGTGGATTTTCGGACATGCGTTTCTGCGTATCCACTTTAGAGTGGATTTTTTGGGGTGGACAAACGAAATAACCCCACGGTTAGGTACCTACTCTTTTAAAAATAATTGACTTGTAGTTTTCCTTTACCAACATGGGCATAGTTGAGAGCACTACTAGTGTTAATATAAAGATATTCTTTCAGGAGTCGACTAAGGTACCGTCGTCGGCAGTCCTGGCCGTGATCTCGAAGCATTTCCTCAAGATGCAGGAGGCTGACTCACCGCTCGACAAGCTGGAGAACCTCCTGGCCGCCATATCTGTTATGTTTAATGCTGTGAGTATAACTGGCTAATTAAAAATGTGATATTAATTTATTAGGTTTACTTTCGACTCAATCACTCAATGCTGCACAAACCTATTTTTTTCAAATTAAAATGTTTTCCTTTTAATACACCACATAAAAGAAGATACCATAGAAATGTGTGTCACTAGGTATTGACCCATTCGTACCATGTACACCGTACGATGGAACAAACATTAGAGGCCTCTATTCACTGCATAACCCTGGCTTAAACTGTACAAGGATCTTTTGGCTTGTGGCCAAAATAGGAACTAACACCGCTATCTTGTTTTTTCAATATAATATATTTCACAAAACAATCGCAACATTTTTTAACCCCCTGTGAACTTCATTCGAGCGTCAAAAAATCCTTGTAGCAGTATGTACCTACGAATAGTTCAAGTGATTAGTCATCCCAGTATGAAGTATCGAATCCGAAGTCAAAAGCGAAACATATTATTCAGATCCGTGGCGAACGCAGCGTGGGCGCAGACGATCTCCTGCCGGTGCTCGCATGGACCGTCGCGCGCAGCCGGCTGGTGTGCGCCGAGCTCGAAGCGGAACTCATGGCGGGGCTACTGCCGGCGGCACTGCTGGCGGGCGAAGGGGGCTACTACCTCACTGCGTTGTTCTCTGCTGTTGCCGTTCTGAAGAGACTCGCGCCGGAACCGCAGCCGGATAGTACTACACCTTCTGTAAGTGTTGTATAAAATATGTTGTAGTTTCGAAGCTTTTCTTCGTTTAATTGCTGTGTTCACGTTAACACTGACAGTATTTTAGACCTACTATGGTACAAAATACTGTGTACCTATTCATTAGAGGCAGCTGAATATCACATAGGTAAGTAAGTATAGCAACGCAAGACATGTTTGTTGCGCTGAACGCAAATAAATTGGAGTAAGGGCAGGATAATGATGATGATGAGGTAAACATAGCAACGGTCTTCTGACCTCCGCAAATTCGGTTAGTTTATACCTATCACGGTTGTCTTTTTTGGGACTTTAGCAATGATGAAGGGCACGAAGTGGAAAGGACAGCTGATATTTAGCCACATTCTCCTGTCTAAACCTACAAAACCTGTGGAAAACCCCAGCTAGGCCAGCTATTTATTACCAATGTACCTAAGTATCTGTATTGCTAACAAGAATCTTGTCCCCAGCAGTGGCGTCGCGGTTCAATGGACACGAATCGCGAACAATGTTCCGTGGCCGTGGTCCGCGTGGTGCTGCCAGACGAGTGCCGCGGCTCCATCCGGCGCGTGCCGGTGCCGTGCCGGCCCGGCGCGCGCGCTCGCGACCTGTGCCGCGCGCTCGCGCACGCCGCCGCCATCACCAACCCGCAGGATTACGCGCTGTTTGCACTACATGATGGCCATGGTACGTTACATTGTATTATTTATTTGATGATGATCGAGCCCCAAGATATAGATTAACTGTCTAGTTTGGGGTCACTGACAACTAACACTCCCAATGTAACCTAGCTGTACCTAAGTACGTACTATTTTAAGACGCAGACATCTCAGTGTCTTATGCATTGCTTGGGTAATACTTAAACAATTTTCTATGTCTATTTGAAGGTTCAAATTTAGGGCCTATCTTTAGCCCCCATAAGAGACGCAATCAAACTTTTGATTCTTAAACCTAATGGCTTATAACAAATTGTTATTGTTTTCTTTTGTATAGTCAAACAAGCCATTTGGAATACAGTCAAACGTATTCATACTTCCACTACAATGCCAATACTCTGTCAATAACTTTTTAGGCATATGGCTTATTTTAGACACTTGATTAGTCAGTCAGCGCACTCACGACATTGCTTGAAAGTAGTTGCAAGGTAGCTCCTACCAAATAGTTTGCTCGACAGTGACTAGTTTTAGCAAGTATCCTAAGTGAGCCCAAAGTCTGGCAAGACAAAGCCTATCTAAGTAAAACATGGTTTTATTAACAAAGCAAACTGACACCATGTTTTATCCTTCTTTCAGAGACAATGCTGAACGAGAACGACTGCCCTCAAGAAGTTATGTCAGAGAAAAGTGGACAGAACTTCACTCTGGCCTACAGACGAATAGACGCCAAGATCGCCTGGCCACAGCAGGCCTTACTATCGTATCCTTAAACTGCTTCTTACAATAATAACTAGCAAAAAGAAGCGACAGAAATCTCTTAGCATTAGAAAGTAAAGAAACACACTTGCATGTAAATCATGAATGAATTGTCGAACACTAGGTTGTCAAATCATGCTCATTATCAATTAAGTCATCAAAATTATATTGGGAACGAATGAGAAACTATATTTTTATCACCTTAACAATAAAATCAAAGTGATATTTTATTCAACTGATTTTGTAAGTGCTAACGTTTTCTAAGCTTACCTTACTTATAAGTACATCGCTTATAGGCAGTATTTTTCAAGCATCGCTACTCAACGAGCATACTAATGTCATTATAACTGTAGCTTTTTTACTCAATAATGTATAAGTACCTAATTTTATATTATTGTAATCTGACTGAACTTTCGGGACATGACTCCCAAATTTTGTACATTTTGTATCGCGTGGGGAGCTATCATTCGGAGGTTGAATGTGATGTATGGATAAAATGTTCACCATTTTAGTTATTATATTGTGTAGTACCTACACCTGACTCGATGTTCGCAGTTAGGGGCTATCTAACTGTCTTATAAAGGCGGTGTTTATTTTCTTCAAGTGTGCGTTTGTGTATGTTCCTAAATTTCGTCGCGTAGGTACACTAAATAAACTCACCAAATTGTTGTTTTAGTTTAATAAAATTTAAGTATTTCTTTAAACATTTCTAGTGCTAAAGTTTACTTTTGAAGTATCTATACAATATACATATTTTAACTCTTACTAACTTGTTTATGAACTGTGATGTTAATCGTATTAATTAGTAATACTGTAAGGTTTTGTATTAATTTTTGTATATTCGTAGACCTGTTTCTTAATATAATTTATTTATATGTAACATTAAGGTAACTAACCAACAAAATGTTAGAATTATAAAGGGTAAATTATAGTGAAATTGCAGTTTCCATAAATGTGTGCGTGTTAAAAATGGCTACCTTTTTCTATTTCTAACCTTGATAAACAGTAGATAAATGTGCAAATACTGGCTACAATTTACCTTTTGTATAACGCGTATTCAGATGAAACATTGCCTTACATTTCGTCACGGACAATATTTTTGTAGTTCGTATTAAATTCTATAGTAACAGTCAGTGCAATCAAAACGATTACGTACGATTTGGAGAAATGATTGAAGTGACTTAAGTAGCTTTAAAATTAAACAAATAATTATAATATCTCTATCCCACTGCCAACCGCGGAATTCGAACATAAGACCTTTTACTGCCAATTTTTAAACTGTTTACGAACGCCATAAAACATTATTCATAATATTTAATAATTAATATACCTACAAGGCGCCGATGAAAGTTTTGTAGAATTCTGACGTCACCAATGCCTGTGTTAAGTTCTTTCACGTTCCATACCTATCTACCTACTCTTTTTAAACCTATTTTTAGTTCATCTGAGTCACTGACCTGTATTATACAAGCTTGTTTAATAGAGGTCAGTGATCTGAGTTCATATTATTTTATTGCCCCTGCCTGTGTCGAACCTCTAACGGATTTTTTTGCCTTCTTTCTGTGGAAGACTCAATAACCCTGGGTGTTATCAAAGTCTGAGTTACAAATGTTACAATACGATTATGTTTACCATCAAAACCCACACTTCATTATTTAAAGACTGATGCTAATTAGTCTTATTAGTACGATTCTTTTTCAATAATATACACAGTGATTGCGGTTTGATAAACTTTAGGAAGATTACTTGGAACAAATCTGTATTCGGTAGTCTCTATCGGTACGAGCCACCAAAGAGATTCTGAATAAAGTCTCTCTGTTTAGCTATTAAAGAAAAATCTTGATCCGTTTATCATTTATTCATTAAAACATTTCTCCAAGATTCGTACATTAAAACCAGTACATTAGAGCGCGTAGGCAACAATTGATTCTGAATATGTGACTGTCGTACGCGCATATAAGGCGCGCCATTTGTATTTATTACGTCACTCTTATTAACGTTAGTTGTAAAACACGTGTATGGTGTTTTGATAAAGTTTTCAGTCATATTGTGAAGGAGTAAATGGATTTTTACCAAATTTACTTGTGTTGTTTTATTTTTGCTTCTTTTTTACCATTTGGCCCAACGGGCCCAACAGACATCCTACATTGTCAATGGTTCGCTGCCGATCTCAAGGAGACAAGCAACGCATACGCAGGCGATAGCAACTTCCTCACTTGAAAATGTTCAATAACAAGAGAACTTATTGAGAAGAAGGATTTATGGAGAAGAGATTAAAGAACTTTCATTGTAACTTGAATCCCCTTTTGAGTTTTTAAGTGAAAACTTCTGTAGGTGCGTTGGGCATTTTTTGAGATGGAAAAAAACCATTGAACTCGCGACCCTGTTACCGTAACCAACGCCGCGCTGCATTCGGATGTGTTCGACTGTCCTCGGGATGTACTCAGTTTTAATGTTAAGGCGATACGTCAGTGAGTGATGGCAAAGTATTGTTTGTGTTTTGTTTATAAGACGATTAAAAAAATACACATGTAATTATTTAAGTTTTCACTTCTGTCGGCACTCCCGGAGTGCCACTGTTTTTTTTTTGCAAACATATTTGAAAAACGAGACGTCCTAGTTTTAAAACATAGGTAATGAAATTTTCAAATCCTCCTTGTCACTGCTGTGGGATTGCCGTCTACAGATTTTTGAATGACTTAATTGACCCTCACCGTAACCTTTGTCAAAACTAGTTTGAACTTACGTGACGTGAATTGTAAATCCAACAGCCTAAACTTTCATTAGCACCATGAATTGAGATTTTCGCAAATAACTCAAAAACTAGACGTCCTGAGTCAAAAATAATGAATTTCTCAACTTCCCCTTGCGGTTTTGTCTACCGATTAAGTAGGCAAATCACATGGAAAAGCCTTGAAATTTCCTGTCCATTATATTGGACAGGAAATCCAATCCTAATCTCTGGTAGCTCATCCAAAAGTCACCATCCCTGCCGACCCATCCGTGCCATGTTGCAGGAGCAAGATGCAGCCGAATACCTACCAGTATTTTACATAGCGCGAATGCCTGAATTTCTGGATAATAAAATACCTACCCCTTGCTAAAACGGGTTGTCTGACTTTCAGGGTTCTAACTACCCGTAACAACTGCTCAACCAAAAGTAACTTAAAACTTAAATCGATCCTAGAATAATAATAGAAACGCAACCATAGCAACTGATTTTATAATTTTTACGATACATATCGACCACACTTTGCCCACAAATCTGTACGCTTTCCTACAAATAAGATGTTGTACCCACTTGACGAAAAACGAACTATGCAAGCGAATTACCCTAAAAAGTTGCCTGTACCGCATTGGGACAGAGTGCATTTGCAATACCCTGTAAGGAAACATCCAGGAACTGGAGTTTCAAGTGAAACTGTTGGAAGAAAATGGAGAGATCTACCAGAAGTATTGAAGGAGACAGTGAGTACTTTTAATTTCAATTTCAAATAACCTTTATTAGCAATCTTAAAAACTAGTTTTACAATATATTTAAAATAAAGGTTTAGACATCAGAAATCTCCAGATTGCTTTGATCTTTAGCATAGGCTTCCCTCAGGCTTTTCCATAACTCACGGTCGGGAGTTTTTCTCCTCCACATCCCTCCCAAAAATGGGAAGACGACTTGAAAACTTCTGCGGGAGGGAAAGTAGCTCCACCTAATATAACACGTAAATTGAAGTGAATGACTTAAATTTACAACACCAGCGAAAAGTACTACAGAAGTAGTCTTTTACTTACACATATTTTTCCAAAATAAAGTGATCAATTTTAGTGAGAGTGGGAAGCTTTTGGCATCCGAAATTAGTTAGTGCTTCCTTCCCGCATCCAGCAGATTTGTTATGGCGATGCTTGTGGGAGAGGCTTAGGTCCAGCAGTGGAGATCTTCCGGCTCGGTGATGATGACAGCCTAAGCGCGTAATTAATTAGGTACGTTTGTAGTAAGTAGGATTATTAAGTATAAGATAGCTTTGCAAATGAATACCAATAAAGTAGTTCTCTATTGTTACACAGAGAACTCCAGTCGAAGAGCTGAAGAACTACTTTCACGACTACAATATCACTAAACAGTTGACGAGGTCGCAGACTGCCGAACACTACGGGTTCAAACTACCTGAAACTAAGAGGTTCAACAAACATACGTCGTGTTTGGAAAACGAGTATGTTTACCCACAGCCTAGACGGGTACGTATAAACTATTACCAATCAACTGTAACACAAAATTGGTCTTGAAGCTACTGTTTCACCGCGCTTTATATGCAGTCACGGAAGCGGAGGCTTATCTGCAGAATGCATTATTGTAACCTTTGTGATTCTAACTGCTCCAGAAAGTGATGAATTCAAATTCCACATCAGCAAATAGTTGGCATTATACCAATCAGGAGGTTCTTTTTTCCTCTGGACTTTTATAGGATGTCCTCAGCTTACCTACAAAATGATCTCCACATAAAAAGGCGAATCATTTTCTCGTACACATATTTTTAGAGTACAGTGTACATAAGTCTGCTCTATAATTTCAGATAGAAGATAGAGTACCACAGTGTTCTGCGCACGGTACGACCGAAATGAGGAGTCGCTACACTCCACCAGTAACTCCTTCTCGACTGATAACTGATAAGGATCAGTACAAACTTCCTACAAGACTACCTCGAGACCCAGTAAGTATAACTCGACTCTACAATATATCTAAACATAAAAACAACTTTTGTTGGTGTCCCTTGTCCATATATTATGTCGGTGGGTTCCAGATCAAACCAAACACTGCTGAAATGGAAATCATTGAACAAATCGTATCGCATCTGTTATTAAATATTTTAGATCCTTCTCATTCTTTCTTACCGTTCCCCTCCATTGATAATTTTTATATAACCGACAATTTATTTTAGTGATCCTTGGTGGTCAAACATATTGCAACTTTTGATTTGCTACCCTATTTATTTATATATTTTTTTCATCTTTGAATTCTTTCTTGTCAGCTTCCACTCGAACCAAGTTGGCGAACAGAATTAGAACCTATTGACACAACGCATGAAGGTTTCGAAAAGTACCTGGACCCATACCTAACGACTAGTAGACTACACCACCGGCCGTACACTGCCGATCAGTTGCAGAGACCCTCGTGTAACAAGGATGTGATCACTTATTACACTTTTAAGGATATTACTTACGTAAGTTTAGGATAGAATCAGAAATGAGTACCTAAGAAGAAAGAGGGGGGGGAGGACGTATAAGAGGAAGTCAGAAAAAAGGTTGTTTAGGATATAATCTAAGGATGATACAGATCACTGATCACACGAAGTGTTGCGTGTGTGGGCTATATTTGCAAAGTTCTCCTAACTCTCATTTTTTTTGCTGTTTCAACACCAGTTTTATCAATCAAAGATAGCACGTGATATAGTATTATATTAGACTCTCTAGTTAAATCGAACTAAAATACATTTTATTTTCAGACAAGAACGCCAAAGCCTGAAACAGAATGGAGACTACCAATACCCAGACCAAAATCTGTTTACGATAGAGAAAAGTTTAAGGAAGGCGTCAGGGAAATAAGAACCCATAACAAATTGCCATGGGTGCCCGGGTAAGCAAAAGCCTCACGTCAGAACTGTGTGGCGTCGAAGTGATTCAAAAGTATTCTACGTAGTAAGTATTCTTAGTAGTAGTACTTCGACGCCACACAGTTCTGACGCGAACTCCGTTCATTAGTATTGAATTTCTGACTTTGATCATCTACTTTTGCTGTTTGTTGACTGTACTAGCAGCGCCCCGCGGTTTCACCCACATAAGTGTCGATCCCGTGAGAATATCGGAATAAAAACTATTCTATGTCCTTCCCCGGGATGCAATCTATCTCTCTGCCAAATTTTATCGAAATCCGTTCAGTGGTTTAGACGTGAAAAGATAACATACAGACAGAGTCTGACAGAGTTACTACACCAATATTATGTTACAATTATAATATATACACTGAATTTTTACTATTATGTACAAAACATTGTATAAACATAAATATTAAAATAGTTAAACTGACTGTGGGAGAAAATTGTGGTCACATTACAAATATACGCACGCACACAGTCACACACGTACAAGGGTCTAGTGATGTAGGTACTTACTTGGTCCATTTTGGTTTGTTTTGACTGTACAGCGGGAGGTGTCACTTTAATTTATATAGGTATTTTTAATGGTTTATGGGATAAAAACGACCTATACTTATTAAAAATGACTTAAATCAATTTAATAACACACTACTTTCATAATGTGCATTAATTCAGTTACACATCAACTTTGCCTACCTAATATCAACACAACTTATTCTTCTCCGTAATTATCTTCCAGAACGTTCCGTACAGAAGCAAGAGACAACTATATACCACCAACATTGCAACCAGTCTCCCAAATCCATAACTATGAAGAAGAAGCCAAGAGTTACTATGAGAAGTCCATAGCCAACTTATCGACGAACATTCGAGAAGAATATGACGCGTTCCAGAAACAATATTCGACCGAGAACTCCGTTGTTGGGTCTAGGAGGCCAATTTGTTCTATACTCGATCAGTTTATTGAAAAGAACAGGAGATTAGAGAGAAAGAGTGTGCACATAGGATGAGAAAAAAAAACTGGCCAAGTACGAGCCGGACTCGCACAGAAAGGGTTCCGTACCACAAGGCAAAAACGCCGAAAAAAACACCTTTGTTATATGAGAGCCCCCTTAAATATTTATTTAATTCTGTTTTTAGTATTTGTTGTTATAGCGGCAACAGAAATACATAATCTGTGAAAATTTCAACTGTCTAGCTATCACGGTTCATGAGATACAGCCGAGCCAGTGGAGAGAGACAGTGGAGCCTTAGTAATAGGGTCCCGTTTTACCCTTTGGGTACGGAACCCTAAAAAAAATATTTCATTAAGAGGGTAGGACACATGAGGGAGGATATAAAGAGAATAGATAGTAGAGTGTACGCGTAGCATAGGACCATAGAGAATCATTAGAATTATGAGAGAAACTGCAACACACGAGTGCCATACCCACACTGGGTATGGCACTCGTGTGTTGCAGCTGAAAATCACGGTCAGGTGATACACCTTGTGTTGGATCTGACATTATGCTGAGCTGGGGCAGTTTTGGGATTATAATCTTTGTTTTCTGTTTCTTATAGTTTTAAGGTACTTACATTTTTTGCTGTAATGCCAATACACTCATTTTTCTGTCTTTTGTTTCTTTCTGTCTTTACGATAAGCCGTACGTCTGTCGTAACAAAAGCAGTATAAGCAGGCCTCTAATTAAATTGAAATGCTAGGCCAGCTCTCGGTCAATGTGTATCCACTGACATGCTGCCTACTGTAAGTACTCATAGGATAAGTTCCTTACCTAACTCCTTAATCATCATACTAATAAATGCGAAAGTTTGTGAGTGTGTATGTATATTTGTTACTTCTTCACGAACAAACGGCTAAACCAATTTTAATAAAATTTGGTATGGAGGTAGCTGACACCCTGGATTAGAACATAAGCTACTTTTTAATCCGATATTCCCACGGGATCGACCCTTGTGCGGGTGAAACCGCGTTGCGCATCTATTGTAAAAATAAATGTAGGTGTAACCTACCGTTTCAAATAAAACAATGATTTTTTTCTGATTGGTTCCGAATATTGCAGTTGCTTGGAGTTGAGAATTACCTATTACATAATCAGCCTATAACAATCCCACTGCTGGAACACAGGCCTCCTCTCTGTGAAAGGGAGTGGGCCGTAATCTAACATGCGGGCCCGGTGCGGGTTGTAATTACCTATTACGATCGCACAAATATAAAAGTTACATTATAATCATCATACTTATTATAACCATAAGAAGTTAGCACACTCTGATTCACCAATTTAACTAATACAAAATATATTCACGAGTCTACACGAGTACGACATAAATCAAAGATAAAGATTGATATGAAAACCTTTTTGCATTTAAATAAAAAATGGAGATTGGCTGACTAAAAATATAATCTATAACGTTAATAAATTTGACAGTTACCGTGACCCCTCTTGACCACCATGAAGGGAAATCATATCTCGAAATTCTAATAAAGGTACAAAATATATAAAATGGGCTCAGATTCAGACCAAAACGCTTAAAAGATGTACAGTAAATGGAAATAGTGTACTTTCTCATTATAGTAATTTTGCTATCGTATGCGGTATACTTGATACAACCTTACTGGATCATGATATTATCTGGAGTATTCATCTATTCCTTATACAACCAGGTACAAACTTGGTAAGTAGGTACTTATTATATCTTTATGTATCCCTAGTGCTACATACTGGCCGGCACTAGCAAAAGACAGAATTAAGTGAAAATGGGAGAGGGAGGCCTTTATTATTATTATCCATTTATTTCAGGCATCAAGGCCCTTAAAAAACACATACATAAATAGAATATAACTTAAAAATACTATAAATACATACAACATTCAAATTACACTAAAAAAAATTAACAAGCTAAAGCACACGAAGTGTCTACGTCGTGTTTCGCTGACTGGTGTCATGTAGCCGGCCACGAAACCGGCGGTACACAACACCCTTCGGCCAGAACTCTTCCTTGAGGAACTTCTCGACATTATGTGTCGGAACGCGTACCACGAACGACTTGGAAGTTCCTTTGACAATACAGTCTGGTTAGATTAGATTATTGCTACATACGTATAATTTTATACCTATAGGGGCTTCATGATAGTCGAGTGGCGATTCGCAAGCACGTTCCAAGTAGTCAGCCCGCTGCCACCTTGAAGAGTCAATCAATCAATCAACTCAACCTATCTCAGTTTACTGCTGTACATAGGCCTCTCCAAGACTGCGCCACAACACTCTGTCCTACGTTTGCCGCATCCAGTCTGTCCCAGCTACCTTTTAGGCTGGATTTTGTGCTCGACCGACGGTCAGCGCTGACATCAATCGCGTACCGATTTATATGGACTTACGCTCGCTGACTGTCGGTGCTACACTATACATGTTAATTTATCGTCAGCGTCTTAGTACGTATGGCCGACGGTACGCGACCGACGTCAGCGTAACACTTAATCCAGCCTTAGGCCCGTAATCCACCAAAGCGGAGAGGAGAGGAGATGTCTCATTTTTCTGTAGAATTTCGTGCGAGCAAGCGGGCAAGAGGCACGAAATTCTATAGAAAAATGACACATCTCCTCTCCTCTCCGCTTTGGTGGATTACGGGCCTTAAGGTCGTCGGTCCATCTAACTGCCGTCCTACACTACTCTTGCCGATACGCGGTCTCCACTCCAGGACTCGTCTGCTCCACGCCATCGGGTCCTTGAAGAGTGCAGGCAAATATACTTCCTACGTGACGACGTTAACTTATCTTATACAGTTCTTGCTAAGAACAAAAGAAGAAGAAAGCAATATAGAACAAAAACAGCCTCCAATAGTTGGACAAAGTGTCTTTTACATGACTTTTCTATAACTGACTACAGGAGCACAAGTTATCAAGACACTAATACCCGGATCCGTTAAGATGCAACCACAAAGGCAAGAATAGAAAAGAAATGTACAAACCTACAACTATACATTAATAAGATGATATTATGTCCCTGTAAGTAAAAGATTTATATTTTTAACCGACTTCAAAAAGGAGGAGGATCTCAATTCGGATTTTTATATTTTTTTTTATGTATGTTCAGGCATAACACGGTCATATATAGACGGATTTTCAAAATTCTTGTTTTAATAATAAATAAAGTATGCCTCAATGGTGGTCCCATATAAATTTGATTGACTTTGCTTGGGTAGGTTTGAGTTAGCTTCAATGATACGATTTGTTTCCAATTAATTTATATTGACGAAATTTTAATAACTTTCTGTCACTGATATTTACAATAGCAAGTAGTGTTAAATGAATTCGTGTAGGGTAGGTACAACTAAAAAGTGAAAAATTAGAAGTTTTACAAAAAAAAAAAAACAACCGACTTCCAAAACACACTACAAAGTGAAAAATAACTTTAATTTCGGAAGTCGGTTTCGGCACACGAAGGGTTCCGTACCACAAGGCAAAAACATCGAAAAAAAAACGTTTGTTGTATGGGAGCATTTTGTTGTTATAGCGGCAACAGAAATACATAATTTGTGAAAATTTCAACTATCTAGCTATCGCGGTTCTTGAGATACAGCCTGGTGACAGACAGACGGACGGACGGACAGACAGCGAAGTCTTAGTAAAAGGGTCCCGTTTTACCCTTTGGGTACGGAACCCTAAAAATGATTACAATGATGGGGAGTACAAGTGACTCTCGGCTTAGCTAAGTGTCTTTTTACTCCCGTTAGATAAAATACAACAATATGGTATAAAATTACAATCTGAAATAGACCGTATATTAAGAATTAAATACAAAACAGTCAGTTGCAAACACGATCAGCTGATCTCTACGTTAGTAAATCTTAATACGAATCAATGAATCAACACTCGGCACCTGACATATTGATTGCAATTTGCACTAAATTAATTATACTAAGTCCTTGCAATCAACCTTCTGATGTCTTAAAAGCAAATAATTCATTGAAAAAAAATCGATCATAGAACACAGTGTACACACGGCTACATATCAAACTAAAACTAAACTATCAGAAGTCAGCTTATACTGGTGTATAGCTGGTTATGTACGAAAAACCGAGTGATAATATAATGCGAGTTCAGCTAAAACTGGAAATGTATAGCGTGCTGTGCCGTTGCCGTCCTGTGTACCAGCAATATCAGTATATTGTTGTTATCCGTTGTTTGCATTTATATTATGTCCTCTAGACCGAATTTCAGTGGAGAATAGCTATCTGCGCGGGAGACGTTATAGTACTCAAGTGTGTGCGCAGACACAGGTGCACTCTCTCTTACTTCACTCTCATAGTCCAATGGGACAGCAAACCGACACCACCGGAGACTGATCAGGCACAGGACCAACGGCTTAACATGCTTTTCGAGGCACAGGGGTACCACACCGCCGACTTCCAAACTCCCCGCTGTTACTAAGAAATTTCCAATGGAAAAACCCAATGACACTTTGTCCGACCCGGGAATTGAACCCAGGGCCGGGCTCAGCAGTCGCACTTGCAACCACGAGACTATTAACGGAGCAGTCTGCATTTAATAGCACATCGTAGTACAAATTGATCACATGTAAGCCGCGCCAGGTGCGAAGCGGCCGCGAATGGTCGTAATCACAACATTTACTCGCGAATTATACAAATATTACACAGTATTCAAAAATAACCCAGCAAGCTAACTTTTTAACTTTTTTCTTCATATTTTAAACAACTATTTCAAAGTACAATATGTTAAGGCTAAGTCAACTAGTGTTTGTATTTGTTTTTGCGCTGAATCAAGTCAGCAGTGATGTCCAGCAAAAGGTAAAAGTCATTTTAATATTCAATACATTCGAATTCACATAACCGTATCTAAATGTGTCGACGCGAATACTTTAATTTAATTTTTGTAGGTACGAACAACATTCAATGACTCTCTCTAGAATAACGTTAACAGACAAAAGTAAATGTTTTCAGAAGTTCATTTTCAATTTCGTCTGTAACATAAGTTTCAGTTGGAGATCTTGCTAAATATCGGTATGTAATTACGTTATCTTCATTATGCATTTATTTACGCAGTTGTTAGTTTTCCCTGAGCTGTGATGGCCCAGTGGTACCGGCCGCGACTTAAGAGTTGTAGGTCGTAGGTTCAAACCCAGACAGGCGCTTTACATTGTGTAAATTATTTCATCACCACTGCTCTCAAAACGGTGAAGGAAAACAACGTGAGGAAACCTTCAATTCCTAGAACCTAGAAGACATGTGACAACTAACCAACCCGCACTGGGCCCGCGTGGTGGATTACGGCCCACCCCCTCACACTGAGAGGAGGCCTGTGTCCCAGCAGTAGGAGCATTATAAGCTGATTCTGCTAGTTTTTCCCTGCTCCAATAAGGTTTTCTTTTCCAGTTACATACATATTATGAATGTGGAGTAAACGTGTTTCCTATGTAGGCCCTTATTTCTATTTAAAACCTCGTCATATTGGTAGGTACATTGAAGTGAAAAGTGAATGGAAAATGAGATTTCACATCTTAGTAATAATAACAAGTAACGTAGGTTACGTTACGCACATAACGCCTTCTAACAACTGTGTCAATAAACAAATACACTGTGTGTGATCCATAATTTTTCAAACAAAGAAACAAAGCCAGATTTAGATTTGGCTTTGTTTTCCTGATTGAGTTATTGTTTTCAATTTTTATATTTATTTTTCCTTGGGTAGCATTTTAATAATCGTTGTTTCAGCTGACAGCGGCAGTTACCATTATTCCTCCTGATAGCAGTTTCAAATAAACTACCTGTACGAGAATTCTTTCAGTAGGATCGATTGCATAGAAAATTATAGGTTGATATCATGTCCACTTAATTTAACCATTCCTAAGGCATCTGATACAAATCACATAAACACGTACCTACAGAACAAACACGTGTACAGATACTTACTTCGTCACTTCTCCATATAATATGTGCCCGGTTGATGGCTATAGGGTCGCCCCTATTAGGTGTAGTCAACAAAAGAGATAATTATGCAGGATCGTCGGATATAGTTGAAGTTAAGTAAGAAACCGATGGATGTTGTCGACTGAAATTTAATTTGATAAATGAGCTGTTTGTTTTCTATCAATAAAATTAAATTTTATTCTCAAACATCCATCGGTTTCTTACTAAACTTCAACTGTATCCGACGATCCTGCATACGTATCTCTTTTGTTGACCGTACATGAGACTAAACATAACTGGCGAAATGTGAGTGTACCATAGGTACATCTCTGCCTTACCCTTCGGGAAATACAGGCGTGATTTTATGTTCTACACTAGCTTTACTGCCCGCGACTTCGTCTGCGTGAATTTTTTTCTTCGCCGACCCACCCCGTCGCATAGCATCGCCTGTCCGTGCTATGACTTTGTTTTCGCTTTTGTTCTGGCTTTTTCTTTTTACTCGGCTCCTAAGGGTGCAAGCGTGATGTTAAATGGCCTATAGTCTTCCTCAAGAATTGGGCTATCATATGCAAAACGAATTTTTCAAATCGGACTGGTAGTTTCAGAGATTAACGCGTTCAAACAACAAACAAACAAACTCTTCACCTTTATTATTAGTATAGATATAATTATAGAGTCACATAACACCAACAAAAGTTCTACTCACTGCACTAGTACACTACTAGTACTAGTGAAGATATAAAGATTCGAAACTGATGCATCAACTGTTCTAAAAAGTTGCGATTTCTAATCAGTAATATCAATGCGAAAATTATAACAATCAAACCGTTTTTGCGTCAATTTTCCCTACTTATCTTTTTGCGATCTTGGTAACAATCGACTTGATTAGTTTTTCTCAATCAATAAATATTGTGTGCTATTATTAATGACTATCACAATCATCTACAGGTTTTTATGTCACGCTAACTAACGCTGGTGCATCCATACTATAAGTATATATGTTACAGTCATAGTGATTAAATAGCTATTATACATAACGACTGGTCATTATATTTAAAGTAACCTAACTAAACCGAACCTCGGGGTGCCCTTCGCTCGCTCTTGCATCCTAAGTCGACGTAGCCCCGCTTCGCTAATGTGATTAATTCTGTGTCAATTATCACTTTATCTAAATTGAGTAGACATTAGAAATAATGGCTAGATAATATATAATTATGTTGGAGTTGGTTTTCAATTATCACAATTGTGGCTGGTCAACAAAATTTGTTATGATTTGTTTTTCAAATGTAATAATTTATGCGATTTTACTATCGATTTTACTATACAATTATTGTCTAATAAACTGGAACATATTTAATTGAGTACTCGGTGTACGCAGTAATGGTTTTGTTTAAAACAATTGATGTCATGTTACTTTGATTTCAAAATGATTCACTTTGCGAAATCACCATTGTTTATTTACGACATTATTTGATCACATATATCGTAAGTCTTATTAGATTTATCACATTTTAGTGTTTTGTACCAACTCAAGTAAACACGTTGACGTACTTCCTTGCGTCATCGGACAGAGCTGTTGTTGTGGGGGAATGCGTGGTGGGGCCAAACCCATAAATAACTGAGCG
The DNA here is from genome assembly GCA_948474745.1 of Oligia latruncula. Taxonomy (NCBI): domain Eukaryota; kingdom Metazoa; phylum Arthropoda; class Insecta; order Lepidoptera; family Noctuidae; genus Oligia; species Oligia latruncula. The sequence continues at coordinate 12,558,578 of OX419696.1, forward strand.
CATTCGTTTGTGCTGAGAGTAAGTTGGTCTTCGAACTCGACTCCTTACAGAGCACTAACTCCCGACAAACCTGTCGTTTACTAAAGTTCAGCCTGATAACTATATTTGGGTTTATTTACAATACGCTATATTTGGGTTTCTCTGTCACTATATCTACGAACAGAAATCGATCCTACGATTTGTTCGCAATTACTTTGTTACTGTACATAATTATTTTACTGTGATCTAGTTGTGTCATTTACCTACAGTGTGTGATTTGCTAGTGTGATTAATTGTTCATCACACTAATATTATAAAGGCGAAAGTTTGTGAGTGTATCTGTGTGGGTGTGTGTGTGTGTTTATATGTTTGTTACTTCTTCACGCTCAAACGGCTGGACCAATTTTGCTAAAATTTGGCACGGAGGTAGCTGACACCCTGGATTAACATATAGGCTACATTTTATCCTGATATTCCCACGGGATCGACATTTACGCGGGTAAAACCGCGGGGCGCAGCTAGTGAAATTATAATCTGATTTGAACTGCAAACCGTTTTTCTATTGCGCAATAACCAACACAACCGACAGTACGCCCATAGTAGATAAAATATGCCTGACAATAACGAGACACTAAACCTACCTGCTCCGATATATATAATATCCGGATTTATTACTTTGGCTGTAACATATATAAACAGGTTGTTAATGAATTACCCCAAAACCTCTTAAGAGGTCATTGTACTCATCATTATGAACAACTTTTACTATGGGGCCAAACATGATATCGCGAAAAAAAAAATCTGCTGTTCCCTACATTTTGACGAGTCATGTGAACATAAATGTAGGGAACAGCTGATTTTTTTTTGCGATTTCTTGTTTGTTTCCATAGTAAAAGTTGTTTATAAGAGGTTTTGGGTTAATTCATTAACACCTTGTATAATATTATAAATTCGAAAGTAACTCTGTCTGTCTGTATGTTACCTTTTCACGCCTAAACCACTGAGCGGATTTCGATAAAATTTGGCAGAGAGATACCTATATTGCATCCCGGGGAAAGACATAGGATAGTTTTTATCGAAATACTTCGCGGTCGGAAGCTAGTTGGAAATGGAGAAGACACGAGCATTGATCACCACGCTTGCTCAAGACGGGTTGGCGATTTCAGACTTATAGGTCACAACACTAACACACACACTAATATTATAAAGGCGAAAGTTTGTGAGTGTGTGTGTGTGTGTGTTTAAATGTTTGTTACTTCTTCACGCTCAAACGGCTGGACCAATTTTGAATAAATTTTGTATGGAGGTAGCTGACACCCTGGATTAACATATAGGTTTATCCCGATATTCCCACGGGATCGAAACTTATGCGGGTGAGACCGAGGGGCGCAGCTAGGTAACTATAAGTCCAGGTTTTTTCAGAATGTTTTCGCCGATGTCCAAGAGGTATACTCAGAAAGTGCATATGAATTGAAAAAGTCACATTGGTACTTGCCCGGCCGCATTGAGAATAGGTAACCATAAATTCTTTTAGAGTCTATTTAGTGAAAATCGCTGTGCTCCGTGTCTTGGAAAGCACGATAAGCCATTGGTCGTGGATCTTTGACAGTCGTTACGGGTAGTCAGAAGCACGAAAGTCTGACAACCAGTCTTGCCAAGGGGTATCGTATTACCCAGTAACTGGGTTATGGAGGTCAGATAGGCAATCGTTCCATGTAAAATACTGGTATTCAGCTGCATCCGGTCAGACTGGAGCCGACCCCAACATAGTTACATAGGCTTGATTACTATTTTCCTATGACATATGTAGTGATTTTATGAATCTATACTAATATTATAAAGCTGCAGAGTTTGTTTGTTTGTTTGAACGCGCTAATCTCTGGAACTACTGGTCCGATTTGAATGATTCTTTTAGTGTTGGGTAGTCCATTTATCGAGGAAGGCTATAGGCTATATAACATCACGCTACGACCCTTAGGAGCCGCGCAGCGTGTGACACCGCGGGGAACAGCTAGTTTCATATATTTTGTCGCTGGAATTTGAATTTGCTCAGGCGTTCAACGGTGGAGATCACGAATTATAATCGTCGACATCGTGATCGTCGCCTGTAAAATTCTCTTTGACCTTCCAAAACCGTACATACATACATAATCAGCCTATAATGTTCCCACTGCTGGGACACAGGCCTCCTCTCGATGAGAGGGAGTGGGCCGTAATCCGCCACGCGGGCCCAGTGCGGATTGGCAGATGTCATATGTCTTCGAATTTTTGATTCTAGGACATGCCGGTTTCCTCACGATGTTTTCCTTCACCGTTTTTAGAGCAGTGGTGATGAAATAATTTACACAAAGTAAAGCGCCTGTCTAGGTTCGAACCTACGACCTACAACTCGTAAGTCGCGGCCGTTACCACTTGGCCACCACTGCTGAACTGCAAAACCACTGCAAAACCGTATTTTAGCCTAAATCCGCTTAAATTACGCTGTATAAATAAGTGCTTGAGAAATGAAAATTTCGGATACCACCACAAAGTAGAAGGCACTCAAAATGGACTTAGAATACAACCTTGTAGTAGTCCAACACTTAAAATGTCCTTTACGACTATTTTTATGCCAAATCGTGATCGGGTAGGTCATGAATGATATGCTTATCATTCGTCACATAGCCAACTAGTTTAGCCAAGGCATTTATGCGTGTACTGACCACATACCGACTAACTGAGGTCAACACCTCATACGATCTGGAGCAGTGAAAGTTGTCCTGCACCCGCAAGTTTTTTATCCTAAAGTTTATTATTAGATCACGTGTGATATTTTATGTTTGTTTTGTTATGAAATAATTTTTTGTACAAGTGTAAAAAATTTGATTTTAAAACAGCTGCTTCAATAAAATTAGGCATACATAGTAATACCGTTTACGTTAGAGTCGTATTCAGAAACGATCAGTGATAAGGTGTAATCAATCGGTGCTAAATTTCCATTAAATTTAGTACTCATCTCTAGATAATTTTCAATTAAACAAATATAAAACCGCTTTAGAACACGGACCTTTATAAAGTTGGTAAGACTGAAGAAAGATTACCTACCAGAAAAAAACACACGTTTATCTTTCTTATATTTTATTTTCTTTTCTTTTTGTAATTGTGTTAATTTTATGGATGTCAATACCTGAAATAAACGATTTATTCTTATTATTATAGATGACTTCCAAAACGTTCCTTTGTTATTATTATAATTTTTTCTAATATATCCCGACCGCAGGAGGCTGGAGTACCATTGTCTTCATCAAATTGGACTCGAGATCTCTTCGATTGCCCCATCTCTCTCTCGTACTCAACGTCGTTGCTATGGACATGTAAATTTTTTTATTTATGTTTCCAGATATTCATCACAGTGTACTACGAGAGCAAATGTCCGGACAGTAGAGAATTCATTGTTGAACAACTGCAGCCAACCATAAACTTGCTGCATAAGTATCTTATGCTAAGATTAGTTCCCTTTGGAAAAGCAAGAGTGAGTATTGAAGATTTTGTCATTGTAATTTTATACAACCACGCCTTAAAAGGAATGGTTGAATAAGATTGTGCAGTTTTAATCAATGCGAAGGGCAACAGAGGATTGGACAAACCAACAATTTTATACACAGAGGATAACCGTATTGGTATTGTCGACATCGACACGATTGCCATAAATAAAAATAGAATTGAATAGAACCGTAATAATGGTGAAAATGAATTATTCAGTTAGTAGCACTTTATAAAACCTACCGCTGATTGAGACTTTTGCTACGGTATAAGAAGATTTAAATGATTATGTTCACGTCAAGAAAATAGGAGATACTGTGCTATTTGTTAATTCACATTATCATAAGATAATTTACTGCAGAGTCGATGGAACAAGATTTATTTTATGTAGATTAAAAATTAATGAAGATGATGATGCTAATGAAGATTTTTTTTTATAATTTCCAGAGTATAAACAAAGGTTACAATGAATTTAAATGTCAGCACGGCCCCTCTGAGTGTGCCGGTAACCTGGTGCAGAGCTGCACGTTGGATCTCATGCAGGGGCGAAACGACGTGGAAAAGGTTTCTTATGTTGTCTGCGAAATGCAAACGGAAGCTGGTACCAGAGGGGATATGCAGGTACGAATGTTAAAATACATAATTAAGCATTTGGGTGTTTAGTGAACCCATTCAATGCGCTAGTTGTGTTTAAACGCACGACGACATCGCATAAGGCCAGTGAGAAAATAGCAGGACGAGCTTGACTCCTACCGGACTGACCGGCAAAAGACAGAGAAAAGCTTTGGAAAAGGGAGAAGGAAGCCTTTGCCCTGCAGTGGGACAATATTAAATCAGATGAATAGTTACACACCCATTTCTCTCTTTTAGTCTTCAGTAATTTGACAGAAGAAGATTTCGAAAGAAGAAGACAAAGCGCTGTGTAAATAAACAGACGCTATACAACGTTTATTAGTAAAGGGGTAGATGTTTAAATCTCATGTAAGTAGAGGGAGCGAGCCTATTGGCATCAACCCGGCACTTATTCAGACTCCAGGCTGCTGTTGAGAAATTCCAGATGGTATATTTCAATAACGCTTTACCCAAACTGGCAATCGAAGTCAGGATACCGTGGTCAGCAATAATCTCAATTGCGATCTCTAGTACCAATTTTTCTTATATATATATTATTTGGCTACATTTTTGCAGTAAAAAGTGTGATACCATTGAACTAAAACTTCATTAAATATCTACTGCCAAAATATTTATATAAGTATTTTGGCAGTATTATAAATATTTGGAAGAAGTTATTAATACCATACTTATTCAAATGAAATGCAAATCTTTCTAATGGAAAATGATTGCTTATATTTTTCACAACACACAACATAAAATACCTAATGCATGTTTTTCCTGAAGGGTTAGGTAGAGATGTACCTATGTATAACCACATTTCACCAGATGTGTTTCATCATCATCATCAAACGGTTCATATAATGAGGCCTATGTTCAGCTGTAACATCTTTCCACTGAAATGATGATGATGATATAATAATGGTGTTGTTAAACAGCCAATTCATATCTAACTATTACATTATCATTTCAGCCGAAAGACGTCCACTGTTGGTCATAGGTCTCCCCCTAGCACCACCACGTCGACCGGTTCTGTGCTTCTCGGATTCCTGGATTATTATCGAGACATACCTACTAACAATTAAGGTCGCTTTTCGTGTGTGTCTGTGCGACCGCGTTGTTTTTCGAAACGGATTATGATGCAGTTTTCACCATCATTTTGAGAATTTGTTCCAAAAAGTTTACATACAAAGGGGCTTGTAGCAGTTGTAGCTAAGTAATAACAGCCGTAAGAGTCGATTGATCATGCTTGCCGCGGTTGGTCCGCGATTGGTTGGATGGGTGACCGTGTCTTGGAAAGCACGGTAAGCCGTTGGTCCCGGCTGTCATTTGTGGATCTTTGACCGGCGTCACGGGTCGTCAAAAGCCCGAAAGTCTGACAACCATTCTTAGAAGCCGACCCCAGCATAGTTGGGAAAAGGCTAGGCAGATAATAAGTATTTATTAAAGCGACGCTTTGTCAAGTCGTAAAAACATTGCGAGGCAGGGGTGGATCACCTGTTAAACTATAGCACTGTTCTTTAACTAATATTTTCAGTGTGCCTTGGGAGCGGGCGTTCCAGTAGATGTGGTGGAAGAATGCATAAACTCTGAACGAGGCAGAACACTGCAGCTCGAAGAAGAATATCTCACTAAACTTGTGAGAGCCAAGTTTATTCCAACAATAACTATTAACGGGGTAAGACTATATTTTTAACGTATTTTTAAAAAGATTTATGACTTTACAAGAAGTAGACCCAGCGGGCATGCGTGGTCTGTCAATGAATGAATAAATTGTTGCTTTCTTCAGTTTTTTACTTGAGTTGCGAATTAGACAAGGAAATTTTTAAGGAATTATGCCAAATTAAATTTAAATTAACATTTTTATTACTGGGGTACCGCATTTACTTCCATCCACGCACCTCAAGCATTCATCGTCCAAACATAAGATTTTGATTAAATAGAAGATTTTGAAAAGTTTTTGTCATTGGTTCGAAATGCAAAAAGAAAAACTTATTCCAAAACAAACGACGGTACAATGTTCTTATTTCTGGCTAGTTAACTATTAAATATTATTGGAGTTCCTCAAGGCAGCATTCTAGGTCTCATTCTTCATGTACCGATGTATCTATTAAAGCTGTAATATAAAGGAAGGTATAGAAACCTTTTTTAAAGTTCCCAAGGCTTCTAGTCCTGTTGGTCCAGTCCTGATATTCTTAAACGTAAACCGTAGACTCGTTTTTACTGATGGCGTAAAGATGTTGTATCGATTTGATAAAAAGTAATTGTGATTAAAAGTGGTTGTCACCACTTATTTATGATTTTGAACTTGATTTTTTACTTTATTATGATTTTTGTTCTCAGGTTTTCAACCAAAAAGTACAAAACTCAGCAATGGAAGATTTCACAGGAACTTTATGCTCGATACTCACTAACATTCCACCGTGCCAAGAACACTACAACTCAATGGCAATGCGCTATGTATTATTTTGAACAAACAATAAATTTACATATTCTTTAATAAAATTGTTTATTTTTAAACAGTTTCTTCATAATTTATCGCCATAATATGCAATACTATCTACAAATCAATAGTGTTTTATAATACCCATAAATTAGAAACATTACAACTGTTTGTTAGATTTCTTTATTTTCAATTATTTTACATATTTTTAGCCAAATAAAATTTTGGCGTACCTAATTATAACCCTCGTGATTGGTTGACCAATAACAGGTTGAATGCCGTTATTGCAGAAACAATTAAAAAGCCATTGTGTCTCGCGTGGATCCGCGTTCCGAATACGAAGGGTTAATGGGTTGAAGGACACTGAACGAGACACATTAGAAGTTTTATTGTTATTACGTCTGCGGGCTTATTGTCCCGCAAAGCGTTAAGCTTAGTACAGCAGTGTTCATAGTCTTAGATAATTTATAATCTATCGCCACTTAATCAGTTATCTATTTTAGTGAAATGTATTCTAAGTTAATTTTTGAGTGACCATTTGTAACAAAAAGTTCCTAATAGGTTTCTGGTTACAATGGAATTTGAACTTTGATACGTATGACATTCAGTTTGTTGTTCCATAACTTAAAAATTATCTCAAATCATAGTTCAAATATAGTTCACGAAATTTGAATACAAAGCAATCGCTTATAGATCATAGAAGGGACTTGGTAATTTTAGTTTTTTTTTTCCTACCCTTAAAATTGTTTTATTTTTTATTTTGTAAGATATTTCACCGACACTACACCGTATTCTCGTGACTAGGCGATTGTAACTTGCTTATTTGATTGGAGTAATGCTGCTTATAGGTTACGAAGGCGAGTTGTCCACGATCCATCGGTAGTAGTGCGCTATATTTGTATACACGCTGGGCACACCCTCACTGCCGCAGTTCTCTGAGCCGAAGGATACGATGCCCACCTGAAAAATACAATTTATTTATTTATTTATTACATTTGGGAAAACAAACAGTAGTATATTAAGCATAAACAGTGTTGTCTTAATATATATATAATAATTTATGAGTGTTAAAACTTAAAATATTAGCCCCCTTACTAATAAACGTTGTATAGCGTCTGTATAGTTACACAACCCTTTGTCTTCTTCTTTTGAAAGTCAAATTACCCACTGACGACTGAAAGAGAGAAATCGGAGTGTAACTATTTGCTATACACTATTTGTTATATATACACACATCAAAAGTGTCTAGGGATCAACATATATTTTTGCAATAACTTTTCTCCTGATTGATATTAATTAAAATTTTCTTTAAGGATTCATCAAATAAAGTGTTTTCGTTTGTCTCAGTAACGATAAACCAAGTCACCTTTGCATTAATAAAGAAATTTGCCATTTTCCTAATAAAGGGATTTTTGACATTTGAACCACTAACACAAAAGTTCGAAAAAAAGACTGAAATAACAGTTTTCTTTAAAATTTTATTGGGTAACTTAAACAATTAATAATCCGTGTTTCTACCGCGAACACTAACAACACAAGAACATCGGTTTGGCATACTCAAAATGAGTTCATCCAAATCACGCTGTGGAATGGCCGCCCATGTTCGTTGCAACAACAAAAAAAGGTCTTCTTGGGACTGGATACCCTCCATATTCGGCAGAGCTCTTCTCTGTAGCATATCCCATGCATGCTCAATCGGGTTCAAGTCTGGCGACTGAGCAGGCCAGGGCAGGACATTGATGTTAGCTGCGGCGAGAGTCTGTCTTACAACTCTTGCGGTGTGCGGTCGTGCATTATCATGCATTAACTGAAATAAGGGACCGATTTGCACTTGTAGAGGAACGATGACGTCTGATACAATCGTCTCAGCATAAATTTGAGCGTTGAGGTTGCCTCTGATCCAAATCAACTCAGTTCTTCCGCCGATCCAAATACCCGCCCATACCATGATGGTTCCACCACTATAAGGATGGACTTCCTGGCAGGATTTTAATCGCTGTTGGCGTCCAGGGGTTCTCCAGTGTCTATCCGGTCTCATACCAAAACGAGACTCATCAGAAAAGCACACGAAACGCCATTGTTCTTCTGCCCAATTTCTGTGTTCAAGAGCCCATTGATATCGAATCCTACGATTGTGCATTGCTATAGGTGGTACCCGTAGCGGTCTTCGGGAATGAAGGTTCACTTCATGCAAGCGGTTTCTGACTGTTTGGTCGCTAATTAAGTTCCCTGAAGAGTGATGAAGCCTCACGGCTAACATCATGGCGGTTATTGTTGGAGCTCTTCGAGTTAAGATTTGAATGTATCGGTCTTGTCTCCGTGTGGTGCAGCGATACCGTCCTCCATGGCGCTCAGCCACGGTACCAGTGCTTCGGTAACGTGTCCAAAGTCGACTGATAACACTCTGACTTGTATTCAGAGCTAAAGCCACAGTACGTTGCCGGGAACCAGCTTCTATCATTCCCACGGCTCTGAGCATTTCTTCCCTGCTTAAATGACGTCGCCGCTCCATAATAACGTTGGTTTTAATCAGTAGTAGGGAAACAGTAGCACTAATAATGTCTTCAATGCGTTGTATGTTTTTATAGGGAAAATATTGACAGCTGATTTTCATCTTTTACTCGAATTTGATTCACAGTTCCTGATTCAAATTATGAAATGCACCAAAAAGGATCCATATAAATTTATAAAATCATAAATTTATTACAAAGCCACATCTCAATCTCAAGAAATCCGCATAAAAATGCTTGATCCCTAGACACTTTTGATGTGTGTAGTTTGGAAGCTGGGTGGAAAGCCTTAAGGAGGAGATATTTGACATAGGTCATGTCTTAGATAACGTAGGTAGTTTTTTTTTAAATAACCTCATTTCTGACTGTTAATTGCCAACAATGCCCCAGTTTTGCTTGCTTAGATTCCAATTATCAGATTAGAAGTAGATCTTTTTAAGCTTATAATGTCCCATTGCTGTGCAAAGGCTCCCCCAAATCTTACCAGGTACTCTTTCCTAATGCGTATCGGCAAGAGTGAGAAGCCCCCGACCTAGACGGAACGACAACCTTAAAAAGGTGTCTGGGACAGACTGGATGCGGAAGGCGGAAGACAGGGTGCTGTGGCGCAGCCTAGGAGAGGCCTATGTCCAGCATTGGCGATAGGTTAAGTTGATTGATTGACTCTTTCCTTGGGCCAGATTTATGAATTAATGAAATCTAACCTGCACGTGACGTCCATCCCTAAACAGAAGCAGCGGGGCACCTCCAAAACCGGAACACGCGTCCTTCCCCTCCTCGCCTCCAGCACATAGTTGTCCTTCATTCACTGGGACTGACTCTCCGAAGATACGTTCGCAGTTCTCTAGGGGTACTAGAGGGACTTCTAACTGCTGTTGTCGGCTTACCTATAACCATAAGGTGTTTACTTAGACGCGCGCATCTACGGTACCCCTAGCGATAGTTGCGGTGCTCTCAGTCACGGGTGCCGCTTAGGGGTACCGTAGATGCGCGCGTCTATGTGAGTGTGCCGTTTCGAAAGTTAGTACGTAGTTTCCGTACTGTTCATATCTTTACTGTGGCATTATGTCGAACGCAGCGTCGAGCATTCGCAGAAACGGTACATCACACAAAATGCTTTTGGAAACTGAGCTTTTGGTTGTATTGTATAATTCGTAAGAACGTTACATTACATGGAAATGCTCGAGAAAATGCTGTAGTGTATACTCGCCTGTTTATTATAAGTTAGGTCGTCGTTTGTTTAGGATTTATGACATTGCAGTGCAGGAATGTACAAAGCATTTGATTTTAATTATTAGATACATTGGCCATGTTTTACGTCCAAATTAAACCAGCACCCTTCCACCAGCCATTAAACCAGCATCCTTTGGATTTTGAAGGAAATTCCTAATCTATTTACTTCATATGTTTGAAAAATTCATTTGCTCGACAACGTAAATAACGCGATGAATTTTTTTGAATTGTCAAATGAAAGACATTGCAATTGTGACTGTGTTACGCAATTACCCCGCAGGTACAATCTCCATGGATCAAATATTCGACGCCACCTAAAACTCTGAAGACAATCCGTGGAAAAATAGTGTCCTCCTTCTACCAATAACCTTTTTGTGTACTAATATCCGTTCATTTCTTCGGTCGCTATTGTTTAACATCACACTTAGGCTTTATAAGCTAATCCTATTGAACATTTACATAATATCATAAAAAAAACCCAATCAGAACATAAAAAGGCTGGCTCCTAAATTGATTCTACGTAACAAAACATAATTGACAAACAAGTGTTTCAAATAATTGCCCATCCACAAAATTGGTCTCATACAACTACTGTTTTACCGCCAATCTATACTTATTTTAACATTTGCATCGCATCAACACCGTCTAGGGATATTTTGTATAAAGTTCTTAAACTCAAAAAATACTGTCCAGTTTTAAATTCTTTTGATGAAAGCTTATTTTGTAAACCTTTTTGAACGATTCTAAATTTGAATTTGAAAAAATAAATTAAAAACAAAAGATTTACGCGGCATAATGGTAGCAAAGTCCGAAGGTTTCATTTACGTACAGTAGTTTTTGGCTATTTTTTTGTGTCAAATTTAAGTTTTACAACAGGCTATCGGTTAATTTCGAATTAATGTTATTGTGTGCATCATGCAGCGGCGCCATTTAACCAGAGAGGAAATGTTAAGGGCAGTAGGCATGCTCCAAGCTGGGGCTACTCAACGGAGTATTGCTGAGGAGATTAGAACAAGACAAAACGTGATATCAAGGTTATGGTCACGTTATCGTGCTACTGGTGAAGTGGCTGAAAGACACCCAGGCGGGACGCGCATAACCACCCAACGACAAGACCGATTTTTGCAAGTTGCCGCGAGAAGACAACCAAATGTTACGGCCATGCAGTTGGTTTAGAGGCTCCAGTCAGAGCACCAGTTGCTTGTGAGTGACCAAACTGTGAGGAGAAGGCTGCATGAAGCTAACCTTCATGCTCGCAGACCGCTTCGTACTCCAGCACTACGTCGAGGAAATCGTGGACGACGACTAGAGTGGGCTCGTGAAAATTTGCTCTGGGAAGATAACCAGTGGTCTGTAGTGCTGTTTACCGATGAGTCCCGGTTCGGTTTCCATCCCGATACACGTAGAGTACGTGTTTGGCGAGTTCCTGGTCGTGAGAGCCGTCTGCAACATCCTCAGGAAGTCCATTCATACCACGGCGGGACAATTATGGTTTGGGCGGGAATTCGTGTTGGTGGAAGAACAGACCTCGTTTGGATCAGAAACACCATGACGGCTGAAAAATACCGTAACGAGGTGCTAGTACCAATAATCTACCCCCATCGACTACAAATGGGCCAAGAATTCACGCTCATGCACGATAACACCCGTCCGCACACAGCGAGAGTGGTGACGAGCTGGTTGCAGGAGCACGACGTATCGGTCTTAGGCTGGCCCGCTCAATCGCCTGACCTAAACCCCATAGAACACGCGTGGGACATGCTCCAAAGAAGAGCTTTGAGGAATTTCCCTGCAAACATTGCGACGGAAGAGCAACTTTTTTTGCATCTTAGTCGGACCTGGAACAATATACCGCAGCAAGACTTGGATAACTTAATCCAAAGCATGAAAAACCGTTGCAGGACCGTTATTAACGTCATGGGTGGTTTTACTGACTACTGATTTTTCACATAACTGTTAAAAACAGATTAATTTTTCCTTATTTTTCACTTTTTCTTGAGAAACACATTCATTGTTAGTTTTACCATTATTTCAAGTTTTTTCTTTATTTGAATAAAAATTTGTTTACGCAAAAAAAATAGTTTTCTTTTATTCTGGAGTGTAGTCTGATAAATGGGCTTTATAAAAATATATACATGTTGTATGTTATTTTTAATAAATTTGAGTAAATTGAGTAAATCCAAAATATCCCTAGACAGTGTTGATGTGTGTATAATGAATTTTAAAATATCCCAATCAGAACATCAAAAATGCTGGCTCCTAAATTGATTCAACGTAACCAACATGTTTGACAAACACGTGTTTCAAAATTACACTTCCACAAAATTGCTCTTATACAAATCACGGTCACAAATACAGACAAGGGCACAACAATTAGCGTGACATGACATCCTATCATTAAAACTGATGGATATCTTTCACTCACCACATTATTTTGTCCGGACAGTTTGCCCCAGCCGACAAGCGAGGCTCGTTCATTCAGTACTATTTCCGGCTTATCATTCAGGCAGATCGGAGCAGCTGTCACTGGAAAAAGGAAAAGGGTGTGATGATATGGAAGGATGAGTGATAGCCGGAAGTTCAGGCTATCAGTCTGTCAGTCAACAAACTGCGTTCAAGGGTAAAGGCAAGGTCAATTTAGCACAGTTCAGGCTAATTTGTGATAAAAATCTCTGTGAATGTAATGAACTCCATAAATTGAATTATGGGAACAATACCCATTGATAATAAGTTAAAAAGTTCTGCACATACACATCTCTTAGTTAGAAGAAAGCAGAACTGAGGCCTGCTGCTGTTTTATTCTGGTTTAGATCTCATAAGCACGATAGAAGATGCATCAGCGGTGCTATTCTGTAAAAATCTCACCGTGAAAACTTAGGTGAAGTGAGCGTGGAGTGAGCTGTCAATAGTGTCAATTCCTAGCAAAAACAAAAGCACTTCACCTAAGTAATCACGGTGAGATTTTTACAGAATCGACCTGCAGATTACCTAAAAGATCGTTTTGTCGAAGCTAGACTTTGGGCTGATTTTTCAATCATCTGATAATTTTATTCGAGGGATAATTTTGAAATTTTGACAGTTAGGTATTTCATACAAAAACTGTCAAACGTCAAATTTATTCCTCGAATAAAAGTTATCTGGCGATGGAAAAATCAGCCCTTAAAGTGGTAAAAATATATGCTTCGTGTTCAATTGTCTATACATAAACAGAACATAACATCACGCCTTGTTTTCCCGAAGGATTGGGCAGAGCTGTACAGTGTACCTATAGATGTATGATGTTTAACTTCAATGTAATAGGGGGCGAGCCTATTGCCATCACCCTGGCACGAATTCAGACTCCAAGCTACTACTGAGAAATTCCAGATGAAAAAAACCCAATTATACTTTGCCCGACCCGGGAATCGAACCCAGGAAACCTCATGGTCAGCCGTAGCGCTTGCAAAGATTAGACCAATGAGGCAGTGGAGGCAGTAAGTACCTACTTGAAATCAAGAAAATATGAATCATCATCTGCCTGCCTTTTCCCAACTATGTCGGGGTCGGCTTCCAGTCTCTGAATACCAGTATTTTACACGGAGCGACTGCCTATCTGACCTCCACAACCTAGTTACTGGTTAATAGTCCGATGGGACGGCAACGGAATGAGGGAAGAGGGAGTGCACCTGTGTCTGCGCGCACACTTGTGCACTATAATATCTCCCGCGCCGAAGGCTAGTCTCCGTTGAGATTGGCCGCCGTGGCCGAAATACGGTCTGGAGGACTTTATTTACTGGTTAATACGATACCCAAGATATACAAGAAAATATTAATAAAAACCTGAATATTTAATCTCCTCCTTGACCATGACAAGCGCTATATCGTGTCTGAATATCTTCTGCTCGTACCCTGGGTGCACGATGACGTTCTCCACCTTGATGGCCTGGGTCGGGGGCGCACAGAAATAGTCGTTGCAATCCGGGCTCCGGCCGATGTCCCATTCACCTACCACCACGGTTGATCTAGAAGAAAAGACAAATATTAAACTGATCCTTCACAACATATTGACATTCTAATGATGTACAGTTTTTAAAATTAGTGAACTTTTAAAACTGCCACTGCTCTCAAAACGGTGAAGGAAAACATCGTGAGGAAACCGGCATGTCGTAGAACCAAAAATTCGAAGACATGTGACATCTGCCAACCCGCACTGGGCCCTCGTGGTGGATTACGGCCCACTCCCTCTCACCAAAACGAGGCCCGTGTCCGAGCAGTGGGAACATTATAGGCTGATTATATTATGATACGAACCTTTAAAAAATTCTGGCCTCTTTATAAAGCCGCGGGAGTGGCCGGCGAGCGCTACATCCAAGTTGGTCGCAATTAGGGCTATCAAATATTTTTAGGACCCCAAAATAGGAATTATTAGAGGTTCACAAGAAGAGGCGCAATCATTATTTTTTACATAAATATTTTTGAAAAAGCTAAATGGGAATTATTTACTGCGATTGATAATGATGTCCTATTGATTTTGGTGTGTTGCTTGTTGCAGCGACCATCATCATCTGTCTAGCCTTTTCCCAACTATGTTGGGGTCGGCTTCCAGTCTAACCGGATGCAGCTGAATACCAGTATTTTACATGGAGCGACTGCCTATCTGACCTCCACAACCCAGCTACTGGGTAATACGATACCCCTCGGTAAGATTAGACTTTCGGGCTTCTGACTACCCGTAACGACTGTCAAAGATCCACGAATGACAGCCGGGACCAACGGCTTAACGTGCTTTCCGAGGCACGAAGGGGTCACGGTACGTAAAGATGGTCACCCATCCACAGACCAACCGCCGCAAGCGTGCTTAACCTGATCAATCCACCTGTGCGGCTGATAATATTTAGCCACGGGCCCCTCGCTTGTTGCAGCGACCATAAATCTTAAATGGTTTAGTTTGAAAACTAAAGAGCATTGGATTTTAAAGATGTTTACACTGTATTGATTTATTTGCCATCTATTCTTTAGAAAAGCATCGATATTTTATTTAGCGATCCTGACGATCCAATGTTTTCCAAAGATATAAAAAGTATGGAAGGAAGGAGAATCTAATGTAAACCTTCACGGCCCTCACCCACAAACGCGAAAGTTAAAAAAAGCACTGTATGTACAGACGCCAGCACATCAAGCTACTACAATCTGTCAAATTTCTTTAATAGATTTTCAACTTTATCGCTACAGCATAAGGTTCAAGGTTGATTGGGAAAATTTGACAGTTGCGGGTAGCTTGATGTGCTGGCGTCTGTACCAATAAGAAATAAGGAGGACCTGGGGAAGACTTCGGTGAGACTCAGCCCAAGGAAGCATGGCATAAAAGGGAGGAGGCCTACACTCAACAGTGAATGGAACAAGGCTGCCAATGAGGATGATGATGATAAAGCAACTAACAAGTCAAAAGTACTATACTTACAATTTATATCCGTCTGGTTTGGCAAGAGCGCAGTGAGCGGCTGTCAAGATAACGCGTTTTCCTATGATAGAGCCGCTACACGCAAACCGCACGTTGCCTGTCTCTTTGTCTAAATCGATCGAAAATGAAAATATTAGTTTGGTAACTATACTAAACCCAATGGTCCTATTTTTGACTGACTTTAATTGGACTTTGCCTCATCTTCATCTCAGCTGCAAATTCATTGCTGGACATAGGAATTGTATTGAAAGGGTATTCTCAACCGTTTCGATTGGGGACCTAAACACGCTTCGTCTTCTCCGCTCATACCCTTCGGTCTATTCTGTAATAATCACAGAGTACTTTTTGATAGACTGAAATCTCACCGTGACAACTAAGGTGAAGTGAGCTTAAAGAGAGCTGTCAATAGTGTCAATCCCTAGCATCAGGTGGAGTGACAGCTTACTTGACACTTCACCTAAGTTTTTACGGTGACATTTTTACAGAATACACCAGTGATGATGCGTTTAATAACGACTTTATTTAAAACGAAAATAGCATGCAAACGCCGCAGGCTATACCTAGCAATCGTGAATATATCAGTCACGCCAGTGATACCCCAAGGGCTAAACAAAGCTGTTATTTTGTTATTATTCTCTATAATCGCCAATGATGGTTTCTTGTCCCCAGTTTATATGTTACGGGACATAATTATACTCCTTTAGGGACCCATTCGCAACCGGCGACATCAATCCCTAGACTTCAGAATTTTGTTACCGCGTGTCGTTAAGGTTGAAAAAAATGTGGTTTTTCTATTTCGTATAACTTGTTAAGTATGTGGAATAGGGTTTTAACATTTTGGTATATGTTTTTTGACTATTTGGTCTAGTATCAACTAAAAGGAATAAACGATTCAATGATTTTTTCTCGATACAAAAAAATTACAAAGTTATATCTATTTTTTTTCGACATCACGGCGTAATGCTTATGAGTTATTCAATGGAATTTACTTTAAAACAGATAATTATTATATCAAAGTTGTTCAATTTAATTCATTTATTTTGTTAAAAAAGGAGTAAATTCGTTTTAGCACATTATAGCCGTCTCTCTGCTTTTGCGTTTCAAAAGTAATTGCATCACTTTTGCTCGCTTAGTAGATCAGTAGCTACGATTTATTTTCGAGGTAGTGCCTTAAAGCTATGGTTTCCTAAGACTGCGGAGGCCGCCACATAGCATCCGCAATGTACCGTCGAATGGCGACACTGAAACGTTATGTAAGATGGTGTATTACTGTAAGTGCAGCATGCAATTGTTATATAAATAAATAAAAATAAATAAATAAATATAAAAGCAAGTTGATGTGTTTCCCTAAGACCAGTATTTGGCACCTTGAAGTTAAACCCCAGTGCCATTATTTTCATAACAGCCGTCACTGCGGCCATTATGTGGCGGCCACCGCTATCCTAAGAAACCGAAGCAGATATTCCTTTAAAAAAATCTGTTTGATAACTAAAAATTACCCATTCTGACAATTTTTTTCGAATCGCTTTTTTTAAGATTATGAGAAAGTAAATCAACCCGTCATGTTATTGTTATGACTTTTATCCGTTAACGAATGCCACACAAAATGTCTTATTCCCATCGCAATATTTTGTTCTTTTTTGTAGGCAGCATCCGTATCGATGACAGCATTTTTAAACAATAGCCTAATCGTAACTTAATTCGTTTTTATTGTAATAGTAGCTGATGTATTCGTAGCTTTACGTGTAAAATTCTTTGCTGAGAACAGCCATTATTTAATTAATTCAGCCATTTCACCATTTTATAAAGATCAATAAAATGGATTATATAACTTACCTACTTATCCATAATAATTTGAATACTCAACTCGGACTACAATTTTGCTGTTAATATCACTTTGCTAATATTAGTATCAATTCTGAACTTACGCGTAAACCCAACTCGAGCAGTCCAAGGTTGACTTCCAAGTCCATTGTAGTCGACTCCTCGCACCATACTCTGACCACACTTTTCTTGTCCATCCTGAAAGACCTTTCCACAGTCACAGGAAGGACAGCAAACGTAGTCCTCATCTCCTGCGTTACCGCATATCAGCTGGTTCAGGCGGTGGAAATATCTGGAAAGCAATGATTTCAAAAGTAAGGATACGCCCGTCTGAACATTTTACATAGAAGTTCTTCGTTCGAAGTTTGAAGTTCGCGCGCACCACTGTCAACTGAGTCGCGTTGGCCCTAAAACCGTCATTTTAGGGCCAGCGCGTTGGTGCCATTTAGTCGCGCCGTTAGCCCGGTCCTTACGCTAGTAATATATATGTCAATGCTGGAAAGTATGATAAAGTACCTATGGTAAACTTTACTTGCGCGATGTAGAATTTGTGTGACGTCAGATGATTGCGTAGTTCGTAGGTACTTATGTGGCGGTATACAAATATTTTATTTCCTTTAAAGTTTTCTACTACATCTAGTTCCTGCATTAACTTCGCTCTTCCAAAACTTAAAATTACATTACACAAGTAAAGCCGAATTCCGCCAAAAAGCATAAATAAAGATCTAAAAAGCATAGTGATGATCTAAGTAGTTTTAAGGAAGGCCTAAGTATGCTTGCCCATTCACATTTGTTACTTACTTATCTGAAGAAAAACATGAGAAGTCCATGAGGTCTTCTAGGATCGGACACGAGCTTACTGGTACACATGTAGTATTTTGTGGGCATGGACTCTGAAATAAAAATATTAAATCACATTTTTAATTACATCACATAAAAACATTTGATCTATTCTGTAAAAATGTCACCGTGAAAACTGAGGAGAAGGAAATTTGAAGTGAGCTGTCATTCCTCCTAATGCTACGGATTGACACTATTGACAGCTAACTTCAAACTCACTTAGCCTAAGTTTTCACGGTGAGATTTTTACAGAGAGCTAAACACGGCACAGTTTTGTTTTCACGCATGTCTAGGTACTTTGAGTTTATGAGCCAAAGTAGAATAGATACTTAATTAAAGATAATGTACATCATCATGATTAGGACATTCAGTTGCCTCTAAAAGTTAGTTGACACTTCAGCTGTGATGCCACCTTTTGATTTAAAATTCTAGTTCGAACTGTACACTACAACGTTTTATTGACTAATTCAGCTACCTGTGACGTATCATAAAAATAATCAGGGAAACCTAAAGAGTTTCCCTGATGGATTACTTACCTGATTATTTTTTTATTTTAAATCGTAATGTCGCATCACAGCTGAAGTGGCAAAATATCAACATGCTTTTGGAAGGCAGTGTACGTATTCTCAGTTCTCAATTATTATCTACAGTAAGTGTGTTTATTAATACAACCGATAATCTTCCAGCTAGAAAATACTTACATTTGGGAAGCATATTTAGTAGGTACAATTTACTTTAGGAATGACAGCATCGGGGTAATGTTTTAAATGATACAGAAATGATTACTGCAGTGCTATTCTGTCAAAATCTCACTGTGAATGCTTAGGTAATGTGAGCTTGAAGTGAACTGTCAATAGTGACAATACTTAGCATCAGGTCGAATGGCAGCTCACTTCAAACTCGCTTCACTTAACTTTTCACGGTGAGATTTACCTATAAGTTAAATAAATTGATAATGAACTTACCCGTATACTTAAAAGCTCGTCATCGGACTTGATTCCTCCCATTCCAACGCTTAGACCTAAACCTGAAAACATTTTAGTAGATTACGTCATGATTCCAATAGGTATCACGTCTCGATGCAGGAAAGAAACAAAAAGAGAGATTTTTTTTTTATTTTGCACACGATTCAAATTCGTGACTGCCGTAAAGCCGCTAACAGACGCTTCACTCGAGTGAATAACATTTTTGTTTCATTACACGTTCAGAGGACATCGACAAAATTATATCTAGGAATGGATATAAGATATATTATAGGAATGAACATTATTTTATCCGCTCCTTTCATTTCATTTTCGATGATTCGGTAGGCGTGTGAAAGATACCTCTTTTACTCCAACAATGTTAAATCACTCGTGAAAACATTTTTCACATTTGATTCATTTTGTGTTCAGACGTTTCTTCGAGTGAAAGATGCCGAACAAAAGGTAAAAATTAACGAAAAGTGAAAAGTTTGATATCGGCTTAAAGAGCGATAATAAAAAGCTGTCATTTTAAATAGTAAATCTAATTGGCGACTGTGTAAAACCGATACTTTTAATGATCTATATTACTGAAGATAAATTATACATAGAAGCTGTTAGTGTACCTACCTTAGTAAATAAATAAATAAATCTAGTTACCTACATGCAATGATATTATAAGTGTAAAAAGGTGCCTACATGGTACCTAATTAAGAATTACTCAAAAGCCGTATATATATTCAAAGTTCGATGATACGGCTTTCACACTCAAGTAGGTAACGGATCTAGCAAAACTTCTCAACTCGACACAAATTGATTGGTTCTTTGTCTCCAGACCTTCTGTACCACCAGATGCATCAGATTTGACCTTGTTTGACAGTAACACATACCTACTTACTACGCTTTTGTAATTTGCAATACCCTATGTTTATCTATATACCCACATGGTTCAACTCATATATCTGTTTAATTGACATAAAACGAACAGCATCATAATGCAATAGTAATTCACCGTCAAACACGTCCTTGATTCAAATGATGTTATCATTTTACTGTGTGCCCTGATCGAGGCTAGCCTTTGTGTCATCAGTCACCTGCAATTATTGGGTGCATCATTCGTTCCAATTACATGACATGCTGGAAACAAAGTACCTATTGAGTAGTAGGTGGGTACTAGACTAATCCATCATCAGTTCATCACCATTCTCCTGCCCTTCTTCTCAATCTATTTGGGGTCGGCGCAACATGTATTTTTCTTCCATAGTCGTCCATAGTCGTTATCTCGGTAGTCAGCGCCTTTCTAGCCATTTTATCATCATTCACACAATCCATCCATCGGAAACGATGCATCGTTTCTTTGGTCTTCCCCTACTCTTATAGCCAACATAACTAAAACTTAAAAAAAAAACTTATACTTAAAACTTTCCTCACAACAAAGGATGAATCCATCTGAACTAATAATATAAAGAGGTAGGTAAAACTGTTCTGTTCACACGTAGGTACCACAACCACACCATATCGCAGCGACAAAATGTGGTCAAGGTGTCGTTACGTGTGAATAGTGTCGCTGCGGCTTCTTGCGGTTGCGTTGTGGTCACGGAATATCTATGGTTGTGGTACTACAAAAAGTGGCCGGCCGCTAGTTCGCGGTGTCACTGGTAGTTGCGTTGTGGTTGCGACGTGGCTGCGATGTATTACACACGCGGTCGATAATTACGGCAAAATGTGGTCCGTGTGAATTTAAATATTTAGCGCCCGCCCACGTGTTGTGGTTGTTGTGCGTGTGAAACAAGCCTAAGAGGTAATCTCTGGAAGAACTGCATAAACCACTCGACAGGCTATCGTATCGAAAATTACACATTTCAATCACCGATTTGCCTTGCTCCCGACAGAAAAGAGCTGTCGGAAGAATACCTAGAGGTCGTCTATTGGTTTAAACTGGCAACATTTTCGGGTTTGGGACTTGTGAACAGCGTCTAGAGGACTCCTACGATAAAATTGATTGATGTTTGATACGGCACGGAAGCATATTGAGTGGTTAGGAATAACTATGCTGATCAGCACCCTAATTGCGTAGCACACTATTACTCTCAATTTGAATCAATTTCAAGCATATTTCTAATTCATTGCTCCATATGTTCGAAAAATGTGTCTGCCTAACAACTCAAATAACGCAATGAATGTTGTCGAACTGTCAAAATGAAACCCATTGCTACTGATAGTGTGTTACGCAATTACCCTGCTGATTACAAGGATTTTTTAACTGATAGAAAGCTACATCACTGCCGAGTGCCATTAGGTTGACTTCCAGGCGGACGAAAGTCGCGGGCAGACGTTAGTTTCTAATATCGATGGAAGGTCAGATAGGTGCCTGATTTTGAAAGGCTCCTTGAATTATGTCGACCGCTGGTTTGCGTTCGTTTGATACCTAAGCACTAAGTTACAGGTTCGCATCCTAGCATTTGGTGAATTTTTCAATGTCTAGCCTACTTTTTTCTTAGATACGTACACGACGACGACGCCAGCACATCAAGCTACCCGACACTGTCAAATTTTCCGAATCAACCTTGAACCTTACGCTTCAGCGATAAAGTTGAAAATCTATTAAAGAAATTTGACAGATTGTAGTAGCTTGATGTGCTGGCGTCTGTACAGTCACGAGCACCAATATGTCAACACTTGGCAACATTAAATTGCGATTTTTTCACGAAATAACGAATGCAACGTTGAAATACGACACTTTACATATACCTATGGGTTCGAAAATTCTGTTCCAACTAATATAAAATTTAATTCAAAAATAAAGGAGAAAATCACCTTTGAATAAAGCCAAGTGTATACATACTTTTGCTCGTGACTGTACATAACATCACGCCTGTTTTCCCCGAAAGGTTAGGCAGAGACGTACCTACCTAATAGTACACTCACATCTCGCCAGTTATGTTTGAGTCTATCTAGGTATTACTTATATCTAAAACACAACTGACTTGGTACAGTCAACAGCAAAAGTAGATGATCAAAATCAGAAATTCAATACTAATGAACGGAGTTCGCGTCAGAACTCTGCCACACAGCCACACAGTCTCTGCACACAGCTCAACAACAACAACAATAACAGCAACAGCTCTGCCATACAGTTCTGACGCGAACTCCGTTATTTAGTATTGAATTTCTGATTTTGATCATCTACTTTTGCTGTTGACTGTACCTAAAGGATAACTTCAAGTGCCCGCAAAAGATAACGTCCGATGACATTTAACATTAACATAATTTTAGTAGGCATTACTTGTTCCTTTGTTACCTATTTCAAGTGAATAAGTATTATGTTCGCATATTTATTTTAGTGGTTATTTTATTCAGTACTACTAAGTAGGTAGGTACCTAAAGTTATTCAGTTGTCCTCTAGTTTTTTTGACAAATTAAAACCTACCTTCCTATGTGCCATTAAACTAGAGTAACGTTACAAACAATGGTCCTCATTGTTATCAATGCGCGTTCAGTGCAATTAAAATTAGCATACAAATGCAGGGTTCAAACACAGTTAACACCCTACAAAGTTAACATTGTAATGAATTAAGATGATATCACGTTACGTACCTAATCTAAAACAAAGGAAATTCAAGACATCTGAATTATTTTAAAAACAGACAAGAAAATACCTATGGCTTAAAACTTGTCAATGAAATCTAATATAAAGCAAATAAAACTGTTACTGTTACCCTACATCATCCCACTGCTGGGCAAAAGGTTCTCCCCATGACTTCCAGCTCAAGTATACCACTAGCAATGACCACTGGTCGTTTGTTTTTTCCAGATAAAAAAATATTAAATTTACAACTTAAAATAATAACATTACAAAAATTAAAATAGATTAAGTAAAGTACTTATACTTACTTCCAAATTGTGCATTAGTCCATTGGAACACACAGAAAAACAGTACGTAAACACACACTTTGTTAGCCATAGTCATTATTTTAACATTAATAATTAAAATCTTGACAACAAACCACGATTTTAACTAATAATCCCACACAATTTTCTAAATTTTTTGTTACTATGTCCGAAAACGTTCCCTGTATTTTTTTAATAATGTCAGAAATTTGTCCTGTATTTTTAACGACTGGCGGGCGTCAAAATAATGTTATATGATGATGAAATGTCGGCATCGTTGGATGGGCCACAACAAAAATGATACGCTACAGAGCCTCCATTTCGACCGGCATGGTTCAGAGGTTGTGAATCTTCGGTTGGTGTGGCTATTGTTACGGATATGAACATTTTTATTCACACTTTTTGCGAACGAATTTTGTTAAACATTTATTCATAGATGTAGCTCCCCTCAGTTAATTCTGGGCAATTAGCTTAATATGTATATTATTATCTAATATACTAATAATAAAACTGAAGAGTTTGTTTGTTTGTTTGAACACGCTAATCTCTGGAATTACCTCGGATTTGAAAAAATCTTTTTGCATTTGATAGTCCAATTCTTGATGAAGCCTATAGGGGCTATAATTATAATCAAATAATTTATTTGCATAATATATGTTAAAAAAGTGTTACAGGTACCTATAACATCAAGCTACGACCCAAGTTGAGCAAAAAGAAAAAAAGTCAGAAAAAATGCTAAGTGAAAACGAAGTAGCTAATAGCGCGGACGGGTGATCCTATGCGACGGGCTGGGTTGGGGGAACAAGAAATTTCACGCGGACAAAGTCGCGGGCAGAAGCTAGTTCAAAATAAATGGTTACAAATTTTAGCCAAGTGCTTTGAAACCGCACCTCAAGTAAATTATATCCCAAAACTAAGTTATATCTAAATACTTTGCTATTGCCGATAAACCGACTGGTAAAGATTGGCAGCATCTCAAAGATGAATTATCTTCTGTCCTACTTTGTTGTGCCCTAGAGGGTTCACAATGATCATGTCTTTGTAAAAGTAAAAAAAAAGACATAAAATACATTTATATAGCACAGACTAAAAGGCACACAATATAATATACCTACACCAGATAAAAAAAACGTACAACCTAAGTTCACATTAATAAATTGAGTATCAGTAAAAAAAAAAAAAAATGATTACCTAATTGGCATTGTCCTCGTTTTATCCCTGAGTGAATAAATTGTGCTGTAGTCAAGTTTTAACAAGAGTTGCCTAAAAACAGTTGACGATCACTGGTGGTAACATGATTCACCGCAACAAACGTTTGCTTCAGGTTGGTGCAGGCATTTACACCTATTCATTATTGTATGGGCATCAGATCACGCACAATACAAAGTAGTACCTAGGAAACTAGATATTATAGCTTTTTAACCATTAATCAACACAATGGGCACAAGTGGACTAGATTTATAATTTGGTAACTTTTGGCTTGATTTTTTGTGCCTTTTGGAACTCCATAATTTTTGCGACCCAAATAATTCTGCTATTCTTCTCCCGGTTTGTTGACACACTCGTGCTTAGGTAGGTAACTAATTATAAATTTTGGCGCAAAAGCCTTGATCAATGCTACAACACAAGGCAGGACCTGCCTGCCAAAAATTGCAGTCATATTAATTAAATTAACTTTAAGTAGAGATTTATAGCTACTGTTGAAAGTTGTGTTAGTGACGAATTGGTGCCCATTATTTAAGAATCTAACAGTATATCTACGATCTATTAAAAAAATCAACGATTACAGTCTACAAAAGGTACAAGTGTAGAATGCGGTTCGCAAGCCGCGGTGTGAACGAAGCGTGTCCGTCTAATCTTTGCAAGATCAGTTTTTATTCTCTTATTGTAGTTCGTTTTTGTGGGGTCTGGTGTCGTTCACATCATTGGATGACGGACACTGGACTCTTAACAATGTCTTCTTTCCCAGAAATAGAAGACCCGATTATAATTGGATCTGTTTCCATGCCTATTCGATTTTTTGTTACTGCTGATAATTAGATATTGTAGCGTTAAATGTTAGTAACGTTGTGTTTTTACCGACTTTACAAAAAGGAGGAGGTACTATGTTCGGGTGTTTGTATGTTTTTTTTTTTTTTTTTGTATGTTTGTTCATCGAATACGCCGCCAATTGTCGACGGATTTTCAAAATTCTTTTTTTGTTCGAAAGTAGATAGTTCTGAGGTGGTCCCATTGTCACCAAGTTAGGATCTGATGAAGGGATCTTAGAGAAATCGAGGGCAACCCTCAAATTTTATAGGCTCACTTATTGTTTTTCGCATATTTTATGAAGTATCTTGTGTATTTGTGTATGGTTGTCACCATCTCAGGTAGCTGGGCTGATGATGGAAGGTACAACTCCTTAACAGTAAGAAGTTACTCGAACAGGCAAGGACTGTTTTAGTAAATTGTTTTGATGTTTGATAGGGCATTTGCCACATTTGGTCTCATGATCATCAAGTCATGACCTGATGCTGCAGTCAGGATAGTCTGCAGAGTACCTAAGTCCTCGACAACTAACAGCAGATATATCGTGTTTAGGCTCATTGAAAAGGGCTCGATGTGTGGATAAACGTACTGATACTGAGGAACACCGAAGACCTGATGCTGAAGCCAGGAGCATCAGAAAAAGTACAAACCTTTAAATTACAGCACTGTAGTCGTGTTTGGGCTCATTTTAAACAGGACTAATTTTAAGTTCAATGCAATGTTGACATAAGTCTGGCCTGATGCTGCAGCCAGGATTATCAGCATCTAATCTAAAAACTAATAAAAGGAGAACTCCTCAACAATTAACGTCCCTGCATCGAGAAAAGGAATATTTTCTAAAAAGGCGATGGGCAAGTTGACATTAGGCTATTGTAACTTAGATAAATTATAAATAGACCCACTAAAAAGCGAGAAATAAAAACTTTTTAACAAAAAAAAAACCGACTTCCAAAAAAAACACTACAAACTGAAAAATAACTTTAATTTCGGAAGTCGGTGGCAAAAACTAAAATACTGATCCCTAAGACACCGACTTCCGAAATTAAAGTTATTTTTCAGTTTGTAGTGTTTTTTTTTCAGTTTGTAGTGTTTTTTTTGGAAGTCGGTTTTTTTTTGTATAATAATGCCACCTAGGTAAATATTAATCTACTGACATTTGACATTTATTTTGACCGATCTTAAATGCAATATCCAAGCTAACATAATTCCCTGCTCTAAAAACGACGAAAGAAAACATTGTAAAAGAACCAAAAATTCGAAGAGAAGTGACATCTACCAACCCGCACCGGGCCCGCGTTATGGATTAAGGCCCACTCCATCTCAATTATAATATACTTTTAATGTACCTACCTACAAAGTATATAAAAAAGAGAAGATCTCATTGGGCATCTAAAAATTCCTCCGCATAGCTGTCAATGTGAAAAGTGCCCGTAAGGCTGGCTGCGTTGCCATGGTTGATAGTAATTTAATGTTTTTAGTATATTAAAGGTACCTGCCTAATGAATATTTATAATACAACATAAACACTCTGTCACGCACTGTAGGTATATATTCATTATATTTACATCATTCAGTAAATTTTTCAAAAATACTTTCTCATGACTACAACGAGACCATAGGACAATACAATGCATAGCTACCTAATAGCTAGTTGCCCAGTCCTATTTGCCCAGTTCTATTCGCCTACATCCGCAGGTCGTAGCCAGCTCGTTCCCGCCATGACATCAACATTGTTTCAAGCACGTAAAACATTAGGTACTTCCTAATCAGATAATGAAACAATTTCATACAATTAACCGGCGCGGATTTTGGAAATGACGGCACCATTGTTGGTCGGCCTTTGATTAATGACACGAGGCTGTTTACCGTATAATTATTTACCATGTTTTGAGATGATACCATATTATTAGTAGCAGCATGTTTAGAGTTTAAAATCATACCAATAAAAATCGATACACACACTATACGAAGAGAAGTGAATCGATACCTACATATGTCAAACAACGTGTTGGAATATTTTTCCTATCCTATAATACTATAGGTAGCTATCGATTTTGATAGTAGGCCTACAAAATCGTTCAATGTACAAAAACTCCATGGAAATAACTAAGTAGGTACTATATAAGGTCAATAAAGAACTCCAAAAATAAATTATAATTAAAAGAACATCTGTCGATTTTGAATCAACGTCACAATGTATCGAGAAAAAATGGCATAACTATTTATATTTATTTTTCGTAAATTTTACAAGGACTTGGACCAAAAACAATGTTCGTATAGATAAATTCTAATTTTGTGAAGTATTTAAAAGCATCAAACTAGTGCCCCATTTTTCAGATGATTATCTACTAAACTGCACCGAATTTTCGCTTAGACGCTGCAATCAAAAGTGACAGACACACAATTACCATCATCATCCCTTCAGCGTCTTTCCATCGAACACCATGAAATTAGCAAGTAGCGCCTCCGAAAAAAATGTTTGTTTCACCTATTATGTGTGTCTTGTCAATGGCATCAAACCAGACGGGAACATAAGCCCCAACTTTGGGCCCAACGAAAAGGGACCTTTACATATGATAGATGTTTCATCTGTCCTTCCTGATGAGGTAAGTCTTTTACTACGTACTTATCTGTACGAAACTATTAAGAACATGTCAATACTAACCAGTTAATTGAAACGTTATTACTATCTTAGGATATTCCCGAAGACCATCCCATACAAGTAGAAAGATCTAAAGCACTTCACGAACTTACTGAATCATATAAGAAAGCCGAACTAGATGAAAAAGCGAGAGAGGAAGAGGCCGACTCATCCCGATATGTTAGCAAGTTTTTCTATTGTTTTTGCGCAATATTAGCTTTGATTGTTAACATTTATACATTGAAAGTGACTTTGTACTAGCCAACAACTACTTCGGGAGAAGATAGCGACTTATCTGAGAATGATGAAAGTAATTTCCTTCCTTGCGACAACCCAAATGTTTTAAAACTAACCAAAATGAAGTGGTTAAGTGAGGATCCAGACGATGGTCTTGATTCTAGGTATGTATCTAAAAATAAAATAATTATAAGACGCGGCTGCTGTCATCAATATACACTGACATGGTGTCGTTCCAGAAATGTGAACGCATTGACAGGGGCAAAATTAACACATAAGAAAAGAAGATCTTAATAGTATCCGGAGATGATGAAAAGTAGGTAATTTCACTGGTAAAACGTGATTGTGAACTAAACTGGTCAGTATACTATTGTAGTATTAAAAAAATTACCAACATTAACACTATTTCCAGTTCACCTTCGCTATCACCTAATACATCAAGCTCTAACTGTAGTCAAGCTTCCGAAAATGAGTTCCAAGAACAGAACGATTTCGAAGACAAATACTTGTCGACTATACTGCGGCTGGACAAAGAACATAACATGTTTGGTTTGTCTAATATAGCCATAGTTGGAGCCAAACCATCTAAAGTAAAACGTAAAGATGATGAGAAGGCTGTGTTTCATCAAACAGCTATCGTACAAATATGTTATAGCGGGTATTGCTGCAGAAATAAGGTTGGTTCCATTTTACAAACATTTAATTATGTATTAGTAGGAAAATATGTTTCTTTACTTTAAATATGTGCTATTTGTCTGTTTTAGAGTAACACTGATTTGCCAGCATCTTTAAAGGTATCATTTACAATATTTGTTGATAAATCTTTCTAACGTTTAAGTAATTAAATACATTGAAATGTTTCTTTATTTAAGTGTGGCGGCGGCTGTCGAAGCTGCTGTTTCGATGCAAATTGCACATCATGTGCGACCACCTGCGAGCCTTCTTTCTACTTAGTAACTAATTCTTTTCTATTAATTGTTTTGTGTTTTGCCTTCTGGATCAAAACTTATAATTCTTTATATTTTTTTCAGGATGATCCACCGTGTACAGGAGGTGCTGTAAGTAATCATGAGTGATTTACAATGTTGATTTATTTATTTAACACTACATCTTCCCAATTTATCTTCCCAGTGTTCTACGTGTTGCAGAGGAAGTAGTATTTGCAAGGTCAGCAACAAAGTTTTCATAGTGAATACTTAAGTGCAAAAGGTATTTTTAATTCGAACATTTTCCACATATATTTATTGGATTTTTTATGATTTATCCGCAGTTCAATTCCTGCCCACCTTTTAGTTGCGCAGTGGATTGCAATAAGTGCTATGGCTTAAAGGTTTGAATGATAAATATGAATATGTCAGTTTTTACGTCATAATTATTACCTAACAAGAGATATTAAAATAAAGATTTAAAATTTCAGATAAAACTGAATCGCAAACCAAAATTCGAACAACCACCGGTCGAATTAACTCCGCGTTCCAGTTGCGTACTGCAAAAAGTTGGTATTATAGATACTAATAATATATTTATATATTAATTCTAGAACTAGCACCACGTTATGACGCAAATTATATCTTCCGGGAAAATCCTGTATTTGTTATAGCAAAAACCGCAGTGATAAGCCGTAACAGGGAAATGAATATGCGTTCTTCTTCTGAGCGTATCGATGACAAAAAGTTCAAACTTCTTTGGCCCAAAATTCGGTTTCGCGAACTCCGCTCACTGACGCAGTCATAAGATCATCATCAGTACACAGGTGACAGGGCAAGCGGCGCAGGATGGAAGGTGTTGTCTGTGGGGAGGTGCCGCATACGCACTTGAGAACTCAGCCGTCCGTGGACCCTGTGGAGATTCTTTGCTCCGGTTAAGTTCGAAATCTATTTAAAAACTACCTGTTTGAATTAACGAATTTTCTTCGTCCTCCAGCCAGTAGCAGCTCGGTCCTGCCACCACCTGCCTCGTTGTATCCCGCCATCTTCTGGCTTTCCCTACCTGATGCCATGCTTCTGGCCAGCTCGACCATCAGCCCCGTGTCCCACACCAACCCGATGCTTTCATAATCCGCCCTGTCTGCCAGCCAGGAAAAGAGCGCGAGTTCCTATACCTAAAGAATACATTTGCTCACGGGTAGGCACCTACGTTTTCTAAAATCAAAGTAGTAACTTAGAAACCTCTATACTTACAATATA
This sequence comes from Oligia latruncula, assembly GCA_948474745.1. Classification (NCBI taxonomy): domain Eukaryota; kingdom Metazoa; phylum Arthropoda; class Insecta; order Lepidoptera; family Noctuidae; genus Oligia; species Oligia latruncula. The sequence continues at coordinate 12,588,926 of OX419696.1, forward strand.
TTAGCATCAGACACCTAGTTGGTTCCTCTTCTTTCAAGTCGGCACATAGCGAAATTTATACAAGAAGGTTCGCTCATGTAGTGGTAAAAGAGTGACTAATCAGATAAGTAGCGCGTCTGACAGCCCAATATGCGCCGGACCAAGGCTTAGACAGTCGTACTAATAGAACCTTGCTGTGAACCTAGATTTATGATCGGGATGCAAGAAATGCCTTCAAACCGTGTCTTGAAGTAATGACATTCTTATTAAATAATGCCAATATCTGCCAAATGTATGTACTAAAACTAGTGTTACGTGTTTTTAAGTTGTTTACGTAATAACTAACTGATCATAACTGGGAAATAAATGATTGTTGAGATGTTGGGAGTGTTTAGTCTGTGGTCAGGCAAGTGACACAACAAATAATAAAACTGCAACTAATGAATTAACGTTTTAATTAATTAACCAAATTAAAGTAATTAACGAGATACAACAATTATTATTTATAAAACTTTTGAAGGTGATAATATTTTTCAACATTTGAAAATTCTGTCCTTTCAGAAATGCGAGGACGAGGCAAAGAAAACTACGTGTGTTAATGATATATGCCCTGGTGTAAGTAAAGAAAAACTCACTTTTCAAATAATTATATTTCTGAACCTAGGTTATCCCGGACAGATAGGTTATGGGTTCACACTGGACGCCTGCGGGTAGATATCACCATTGAGATCGATCGCAGCAAAAGTGGCATTATCTGGTTATTAGCCCAGGATGCATTCTTCCCGCGGCGGGTTTTTTTCGCGCACTGGATTTGCAACGCATTGCTTAGTGCCGAGAGTTGAAAATCCAGTGCGCGATACTTTAACGTCCGTGCGAACGTGGGCTAATAGGTTTGAAAGATTGAAATTTTTGAAAAGAAGAGGGTGAGGCCTTTACCAAGCAAAAGACTATAATAATATGGCATGTTAAGGAGAGTGGTGTTACATTTTTTTTTTCAGAAAAATACACTTATGAGAGAGGCTTTTGAAAAAAGATTTGGAGGAGGACAAAAGAAATAATAATGGTTTTACCGACATCTTCACATCGCAGTCATAGCTGCTGCAATTGTCCATGCGTAAGTAATCTAAGAAATATCTTTCTTTATTAACTAGGTTACTTGTAAAATATTAAAATTTATCATTAAAAAAAATTTCAGGATATTATTGCCCCTCAAAAATCAATAGTAGAAAACGAAACTGAAATTCTTGGAAAAGGGAAGAAGAAAAAATACGTGAGTGTATCCAAGTATATTTGCAAAAATTTTGGTGGTTTGTCAATAGCGCAGGAATATGCCCCTGTTCGGCCAAATGCTGATGCCGTGTGTGTGAGCTTATAGAATGTAAGCTAGTCGAATGCACGTTACAAGTGAATGCTGAAATTTATCAGCGCCTTTAGCTAATTACCTGCCTAACTACCTAGCAAAGTACGTTACAGGTGACAAGCAGTAGCTTTCAGGGTCGACAGGACAGGCGTCGGCTTTTCTAGTTAGCCGACTGTTATTTATTCCCTTAAATATCTATGGCCCTTACCACATTTGATTTTGGGTAAACCTTACCTTGCTTTTTTTAGGGAACCCTGACCCCATTTTTTTGGGGAACCTTATGCCAAGCACTCAGATTACAGAATTTGTTCAGTATTCTTCGGCCTAGAAGTGGTTTGCGTTGGCTGGTGATCACAACGACTGTCCCAAGAAGCTTATAGATACACACTCGACACTGGACACTGTCTTTATAGGTACACACATAAGAACGAGACAGGGATATTGTGTTTTCTTTGTCATATGTAGGTATGTATTCAGAAAGAGAGGTCCGACTACAGTAGTCTTCACTTAGGTATGTACAGTGTTGCCTCCACTTTTATCTATAAGCTTCTTAGACTGTCCATAGATTATTTAAGATTATATTTGTGACTAGCTTCTATTAAAGCATACATATTAAAGTAAACACAGTGGTAAAACGGTTTAATAAATTATATGTTGCGTGCTAATACAAAGATGTCAAAAGTATTAAAACAGTCACCTAGCAACCTACCAAGAGAGCTTCTATATTCGAAGTGCTTTCTTAACATTCCCTCTTCTTTTTCAAACCGAAGTTTTCGCAAAGCTTAACCAGTCTTGGTTTGAATAATGGTTTTGTAAAGATATCAGCCAACTGTTCTTGCGTAGGCACTTGCTCAATTTGGATATCTCCTTCAGACACACATTGCCTCACATAGAAATGTCTTAGCTTGATGTGCTTTGTCTTCTGATGATATTCGTAAGGCGGATTATGAGCTAGTTTTATTGCAGACTCATTATCAATGCGCAGTACTGATGTTTCTAATTTATCACTTAAATTTTTAAACAATCTATTTAGCCAAATCATTTCACGACACGCCTCACTTGCAGCTATTATTTCTGCTTCTGTGGACGATAGCGCAACTGAGGTTTGTTTCACACTTCTCCAGGAGATTGCTGATCCAGCGAACATGCATATCAACCCGCTTGTAGAACAACCACTCAAGTTGTCGCCTCCGTGATCCGCATCACTGTAACAAATGAGTCGTTTCTCATTCTTTTTAAACTCTAGACCAGTCTCGATTGTTCCTTTAAGGTAACGAAAGATTCTCTTCACTTGTAACACATTTGTATTAGTAGGGTTATCTAAGGTTCTAGATACGACTCCGACTGCATAGGCGATATCAGGCCTTGTACCCACCATGAGATAAGCTAACTCTCCCACAGCTTGTCTATAAGGAAATTTAGTGTCACAGATCTTTTCCGCCAACTTTTTTACAGGAATATCTTTAACTATTGGTGTTCCAACGGCTTTACAGTCACTCATTCCATACTTCTCCAAAACCTTTTTAGTATAGGCGGCTTGATGAACTCTTATAGTCCCATCATTGTGTCGCTCCAACTCTAGTCCAAGAAAATACGATGGTGGCTTGGTCGTTATCTTGAAACGTACTTTGAGTTCGTTTTCAATAAAATTGTCAGCTTCTTTGTCATCAGACGAAGCCAATAATCCATCATCAACGTACAAAGCTAGCAAAATCTTTGTTTTTCCACGTTGTCTCACGTATAAACATGGATCTGCTTCGCTCTGAGTAAATTCAGATTCAATAAAAAAATCATGAATACACTCGTTCCAACATTTAGGCGCTTGTTTAAGTCCATAAAGACTTCTTATCAGCTTGCACACTTTGCCAGATCCGTCATTGTATCCCTCAGGTTGTCGCATGTATATCTCTTCCTTCACCTTGCCATATAGGAAAGCTGTTGAGACGTCAAATTGTTTGAGCGATAAACCTTCATTCGCAGCTATACTTAATAATGTTCGGATCGTGCTTAGTTTTGCAACAGGGCTAAATGTCTTGTGGTAGTCTATTCCCTTTTTCTGTGAATAGCCAATTGCAACTAGTCTCGCTTTAAACTTGTCAATCGAGCCATCAGGGTTCTTCTTTACCTTGAATATCCATTTGCAGTTGAGCGCTTTTCTGTTAGTTGGTAACTTTGTCAGTTTCCATGTCTCATTCTCTTTCAGAGAATTTATCTCATTGTTCATAGCCTCAACCCACTTGTCTTTTTCAGTACTTTGCATGGCTTCTCGATATGAAGATGGTTCTGGAACAGCTATGACCTGATTGATGAATTGTTCAAAACTAAACCTTTCTGGAGGTTTAAGTTGAGTACGATCACGAAGTACACGACTGTTACCTTCAACAGTTCGAGTGTCTTCTTCTTGTCGTTCTTCTTCATTACTATCACCTGTTTCATACCAAGTGTCTTCTACTTGTCGGACTTCTTCATTACTATCATCTGTTTCATTATCCAAATTCACTGAATGCAAGTGATCATCACTTTGATTAAGTACTTCTAAGTTTGGTTGATCATCTATGGAAGAAGTAGGTAGCTCATAGGTATTCTTTTTAATTTCAGGTTCCTCACTAACGGGTATGTCTCGGTCTAACAGAGGTACTTCTTCAAAAGTTACATCTCTGGAACGCAACAGTTTAAAGTTCCTTGTATCATAAACTCGATACCCATCGTCACCGTCATATCCTATAAGAATTCCTTTCTGTGCTTTTTTATCTAACTTACTTCTCTTTTGTTTTGGTACATGCACGTAACATACACAGCCAATGATTCTGAGATGATTTATTTTGGGTTTCTTATTGCACCATAACTCATACGGTGACTTTCCATCAATTGAAGTGGGTCCCGTACGATTTAATATGTACACCGAAGCTTGCACTACTTCAGCCCATAAACCTTTAGGTATCTCATCATGAGCGTGTATAAGTGCTCTTGCCATCTCAACAATTGTGCGATTATCTCTTTCGGCACAACCGTTTTGTTCGGGAGTATAGGGCATTGTCAGCCTCTGTTTAATCCCGTATTGTCTCAGCGTACTTCGTACTTGTTCATTGTCAAATTCGCCACCATTGTCGCTAAGCAACTCTCGAATGACGTGTCCTGAAGTCTTAGCTTCTGCTAGAAAATCCTTCAAGCGTGCTTGAACTTCTGACTTTTGTCGTAAGAAATAAACGTAACGAAAACGGGTGAAATCATCCTTGAATAGAACAAAGTATCTATACTTTGAGATCGAATACACAAAAGGTCCACACACATCAGTGTGTATTAGCTCTCCAAGTCTTGTAGTTCTTTCTCTGGTCCCAAACGTCCTTCTGTGGGCTTTTCCATATACGCAACCTTCGCAAACTTCTTTGTTATTTTCAGATTTGAATTGCATAGCAAATTCTCTTTGTATAACTTGTTTGACGTGTCTTTTGTTCTGGTGTCCCAGACGTTCATGGTACAATTGAAGTTGGTTAGTATCTGTTAGTTGATTAATCTCAACTTTAGGTGTAAGTACTTGTATTTTAAGTTTGTACAAACCTCCATACTTGTCTCGAGTACCGACTAACTTTGTCTTACCATCAACCTTAAATAAACATGACCGAGTATTTGACTCAAAGGTGCTATTCTCACAAAGATCTTGTGCGGCTAGCACTGAGAACAAATTTCTTTTTATGCAGGGAACATACCAAACATTTGTGAGCGTAATTGTTTCGTTTTGGCCATTAATGTCAGCTTTTACTTGTATTGAGCCCTTTCCGATAGCTTCAATATTTTCTCCATTTGCTGTCATTACTCTGTGAGATTCACTAAAGTACTCGAAAAATACATACTGATCTCTTCTATTGGTTACGTGACTGGTTGCTCCATTATCTACGTACCATGAGTCTTTATCATTATTACTCTCACCAAGAGATAAAGCTAAACTTGTCAATGTAGCAGCATTTGATGTGGATTCTTTTGGAGGTTTTGGAGGTCTACCATCCGTAATCCATTTCTTGCATTGCTTCACTCTATGTCCGCTTGCTCCGCAATAGTTGCACTTTAATTTATTCTTGTAATCTTGCTTTCTGTTATGTACTATCAGTACCTCCTTGCTGGATTCACCTTCAGCTTCAGATTTATTTTTATCTTTCAAAGCTCTCTCGTGAGCGCACAACTGGGTGGTCAAGTTCTCGATTGTACGATCTTTTAATGTAATGAGTAGCCAACTCGATTTAAAACTGAAATACTCTTCTGGCAGGGAATCCAATATCTTGCATATCAAAAGAATTTCTGGTAGTTGATTGCAAACTGTTGACAAAGCTTGATTCAGATCATGCCAAATATTCTTTATTGCAGACATATGCGAACCCATGTCATGAGTGGGGTCTTTCTTATATTTAAAAAAGTTGCATACACAGATCGTAGGTTCGGTCCTGTGATCCTCGTTCGTAGAGACGGTTTAATTCGTTCCACATGTCACTCGCAGTTGTAAAACGCATTACTTTATTCAGCATTTCGTTGGTCATATTAATAGTCAGTAATAACAGTGCAGTGCTTTCTATTTTATTATACCTGTCACACTCTTCTTTGTACAGCGTGAGAGCTTCCGCTTTGGCTCCTTCACCTGGATGTGCCGGCTTTATTAGAGTACCCTGCACCGCTTCTAAGGCGCCCGTGTTACTCCGCAGCAACAACAACACTTTATATTTCCAAGTCGGCCAGTTGCTTCCATCGAATAGTCCTATTTCGAGTTTCATTTTTGAAGACAACATGATTCACTCTTACGAACTTTTATTCCTTTAGGAAAAAACAACAATAAACTTCAAGCTCCTTTTTGATGCTCTGCTACCATATAAAGGCATACATATTAAAGTAAACACAGTGGTAAAACGGTTTAATAAATTATATGTTGCGTGCTAATACAAAGATGTCAAAAGTATTAAAACAGTCACCTAGCAACCTACCAAGAGAGCTTCTATATTCGAAGTGCTTTCTTAACAGCTTCTGCCCGCGGCTTCGCCCACGTGGATGTCGGAAATTATCCCACGGGAACGTACTATAGAGGTATGAGGAACAGGGTGTAAAGTTCACTCAACCTCCATAGAAAAGGGAGGATCCTCCGACCAGACGGGTGTTGTGTCTGGCGGGCAACTGCCCCATGATTCATGTCGGGCCGTTGTATAGATACAAGCTATAGATACCAGCTAGTGGCGCGGTAAACTCTGCTTGCGCGATGCAGGATTTGCGTGACGTCAGTATGACGCGTTGTTCGCATGTGGCGTTGTAGATACCGCTACAGTACTACCGGGAGAAAAATTAGCCTACGTCCGGCCAGCACGCGTAGCATGAGCACCGGTTTGTCGACGGAAGAGTAGACAAAGATGACGTTCCGTGTAGACAGTACGACGGCAGCAAAATAGAAAGAGTCAACTGCACTTTTACGAAATTCACTCTTTTACATAATTCGGACTCAGAATTCTTTGTTGTCATAGGATTTTTTTTCTTTATGATTCTTAATTTTTATTGATATTAAGTCACATTTTATGGAGGGGTCCGTGGCTAAATAATAACAGCCGCACAGGTTGATCGCATCAGTTTAAGCTACGCTTGCCGCGGTTGGTCCATGGATGGGTGACCATCTTTACATACCGAGACCCCTCCGTGCCTCGGAAAGCAAGTTAAGCCATTGGCCCCGACTGTGATTCTTGGACGTTTGACAGTCGCTACGGGATTTTGTAGATAACCGTTTATACTTTGTGGCCGTCGAGTAGAAAGTTTTCTACTGTCTTCAGCGATTACAAAATCTCTTAGACAACTGTCAGTTGTCAATGTGATTTTGACAGTTGGGATAGAAAACTTTCTTCTGAAATAGTCTACTTAAAAAAGGACCTCGACAAAGACCGTTTGAAACGAAAGACAAAATGACAGATTGTAGAAGGATTTCTAGGCGGTATGTCAATCATGAAGAAAAGAAATGTCACTTTGTATAGAAAGCAATATGTCTACTCTTCGTAGAGATAGAAGTGTTCATGCTACACGTGCAGGATGCCATATATCTCCTTGCCAAATTGTATCGAAATCCGTTGTGGTTTAGGCCTGAAAAGGTAACACACAGACAGAGTAACTCTCGAATTTATATTAGTACTAGTAGCGCCCCGCGGTTTCACCCGCATAAGTTTTGATGTCATGGTAATATCGGGATAAAAACTATCCTGTCCTTTCCCGGGACTACCTCTACACCAAATTTCATCTAAATCGGATCAGCGGTTTAAGCGTGAAGAAGTAACAAACATACAAACACTCTCACAAACTTTCGCTTTTATAATATTACTAGCTGCGCCCCGCGGTTTCACCCGCATAAGCTCGATCCCGTGGGAATATTGGGATAAAAAGTAGCCTATATTAATCCAGGGTGTCGGCTACCTCCATACAAAATTTTATCAAAATTGGTCCAGCCGTTTGAGCGTGAAGAAGTGAAGTAACAAACATAATATAATCACACACACACAGACACTCACAAACTTTCGCCTTTATAATATTAGTGTGATGAATGTTTCAGAAGCGTACTGTTTCGTGTGAGTGTTCCCTGCCTGGGTGCGCTAGCTGCTTCGTTTTTAGACCACAGGTAAAGTATAAAAAACCAAGTGGCCTATAGTCAAGATTTACATAACACTATATTAACAACGACGTTTCTACTCCCATCTCCCTTATAAATACCGTTTGTTAGTCGCCTTTCATTCATCCTCTCAAAATTACCACTCTTTTCTATTTTTGTCACTACATCGCCTAGGCGTGGTAAGAAGAAAAGTCACTCCGTTTTACACAGTTTAAAAAAAATACCAACTCTGAAAACTTGGAATGCTGTACTTGGAGAAGAGAATGTATTACATTGCGGCAGGGAATATTTAAGACTATTATTACATGACATAATGTTTTAAATTTAAGAAATGCGGATCTAATAAAGGAAACTCCTTATCGAACAGCCAAATATAACATCGTGGTGGTGGAAATAAATACTATTAAAATATATCGTAGAGAAGGAAGACATATTTTATATCTTGACGAAACTTATGTTAATGCGTCTCATGGCGTTTCAAAATGTTGGCCATCAAAGGATGAAAACGGCTTGCTGTCTCATATCGGTAAAGGGGAGACCGTTTGATCATCGTACATTGTGGAGGCCAACCTGTACCTATTTGTATATTTAAACCCAAATGTAAAACAGGTGATTATCACGACATAAATTTCAATGAAAAACTCATGCCTAATATACCACCAAATTCTGTCATAGTAATGGATAACGCAGCTTATCATTTGGTTCGAGAAGAGAAAAAGCCGACTATGCAAGATTGGCTACGACGGCATGACGTGCCTTTTGATGATACACTCAGA